>OX421407.1:10442768-11692768 GCA_949126875.1 Lochmaea capreae | reverse complement strand
GAGGTTCCCGCCAAAATTTTTAAATTTCAGGACAAATTATCAGGTTTCCCGCCTAAATTTGGGGTCCCCGACAAAAATTTCAAGTTTCCGCCAAAAAATCCGGGTTTCCCGCTAAAAATAGTAAAAATAAAACAAGAAACGCAAAAAAGTGGTAATAAAGATTGAAGTAATGAATATTTTCATATAAATAAACACAAAACTGACAAATGTCGCTGTCCGTTGTATAAAAAGATCTGTGTGAAACGGGCGGCAATCTGACCAATCACTAGGCAGCAGAAGTGCCAACTTTAGTTCAAATCGATCCTCTTTAAAAATACAAAAATTTTAGATTTCCTACCAAAAACTCCAAGTCTCTTCCAAATTTTAGGTTTCCCGCAAAATTTCAGGTTTTCTGCCAAAAATTTCAGATATCCCGCTAAAAATTCCAGGGTTCCCGCCGAAATACTTGGTTTCCGGCATGCATTTCTGGTTTTTCGCCAAAAAATTCAAGTTTCTCGCCGAAATTTTAGGTTTTTCGTCCAAACTTTAGGTTTCCCGCTAAAAATTTCTAGTTTCCCGCCGAAAATTTTAAGTTTTCCGCAAACAACTATAACCCCCTAAATATAGTATTACGGGAAACGAAATTTTTAGCGGGAAACCTGAAATTTTGGGCGGGAAAACTGAAATTCGGGCGGGAAACCTGAAATTCGGGCGGGAAACCTATGTATATTAGTATGGAAAAAATACATGGTACCAACCTGTTGTTGGTGAGTCCTGCGTTGTTCCAAGCCCGATGGACATGAGTGTTGTAATAGTCGACAGCTTGGGCGGTTCTGTCTCGAATACGGTTACTGTTTCCGGTTGGTGGCGCTGTGACTGAGGGTGGCGCTGTGACTGAGAGCGGCGCTCTAGGCGGCGCGGGCCCACATTCTTGCAGGCCGATCATCCCATCACGCTGTAACAAAACATGAATATAGTTAAATACGACATCAATTTTCGTTTCAATATCAAAGAAATTAGAAAAATTAGATCTGGATTTTAATAGTACCATTGTGGTTTTTATAATAAAAATTACTGTACAACGAATACGAAGAGCAGAAAAACGGAGTATCTGTTAAAAACCAATTTTAACATTGTTTATTTTCGATAACTATGTACTTTGTTTAAATGAACAATAATATATTGCATGAAATATTTGTTAGAATAAAATAATAATGTTTCTAATAATGTAACAAAATTTTCCAACAAATAAACTACAATAAAAATATTTAGTTGATCGTGGATAAATAATATTCTACTCGCGTATGAGTTATTATTCCCTCGAAGATTTATGTGAACTTCATCTCGTTAATAATAACCTTCATTATACGCTCGTTGAATCATCATCATCAAGCCTTTAAATTTAATAGATTGGGGCTAACGCTAATGCGCTTTTAAATCCATTTATTAGGGTGGATTACTCCCTTTTCACTCCTTATTATTACAATTTCTTGTGTGTCCTAGCTTCAAAAGTTATTTTCTTCCATTCTGCTATATTTCTGCATTTTTCTCTCCACTCTTTGATTCCCATCCTTTTTGTATCCTCTTCTATCTGATTCCTCCAACTTTCTCTGGGTCTTCCCCTTATTCTCGGCCATAGAGGAGTCCATTGTGTTATTCTTCTTATCATTTCTCCAGGCTTTCATCTCATAATATGCCCTGCCCATTTTAGGCGTTGTGCTTTTAAATATTTCACGATTGTCTCATTGCTTAACTTGCTGATAAACGCAATGAGTAGACGAGGCACACCTGCTGTGATATGCAGATGGATAAAGGCCGCCCTGGAGAACAGGATAGTAATATCCACTCTGCGTCAAGCTACCATCAAAGCAAGAGCAGGTGGAGGATGCCCACAGGAAGGAGTTTTCTCACCACTACTTTGGGCAACCTTAGTAGACGATCTCCTCAATGATTTGTCCAAGGAAGATTTTTATTGTCTAGGATACGCCGATGACATAGTAATTGTGGTAAAAGGTAAGTTTGCTGGAGTAATATCTGAAAGAATGCAGATAGCTCTAAATATGGTAGATAACTGGTGTAAACAAGAGAGACTGACGGTCAACGCTCAGAAAACACAAATTGTCAACTTTACAAAAAGAACAGCACTGCAAGGCCTAAAACCACCAGTGCAAGGAGAAACAGAGATTCCATTTGCCAAAGAAACAAAATACCTAGGGGTATTTTTTTATCATAGGCTCACTTGGAAAACTCACATAGTGAAAACCACACAGAAAGCTATCATGTCTTTAGGCAGATGTAGAAGACTGTGCGGTAAGAACTGGGGACTCAACCCAAAAATGACCCTGTGGTTATACACAAAGGTTATCCGACCAATGATAACTTATGGGTCCGTGGGGTGGTGGACAAAGACGCAGCAAGTAGGAGCAATAAGGCTGTTGAATAACACACAAAGGCTGGCCTGTCTGTGTAATACAGGGGTCATAAAAACTACTCCTACAGCTGCAATGGAAGTCTTAATGAATCTGCCACCTCTACACATATTCATACAAGGTGAAACGAGATCTGTAATGCACAGATTAACACATAGCCAGCAACATATAAGCCAAACGCATAGTGCTGACAACTGGAAGCTAATCGAGGAGCTAAAGGCGGACTGCGTAATGGGCCCTAAACACACTGGGTGCGCGTAGCAATGTTACGGTAGCCTGGGTGCCGGGACACGAGGGGCATAAGGGCAACGAAAAAGCAGATGAAATGTCCAAGCAAGGCTCATCAATGCCGTTCGTTGGGCCGGAACCCTTCTGCGGCGTTGCAGAAACCATAACAAGGAAACAAACAAAGAAGTGGGTCGCCCACAAATCTCTGAAATGGTGGAGGAACTCACCAGGGCAGAGGCAAGCGAAACAGTTCATATTAGAACACTCGCCAAAATTTACAGCAGATCTGATGGCCAAGGACAGGAAAACTGTTAAAGCTGTAGTGGGTCTGTTAATGGGGCACTGTAAGCTCAATAGGCATTTAAAGCTGATGGGATTGACAAACGAAGATACGTGCAGGTTTTGTCACCTAGAAGAAGAAACGGCGGAACACATTCTATGTCAGTGCGATAGCCTGGCAAATGTGCGGTTTTTTGCATTAGGCGAAGAAAAGCCATTGGCAGAGAGCTATATGAAAGGTTCAGTCTCCACGCTAATAGACTTTTTAAAAAGGGTCAGGCTGGAGAATGTAATCTAGAGTTTGAGAGGACCACAATAGATCTGAAAAGGTCGCAGTGGGTTAGGCCAAAAGCCACCTCATAAAATCTAATTTAATCTAACTTGCTAATATTTCGATTTTCGTTTACAAAAAAAATGTCATTTAAAAGTTTTTTGAAATAATCCAGACCATCTGCATATATAAGTCGATTAGAAGTATACAGGGTGCACCGTTGCTCCAAAATATTTGGAACCTGGAATTTCAGAAGGAAACTTGAAATTTTTGGCGGAAAACTTGAAATTCTTCACGGTAAATCTTAAATTTTTAGCGGGAAACCTGAAATTTTGGCGGGAAACCTAAAACTTTATTAATTAATATTAATGACAAAAAACCTACCTACTACTTTTTTGACAATTTTTTTATAATTTTAAATTCAAACCAATGTAACTTTGAAATTATTGAATGTAGAATTATGCGGTCTTGACGGTTGTATTTGTAATTTAATAGAATATGAAAAACTGAAAATATATACATGGCGTACTATTTAAAAAAATATGTTAATAATTTATTTTTTTTATAGCAACGGTGCCATACTTATGCAGATGGTCTGGATTATTTGAAAAAACTTTTTTACGGAAATCGAAATATTAGCAAGTCACGTTACTTTATGTACACACTGTATACTGTGAATGAACCATGAAAATTTTACAACAAATTATATTTGCAGTCTTAACCTTCAGAATATTATTGATTCTCTAGTTGTAGAATTTTTCGTGAGGGTCAGATAGAGACCAGAATTTTATAAAAACTTAATTATTGTATGAATTAAAAATATAAAAAGATAGTGGTATGATTTCCCAAAAAAATAACAAAAAGAATATAGTATGCGGTTAAAATTCACAACGTTACAAGAAAAACCCTTCTTTTTCCAGTTCCGTGTTGACTTTCCCAGTCTATTTAGTAATATTTATCAACTCCATCACACCGCAAATCTGTTTTAAGAGAATAATAAATTAAATGATGGATAATTTAGAATTTTGATTATATCTGTCATGCAATCTGTGAACGGAGTGACTCATAATGGTACCAATTCAATTGGTAGCTCCAGTGTCCAGGCTTACCGAGCGTGACAATCCAACACTATCAAGATTATTATAAAAGCCACAGAGAAGTTAGATGAGTTGTGACTAGCATTTTGTTTAATTGGACCCACACACCTTGAATTGAATGACTCATTCTGAAGTTACTTATTATTATAAATTTGTTGTTGTTTTTTATTTTGTACCTGTCACAAACATAAATTTTGTGAGTTTCTAAAATTGCAATTCACCGTTTAGATTATTGAATCAGAAAGTGGTCCACGGTAGACTCGACGGGGGTGAAAATGTGGGTTGACAAATTCGTAAGCGGGGGTCCACGAAAATTTATCTGGTTTCGATAGTAAACTAATAACGTAACATGAATTTTTAGAACGTTTCAGAAAGAGAAAAACATTTGCAAAGATACCCGTATACGAAGATGTATTGATATCTAGTTAGCCTAGACCAGTTCCATACATAAACAAAATATTGCTTTACCATAGCAACGAACAATAACTTATTAGAAGTGTCAGTGTGAAGTTTGACCTCAAAAAAGTAAACCAGAGTTACGCAATAAATTAAAAGATGTCCACCGAAATTGTGAAAATCGAAAAATTGGAGTATCGAGCCATGATCAAGTACCTGTATTTAAAAGGGTTAAGAGGTAAGCAGATTTACGAAAATATGCTTAATACCCTTGGTGATCAATGTCCTTCGTATGTGACCGTGAAAAATTGGACTTCAAGTTTCAAAAGAGGTAAATTTTCCATTGAAGATGATGACCGATCGGGAAGGCCAGTTTCTGTGTCAGTCTCCGAAAATATCGATGCAGTTCATGACATGATTTTATCAGACCGTCGAATTGGGCTAAAACGGATATCTGAAGCACTGAATATTTCATACGAACGCGTTCATCATATAGTTCACGTCAATTTGGACATGAGAAAAATTGCTGTTAAATGGATCCCCAAATGTTTGAATGTTGACCAAAAGCGTGCAAGAGTAGAAGCATCGCGTTCGATCTGTGCTCGATTTGAAAACGATGTAGACTTCTTAAACCAAATTGTTACTATGGATGAGACTTGGGTACATTTCAACGATCCAGAGACAAAGCAACAATCGATGGAATGGCAAGACTCTTGTTCTCCAAGGCGTAAGAAGTTTCGTGTCCAAAAATCTGCTGGAAAAGTTCTTGCTTCAGTTTTTTGGGATTGCCATGGAGTAATCATGATTGATTTTTTGGATAAGGGTAGAACAATTACTGGAGATTACTATTCGACATTACTGACCACTCTACGGGGAAAAATTAAAGTGAAAAGACGCAGAAAGCTATCCAAAGGTGTTTTGTTTTTGCAGGACAACGCCCCTGCACATAAATCTCATGTTGCCATGCAAAAAAGTCGTGATTTAGGGTTTGAATTACTAGAACACCCCCTTATTCACCAGATTTGGCTCCGTCCGACTATCATCTCTTTCCTCAACTGAAAAAAAGTTTAAAAGGTCGTCAATTTTCTTCCAACGAGGAGGTAATAAAAGCTGTGGAGGTCTGGTTTGCAGAGCAAGAAGAAACATTTTTTTTGAAAGGTCTAGAGAAGTTGCAGGTTCGCTGTAATAAAGGTATCCAATTAAGAGGAGAGTATGTTGTGTAATAAAATATTTTGACATTGAAATTTTGTTTGGTTCTATCGTAGGCTAAGAATTTTTCAATGTATCCTTGTAGGTATGAGATTTAATTAAATGAATGTAAATCCAACTGGAAAAAAAATGTATTAAAATAGATGGAAAATGTAGATATATGCAAAAAAACTTCATAAATTTTCATTCATTATTCAACCGTTTTCGACATATGATATATAACGAGCATTTTAATATCTCGACTTGAGCTGAACAGATTTTTTAAATCAAGTCACTTTACCGTCAATAAAACGTATCAAACATTAAAAACTTGTTCAAAATTATACATTACGATTTATATCTATCGACCAGGCTATTATTATTCACATGAAACTCGTATTCGTCGCATAAAAAGAAGAATATTTGAAAGCTAAATAGACGCATTAAGTAACAGATATATTAAGAAAATTACAAAATGACTTACCTTCTGAAAGGTAATAATATGTGGGAATAAAATAAATATCAATCATTACTTATTTCCATAAATTTGTCATGGTTATTGAACAGTAACTTACGTATGATGTAACAATAAAAATCGCAGTCGTAGATATTACAATTTAATTGATTCTTGTAGTTTCAATTTTTTGTTTGTTTTTAACGATATTGGAATAACTAGATTCCAAAAAACCAAGCGATTACTGGGTAATTACACCTCCGTTTTTTAGAAGGGTACGCAATTTCACAATTCACGAGAGAAAACAACGGGAGACCTGTCGAGGACAAGCAGATCCATATCATGCCAGTAAAGGTCGATTCAAACACATCAGTCCCGTCACGTCACAGTTCCGGCACCGAACCGAACAATCCGTCATAAAAAATATTCTTTAATAGAAATATCCGGCTGCGTTCCCATTTATCCGTTGCCGAACAGTTTCCAAGCAGTCAGGCTTCGACCCGCTTCACGTCCGGCCGATTTTTGAATCTCCGCGAGTATATTTTTTGGTTTTGCCGGAAACATGTCGGGCGGTACAAAGGAAGAAAATAATGATGAAATTTGACATCATCATGGAGCGGTTCTTTATACAGTGTCGCGTATTCTCCTTCGGTATCTCTTTTCTTCCATGCATAACGGATCCATTTCCGTCTTTTTTCTTGGCTTGTTTCCGCTTCTTTCTCTTTATTTTACCATATCGGTTCAATAGAACTTGCCTAAAGAGGTGGAGAAGCAGTCAATTGCGGAGTTCATTATTTTAAAAAGAAAGTGGATACTTCTGAGATTAAAACTGGTAGATAACATAGTTGCTGGTAGATAACATAGCCACCAGCACTCACGCTTCTTGTTAAAATATTACTTAGCAACGTGTTTTTTCGATTTTTTCGGAAAAATTAGACTTTTGTAACAAAGGTACTTAATGTAACAAAGGTACTTAATGTAACAATATCTAGTCTCAACGTATAGGAGTAATTATACTGCAGGATGGAATGTTTCTGACGAGGAGAGTTGCTCAGGCATAAAAACGATAGTGGTTGGATGAAATCGACGACACAATCATATCTGCGTTCAATGAAAACTATCCTCTTATACAAGGAATTCCGCTAAGACTACACCCTAGTGGAATAAGTGGAGGAGATAAAATAGACAAAAATTAAATAAGGCAAAATAAAATTTGTAGTATGATTACAAGAACACCTTGACAAGTTATTGGAATCTATCCAATAATACTGCAAAAGCCTCTGTATAGCAGACTTTGCAGCATACTTAGAAGTAGCTTGGCATTTGGGTATGTACCAGAAGCCACTTGAGAAATATTAGGGTAGCTTTCATACCGAACACTAGAAAAAATAGAAAAGAAACAGCGAAGTCCCCGAGAACGATTAGTATTATGTCATTTACATTTAAGATTTAGAAAAACTGTTGGGCATATAAGGGATGAGGTACTGGTTTATAGGCCATTACACTAAGACCAGCAGGCATACAGAGCACAAATAAATAAAGAAATTATTATAGGAACCTGCATATTAGACTGCGTCAAAAGAAGTTTTTTTTTTTTTCGATTAAACGTATGTAAAAAGTTTCTTCAGTATAAAAAAAAAATTCTCCTAAATTTTGAGCTCAATATCTCAAAAATTGAGCTGGCGCATAGGGGGGTCCCCTTTTCCGTTTAAAATACATAGGAATTTTTTTTTTTTTTTTGGTTTTAAAATATCTACATGCATAAAATTGTTAAGAATTTTTGCTTCTCACTATCTTATAGGAAATTCAATTCTCTACAAATTGCTTTCCGGGTTTTTTTTTTAAACTCAACCGCAACGAAGTTACAGGGCGCTGAATAAAAGGCAAAAAATCGAAAGGGCCGGTTGCTTTAGTTGAAGAATTTAATCAGTTTAGTACTAAAGATGAAGAACAAAAACAGTTTTTATGGAAAGTTGTACAGAATCATCGCAAATTGTACCCTACGTGCAATATACAAAATTACATGAGTCAAACTAGTCAACAATAAATCAAAAAATTGTACATATAATAACTTAAATTAATTAAATGAACTAAAATTCATATAATGTTAAATTGACAGATTTTGTTGAATAATTAAGTGTTTTGAGTTAATCTATTAGTAAATTAATATAATAAATTGTTTTCGATTCTTAAATCATTAATTGATTTTTGGCTTTTATCCAGCGCCCTGTAACTTCGTTGCGGTTGAGTTTAAAAAAAAAACCCGGAAAGCAATTTGTAGAGAATTAAATTTCCTATAAGATAGTGAGAAGCAAAAATTTTTAACAATTTTATGCATGCAGATATTTTAAAACCAAAAAAAAAAAAATTTCCTATGTATTTTAAACGGGAAAGGGGACCCCCCTATGCGCCAGCTCAATTTTTGAGATTTTGAGCTCAAAATTTAGGAGAATTTTTTTTTTATACTGAAGAAACTTTTTACATACGTTTAATCGAAAAAAAAAACAACTTTTTTTTGACGCGGTCTACTGCATATACCTTAAAGGTGCTTTCGATAACAAGATTGACTCTATGATAAGATGATGATATTATATGGTACCATAATGGTGGCTCAGGATGTAAGTTTTCCTTTATTGTTGGATTTAGTAGTGGATGGTCTATTAGGACCAGAAAAATAACGGACACAGAACCCTGGGATATGCTGATGACAGTCATCATGGCACATGGGATAGAGATATAATGCAAGAAGCAAGACGGTCAGAGGGACTAAATATTAGTCCTAATAAAACGACAGTAGTTGCATTTACCTGTAGGTAGAACAAATAGAGACTGGGTGATATGCAAAATTATAATAAACCTTTCGGCTGCCAGACAAAATTTTCGAAGATAGAAATCAATATAAATGTCACAATTTAACCAAAATATACTCTCATTTTAATTACTTTCACAGCAGAAACATTTAATACCGCGTTTAAAAATTATCAACAAGGCATACAGTTCTAAATACAACATCTGGTACCTATTATTATTTATTAAAAGTGCGTATTTGTGCACTAAATAAAAACCACAATAACCCAGTGACTACATAGTAATAATAATAATGGCCAATTATTGCAAGGTTTCCAGGCCAACGTGTTATCAGTGGAATAGTCTGTGTACAATAAATATTGTAGGTAAGGTTGTAATTAAAAAAAATAATTATTATCTACTAATAACATGTGAATAGCAGGAAGATGTGTATGAAAATAAACTATAAAATTTTAAGTATAGACTGAACTTAGCTGAATAGTTGAAGTTAAAGGTAATTAATTTTCTATAAGTCAAACAAATTAAGCGAAACTGGTCGAGTTTTGGATTTAATTTCAGGTAGTAATTAAAAAATACACAGTAGATTATGCCCGAGTGGTGATGTCGGGATATTTTGAAATGCAACCCTCTGTATATTATTAAATTTAACGATATTTTATTTTTTTAAACGTATTATCGTAAAAAGGTGCACCGATTTTATTGCAAAAAAAGAATTCCAAGTTTTCACAAACATAAAAGAAGATGAGGATAACGAGCTTACATGTCAACGATAGAAGAGTCTATCAACGACCAAAAGAGCGATTTGCTTAATATTGTATCCACGAAATCACAGGTCACTGTTTAAGACGAACTTCTGCCACTCTTTTGGTTGAAGCCGGTAGTGATTTAACGGCGGATGGGAATCTTCAACAACTGAAGGAAATATCGATGAGTCAATAAATAATAATAAGACGTCAACAGTAAATTAAATTGAAACTAGTTTACAGATCTCTACATACACTGAAAATACCAAATGTCCAAACAGAACAGTACAATTTACGTCATCCCACCATTCACCACGTATTATTTAACAACCGCCAAACACGGATGATGGTATAGTTATAAATAATTTCCAAAATTAATTGTTATGAATAAATCGATGCATTTTTGCCAAAGTAACGTAAGTGACATTTCTGGTGAAAATCATGTTTTTTTATTAAAATAAAGCTTCTATTGTTAAGAAGGTACTGTCAAAGTGTACTAAGCCTAGATTATACTTTATACTTTATTTTTAACTATTTTAAACGTATGCCCATAATTTTTTTAATCAAAAAAATTAAAACTACTACTAATCGTTTTAGGTGACTTACGTTACTTTGGCAAATACCTATCGAAATGTTTAATTTATATTGTTCCCGAATTTTGTTAAATAAGTAAAAATTACTTGGTAGGCTATTTATTATAAATATCACCTGTAATAGTTGAAACGCCCACGAAAATAAGCTACTACAGTTTGTTATAAAAATGAAACTGTGTATAATGCAAACCTAGACGTCATCATTATGAAGGTGTAGTTGTATTCAATGCTGATAATGAACTTATCAGCGATAAGAATGGAACTTATTGTCATAAAATAAACACAGGATGCAATATGAAAAATTTATTGATCCTGTTTTAGAATAGCTGGCTTAGTTATACAGACAGCTTTATAAAAATGATAATACAAAATAATGAAAATATTACGAGTGTTTATTGTTTGAATAAAATGATTTTTTATAATTAATATATAGAAATTAAAAGTTTTTGATAGTTACATTAGTATAATTTTAGGGGATTATAGGAGACTGGAGGACCATCCTGAAATGTATAATACATTAGATAGTCAATAAACAACTGTGGCAAATGGGCAAAGTTAGTGAACCTATGTGAAGGAAATGTGAACTCTATGATGAAACATACTCTGCTTCTGCGGGAACTTACATGAACTCAGACGGAAGCACTTCGGAGAGGAAATAATACAACCATTACTACTGAAAATCCCTCCAAACGGTGTATCGATACTTTACACAGTATAGCCTATATGTCACATTATTTGACGTACTCAGAAATTTATTAATGTTTACGTTAGAATTGTCAATAATACCAAATACCAAATTATTACTTTCCGTTCTACACTCTCATTATTTACTTGACTTTTATTTAATAGGGTCGTGGACAAAGTATAGTATTCTACTCGCACTTTATATCCATTATTAACTCGGGTGACTTTCGCCCCTCGCCTACGGCTCGGGACGCAAACGTCACCCTGCGTGAATAATGGCTATCATATTTAGCTCGTTTCATAATATACTATTCCTGTATCTTTTATTAGCGGGTGTAAGTGCTTATGAGCTCCTTCCTACGTAGTATATCATATATAATTTATCCTATCTTCAATTATGAGTGATGGGTTAAGGTCTGAAATAGATGTCTATTAGTAGTTATAAGTAATGTAAGTAATTAGTAACCTATAAACTTGGTAATCAGTAACAATAATTTAGTTAAACCTTAAGCGGGACTTATAGTTTGACGTACTGTAAACGTAGACGCACTGTGAAAAGATCAACAATCAGAATTTACGTACCTTGTTTATAAAGGAACGTAAGTGCATGACGTAACGTAAGGGGAACGGACTGGAACGGAAGAGTTGGCCAACTTTTATCTTTTTACAGTGCGTTCTTACGTCCGGCCAATCAAAGGAAAGAATTTTGTGTGATGTCAGCGTGGCTATCAGCTGTCATTTAATGTTGTATTTTTGAATGTATAATACACAATTTAAAGCTCAAAACAACATAGGACACAGGCTGTAGATGATTTGTATAATTTCTAGGTTAATTTGAATGTCGCGAGTACGTTACCTCTGCCCATTCGCAAAATGTCCGTTCCGTTTATTTATAACTGCAACAATTTTTACATACCGTTCGTTACGTATCCAGTGCGTCTACGTTTACAGTCCGTCAATCTATAAATCCCGCTTTATACGTACCAGGAAGCCCATGTAATCTCAGAAATATACTTTTGTGGAAGCTTTCTTCACTTTCTAAAATGATATTCGCCATAGTATCACAAATTTTGTTTTCATAAAACGGCAAGCCAAACGATATCATTGTAGTTGTACATTTCATTTATTTATTTGTCATAACTTAAAAGGTGGAATACCGAAAACAAACCTTTTACACAAAATCGCCTAATGAGTAGTTCTATCAGAGACAACCAAGAGACGACCAAGTACACGAGCATTATTGTTTGATTGGTAAATAAAATGGTCCTACTAGTTCTATTCTTGTTTAGCTCATAAGTTTAGGGCATGTTTTCTTTTAGTTTTGCGTTTTTAATGAAATAAATGAAAAAACAAAACAAAAATAAACGAGAAGGCTTACGCGCGGTTTTTTAAATTTTTTGAGAAGCGCGAGCGCCATCTCCACTCACTGTGTAGTCCAGTGAACCAATTCATTATTGTAGAAAAATTTTGCACATGTATACAGTGATCCTCCCCACCACAGAGGTGAAATACAGCCCAATAAGTTATCCACACACTCTACATGAATGAGAAGTCCGGGATTAATAGAAATGTTTATTTTCCCCCACCTCTTTTTTTTCTTGAAAGGTATAGTGGCCCTACATAATATACACCTCCTTAAACAAAAGGTAGGTAACATTACCTTAGGGGTTTTTATATTGCGTATCTGCATTTATATTAAAGTTAGGAACGTCCGCCTATGCACCGCAATAAACCAAAAAATATTAACAGTTTTATCATCATTATTGTCAATTCTATTATTCGTTAATATTTAAAACATTGTATTTCATTCACTTTGATCGATTCTCGTAGAACAACAACGTATCAAGTCCGACAATCACCATTATCTTATTGTTAGTATGGCGTAATGGACACTGTTACTTCGTCTACTGTGTCAATGAAATATTTTGAGTAGTGGGAGCTGAGCTAACAATGTTTTATGTCTTTGCGTCGAGTTGATAGATCGTAAACACTAATAAACAGTCCACAAATCATTTGCACAGTTTTAATATTAGACATATTTGTGTGTAAACTGGGATTTTGACGTTGAAAATTTTAGAACAAAGATATCTGTCTAGGCCACCATAAAAAGAAATCATTCGGAGACAATAAATCCGCTGATCTTGTGAGTGACCTCCAAAATACCACGATAAAATTTCAATTTTCTCCTGGGTGTACAGGGTTATTCAAAATAAATTACCCACCCTTCATTATAGTTATTGCATGTTGAAAAAAAAGTTTCAAATAAAAGTTGTGTGGTTATTACTGTCTTTTATAAAATGCTATCAAATGTAAAGTAGCATGCAGATTTTCGGGGATACAAAAAAATAATATTTTCTTTAAATGGGATATACTGTTTATCTTTACATTGTTATAATCCTCTCTACGAGCTGATTTCAACGATGTATCATACTTGATACTTACTGGATTATAAAACATCTACAGTCACCTGAAAAATCACATTTTTGGGTAATAAATCAGATGAGATTTCCGATTTCGAGAGGATTATAAAAATGTAAAGATATCCCATTTAAAGAAAATCTTATTTTTTTGTATCCCCTGAAATCTGCACGCTACTTTCCATTTGATAGCATTTTAACAAAAAACAGTTATAACCACTCAACTTTTATTTGAAACAATTTTTTCTATATGCAATATCAACAATTATAAAGGGTGGGTAATTTATAATGAATAACCCCATACATTCTGATTTCTCTACGAATTTATTTTATTTTGAATAGTTATGGGCTTGAACAGTACTTGGATGTCGACTGCTGTTTACTGACTGTGACGCTAATTAAGGGCCGCCCACAGATGAGACTACGGAGTGGTGGGAATTGTACGATATGTTGTAGGAGTCCAAATGAACGGTTGTAAAAATCGTGTTTTTAATATGTTGAAGCTTGATATCGGTGGACTAGTTCAAAAGCAGTTCTGATACAATGCTTAAAATCCCTATGTTCCGTTTGTCATTGCATATATCTGTATAAGCAAGTCCCTCTGTGTTGTCGTGTGTCCTGTAATAGCATACAGCGTCTATGTTTTTAAAGTGTACTGATGTCTAGAAGAAAATTTATTTTTTAGAGTAAGCGCACTATTTAAATTCTTTTTTTGTTGTATATTTTTACATAGGTATAATATAATAGGCATCATAAACAATATGCACAATTATTTCTTAAAAAAGAACAAGTTAAGGTTTGTCTAAAATCAATTGCTAAGATCAAAACCTTCAGTTCGTCTCGCTTGCCGAAAGTTTTCTTTGAATAGACATAAGCCGGCGTACAGGTACAGAGTCGATACGAGCACCTACTTGAGCTTTTGAAATTGGTTTTGGATAAACATTGCAACATAGAAAATACTTAACTGAGAATTTGCAAAAAAAATATTAGCATACAATCACTTATTTTACAGTCGCTTACTATTTACAAAATTGTTATAACGCTTGTTGTTTTTTTATTTTATTATTATTATTTTACAGATTGTTTTCCGTTATTAATATTTGTCAGTAAAGCACGTCAATGACTTACACTTCAGTCGCTTATAATGAACAAGTAAACAAAAGTGATTCCGTGATATGTAAGTGTCTGGGAGTAAATCATAGGCAATGCAGGTCACCGTTTGTTACAAAGTAGGCGCTGGTTGACTACAAAGAGATACGACTGACTCTGGGTGCCTTTACCGTTAGCACGCAAAACTAATCCAATTTAGGGTCAACACGAATAAAAACAAACAGTGACAGTTAAAACGAGTACTTAAGGAGTAACAAACACTGTGTTCATTAGGGTGGCGCAAAAAAACCGACTATTTTTTTTTGAGTCTCGAGTGAAAAAATGTTAATTTTTGATGTTTCAAGAGCCCTCTCCGAAGGACAGCTTCAAAAAAATTTATTTAGGGGTCGCACAATCCTTATGGGAAATGGCTTTCGGCCAAAACTTTTGAAACTCAGGCAAATGATAGGCTCTTGATATGTAGATCAAAAGTGTCCATGGGCACCAAGCTCGAAAGTCAATAGTTTATGATGTACAACCCCCCAAAGTCGATGCTTTCTACCCTTCCGCACAAGCAGCGATATTCTTTTTGATGGTATTCATGTTTCTATGCTTATATATTGTTATAATTTATTTTAGTGATAATAATTTTGTTTTAAATTTTTATTATATGTTATGTTAATTATTATTTATTATACACCTTTTTATTGAGAAAATAATTTGAATCGTTTTTTGTAAATATTTAATATAAGGAGTTTCTGTATTCTTTTTAATACATTTGAGAACAAACTTTAATAAATTGTTTTATACTTTATAAACCTCTTTTGATAAATTTATTTTCCTTCTATTATCCACAGCAATTGAATATTCCCTTTCTTTTTGTTCTTTTTATTTTTCAATGGCTATTAATACTCTCTCTATTAAATCCTTAAATTCACTCGTTGTATTCCCCTCGTAACATAAACAAGAATCAGTTAAAGACTGCAATTTGGGAATATGCGCAAAGACACAGAGATTGGTTCTATTTTCAGACGTAATTAATGCACATGAGTTGAATATGATCTCTGAAATGACCAAAATTTACCAAAATTAGGATTATTGAATTGCTTTGGATTATTTGATTCAATAAGGTAAGCTTCCTTTTATTTTATAACTACTAATATCAACAATCTTAACTAACTCAATAAATAGGAAATGGGCAATTGCAAAATAAATGTTTTTACGATGAACAAATTTATAGGTTATCTGCTTTCAGGAACTTGGACTAAGTGAATCTGGTTTTCTGCTATGTGGGATATAAATTAATCAGAATTGATTGCTGATTTCATACACACTATTATAGAAAGTAAAATGAACTTTCTCAGGAACAAACTGCATACGGTATCCTTTGAAAAACTGGGACACTATCTCCAGTCAAGGTTGAATATAGGTCAAACAAAGCTTACTGCTGTCTAGTAGACAATAAATGGATGAACTTTTGGTTTTTCTATATGTCTAGTATGATTTTGTGGAACTTTACTATTTATTTTTCAATTTTAAATTTTCAATATCTCATACCTTGTACCTTCTTCTTCCTCGTTCAACAACCCTTAGTTTTTTTCTTTTTCCCACAGGCGACTTTTCCTGTGATAAAATTGTCTTAATGTCATTTTGATTAATTTCTATTGACATATTAAGGTCCTTTCACATGTTTATGATATCAATGTTCTCTATTAACTACACTTTTTTTTAATCGGTTGATTCATTTCGCGATAAAAACACTGTCACTTCACCAAATTTTAAATTAACAATCTAAATCTAATTGAATACAGTATCTATTACACTCTACAAATAGTGTGTCAATTTTAATATTATTTATTGAGGTTTGTAAAGATATTCTATGATTATTATTATTTTTACTTCAATTTGCTCTCATTATGTTTAAATTTTAATTTAATTCGTTAAAAAAATAATTCCTATACAGGGTGAATTAATTAATGTTAAGTTGTTTTTTTTAAAATATAATAACTAATAATAATTGTTCATTGACAAAAAACTTTCTTTAACTCCAGGTTGTTCACCTTGAATTGGACCCTCCTATTTTCAAATCATCACAATATACTTATATATGTCTCCCCTTCTTGGTATTACCGGAGCAATGAACAGCACGGGTACGGCATTGGACTCCCTCCTTTGGAACTTTTTGTAAGGGACGAGGTGATGATGGCAATTCTCAGGGAGACTTATGGTCACCGAACAATGTTCGAGGAGGACTCACTTGTACAACTGGGACAATACTAGATCAACCCATATTTCACATAAGTTTTGATAGCATGACACCGGAGAATATATTCACTGACATCATCATCCCATCTAGGGAACAGGTGATGCATCCAGGTAATTCATCATTCATCATCTGGTTCAGTGATGGTTCCAAAACAAACCTTGGCGCTGGGGCTGGTATGAAAGGACCTAGAAAGGGAATGTTCTTTAGCCTTGGCCGATATACGCCTGTGTTTCAAGCAGAGACGATTGCCGCTATATTCTGTATTGATGAAAACATCAAAAGGGAATACACCGGACAAAAGATAAAAATATTCACTGACAGCCAAGCTCTGCTTAAAGCTATCAGCAACCCAACAACTAGGTCTAGACTAGTAAAAAACTGTAAAATAATCTCTCAACAGGCTGGCAAGAGGGAACGAAGTGTCTCTAATATGGGTGCAGGCCTCGGTGCAGGCACATGAGGGGATTGCAGGTAATGAAATTGCAGGTAATGAAGTTAGCTAAAGAAGGCTCTAAACGAGACTCCATAGGTCCGGAACCGTTTTGTGGAATCACAAAAGATTGCATAAGAAGGGAAATCGGGAACTGGCTAGATAGGGAACAAATGGAGGTCGATACAAGGGCACCTCCATACAAAGAGTTTACTGAACAAGGTAGAAAAGGAACTCTCAACCAGGCTATTGAAACTGGGTAAGAGACATTTGAAGACAGTTACCGATCTGGTGACTGGACACTGCACCCTGAGGAAACATCTGCACAAAATGGGCAAAGTTAGTGAACCTTTGTGCAGGAAATGTGATCTTCATGATGAAACACCTACTCACATACTCTGCTTCTGCGAGAACTTACATGGACTCAGATGGAAGCACTTTGGAAAGGATATAATACAACCATTACAACTACTGAAAATCCCTCTAGTCAAACTAGTGGCCTACATAGAAGACACAAAACTTCTGGAATGCAAGTAGATAACGTGGGAAATGGTACAAAGATTCAGCACAACCCAACCGAATGAATGAATATTAGATATCAGTTGGTGCTATTACTGCGAAAATGGATAATGTGTCGCTTTGTTCCATTTCGAATAACGCTATCCATTTGTTGTTAGCGTTTCTGGACACGCTATATTTAAATTCTTAATAACCAAATACGAAAACAATTTTATAATAAATGCAATCAAATGACTGGGAAATACTCATATAGTCGACGTCATTGATTGTACCCGTATAAATGAATAAGATATTATGAGAGTCGTTGGCGCCAACCGGTTTCCTCGGTTAAATTAGTAAATATTTATTTGTATCGTAAACGAGATAAAATTACTCAATACTGGGTGATTCCGTTCTTTGTGAACAAGAATTAATTTCCGTCAATATTGTGCTGTAATGAGATTATTCAATAAAGATGGATGGTGGCTTGCCGAACCAACGTTTTTTTTGTGACACTTATGTTGGACTGTATTGTTAAACTGTCCTTCACTTAACAATTAATCAGCAGTTTGGTATTTTAATCATCGTATTCATTCATTGTGTTGAATGATAACAACGTTTGTGTTTTAAATATTAATTGATTGGAATTTACCAACCGTTATAAATTTTTTTATTATACGTTTTATTCGTAACGATTTTTTCCAAATCAAAATATGAAAAATTGTTTTTTTTTTAGTAACCATCGCAACGTTCCAAATAAATATTAGTAGCATATATTGGGATTTTACCTTCAAAGAAATTTTTTCGTCGATTTAAGTGATTTATAGGGAAGACAATTAAATAATATTTAAGTAAATCTTGACCAAAAACAATTGCAAAAGAGACAAGTAACGAACAAGTGTTTAGGCAACTTTGTTTTTATGATCTCCCATATTTGGTACCCCTTAGTCTCCCTCTATTTTTAGACTCTAATCAATGTAGTTATTTTGTTTCCGACCCATTAGAGAGGGAATCATAAGAAAAAACCATCTTACTTCTTAGAAATCAAAAAACCTGGGACATGACACAAGATGGTATGATGAAAAGGTAGAACTTTTCAAAGAAATTCGTTACGGAATTAAGCAACAAGAAGGAACGGGATCCAAATACCATTACCAGACTTGTAAAGAATGCCATTCAATGGTACACAGACGGCTCAAAAGCAATAGAAGGAACTGGGATAGGAGTGTACGGGTCAGGAACCAAACACTCTGAAACCTTGGGAAAAACTCCTAGTATCTTTCAAGCGGAAATTCACGCCATAAGAAAGTGTGCCCAGTTCAATATTGACGAAATATATAGAAGGCAAAATATTATCATAATGTCGAACAGTCAAGCAGCCATTAAAACGTAAGTGTAATCAGTTCCAAAATGGTGTGGGAATGCCTAGGCAATGAACTAGGCGAGAACAATATAGTAACCTTACTGTGGATTCCAAGACACACTGGAATAGAAGGAAATGAAATATAAAATGGACTAGCAAAGAGGGGGACTGAAAGACCCATTTGGGGGGCCGGAACCCTTTTGCGGTATCAGCCCAATGAAATAGAAGAAATAAGCAATGCCGATGAAAAGAGAAGATCTGTCCATTGGAAAGATAAAGTAGGGCTTAGACAATCAAATATTCTGATGGGAGACTACAACCCGTTGAGATCAAATGAATGCATAAGTCAAAGTAAAACTGCACTGAGTTTTAACAGGGATCCTAACGGGACATTGCCCGAACGGGCACCTGAAAAAGCTCAAAATATGGGAGGATCAACAATGTAGATTTTGTTGCATGGAAGAAGAAACCTCCATCCACATACTTGCGAATTGCACAGCAATTCAGAATCCTATGGCACAACACCTAGGAGATTATTGGATAGAAGATTAACATTTACCTAAGTTGAAGCCTGCAGATATCCTAAAATGCCTTAGTTAAATAGGACTAAAGGAGCTATTAGTCTCTGAGACGTTCCTCAGGAACTAAGTAGAAGTAAGGGGGCACAATAGATCTTTTAGGTCTCAGCTAATGTCACCCCATCATACATACATACATAAATTCATACATTCCGACCAACTAGAACACGGAATTCGTTCAAGGTTTTTTGAAGGATAGTTGAAAGCACTGCAAATACACTTTCCGAATGTGGCGCGTACAATATTTTTTGTACAGACACTAATAATTTGACAATAATATAGGAACAGAATATTTTTTATTGCTCAAAATTTATAACAAAACTTAACTCATTTATTATAAATATTTCTGTTTAATGTGCAGTTATGCAAAGTACAATTATTAAACGTTGATGTTTCGGTCAATTTAGGAATCATAATATTTGTGTTATCATTAATACTGGACTCGGTTCTTGAAGTTCCGAGTTGGTTAGTTGGTTTTGTTTATTTTCTACGTTAAGAATTTTATTTGCTGTTTTAAATTTGTTCTGAATTGAACCTTGATGTAACATTTACTGACAGATGGCTACGGTATTGTCATGGCAACTGTGATATTTAACATACCCTTCGAAAATTGTATCTGGCTAGATACTGGTATTTTGTCTTTAATGAAAATTTTGACATGTAAGCACGAGAAAGTAGGTACTTTGCCGATCAGTTCTGTTACTTTACCGAACAGTTGAGTTTATTTTCCGATCTGGACCAGTAACGACGCGCTTTCCGAGTTAAAAAATGATCGGAAAAACGCATTTTCTAAAGTGGCAGCATAAAAAATATATTTTTTTAAAGACCGACCAGAAAATAAACACATTCTGGACCATTTTTCGTCCAGAAAATAACGTTTTGCCGATCAAGACGGGAAAATGGACGTGAGGGACTGGCGAAAGCTTTTTCCGGTCCCTGATTTTTCATTTTTCCAATCGGTCTTTTATATTACAATCTACCTTGATTTCGTTACTATGATAACAACGTTTCGATATATTGTTGAGTGATGACAGTTCGTTGATTTTTAATTTGTCGTTTATGTCAAACTTATTTCGCGAGTGCGCAAATTTAACAATTATATATATGAATTCAGATTTTGAATTATCCGATAAATAATTAAATGTATATCGAAGTGTCTGTCTTAAAAAAAAAGTACGTCACGCAACCGGAAATTAGAGTTTTTCAGGTCTCTCCAAGCTTCCAGGACTCGCCTACGGCTCGCCCCGGTCTTGTAACGTAAATTACTATTACATGATGGTACAGTCCGTTTTGTAATAGGATTGTTGACATAAAAATTTACCCATATGTCCAGAACCTTTCTGTAGTATTGCAAAAGCGCTTCAAAAAAACAAATAGCAGTACTTGGACAAAAAATCATTCTCGAGTATGGTAGAAACTGATGCGTAAAAGTCGACCAAAGAACTATAGGCAAAATACACGGAGTACCTACTAAGCCAGAATAGGAGAACAGCCAGCTTCCTGATTGGACTCCTGATAATGTACTGTAGACTTAAGAAACACATGAGTAGCATCGCATTGGCAGACACAACGATAGGCAGAGAAAATAAGGAAACCTCAGCACACTTACTATGCTGCTTCTGTGAAGGCCTAGCTAGGATGAGGTTTTCGTCAATAGGGGAGTAAAAATCACAACTTTCCCAACATATCGATGCATTTTTACCAAAGTAACATAAGTGACATTTCTGGTGAAATCATGTTTTTTAATGAACGTGAAGCTTCTATTGTTAAGAAGGTATTGCCAAAGTGTAGTAAGCCTAGATTATACTTCAAACTTCATTTTTAACTATTTTAAAAACGTATGTCCATAATTTTTTAAATTACACCCGTAAAAGAAACGCGTTTTTTCTACAAATCGTATTTGGTGACTTACGTTATTTTGGCAAATACCTATCGATATGGAGAACGTCATAAGCTCTGAATAGGTACTTAACATTTCTAAGCGTTGAAAAAACTTTTTATTTTACAGCGGGAAAGTGTATTTTGCGGATGTTTTTCACTTTTCCATAATTTGCTTCAAGCAGTTGGTAACAAAAGTATCAAACATAGGTTATATTATTTTTGATAAATTCTTTCATTAGATAAGCTCTCAACTTTTTTAGGAAGCAAGCTTCCTCTGCTTTTTTTAATTTCAGGAGGTGTATTATTAACTTCACTATCAAGTTGTAGAGAGTGTCAAATAATTTAAATTTGTCATTTGTACATAATAATATATCATGTTAAGTACCAACTGTCAATAGAAAAATAAATTAAATAAAATTTATATTTTATTCTTAATGATTCGTTACAAAAAACATTGTACCTAGGTTTTTTGAGAAGGGAATTTTTCACATTCGCACTTATGCGAAAAATTCTACTTTCCAACCACGTTAGGTAAATAACTAATAACAAACTATACCGTAATAATGGAAAAACTTCATAAAACCAATTAAATCTACCATATTATGATATTATGGAACCGCTTATCCTTTATATCTTGATTTATAGACTATTGGACTTTTTTATTTGTACAATATTTAACTAACATCCTACTAAAACGATTAACATGAAATAATCAACCTCACAAATAATCCAGCCTGTCTTCATTCTGTCATTATTTTAAACCATAGAGAATTTATTTAGCCGAATCATATGCCACACGGCGAGGTACATTAAAAAAAGGTGTAAACATTACATATAAATAAAAGAGATGATGATGTAACTCGCCATCTGTTTTCACAAAAGAATCATATTTCTGGAACATCTGCCCGAGTTGCCCGTATTTATTATTATACGTGGACAATCTGCATACGATCTTGTTTCAGTTTCAAGTCATGTAAATAATATTAATTGAAATTATTACTATGTACATTGTACATACCAAATAATAAATGAAAAAATATTGTGGTTTAATTTCCAAGATAAAACTACAATATGTGAATGTTTTTCATCACAGTGGATAGTCAGGACAGGCCCTAGACCCTCATCATTTCATGCAAACGTTCACTTCTCTGTCAACGTTTCTATTGAAACTAGGCCGTACTCAGAGCCGGCGCTTTCATGCTTTTTGTGATTTTAATTATTTTTAGGGACATATACCCTAATGTAATCGTCGTCAGACATTCCCTATAAAACCCAGTCAGGAATGAATGAACTGAACAAGCCAGTTTGGTGCAGTCAAATGTGTTCCCGCGGCAAAGTTTTCGATGCCGGCGGCTAGGCCGCTTGTGCCGACGTTCTAGCCCAGTATGGTGATGGAATACTAAGGCAAGTCTTATTAGAGAAAAATTGCCTAAAATTAAGCTCAAAATAGAAAAAATGTGAAATTATACAGGGTGTTTAATTTAAAATAACAACGGTAACACCGAAAAGAAGTCAAAATAATAATATAAAATTTCGTAATTCTTTCTTATACGGGACTAATGGGAAAAAGGTCAGGAGCGTATAATCTGAGCCAAAATAATGTTACTACTTCATACAGTGCTATTCCCCTCCCCCCCTCGTATCTTTTGAACGGCTACACTTACATTAATAGAATTTGGAGGGTGCAAATAAAGTGTTGTAAACTTCTCTACGAATGGTAACAGGTGACGTAATAGTAATAGATGACGTCACAGTGCCACTCTGGCCAATAATTTTAAATAGGACCTTAAGGCAAGTGATATCTCGTTTGAAAGGCATTGACATTGGCTACATAGCCATATTAATTTTGTTTGGGTTTAAACTAATTTTGACGGATAAATTAAATAAATACCAAAATTATTACTTCACATTTAAATATTGAAGATTTTTCAGTCCGTAGCTGGTTAGTTGTCAAAAAAATTGACGTTTTTAATTTAATAGTATTTGTTGCTTTGCAAAGTTTTTCTAAATAGCTTAAATATTTAATTTTATTATTGTTTAACGAGGCATTTAAGAGTTTACATATGCAAAATGGTACGTACTTTAGCCGACAAAGTAGCAGCTATCTTAATAATTGGTGAATCTGGAAAGAATCTCCATGAAGCGGAACGTTTATTTAATGAGAGATACCCAGATCGCCCTATCTCGAGAACTTCTGTTTTCCTAAAATCAAATTTAAGCGGTGAAGTGTATCTGGAGATGTTACAAAATGCAATTGTGCCGTTAATTCTTGAAATTCTGGAAGATAATCCAGATGAATTCGGCCATCTGGAAATAACATTTCAACAAGATGGTGCTCCTGCAAATTAATTTGGTGCAGTAAGACGTTACCTGGATGAAGAATATCGAGGTAGATGGATCGGCCAGCGAGGTCCTATTCGGTCACCAGATCTGACATCATTAGATTTTTTTTATGGGGGTACTTGAAATCCAAGGTTCATACTACGGCACCAGATATCATTGAATTATTGAAGAATGCAATGCAATTTCAGCTGACACATTCGAACGAGTACTACAAGAGTTTACTAATAGGATGTATTACTGTCAGGAAGAACACTTGCTATAAGAATCCATTGTTGATATTTGATTAATTAAATTTAAAAAAATAATTTCAATAATTTTGGTATTTATTTAATTTATTCGTCAAAATTAGTTTAAACCCAAACAAAAATAATATGGCTATGTAGCAAATGTCAATGCCTTTCAAACGAGATATCACTTGCAATAAGGTCCTATTTAAAATTATTGGCCAGAGTGGCACTGTGACGTCATCTATTACTATTACGTCACCTGTTACCATTCGTAGAGAAGTTTACAACAATTTATTTTCACACTCCAAATTTTATTAATGTAAGTGTAGCCGTTCAAAAGATACGAGGGGGGAGGGGACTTTTGAATAGCACTGTATACAAGACAAAGACAGGAAAACCTCTGATCGTCCATCTTTTTCTCTTTCACCGGAGTTCGGTGGGACATTCCCACTTACACAGCGGCCTATGGCTTATTACCTCTATGGTTTCACCAGAGATGGTCATTAATTCTCATAATAAGCATTTATGGGATGATGTGAATTCACATGGCATTATCCAAACTAGCAACCAGCATGGATTCATGGTTAATGTTTGGGCAGGAATAGGTGGCAATCATTTGATACGGCCATACTTTATTGACGGTACTTTGACCGGTCAGATTTTTGGAGTTTTTGCAAAATGAGTTATGGAACCTGTTTAATGATGTGCCACTACAAACTCGTAGGAATTTATGGTTCATGCATGATGGGGCCCCTCCTCATTTCAGTTGAGATGTACGACAGCATTATCAGGAGACGTTAATCCTATGGATTTCTTTATCTGGGGTTATCTCAAAAGTAAGGTATAAGCAACATCTGTGCGAAGATTTAATAGACAGAATTGTATTACACTGCAATGTTATTAGAAATAATATAGGATTGCTCTTTTAAGTGCAAAGGAACAACCTTCGTAGACTTAGAATGTGCGTGGGAGTGGGAGTGGAAGTGGGAGGAGCTCATATTGAACATTTATTAGAATAACGTTAGTTTTCTTTGTTGTTTAGGAATTAGTTTTAGTCTAATGTTTTATACCTTGTGTTTTTTGAGGTTTTCTTAATGATTTAATAATGTTGTGTTCGTAATTTTGATTAAAAGCAACTAATTACGTTGTTTGCGTACCTATTTAATTACCGTGAAATCAGTTCTTAATGTTTTTATCACCATTATTTTTTGGTAGTACTGTAGGTAAATCTTGGACATCGTATTAATAAATTAGTTTTACCTCGTTGTGTACTTATAAAAATGGTGAATGCGTAAATTGGTACGTAGTGCATTAATAAAACTGTAAATATTAGCCAAACGGCTGAAAGTGCAACCCCCAAAAGGGTGTTTCAGTCCCCTTCTTTGCTAGTTCATCTGATATTTCATTTCCTTCTATTCCAGGGTGTCCTGGAATCCACTGCATTTGATTATTTTTTACTACGTGTCTTGTCTATATTGATTATCACCTATTTTCATTGATTCTTTTTTATCATCGTAATAAATATTTTCATGACCGATTTGTAAGTTGTGTTGCCACTGGTCTTTGTCTGTTTGTTACATAAACTGTAACTGTAAACACAGTAGTAAAATGCTGAAACTTCGAGAAAATAAAAAGCAGACTGTTTATTTCCGGATATAAACAGATCGTTCACCCAAACCGTATTGATCCAATTTACAAATTTCTTTTTTCGCCAGAATTCCGGCTATGAAAACACACTCGTTTTATGCCAGTAATGGAATTTGCTTGTTTTTCTTGCCTAGATGATTCTCGTAAAAGGATCATTGTTTAATTTTTCATTAAATCTAGGCCGAAACACCAACTGAACTAACAATTGTGCGGATTGTGTGAATCAACTAAGTATATGCTAAAGTTGACCCCGTTTTGGGTTGTTACCAGTATTTATCGGAAGTCGTCTTTTGTGTGGTGATTTACTTTTAAAACATTTGTATACCGGATGTCTAGTGACATTCTTTAAAAAGTCAATTTACGGTTGAATACACTGTTCAAAATCATCTGTCACATGTAGAATAGTGAAATTTTTAATTTAATATCCCAACTTTTTTCCACGAGTGTAGTAGTAACAAGAAGGAATGGGATCAAAATACCGTTACCAAACTTGGAAATAATGTCATTAAATGGTACACAGTCGGCTTAAAAGCAATAGAAGGAACTGGGATAGGAGTGTACGCGCCAGAAACCAAGAACTCTGAAAGCTTGGGAAAAACCCCAAGTATCTTTCAAGCGGAAATTCACGACCAGTTTAATATTGACAAAGGATATAGGAGGCAGAGGATTATCATAATGTCAGATCGTCAAGCAGCCATTAAAGCACTGAGTTCTTGTGTAATCAGTTCCAGAACCTTTCTGCGGATTCCAGGACACACTAGAATAGAATGACATTCAATAGCAGATGAACTAGCAAAGAGGGGGACTGAAACATCCTTTGGGGACTAGAACCCTTTTGCAATTTAATATTAAAAGAAATTGGCATAGCCAAAAAAAGATACGGCTTGACAATTGGAAAGATCTAGTAGGGCTTAGACAATCAAATATACTTCTGGATGACTACAACCGCAGTTACGAGCAAATAAATGTCTGAGTCAGAGAGTTTTAATAGGAGTCCTAATGTGACTGTCGCCTAAATGTGCACCTGAAAAAGCACAAACCCACGAACCTACCTAAACTAAAGCCTGCAGATATCCTAAAATTCCTCTGGGAAATAGGTATAAAGGAACTACTAGTATCTGAGACTGTCAGGAACTAATAAGTAAGGGGGTTACTCTCAAGTGTTTCCCGGTGCACAAGGGTATTGTAGGAAATGAAAAGGCAGACATCCTAGCAAAGATCTGAGACTGCATTCACTGGTCCTGAACCAGTATTTGGAATATCTAAAACTGCTGCACGTGGTTGTATATCTCGGTGGACTCAAACTAAACATCAGTCGTACTGGAGACACGTGCCAAAACAGGAACACAGCAAACTCCTGGTCAAAAAACCCTCGGAGACGCTGACTAATGAAATACAAAACCGTAGCAGGGGCCAGATAAGGATAATGCCGGGTTTACTCACCGGTCACTGTACCTTAAGGAAGCACATACATACAATCGGCATATATAGGGAGGAACCTATCTGTCGGTTGTGCATCGAAGAGGAGGAAACAGCCTCTCACATTATCTTCTATTTTGAAGCATTAGCTCATTGGAGACATAGACTCCTAGGACTAGAACATTCAAGGGAGGATTTCTCCAAGAAGGACGTAGTGAAAAGACTGTAGAACCTGATAAAGGGCTGCTGGTTTCTGCACATAAACGGCACAACCAAAAGCACAAAAAGCATAAATGCTGAGGTGCCGAGGACTCTAAGCCTTTTACTGGTGTCCTGAACCAATCAATGAATCAAGAGGGCACCATAGATCTTTTATGTCTCAGTGAATATCATCCGAATGTACATACATACAAATATTTTTAGTTGGTTTGACAGTATCTCTCTAACGGGAACAAAAAATGTGCATACACGCAGATACGCCCACAACAACGCATCGAATTTCCGAAACGAAAATTCCTTATCTTTCGTAGAATTTTGTAAATTAATTCATCGAAACTGTTCGGAACAATAATTTAATTTCAGATAAACAACAGATTCAACGGGTGGGCGGTAATTTGTTCATCAATCATTTGATACGGATTATCGCTGAAATAAAGTAATGTCATAAATAAAGTTTTATTTGTTTATACAAAAAGCACTCAGTCGTTAGTGCCATACTCAATGAACGAGAGTGTGAAATACCGATACCCATTTGAGTTATTGTTTATAAAAAACAATATTAATCGGCCTTCAATCGATGGAGGAAGCACAAATCACTAAATATACAAACTGACAATGGAGAATGAAAAGTTTGTATCCGTTCATTTTTTAAGAGTATCCATTGTATTCTAAGTTTTGTATATAACAGCATAGCCGAAGGCTGAGGACTGTTATTGTTTCTCTCAAAGTATATCGTCTTGGCTTTTGCCGGCAATCATAAAATTAATGGGCCAATTGCAATAAATCATATGGCCAATAGCTGCTGAAGAAGAGATCGCCAGTGGCGGACTATTTAAAATTATTTTTAAAAGGATCAAATTCACAAATATCTATCTTTTTGTATTTTCATCATTACATCCTTTGTTTTTTATTTAATAGGTGAAGGACATTGATCTCCAAGGGTATTAAGCATATCTTCGTAAATCTGCTTACCTCTTAACCCTTTTAAATACAGGTACTTGATGATGCCTCGATACTCCAATTTTTCGATTTTCACAATTTCGGTGGACATCTTTTTTCTTTTAATGTATTGCGTAGCTCTGGTTTACTTTTTTGACGTCAAACTTCACACTGACACTTCTAATAAGATATTGTTCGTTGCTATGATAACGCAATATTTTGTTTATGCATGGAACTGGTCTAGGCTAACTAGATATCAATACATCCTCGTATTACTTAAGTTAAATAAACTATAACCAGGTGGAAAAACAATATCCAACTGTATTGGTATGGTTTAATATTATTCTAGCTTTCTTTTTAGATTGTCCAAAGTACCATCTGATGTTTCAGCGCGGCGCGCGTACGGCAGCGAGGCGCTAACGCACTACGCGTTCGCTAAACGTCAAAATATCATATAATCTTTTTTGTCGCAAATTTTGTCTACTTTCTGAATTTCCAGGTAGGTTTTCTCAAATACACAAAATAACAATTTTTATTTTCAAAAAAAATTTATATATTATATTATATATATTTTGTTCATTTTTTTCACAATTTGGGCATGGATTGCGGGGGGAATTTTTGGTGGGAAGTTGAAAATTCGGATTTAGCGACCCGGAAAACATAAAACAAGCTGATATCCAGAACTACCATGAATTTTGCAAGCTAAAATTATGTATTTCCTGGACTATTCTTTATTCCTTTTATTTTGTTTCAAGATATTAAACCATCATCAAATACTATAGTAAAATGACCAACACTTTTGTTATTTACATCTTACGTAGTGCCGTTATGTCATCATCAAAGAAACTCGATGATATGCATTAAAATATTACATGGAACATCGTGGTATTGATTCGTGAAATATAGGTAACGAAGAATTATGATAAAATACATAATCAAATAGCAGTAAATATCTCTTAATAATTGTTTATTATTTTACGTGAACTAATTCACAATAAATAGATTGCATTGTGATGTAATTTTACTGGGTCATGTTATTGTATAGATTACTTGGCACTATATTTATTATTATTATACATATTCACATCATATTTAAACAAATTTGTTATCATCAATATAAACCAAAAAATGTTGACGGATATGTTACTTCCGGTGAATAGAAGTAAACTATTTGTTTAACTAGAGAGGAAATTGTCACTTTTCCTCCTGCATGCGAGTAAATCAAGAATTTCAATGAAACTAATCTTAATATCGAATATTTCCACTTCTGCTTCTAATCAAAGAGAAGTTGTCCTACGTCCATCAAGTTATTCGGTTGCATTAGATAAGCTCGTAATAGTATATTCCAGACTTGCTGGATTGGGTTGGTTCAGCTCGGCAGTATGGCCAAACCATAGTTAACATTCCAATGTCTGAAAGGCCTCGAAAACAACTCAAGCTGTGTGCGGTCGCGCATTATCTTGCACAGTAAAAATTTGGACCGAGAAAGGGGTAAAAAGCACAATACGTTCCACAATGAAACAAAAATTAACCCTTGTTGTTGGGCGTTAATTAAACAAAAGCGGATACTTGGTTGGTACTTCAAAAAAGATTATATGTATTGAAATATGGTTAGTGTTAAATTTAATTTTGTGTGCGTTTTCAGGCGAATTTTCAACCCTCTGGGAAAATTATAAATATTGGTCCTACAGTTCTGGGACTTGGGACTTTTTTTAGGAAATGTCCTTCTCTTTTTGAATCTTTTTCCAAATTTGAGAAATATCAAACAGTTTTTGATATATTTGCAAAAAACCAAACCCCCTTTTTTTCACTTAATTGTTTTTAATTTTTGCAATTTACTCAAAAAACTTGTTTATGCCAATCCGAATCGAATGACACCTCAATCATAATTTTCGGAGAGCTCTAAAAAGTTTTGACCTAGTAGGCTCTGTTGACTAGACTATCTTTGTTACCTGTGGAACGAAGATATGGAAATCTGACAGAAATTTAAAAAAACGGATACTTATTTTATTTTTTGAAAGAAAATTAGAACAAATTAAAATTATAATATAATATAATATAATAAATATAATAATAATAATAAAATAATAAATGTACAAATTAAAACTATACAACGGAGACCTTTCATGCAGATTATGCGGTAGGGAAACGGAAACAGTGAAACATATACACTGTGGGCCGAAATAAAGGAGTACATTTTTTAATTGAAAATATTTTTTTTGTTTTTTGGGAAATTCATTTTCTTTTTGCAGGGCTAATAACCTAGCATGTCCTCAACATGACTGTAAATTTGAAAGCAAAAGCAATGTACAGGGTCGGACTTATAAAAAAAATTATATAACAGTGAATTTGAGCTCGTTGCAAATGAAAACTGTCTTAGCTAAAATTGTACCAATATGCTTTTTCGGTAGATAAACTATCCAGAACACTTCAGTGAAAAGGACATTTTCCGAAATTACCGCATTCGCGAAATACCATTTTTTTTATTAAATAGTGCTAGCCACATTCATAATATTTTACTTCAAGTTTTAAACTTACTAAACTGTTTTCATAAATGTGTTATTTGTTAAAATGTTATTTAATAAAAAAATGGTATTTCGCGAATCCGGTAACTTCGGAAAATTTCATTTTTACTGAAGTGTTCTGGATAGTTTATCTACCGAAAAAGCGTATTAGTACAAATTTTAGCTAAGTTTTTTTTTTATAAACCGACCCTGTACATTATTTTTTCTCCCAAATTTACAGTCATGTTGAGGACATGTTAGGTTATTATCCCTGCAAAAATAAAATAAATCGCCCAAAAAACAAAAAAAATATTTTCAATTAAAAAATGTACTCCTTTATTTCGGCCCACAGTGTATATACTGTTTACATGCGAGACAGTTATTACTTGGCCAACCGCAAGGAAACGCTGAGCTATATAGCAAACACTCAGCTAAGAACTTGTACAAACTTGTGCAGGGGACAAAGGGCTGCAGTGTATCGGAGATTTGTCAGACAGGCACGGAACAAAATACCACACATTCTGTAGTCAAAAATAGATTGATTGAACCTCACCTACCTATACACAAAAGTAATTACAAAAAAAGTTACAGGGTGATTTATTAAAAAATTTAAATTGATTTTTGTAACGTTGCTCTAAAACAGTTTATGTTAGTCAGTATTTAGTATATAATATCTCATAAACTGGAAGTAGTATTTACTATGGATTTTTAGTCGGGGTCAGCACCCTTTTGACCGCCCAGCTATTCTCGATTGTTACATTAAACAAAATATTTACGTCACTGGAATAAAATGTCTAATCTCAAACTTTTTTGCCTCCTTGTATTTCTTTGTAAACAGTTTAGTTTCGAAGATACAGCCACCCTTTTAAATGTCAATTTCAAGGTCAACAACTTCATTGTTACATTACCATTTATAACAATAAACAAGGTAATGAAAATCTAATGTTAATAATTAATCAATAAAAAATAATAATTAATGGTGGGAAAAATAGTGATATTTCGCACATGTCTTAGTTATAATAGAAATAAACTAAAGCCTATAATACAGTGGGAACCAGGGCAAAGAAGAAGTAGGAGAAATAAAACAATCAAATAGGGGGGGATATAGGAAGAAAAATATTTAATTAAAAGTTTTTATCTCATAAATATGTGTGAAACTTTCAGTTTGATCATTATTTAAAATAATTGATGTACAACTTTGAATTATAAATTTTAGAGAGTCTGTTTTACTTTTTAGTCTATGCATAAACTGGATAAATTCTCAGATTTATTTATAGTACGGGGGCTGTCTTTTATATTTTGCATATAGAGCTAGAAAAAGACAGACAGATATCTTTTAAACTCTATTGTTTTCCAAAGTATTTTCCACGACCAGAAATTCATTTTTGCATCCTTTGGAACCAATTCTGGAAGCAGTTACTCCATTTGCTTGTTGGTACATTCAAAATAGAGTTTTTGAAGCCGTTGGGGACTGAAACCTTTCACCACGCAATTCATTCTTAATTTTTGGAAAACTGAAAAAGTCGTTAGGACTTAGGTCGGGACTTTATTTAGGATGGTCCAACAATTCGATGTTTTCTTGCTTTGAAAACTGAATTGAACTTTCATGGTCTTGGTGGAGAATCATACGTCGTTGTGGGTTGGATTTTCGAAACTCTGCAATTACTTCCGGCAAACAAATCTATATGTACCAATCAGCAATCAGCAGTAACAGTTCTTTGACCTTGTAGTCTAGAAGAATTATTGCTATCCGAATTTGAGACAAATGTCGTCACCATATTTTTGGAAACACTAACTTTCGTCGGTTTTGGTTAATCTTGGGACACCCAAACAGCTGACGTTTATTTTCTGGTTAATAAGAGTAAATCCAGAATTCTTCACCATTGACAACACTGTATATATTTTTTTAGTTTCCTGCTTTAAACCGTTTTACTGGTTTTTGACACCAATTGGATCTACACTGTGTCCGTAAAGTATGGAACAAATTCATTTTTAGCTATAAACAGGACATTTTAAGAAATAATCTTAAAAACGTCGATTTTTTATTTCAATTTACCGTATTTTAAAATAATATTCTAAAATACAGGCTGAATTACTTTCGAATAATGACGTCTCCGTCATTTTTTTTAAATTTTTTCTCAATTTTCGGATTACTCTAGCTGAGCTGATTCCAAAAATATATCACATGTTGATTCCAATTGGTACAGGGTGGACAAAAATACAATAGTTTTGTGTGTGCTCATAAAGTAACGCGTAACATTCTTTATTAGTTAAATTAACAATATTATCAAAAATACTTATTGTCCAGCGGACAGAATATGATGAAATACATGACTTTATAAATGTTCGAACTGCAGCCCTTGCTGTATTTGACAGTAACCCAAACGGTGTTCAAATTCTCTCTTTTAATTCTTGAATATTTGCTGGTTTCGTTTGATACACAACATTCTTCAGATGCCCAACATAAAATAATCCAAAGGATTGAAATCTGGTGATCTCGCTGGCCATTCAATAGGTTCACGTCTACCAATCCACCCGTTCGGAAAAATTTTATCTAGGTACCTTCTAACATCTACAGCATAATGTCCATCCTGTTGAAACCATAAACTTTCATCAAAACCTACAGGATTACATTATGAGCACACAGAAAACTATTGTATTTTTGTCCACCCTGTACCAGTTGGAATCAACATGTGATACATTTTTTCGAGTAATCTGAAAATTGAGACAAAATGGGGGTGTTCCATTAAAAAAAATGACGGTGACGTCACTACACGAATGTAATCCACCCTGTATATTAAATTATTATTTTAAAATACGGTAAATTAAAATCAAAAATCGACGTGTTTCAGGATTATTTCTTAAAATGGTCTGTTTACCAAAAATGAATTTGTTCCATACTTTACGGACACAGTGTATAATTGCTTTCTGTTTTTCCGTCAACGAGAAATTCTTCATGTAAAATTTTTTGTATTGTGGTCTTTGCTCCAATTTCACGATATGTAACATGTCAATCTTCTTGGATCGGCTTACGACGTTTTTATGGGTGACTAACGTTGTTGGTGGACTTATTCTTGGATCGCAGCTAAGATTAATCTGTCTCCATTTAAATTCTCCATACCAACGAGAAAATGTCGGATGATGTAGTACTTTATTGCCGAAAACAGAAACCAACTCGACAAGGCATTGTTATCTTCAAAACTTATAATTCAGTTTAGGTACCTACAGAGGTCTGAAACTTTGGCGTTAAGTTGACGGTTAATTTTGACATTTGATATTTGTTGACAAGCGCTCACTATGTTGTTATATGCAACAATGTATCATGCATTTTTTGATCAAAACTTTCCTATGACTCAAAGTTATCCTTTCTTTGGTTCACAAAGTAAATGTTTTAAAAAATGAAATTTTATTTTTTCAATTCACAGGTCTTTACAGCCACCCACTTACAATGCCACGTTTGATGTGGTTAATTCTTCCGTTTAAATTTGTATGTGACGCGAAGATACAAACAAAAGCTAATTTAAAACAAGTAGTTTAGTCAAGACCATTTAAGTTTATTAAAATTCTCCGCTTTGACCACAAAAGCAAACTGAATGTAAAGTGTGATAAATTGTGCTGAAAAAATTTAAAGAAATGGCTGCGCGTCCGACATGTCACTAACTCAATTTATGTATATTCTTATTACAAAAAGATCTTGTGCAGATATGAATCGAAATTACAACGTTCTTAATGATGTATGCCACAAAACTGGTTAAATATATAAACTCCAATGTAGTTGGAATTTTAAATTGGGACTTTTAGGTTATTTAACGCTAGCTTTGAACGTGATGTCACTCTTCCCTCCTTCGTGACGTTAAAGAGCCTACAACCTTGAAAACGACAGACCGTTATTTTGTAAGGTTTACTTCTAGCCTAGTCAAAGTACACAAAATATCCGTAAAATACCGCAAAAAATACAAAAAACTTGAAAGAAAATCCAAAATTGTTTACAATGTTAGGCATGCAATTTTCCGGAAAATCGTCGAGTGAAATTTTTTGTTTTTTCGTTTAAGTAAATAATAAATATACAGAAAAACTTCCAAATCAAAATTTGTAGTTGATGCATTTATCTACAAATTTTGTATGAAAAGATTTTCTGTAAACTAAAAAGTTTACGAGCGAACGGCCCGTGAGCCAAATTTATTAACCACTCGACTTAAAAGTTAATAATTTTGGGCTTATAACATTCTGAAAAATAAATAAACTCATATAAAATGTAGAGAATGATCTCAACTTTTAGATAGAAATACTTTCAAATGTTAAAAAGTAGATTTTCTAACTGTAAAATCAGTTTAATTATAAAAAAACTAAAGCTAAAAAGACAATAAACAATTATAATTCCTATTTAATTAATACTTATCCCAGCGAAAATTCCTTTTGGATTTAGCATTGCAAATGAGCATAAAACATTATTATTATAAAAGCAATGCCATCAATATTTAGAATTTTAAACAAATGCTTCTAAAAAAACTGTTTTTTTGGATGCTTATAGTTTTACTTGTTTTTTTTAGTCTTCATTCAATTATATCTTTTTTCGAAATTAATATAATCCAATGAAACTTGACAACTAAACACTTTGAAGTATCTACTTTCGAAACTACTATACAGTTTTTCTATAAATATCAAATTTTTTAAATAATAGACAATTATTTACAATAAATACCTAAATCATACGCCTTTCAGCAAACCTTCTATAACTTTTTATACCGTTTATGATATTATCTAAAAATTTGTGAACTTTATAATGAACCTATTTAGAAGTGATCGCGATACAAAAGATCACACCTATAGCTCAGGTAAGAAAGAGAAGGGAGCACAAATAAAGGTGAAAAAGCAGTTGAGAAGCGGCTTAAACAAAAATAATAATTATAACAACAACAACAATAATAATAATAAAATACTAACAAAAATATTTAACAAATTACATTAAAAATAAAGCCTGTTATTACAACAATAATGAAAATAAAGTGGGGTCAAAAAAATGAAGGTTCAATGAAGGTTCGCGTGGAAAATCGTATGTATGAAAAATGCATATACAAAGAAAGTTTCAAATAAGGTTTGAAGATTAAACCATAATCTTTGAAGTACGCTATGTTATATAATTTAATTTATTAATGTTAATTAGAGGAATTTAGTAAAAAAAACGACTTGTTAGTAGAGGTTTACGTGGAAAATCGATAATACATTAAAAATTTTTTTCAATGTATTTGTAGATATTCTATTTTAGAACACATTTCATATGAAAATTTTTTTTCTAAATGTCATTGTTCATCTACTATTGTAAAATTAAAAACATGAAAATTGAGGATGTTCAAAAATACTACTAGGGAGATTTCGTATATTTTAAAAACTAATGCAGATACACAAAAAATACTCAGACATATTTTGTAGATAAATGCATCAGCTACAAATTTTGATTTGGAAGTTTTTCTGTATATTTATTATTTAAACAATTAGAGCGAAAAAACAAAAATAAACATTTTCACTAGACGATTTTCCGGAAAATTGCATGCCTAACATTGTAAACTTTTTCTCATGTTAAACACAATCCTTTTAAATACTCAATTTTGAATTTTTAAGTTTTTTGTATTTTTTGCGAGGTCTTTTGTGTACTTTGACTAGGCTATATCCTGGTTTTTGAATCTCATCTATTACTACTCACTACGAGGTGGTCGGTTAATAGACCAATTTAATTTTAGAATATATGTAACAGCTTTTATGTCCTATAAAGTCAATGTTTGTTGTGATAAAAATTCAATTCAGTTTAATAATCGTCCCTGCAAAGCATGGTCCTTCGAATCAACGAAAACGAAACCCAGGGGTGTAACGTCCCAACAGATATGGATATTCTCTTTTGTTATTGCTGCTGCTTGGATTATTTGTTTTTTTTCCGTTCCGTTCCGTTTTCCTAAAATGTTCAAAGAGTGCTTTGAACCCACCTGCACAAACAACTATGTAAATTGCCTAAGCAAAATATTCATTTACGTTTGACAAGATGAAAACAGACGCTTGTTGCACCCCTGCTCAAGTATTTCTTTGTTTTAAGACTGTCTTAAAGTAAACGGTGCAAACGGACATAAAAGCCAAAATATACCATAAATTTTACTTTGGATAAAAGCATGCACGACTCAGTCTATTATAGCGGGAAGCTGTCTTGTTTCAAATAAGCCTACCTTGGTCTTAAATGTTTCCGTTTTGCTTTCCCACTTCTGAATTTTTTGGTACTTTAAGGATCCTTACTTGAAAAATGCAAGTATTATTCCTTTAGTCCTGTGAGTTCAACATTTTCTAGCCATCTTCTTTTTCCACGCATAATCAAATACTAAATACAAATACTTATAATTAACTACGTTCCATCAATGGATCTATTGAACTAAAAAGACATCAAATTTGGTGCGTAATATTAATTGCCATTGGTATACTAGCCACTCCCAAAGTTCAATCTAGGTTCATGGTAATATTAAATTTTTTAAAGATGATTCAGCAGACTGCGGTTCGTTATTCCGCACGAAGATTTTAAAAGTTGCCCCACATAATGTGTCATCTAAGAGGTGGCTTTAAATGTTTACAGAATGGCATTCTCATTAAACTGACTCGAGTGAAATTCAAAGAATTTATGCTTAGAAATGATGTTAAGTTACTAGCCATCGGAATTGAACCTTATGAAAACATAAATAAAAGATGTGATGAAATAATATAGAGCAACAAGTAGCTCATTTCCAGACAAAAACTAAAATATGTTGGTAATAACAAAGTTGTACCATCATGCCATAAATGAGCTCTATTGTCATGAAAATTTTTACAATTTTATGGACAAAATGACATAGTTCGAAAATAAATAAATTATTAAATTCACAATAAAATTTGAAAAAATATACTGAGATAAATAAAACATTAATAATACAAAGATTGAATATTGTTACGTCGGTCGTGTACTGAGGATATGTAAAGGTTCATAAAGGAAAAGAAGAAGTCAAACATCTGGAATCATCTAGATCTAGAACTATCATTGAAAAGTCTAGAAATGTCATCAAGAAATCGATAACCTTCTGAAACAAGTATAAAGAGCAGGACAGTTGACGTTAGTTAGTTAGTTTTTGAAAGTATTCGAGATTTGAGTTCTGTGTTGTGAAGGTGAGATTGAATTGTTGAAGTTAAAGAAATAAAGAAAGTTGGGGTAGTAAAAGGAGTTTATAATATTATAACTTATAACAACGCAATTCAAGTCTTGGATAGATTGTAGAATTTTGCCACTGAATAATAAGGTCTTTCAAGCAGAAATGCCTTCGTCAATCTTCGGAACTTAATGAATGTACAGTTGACAGAAGCAAACAAGAGCGCTGGGTGGGCGTGTCCATGTCAATGGAGGTTTGTTCCCACATGACAGTCCTTGACAATCCGGATTCAGCGCAAACCCTCGAAAGCGTTCCTACAAAGTCGTCTTTTGTGCCTTGAAAGCAGCTGCAAAGTTGATGTTTGGCACACGCCTAATTTTATTTATAGATAAAAGAGAGCTAGTAGTTAATTTTGGTGTGATAGTAGAAAAAATCTTGTGTGTATTTAGAGCAGAAAGTCTTTTGGTAGTTTCGACAGATTACCGCGCTCCGCTAACGCGTCGCGCGGCAACTTTCTGTCTCGACTACCAAAGTACTACTTCTTTCTGCTCTTGATACACAAATAGCTATTGATTGAATGGAAATCCGCGGTACTGTGTTCACACACGTTTTGTCAAAACAGTTTGGGGAACTTTTACAAGTAATATGTCCGGATCATGCTCAGTGTTTTTTTAACATCAAATAACTTTTTGGCATTGAAGATGGAATTTTTTTCCAGAGATGGGCATTGTTTAATGAATATCAAAATTTGTCATTGGAGGATAACTATCAATTAAATTGTGAGTGTTTTCGAACCAAACAGAACGATTCCAAATAGAGGAATAGAACTACGAGAGTAGAAATATTATGTTTGTATTTTTTTAAATTGTATTCGCAATGCGTCCTACTACTTAAACTATAAATGTAACCTAGTAGTGGCCCTGAGCCCATTAGGATAAGCAAAATTCTAGAATTATTAGATTTTCTTTACAATCATGTAAACATTCAAAAACTATTTAGCAACAAGTCAACAATTTGTTATCGTTTAATTCTTTTCGAAATAAATATATTCAACAGTTATACTGGGGGCCCTCAATCGATCGCAAGGCACTAGAGGAAAAGAGATTTGAAAAAATCCAAATTTCTACGTTTCTCCGTATCTATAAATCTATTTACGTTCCCTAATATTTTTTTCTATAAATATTCTAGTATTTACTTCTGCCTGTAAGTCATGAAGTTTTAGTAGTCATGTCTCTGTTAATCAACCAACTACTTTAATAAACATAAAAGGCCAACAACACAGTTCAACGACAGAACCAGTTTGTTAGCGGTCTGATTGAATACCAAAATGACACCCGCATCAAGTCGTCGTCGTCGTCGTCATCGATAGATAGAAAGACAGATAAAAACATATTATACATACGAACTATGTAATGTGTGTATATGTAGGAGGGTGGAGATATGGTCGACCGGATCTAGTTGCCATATCCGACATTCTTGGACCGTTTCCGGTTCATTTTGTACATACCGTAGCAGAACACTTAGCTGCGTTATTCACTGGCAGTCACGTAGGGTCAAGGTTTTTAGCCAGCAATACTTGTTGATTATTTAACAAAGAATTTAATCGTTGTTTTACGAAACGATTAGTTATAATCACGAGGGTTGTGTTTCTTATGTTGCACATAACGTAGTTGGTGCCTGTCAACCAATATCAAATGTTAAAATTAACTGTTATGTTTCGTGAACTTAACGACAGTTTCAGACCGCTTAATTTAAAGATGTACCTAAACTGAATTATTAGTTAGTCGAAAAATGGTATTAAACCGAAATAATAGTCTCAACAAGAATGCCCGGACGACATGTCACATGAGGTGAAATTGGAGCATCACTGGACATTTCAAAGAGCACAGTTCAAAAAATTTTACATGATTATTTCCTTCCTATTAATTTTGACCAATTGGTATGTCAAATATAAATTTTAAGTGGAAAAATTAATTAACAACTGTCAACTTGGCTGTCGGAAAAAAAATTTCATGCAAGTTTGACATGTTGCCTTGTAAAAACAAACTTGAAAAGACAGAGAATAGACACTTCTTCGAGCCAACACCATCAATCGTTTGACACTCCTCACACTCTCACAGCAACATAGAGAATAGTGCTACTACAAACATAATTAAAAAACAATTTAACCGATATGGCTAACAATACTCCTGTAACCTATAATAATTATTGTAATTTTTATATTAATTGTAATTTGAAATGAGTTTGAAGTAATTACCTTTCCTAGCTTGACAGTTATATTGTTCTTATTATTTTAATTTAAAAAAGTGTTGTATTAAAAGAAAATGTTTATTCAACTCAGGAAATAATCTTTCCAAATATCCCTCGTGCATCTAATTTTTTCTGTGGAAAAATTGGAACACTCGTTTCTAAGTAATCTGTTTTAACAAATAGCATTCGCGAAAGTGGATAAATCCTTGTTTTCGACTCGGGTTTTTAAAACCACTCTCGCTCATGCTATTTGTTAAAACAAATTACTAAGAAACTCGTTTTTCAGAATTTTTCCGGAAAAATTAAATGCACTAGGGATATTACCCCCGAATAAATTATTTTATAAAATCAGTTTTTCGTTGGATACCACATCTATTGACGGAAGAACAGAAAGCAGTTGTAGTGGAGACAATTCAGTTGGGCCAAATTATCTGCTATAATCCGTTGTTGAAAATTGGTCAATATAATCCTACAGGTCCAATTTAGGAACAGGTTAAAAATAATAATCACCGATTCATCATTGGGCACTATTTCAAAAAATCCGTTGGATCATCTATAGCTTTTCTTTTTAGGCTTTTACTGTGTTACTAATAAAAAAGCTTGTATACATAGGTTATACCGAACTTATGTCAGGAATAGTTATACCAAGTATAAGGAAAGTATAATAACTCTTCCACAAATAAACTCGGAATAACATCGGTATAACTATTCTCCTTTTATTCCAAAATAATAGTTTGGCAACGTCGTAGCCGTTCACACAAGTAGATTTCAAGAAAAGTTGTCATATTCATGACGTTCTATGCGATTGACAAATGCAATTACGCGCAAAAAAAGAATAACGAATTTGTTTATCTATATTCGTGTCATTTGTATTAGCAGCAGAGTAGTGGATTATTTTAAAAATTCGTTTTCCGTCTATTTTCCATATTAATTATATCATTCACTTCTTCAACAGCCTCTACAGCTCAAAAACATTTTTCTCACGTGTTGAAAAATGCGTATTAGAAAAAAACGTCAATTTCTTTTAGGTTATAACACAGTGAAACAAGGGTAGGGGTCGGTATAACTTTTGGGTCACTACTTATACTGAGTATAACATATTCTCAAGTTACTTCGAGTTTATTGGTAGTCATTTTTCTTATTCTTGATTTATTCTCAGTATAATATTTTATAACAGGTTTATTTGTAAGACCGTTATTGTTTTGTCATGTTGATGATTATGATTAATCTTACTTCCAATGACGTTAATTTCATCTTCTAATGTTTGCACTACATTTGCGGTTCACACATCTCCAACGTATCTTACTGCACTTTAATGTATTTGCTTCAGAACCAATAACTTACAACCTTTCTCACTAAACTTTGAATACACTAGGATGGATTTCATCTTAATCAAAGAATGGACAAATGAACCTACCCTAACATTGCATCAAAATATTATTAAGGGTTGGTAGTAGTTAATCTCTTGATTTTATATTCTACACCCAACTGAATCGTAGGATTAGAGGAACTACCTGAGTTTTTTTGGCCTTAACTGACATATTACATACGGTTGTAGTCAATACAATCCTCGAAATAACTAAATATAAATCAATTTTGCTCCCATAATTACCAAAATTCTAAAAGTTTAGACATCATTTTATAAAAACTATTTTGATGGATTTCAAAACTAAGTATTTTTCTATTTTTTTTATGGAACAAAATATTTCGTACCTAGATAAAATCCTAGTAAAAAACAGAATCAAAAAATAATAATGAGATATTGCCATTTTCAGAGACCCTCGAATAATATCGTCTTTTCTGTACGCCCCTTTACTGATTTTACAAAGCCCACGACAAAGATAGGTTGTAGCCCGAGGCTAGAGAAGTGAATCGTTGACCCACATGGAGTAAACTATTAACTTTTTTTATAAGAGACTGTCCGTCTGTTGCTGAATCATCTTTCGAAAATTTCTAAATTGCTAATAAAACCGTCTTTTGCTGTTCATGCCTGAATGAATTTATCATAAAAAAAAACAAGAAAATACTAATAAAATTTGGAAATAACAGATTCAGGTGAAGAACATTTCACAATATTTCGTTTACTCGGCATCTGGCCTTAGGCTCCATTGTACAGTAAACAGTTACAAATCCGTAGCTGGTAAAATTTAGATACTAAAACATAAATTGAATTTATTTTGTAAAAAAAACATACAGGGCTTTGATTTATTCTTAACAAAAAAAGTTTCAAAAGTATTTTACGATACTGTGATATTGTGATCGTATTGACGACTATCTGCTGTGGGTTTTGGTCTTAAATCAAGCAAGTTGGCGTAAGTCAAAACGAAATATCTTTGAATGAAGTATACAAAAAACTATATTGAACGGTTACTTAAAACCTTTGAAAGAAATTCTCAGGTAAAAGCTTATTATGAGATACGGTTTTCTAGACGGTTTTACTGTAAAACTCTATGCGTTTACATAAAATTGTGAGCTCTTCAAAGATAGGTGGGCAAATAAGAACATCCGTTAGCGATGTCTTAAGATCGGATTCTAGTATATGTAGTATACAGTATGTACGATTTCGTGAGACTGCAGGGTTTCTCGGCTAATAATAAATTTAGATGCCAAAGTGTCTTGATCTGTATTGGAATTTGCGTAATAGTATATTACATACCTAGCGGGGAAGTAGATCATTACAGTCGTGAGAAATGTCTATATTACTGACCGATTTTGAATAAATATATAATAGTCTAATCTAAATGTACCATTTTTGATAAAGTTTTTGTATATTCACCGAAAATTACGATCAAGGTATCATTCGATTCGGAAAATCATGTAGAAAGTTTAAGGAAAGATACCAAAAGGGGTCGATGAAAATTGAAAAAGTTATAAACAATTTATTAAAAAAAAATTAGGAGTTTGGTTTTTTCGAATATCTTCCCCAGTTTTCGAGATATTCGAAGTTTTGAAATTTTTTAAACTTCTATGACTTGATTCTGTTAAGTATGCGTATAGGAACAGCTCCATGACGCGAAACATTTTTAAGACAATAATTTACATATTTTTTGGTTTACAATAGACAAGGAGGTTCAAGAACATTTTGTTAGTTAACAACTGCCTAAATTGTTGAAAAATTTATTTTAAGAATTTTGTCCAAAGGCAATGAATTCTTTGAAGTGTTCAAAATACACACAGCTGCTCGTCTATCTCGCTTGCGCAACTAACACGCGATTGTCTTCCAACATGCCCAATCACTTTTCACTTTTTCGATCTGTCTGAAGGTTTAACAATCGAATTATTGTTAGGCAATTTAATTTCAGGTTTTTATCTACTTAAATAACATCATATAAAAATTTCAGCCATACTAAAATATTTAAAAATAAAATTATTTCAATTCAAAATTAGCGCCTGGCACAGCTTAAGCAACAATAAAAATATCTGGAAATAGTAGATTCATGTTGCAAAAAGTTCAATAAAAATAATAATAAAAAAAAGAAAATAATTTGAAAAATTAATATTTTACCTGTACAGGTAGGATGCGCACTGATGAACGCAACCACTACCGCCAGCCAGATAGCCCGTATGACGTCCAGGAGAGTGACAGAGATAGCATATCAAAAAACTGGCCTACCTGATATTCTCTCTAAAAAACATTGCTAGCTCTTAGACTATAAACATTCTACATGATTCTCCGATTGGAATGACACCTTGATCGTAATTTTCGGTGACTATACAAAAAATTTTATGAAAAATGGTACATATGAACCAGACTAATAAATCTGAGACCAGTAGCTGGAATTTGATATAAATAAACATCTCAATGGTTAAAAATCCATCACACACAAAAATTGTAAAAAATACAAATTTTTATTTTCAATTTCAAACTAAGCCCGTTACGGGTGTTTTTTGTCGAATATTACAACACTCTGTATAAGTCTTATACAGCAAACTCGCATACTGCATTGCTTCGATATCTTCCATAAAAATTAATTATAATGAAGTATTTTTTCCTTTTATTTCGATGACTACAGCACTTAATTTTAATTGATATTTTGCAATAATTAATCTTGATCGTAACTTAGGTAGTAAAACCTAAATTGACATAAATTTACCTTGAAATAGTGTTCTATTAACTAGTATATATACCGCTCAGAAGTATTAACGCTCTATATTTTATATTAGTGGTAATGACTAATATGAAATTCCAGTAGTCTTAAAGAAACTGCATCCTTACGAATGACGAAATCCAATTGACTGAAAATGATTAAGGTCAATAATATTAATGCACAAGAACTTGCAGAGCTGGTCTTACAATAAAATGTATTAAATAAAAAATACTAATTTCCGATGTGTCAGTGTCCATTAACGGTTGTATTTATTATTCTTTTTGTTCATTGGTTTATATTTTACAATTAATCTTAATCGTAACTTTGGTAATAAAACCTAAATTGACATCAATTTACCTAGAAATGGTGTTCTATCAACTGAACTACGCCATATTACAAAAAAAAAATACTTCCGTACCTGAACTGTGCCAGATATTTTTTTAACCTGAACTTGATCTAATATCTGTCTGCATTGCGCTTATATTGAAGTTGTTGCAAGTTCTATATTTAAAGAAAATAGTAGATAGTAATAAAAAAAATATATTATAAAGTGTAAAATATTTTTTTTCTATAGCTAATGTAATATTGAGCAGATAAAGTATCACTTTAACCACAAGGGTAGATAAAGTAACACTTTACCATCAAGGGTAGATAAAATGTTTTAACTTTTTTTTATTCAATTAAATTTACAAATTCAAACACATTAATTCGAAGGATTAACAACAAGTGTAATTTTACAATTAACATTATTAGAAACATTATTTTTGGAACACCACAGCTTGTACTCGTTTGCTTAGACACTTGCAGAGGTACAGGATTTATTTTCAGGTCCACTAAGTCTACACTTGGATAAAGCAATCTTATTGCATACTGACTTTTCAATGTAAGACTCTGCAACGGATGATGATTTTCATCCACCTAACTACTACTACTAGATCAGCACCAGAGTTAGTCAATATGGTTGCTGAAGAACGACGGAAACAATGCCCCGTGAACACTTCTGAATTTGGTACTTAGCTTCAAAAAATCCGCAATCTTCTTGGGTATCTTATAAATAGTGTTAATCCCCACCGGTTGAGTAGTCACAAAACACTTACTGTGAGGTACGTTTTTTGGGAGCAAGCCAATGTACTATTTCACAATTTCCAATAAACTCACTCCACTTTTCTTGTCAGTAATACAAAACGACCTATCCTGCTTGGTTCTAGTATCAGATAATGAAACGACTATCACCGATTTTCTGTCGTCCAGATTAAACACATCTAACTTGTGCAATTCATGGGAACTAGCCGCTCCATGCATATCAAAAATAGCAATAACCTTCATAAACAAATAGACGTCATCAGGAGCTTTTGTCAGAAATTTAATAACGTCATCTGACTCCAGGATTTTAGACTTTTTAGCGTTGTATCCTCCAATCAGGTTTTTCAGGTGGTTAACTTGCTGAATTTAGAAATGTCACAATTTTCATTCACCAACAGCGTACGCTTCAGCATCGAATAATACGACCATAATGACGATGGCTTCGCTTTCTTAAACTTTTCAGAAAAATACGCCATAAGCACTTTTTCACTTACGCCATTGATATTCTTGATGCTTTTCCACTTTTTTCCTTCTCATACATCATCCAAGATTTTTGGTGCAATAATAAACTTTCTGCTTGCTCCATCTGATGGCAGGTTTTCTTCATCTTGTGTTAGTTCTTTTCAGTACATTTCTTATTCACTTCGTACACAAAACGCAAAAATACTGAACACTCCACAAAAACCAGAATGTAAAATTGGTTTGACATTTTTTGTTGACAGAGTTATTCATATATCCGTAGTAACGGAGCAGCACTGTCGCGATTTTTGTGCCAAAAATTACAATATTGTTTGAAATTTTATTTTTTACCTGAATTTGAAGTCTCGCTATAGAAAAAAAATGTTGTATTGCACACGACGATAAAATCGTCTAGACGCTAAAAAACATCCTCAAAGATAAAGTACAATTTTATCGTCTTGTACAATAAATAACTATATTTTCATGTATTATACAAAGGTACAAATATACAAAATTATGAATGTCTAAAACATAACATAAAAATAGCTACAGTAGAAACGGTGGAGCTTTACCATCACGTGACCCAATCTACGATTTATGCAACACATATTTTCTACGTACTATCTTTATCTTCTTCTATCAATATAAATCAAACATAATAATGTACGATCGATTGTCTTCTTCACAAGACATACGTAATAGTTTCTTTAAATTTGCCGTAGTAATCGTAAAAAGAGACAACGATATAATTGACGTAACGAGTATAACTGATCGTACAAAAAGTTGAGTTTGACACTACCGCATTTGAGGTTAGAGGAGTTTAGTTTATTCTCTTGTTTTTAGCGAATTTTTGGATTCAAAAGTGTATTTATTGTTAAAATCAGTTCTTGTGAGAATTAATTTGACTTTTTATTCTATTTGACATTGGTAAGTACGAATAAAAGTAATACATTATCAACTTGTTAACTTTTGACTTTTCATAACACCTAAAATGCCGTGAAACGGGAATATTACAATGCTTATTTAATAATATTGGACTTTGTAACTTATTCACCCATTATATCGATAGTTTTAATAAATATGTCGATGTTAACCATATAAATAAAAAAAATACAAATAAAAAAAGTTAAATTTCTTGTTTAATTACCAATTCGTAAAAGGCCGACGTTTGGAATATTAGTCATAACGATTATTTCTATTGAGTTGACAGAAGTTTTGATTTGATTCATATGAATATTGCTGACGTAACAGTCACGTGATGGTAAAACTCTAATGTAGGATAGATGTAAACCTACAAATTTAAAAGAAGCGCACTTTACAAAGTCGTAACAACAATTTTGTTTGTTTTTACATTCAATAAACTTTTGTATATTTAAAACTTCTTTTCTAACATACCTATTTTCTTTTTGAATTATTGAATTTATTTTCATTATATACGAATCCGTTTGGATATTAATTATTATTTAAAAAAATTAATGAATATTTGGATACGATGAGTGGTTTGATATAAATATGAACATAATCTATACATTCAAATATAGAGATTACAATGAAGTTTCAATTGAGTGATCAAAATATTTTTTTCATAAGAAATTCAAAAACATCACGACATTGTTACTGGAAGTATCAGCTGTAACTATGTTGGCTTCAAAGTGTATGCTCACCGATCTCATTTTTATTTTTATTCAGTATATGCTCAGTTCATGTGTGAGTGTGAAAATATTTAAATATTAATAAATTTCTTTAAGGATAAGGTTGTTTTTCAAGCAGTCATAACATTGTAAATAAATTTTATGATTTTATAACCAACGTGGTTCAATTAATAAATTCTTGCATAAAATATTCAGAATAAAAAGATCTAAAGCAGTATTAAATCAGCTCTCAAGGCCATTTCTCACTTATTGATTAACATAATTATGGGTTATTAATCTTCTTGAATAAATTATCTTGATAAAATTACTAAAAACACAATACCAATTAATTGCAGATCGACCGAACACGTGCAAACCGTGTGTTTGTTATTTATTAAAGGCGACCTTACATTATGCTATTTAGGGGCAATGCAAGTTGCATATGCTATAACAAAATAAACAGAGCGCATGCATGTATGTATGTATTTTGGGGTAACATTCACTGAGACCTAAAAGATCTATTGTGCCCCCTTACTTCTACTTAGTCTCTGAGGAGAGTCTCAGAGACTAGTAGCTCCTTTAGTCCTATTTCCCGGAGGAATTTTATGATATCTGCAGGCTTCAACCTAGGTAATTGTCCCTCCTCTATCCAGTAGTCTCCCAGTTGCTGTGCCCTAGGATTCTGAATTGCTGTGCAGTTCGCAAGTATATGGATGGAGGATTCTTCTTCCATTCCACAAAATCTACAATCTTCTTCCTCCACTATTTTGAGCTTTTTAAGGTGCCCATTCAGGCGGCAATGTCCCGTTAGGAATCCTGTCAAAACTCTTAGTGCAGTTTTACTTTGACTTATGCATTCATTTGATCTCAACAGGTTGTAGTCACCCAGAAGAATCTTAGATTGCCTAAGCCCTGCCAGATCTTCCAATGGTCAGATCTTCTCTTTTCTTCGGGTTTACCTATTTCTTCCAAACAGAGCGCATGTGCATGTGCTAGTTTGTGGCGATTTTTAAGCAAGAAAAATAATTAGAACAGTTTCTATTTTCATGAAGTTTGTAGGCAATTTTAGTTATTTTTTTAGTAATAATTCTGGTACTAACCCTAACAATATTGGAGCAGAAACTCAGTCTTGCAGCGCGGTGAATCGGTATAACCTCAAATCGTGTTTATATAGAAAAACAAAATGGGAAAAAGTAAGTTATCTTGTTTTATCTGGTATAAAATAGATGTAATAATTAATTTTTATTTTAGCAAATATGTTTGGAGTACCGATATGGCCACACACTTAATTTTATTATGAAAGCAAGCCCTGTCTTTACGACGTGAGATCAAAAGATTATCACAATAGAAATACAAGAAATAAGGCACATGAAATATGTGCTAGTCTCTCAGAAATGTACCCAAACTCCGATTTATCTAAAAGTATTGTTAAATACCAGAAAATTGTGAAAAAATTTATTTTCATAATTATTTAACATGACCTAAAAATATTTTTAAGTTTGCCACACTGAATTGCATTATACAAAATAAACCAAACTATCTCGAAAATAGCTTAGTGTAAAACGAAGCCATAAATTGCTTCAAAATAGCGTGGCTTTGAAATTGCACCTAAATAGCATAATGTAAAATCGCCTTAATGATGGTTAAACAAAACAAAAGAAGAATGAAATTAGTAGAGAGCTTTTAAAGTTGGAAAATATGAAGTTTGACCAAAATATAGGTACTGCATAAATTCAAGCAAGTGTTCTGCATATGCTTCTGTGATTAATTTTGGATAAGCTTTACTACGAGGGGTTGTCTTTTCAGTGTTGAATATGACAACCATAGCTAAATAATAGGAGAGGTTTTAAAACATATGGAAGGAGCGGGAACAAAGTTTGTGCGTAACCTGTAGCGCATGGCGCTTCACAGCAACTAACTGAACCAACAAAACCCCGTCTCCCGCTTCGAAACTTGTCATTATTCTAATTTGAGATTGGTCGTTGCCATTTTTAAATCTATTTCTTTTTATTTCGTCATCTCTTTGGCCTTTTTGTGGAGTACTTATTTATTTTTATCATTGGTACTATTATCACTGGATTTCTTATAAGTTGAAAAAGTACCCAAACAACACAGGGATATCCCAGGTATGTCCCTTTTATGTCCCAAAGTGTACCGACGGTACAAGGACATGATTGGGATATCCCTGGGATATCCCGCTAAGTATTTCCAGGGGATGTCCCAAACTGGTACATCCCTGGGTAGTCCCATTCATGTCCGTGTAATCCTGATGATCACATCTTGAGAAAATCACAAGCAAGTGATTATCGTTTTTTTTTGGGCGAAATAGGCAGCCTTTCTGTTTTTTCATGCTATCGAAAACTATAAGTATTCCATATTATAATTGCAAAAATCTGAAACTGATATGGTTTCTCCTAAAATAATATCCATGACCAAACCTGTTGACTGATGAAATTCATTTCAAAACCTCCGAATTAACGGATACAGGACCATGTTATGAATTTTTATATTGTCTGGAAAATTTTTTTACTACAAAAATGAATTCGGAACGTATCCCATAATTTGTTCATAAAGGTATACGTATTATTCAATATTTAAATTTCCCGCGGGCGGCACTTCGCGTGACCTCTCTCTCTCAGATTCCTTCAGCTTAACCTCAAAATTGTAAAACCTTGCGGGAGGAAGAACGCGTTGTGTACGTTGTGTGTTGTGTACTTCTGATACTTCATGTTGTACTAGTACTTGTGTTAGGTGCATGCAGAATCAAATAGACGTACTTCTAGTTCCTGAGACTGTTGGAGAAACGAGTTAAGTATTTATTTTATAAGTATTATTTCTGTTTCTATTATTTCAATCACCAATTGTGGATATTTCTCTCAGTATTATACTATTATACATGTAGCTAGTTAGTCCTTCAACAAGCTTTGAAAGCACATTGTTAGCCACAAACATAGAACAAGCCCTTTCAGTTAAGTATTTATCGAGGTATTTATTTTATAAAGTATTATTTCTATTCATGGATCGTAAAAGAAAGTTATTGCCAAGTTCAGCGAGGAAACAATTATTAAATAAATACTATAAAAGAGCAAGACATAGTAATGATACTTTAGCGTTTGATATTGGTGAGCCTTCTACGAGTCAATCACCAATTGTGGATGATTCTCTCAGTATTATACATGCAGTTAGTCCTTCAACAAGCTTCGAAAGCACATTGTTAGCCACAAACATAGAACAAGCAGCCCTTTCGGTTGATCAATGTATTTCAAGTTCAGAGATGTCTGAAGATTCTGTCCTCCAGGATGAGGATGCTAATGTTTCATTTACAGAGGACCCCATCCAAAAGTAATTCAAAAATAAACTCTACACTTAGTATAATTACACATTTCAGTATTGAATATGGAAAAAACTTGGACAGTTGTGAAGTTCATTGAGGAGGATTCAGTGGAAGCTGTACCCACTCATTGGATTTTTGGAAACAGGTGCTATTGGCCTCCCTTCACACAACAAAAGATGCTGACTGCAATAAAAAACTTTGAATCTCCAAGCAGCTGCTGGCCTTCTCACGAAATTTCAATTTTCAAGAATGGAACATTTGGTGAGATTTTTTCATTATGCAGTCGTAACTGATATTTCATTATGGGTATTATGTTCCTTTAGATAATTATCTAGAAGCTAGAAGAAAAAGCAGGATTGCAGAAATTCAGAGTGAGCTGAGTGAGGAGGACAATTTGAAAAACAGAAAAACCAGGAATAAAAAGGTTCTCTCATCTACCTCAAATTCAGAAGACGAACAGTTTATACCAGATCCTCCCCTACCAAAAAAAAAATTGGTTCCTTTGAGTGAGTCCAAATAGATCAAATCCATAAAATTACTGTATTTACAACTTGGTTTTCTTTCAGGAATGAATGAGAAACCAAATAATGAACAGGCGAATCCAGTTTCTTCCTTAAATTTCACCAGAAGCACTTCTGATGGTGTATATTTCACTTGTATTTATTTTTTCAAAAAGCTATTTCACATACATGAATGAGAATTTTCCATCTAATTTAATATTTATATTCATATTCACTTCTTATTTATGTGGATATTTTTTCAGATTCAACTTTGAGGCAGCTTGCAAAAAATTTAGAAGAATTTTGTAAAGAGAGTATAAGGAAACAAAATTTGCTTACCACTATGCTAGCAGATGTGTTATCAGAAGTGAAATCCTTGAAGGACTCAATTAAAACATTGGATATTTCAAAAACACCAAAATCAGCAAGTTCATCACTGGATACTTTGTATGACAAACTTTCATTACCAGCCAAGAATATTGATGAAATTAAGGAAATTGAGGATTATTTGACAATCCCAGAAAACTTCCCAAAAGTGGTGAGTAGCACATGTTATTGAGAATAGTTTGTTCATGCAAGATGATCAGCGATACACCTAAGTGCAATATTATATGAAATTATTGTTTTGTAAATTGTATTATTTATTGTATTGAAAATTATAATTTGCTATCTATTAAAAATGTACCTACTATCTTAATAGAAAACTTTCAAATCAAATCAATTGGGCCCGATAATTATAAGACAATAACAGTTGACTTATTATTATTTTTTCAATTTTCCATCCTGGATATTGAATAATATGAATTGAAACTATCAGCTTACTCATCTTTCCATTTGAAGGTTGAAGAAATGTCAAAAGTGGGAGGAAACTCGCCCTTTGATTTTATCAAAAGAGTTTTGCTGCAACTCATGTTATATAAAGTTGCAGCATGTTATACCTGGAATGGTACTAAAGATAAGTTACCCTTCAAGAATACCAGAATGTGTCAAATGTTAATGAGTGAGTACTCACATTATTCCACTAGTTTTCAACATTTTTGGATAAATCCATCAGTTCACATTGGATATTTTGTTACAGGAGCTTCAACAGCAATTGGAACGCAGAAGCAAGTGGAAGAGGCTCTCCAGAAATTTTTCAGGAGAGCAAAAGAAAGGTGTGCATCAGAAAATAAGGCTACTACAACTTGAGTTATTTTTTTATTTTATTTTTTTTTGTACTGACCTAGTCTGATCTAGTCCTTTTTACTATTGTTTTTACTGTTTTTCAAAGAATGAAAATTTATGTTTTGTTTGTTCAGGCATCATTTGTTTTCATATTAATTTATAAGTAATATATTTTTATTAAAAAAATGTGGTTGTTTTTATTTCTGAGACCTTTTTATGAAAAGTGGATGTCCCTAGCATGACCTGATAGTACCATCCCAGGGACGTCCTTTTATGATTTAAAAAACATCCCTGTTACTAACGAGGGATATCCCTGGGATTAACAATTTTGGAAATGGTATTCCCATGGGACACCTTTGGAATGTTGTAGGTAGTACCCGGTATATCCCTAGGACATACTGAAGGGACGTCCCGGGTATGTCCTTTTTGGAAGCCAAGGGATGTACATGGACCATCCCTAGTACGTCCCATGTCCCAACAGTGTGTGTCCCAGGGACATCCTCCAAATAAATGAGGGACGTCCCTGGGATATCCATAGAATGTACTTGTGTTGTTAGGGTAGATTTTTTATTTTCATGAAATAATGGAAATATTATTTTTCATCTTATTGTTTTTTTTTGCAGATAAGAATGAACTTTTCCCAGAAGTTCATGACCCGAAATAATATATATACAGATTGCGAAAAGTCTATTCGCGCCATACGATTTACACAAGTACAACAAGGAAAATATTGAAAGAGAAAGAAGAATAATTGTGCGCTCAGCGATGGGCGTGTAAAAGTTTAAATGTGAATTCTCTCTGTAAAGGACACTGTTGCCGGACGAAAGTGTTTAGTTTTACCTAATAGTGCATGAGTTCGAAAAAAAGTTAACAATAACGAGACAAAAATATCATTTGCACAAATTAATCTGCGCTTCTGGCAACAGCGGTTAAAATAGGAGGGCACTGAACACACGCCCAACTGTTTTTGGTAGCTAGAACTGAACACATCGCTGAGCGCACAATTATTCTTCTCTCTCTTTCAAGTAGTTTTGCTCATATTTTCCTTGTCGTACTTGTGTAAATCGTATGGCGCGAATAGACTTTTCGCAATCTGTATATATTAATGTGAATAGGGATGTAGTTATTACTTATGTTATGTGGAAAAATGCTTATTTTGGATATTTTATTTAAAGAAAGATCAAATTAATAATATTTTCTCACTTCCAAAGGGTTTTTTTAATCTCCTACCATCATTCCCCATAATATTATTATTTACCTAATACGATATTTGCACCTGAATGATTTAGCACAATAATGTCATTTCTCAGTATTTCCAGACTTGCCTTAAGACTAAAAATATCCTGAAAGTTTAAAAATTCAAAAAGCCCGCATCTTAAGTGATAGTTCATACAGTGGTACCTTTATGCCATAGAACGGTACACTATTTATTTCTCTATGATAATAACATAGGTGGCGCCTGTTGTACATACCGTAACTGAACACTATATGCAAAATATGAAAGATAGCCCTCATATATTTGAAAAGGGGGAAAATCGAAAAAGTAAAGACAATGTTGTAGAAGAGTTTTGTACTTATTTTATACTCTGCATAAATCATATAGTGTTAATGGTTAATTTTAACGTTAATCTCAAATGCATTAAAAAATATTTTACTATCTTTATTTTATTGAGAAGCACACTATAAAAACGTGGGTATTAACGATTTATTTGGATTTGCAGCATTCGACTTTCTTTCCTTTGAAACTCAGTTATGTTTACTAAGTGTTGAGTATAATATACCTATTGATATTTTGGTGAAATAAACGGTTTATATACATTTTCATTATATTTTCCATTTTCCCTGCTTGGTTAATTAGAACAAAGCTTTCCCTAGATCACTAACCTTATTTTCAAGTAACGTTATCACTAATAATTCGTCTCTACCAAGGATGTTCGTTGCTAGTCACACTAGGCTAGTTACTAGCGGCTGGAAATAGCACCAGCAAGCAGTGGCTAGCAATATGGCTGGGAATACGATAGTAATATTTTTCACGGGGGTCCTTTGAGAAAAAGTATTTTAGCATAAAGTTATGTTTTATCAAATGTATTAAATAGGTATTTTTCCATTAGTAGCTACTTCTCCACTTTTCATTGACATTATACACGTGAACTAAATCATTTGAAAAAATAATTTCAGCCTACAAGAAAACTCTAATCGAATTTGGATCTGACAAGACCATAAGAAAGAGAAATACGTGTTATCGTATGACATACGACGACTAATTAAAAACATGGCGGCTGTAGACACGGTTTTATGCGAAGTTTTATTTCTTGTTGTTGGTGTATTCTTTGTTTGAACGAATACTTGCGAACTTGCGAAATAATGCTAGAAAATAAATGATTGCAAAGTTGATCTTGGCAGTTGTTGAAAATGAAATTATAGTCCTGTATAATATTTAATAAATAATTTTGAAGATAAAATTTGTTATAATCTTCAATCAACAATCAACAGCAAAGTTCCAATCTGAGTAACAGGAAGTAATTAAAAGTTATATTTTCGTTAATTGGAACGTCTTTAGAATTTTACCACTACGGCTTGACAGTCGTGGTGACTAGTTGTCTATGTGAAAATATTAAAAAAATATATTAATTATGTAACCGTAAATGTTTATACTTCTCACCAGGCATACCAATTTCTCCGATTTTTGAGATGACTGGCGACAACTTGTACGTGGGTTGCTATTTATTTTATACCTCTAGAATGAATATGTTCATAGTAAGTAATGGCTTTGATGTTAGTAAAAACTGTTTCCATGAAGATCAATACATTTTTGCATGCGCCGGAAGCAAGTTTCGACCATTTCTATTCACTCATATTGAGTTTCCTCCAAAACATTCAATCCAAAGGCATTAACTGCTGCTTCAGACGTTGAAAAACGTTAATTACACAATTAACTAGAAGTTGTTTTATAACAAATCTCAAGGCATCAGAAAATCCCCGCCTGTAACAACTTGTTTTTGGGCTTTTCAATAATGTAGTTGGATTTGGAGTTTGCTATTTTTTATTTTTCATTTTATATCCATGTCGTTATAGTTTCCCCTCGGCTTTTTCTAAGCGCCATATTGAAATGGCCCCATGCTACTCCAGCAATTACGAATAATCTAATGATACCACGTATGCTAAAATCCTTCTAGCCATTTAGGTTACAATATCGTACTCGTTTCTTCGAAAAGATAATGCCTATAGTAAATCAAAATTTTTTGGGACTTGCTCAGCACAAGCGGACCAAACAAAATATGTATTTTTACACTACCTGTTGTAGTGAATGTTGTGAAAACAAGAAGGATAACAATGACCGAGTCTTATCTTAATACTTTCTAGGGGTATAATAGGCGTGGGTTTAGGAACAGTATTAGGGGTTGGTAGATATATATTGTTAATATTATTTTGTTGTATTTTAAATTATGAAAATACGTAGATATCCTATTAAATAAGTGTGGTTTAAAATGTTGACCGTTAAATTATGTCTCGAATTCTAAATAATACAATGTTATGATAGGTACTAATTGTAATTTGCATACCAAATGAATAAATTTCAATTCCTGTAGCGTTTCCCGTAATTTCGTTCGGTCTATTTTAGGGAAATATGGATCTTTATTCATTTCATCCCAAATTTTAGCAAGTGTTGGGATTTCTTTCCTAAAATAAAATTCGTGCTCTTTTCTTCTTATTGCGTTTTTAATTTCTTCTGTGAATTCAACTTTCTATTTACCGCCTGTATTTTTCTTTGTGGAATCAATAACTCCACTTTTCCCTTCACTTCTAATTTTGTATATTGTTGATTTGCTTACGCCTGTCATATTACTTGTCTTTGCAACAATGTCATCGACTGAACCTGAAGGATTTTCAGTTCTTAAATAATTATAAACATTGTTTATTATTACTTTCTCGTTCACTGACAACGCCGATTTTTTCGTACGCTTTACAGGTGTAAACCCGGATCCGTATTCCGTACTGCAAATTTTCTGCCATTGTCACTATTAAAACCAAAACTAATAATCACAATAATTACTTTATAAAAGTTATCAAGCGAGCAAGTTCTTTCTAAATTCACTAAATGAATAATTGCTGACAGTCAGACTGCAACTACCTTTGAAACAAAAATACACAAATTCCATACTCAGCTAGGGGAATTATCTCTGAAATTATAATCCCACCCCATCTGCCTGAGGTCTTTAATACTCGCAATAGTTCTTGAAAATTGTTTCAACAATAATAGTATGCAAGTCGTTTAAATGTTCATAAATAAAATTACAACCGAATAGACATGTATTTCCAGATGGCCTAATTTCCAGAAAAAGTAAATGTTTGGGCAGGTATTTTGGGAAACCACATAGTTGGTCCTGTTTTCCTAAATTCAAATTTAAGCGGTGAAGTGTATCTGGAGATGTTACAAAATGCAATTGAGCCGTTAATTCTTGAAATTCTGGAAGATAATCCAGATAAATTCGGCCATCTGGAAATAACATTTCAACAAGATGGTGCTCCTGCACATTATTATGGTGCAGTAAGACGTTACCTGGATGAAGAATATCGAGGTAGATGGATCGGCCGGCGAGGTCCTACAGAATGGCCACCTCTGTCACCAGATCTGACACCATTAGATTTTTTTCTATGGGGGTACTTGAAATCCAAGGTTTATACTACGGCACCAGATAGCATTGGCGTTTTGAAAGAAAGAATTATTGAAGAATGTAATGCAATTTCAGCTGACACATTCGAACGAGTAAATTAGTTTAAACCCAAACAAAATTAATATGGCTATGTAGCCAATGTCAATGCCTTTCAAACGAGATATCACTTGCCATAAGGTCCTATTTAAAATTATTGGCCAGAGTGGCACTGTGACGTCATCTATTACTATTACGTCACCTGTTACCATTCTTAGAGAAGTTTACAACACTTTATTTTCACACTCCAAATTTTATTAATGTAAGTGTAGTCGTTCAAAAGATACGAGGGGGGAGGGACTTTTGAATAGCACTGAATATTTGTTTATAGAAAATTTATTTTTACGTTTTTTAACCCCTTCAGAGCACATTTTTTTATTTTTTCTTCAAGTGGTCGTAGATAAAGTTTTGTATGACACTTGTGCGTGAAGTACTTTTGCGCACTCGTTGCGAAAAAGTATAACTTCACGCACTTGTATCATAAATAACTATATTACTACATTAATTTGAAGAATATGAAAATTAATTTACATTTTGGAGACAACTTGTCTCGTTGGTCTTTAATTACTCTGATAAATTTTAATTAATATCATTGTTTGTGTTATTTATTGAATAAACTTTAGATTCATTGATGCATAACATTTTACGAGGCTAGTGATTAATCGACCCAATTCTAAAAATAGATAGCATATTGTCATTTGAAAAATTTATCTCATCAATTTTATTGGTGACATGACACGATCTTAGCCAGGCCAAAATAGTTTACTTAATCGTCCGTTACATAAAGCTCATTGCTTAGAATTGCAGCAAGACCAACAAGCGATAATTTGCAATTTCTTTTTTTCTATATAGGTATATGGCGGTTACGAGTGCTTTTCGCACCGTTCCCTCGGCAGCACTGGACACCATTCTCAACATAGCACCGGTTCATCATCACTTTGAGAGTGTAGCTAAAACGGCCATATACCGGGTGTCCCAGACTAATTTATTCAGGCTATATCTCTTAAACGAAGAGATTTTCGAATGGGACCTGTTCTATTTCTAATACACTTTAATATGACGTAGAAAAAATGATCCCCTAAATATTCATGCATTAGTTACCACCCCTAACTTTAAACTTTTTAATAGCACCTTGTACCTTTTTTTATAATTTTGGATGTGGTCTTCCATAGTTTATTCAACAAATTTTCCAAAAATAAAATGGGTTCGTAAATAATCAAGAACAATATCAGTTTATTTTTTATTTTTGTTAAATTAATCAAGAAAGCCTTGAAGTTTAAAGGAACAATAAAAATGAATGTAATAAAAATTACATAAAAAAAATAAATAAAAATAACAATTAACAAATTAATATTATTGATTCGAAATATGTGCTGCAGTAGGTGGACTACAAATCGAACATCTAATGTAAATAATATTAATTTGTTAATTGTTATTTTTATTTATTTTATTTATGTAATTTTTATTACATTTATTTTTAAAGTTCCTTCAAGCTTCAAGGCTTTCTTGATTAATTTCACAAAAATAAACTGATATTTTCTGGAAAATTTGTTGAATAGACGATAGAAAACCATATCCAAAATTTAATAAAAATTCACAGGGTGCTATTAAAAAGTTTAAAATTAAGGGTGTAACTAAGGGATGATTTTTTCTACACCAAATTTAAGTGTTTTAGGAATGGAACAGATCAGTTTTTGTCCCATTAGAGAATCTCTATTCGTTTAAGAGATATAGCCTGAATAAATTGGTCTGGGACACCCGGTATAGAATATATAAAATGGACGGTGGGGACCTCGGATTAATATATTAAAAAGATACATTTGTTTACATTTAAAAGTGAACCCAACATTACATCACATTCTAAAGTAACTTGCCGACCCTTTGCCAGATGTCTTACTTTTCCTTTGAATTGCGACAACTGAATTATAGGACACGATAGAAACGTACAAAATAAAAATGTAATTTCAAGAAATTACATAAAAACGACTTTAAAATAATTATCTTAAATAGTTTATGTAATAAGAATATGTTTTTGTTTGAAACTTTTGTGGTTTAAACGAAACAAATACGTGTTAATAATTTTCTCTGTCTGAAATATGGCAAAACCGAGAAAAGGGCGGAAACCATTTTACCTGATTTTACTACGAAGTTTCAACGTTCCTAGTTTATTGAAGCTCTTGTTTTCGACTTTTCAACTGATATTTGTGTGTGTGCGTACAGATATAATTAAAAACAATATTTTTTGTGAAAAGCATGGTTTATCAGTGCCAAATTTGCAAAAAAAACAATCGGAATTTTCCTAACCTCTCTTTTCACCTGTAAGTAAATAGTTCTATTGGCCAGTGGCACTGTCCGACTAGTCCGACAGTTTCTCCCCACTCCTTGAAAGTCATTGATGAAAACAGATGTATGGCGATAGAATGTTAGCCGTATTTTCGAATAGTTTTATGAATGACTTGCGGACTCTATTTGTAGTATTACTCTAAGGAACCAACTGGTGTCTTGTGATTATCAGAGACATGCTATGTTAGCTGGACACCTCGGAGCTCTTGGCCAATCCATCGGATCATATGTTCACTAAAAATTCACAGCAACTGACCTTCCAGTACATTCTTCCAACAGTGGAAGAATGGGAGACGGATCCAAAATGAACGACCAAGTTGGTTCCGCCGCCTGGTGCAGTTGACGAGAGTCTTAAACATCGTGCAACAGTCTTTTCAGTGAATAAAAAACTGCTAGTATCGATTGATATTAATATTTATCGAACTTAAAAAGTATTATAGGAAAGTAGGTTATATACTTACATATTGTAGAAGTAATTAATGATATAAATAGTTCAACTTACCTGAAACAAAAATAAAATTATTAAAAGATGCAGATGTGTATACTGGGTGACTCAGTAGCTCTGTTATCATGAATGATATGAAGCTTGAAGCTATCTACAATTTTTATAAATAACATTTTTTTGTATATTTCATGATAATAGAGCTATTGAGCTTTATCAAACCAAACCTATATGTGCTTTTGTTTGAATTCGCTAATATGTACCGTTTTCGAGAAAAAAAATTAGTGGCATTCAATTTACAGTACCGAGTAGTAAACAATTTATCACTATAGGGTTAAACAATGTACCAAGTTTGTAGGTAGCGGTAAATATGTTAAAAAACTGACAAAACAGCGTGTTCTTCAGGAGGCTCTAGCTTCCCTAGGAGGAACTAGAAGTAAGTTAGGGTAGATGGACGTAAAAACCATTTTTCTTTGAAACGGGTTAACTATAAGTTGACCAGTCAATATTCCTCAACTTGTATTCCAAACCATGACGTAACAGTTAACCAACCACACAAACCAGGTCACTGAGATAGTTTGACAGAATAGTTATCCTATTGGAGATGAGGTCTTTGTTTATTCCAGAGTTTCACAAACCGTTACGTCATGGTAATGTTAACCTGGTTAAGTTCAAAGAAAAATGGCATATATCTGTAAATCCGATAAACACTTGTTATTTTGGGGATTATTGCATTCCAATACTCTATGTACTTATTGAAATAAACTATAATATGTTAGAGATACAAATTTACACACATTTGAAAGCAAATTACTATGAAAAGAAAAGTGTTTTTTAGGTTAATCGGTCATCAACTCTCATTTATCCAAATTCAGTTAACTTGTTGGGGTTCTTAATTACGAAGAAATTTAATTACTTTTCAAATTATTTAAAAACATATTTATCTAGCGCATTAATAATTAACTGGCATATTAACTGCGATGTACAAATATAATCGTTCCATATGAATATTAAAGTTAATAACAACTAGTGAAGAGCAATACGGTGATTTATAAATCAAACTGTAAAGTGTGATTCTAGGCGGATTCTAGAACTTGCTACTAGATCGAATATCGCGAATCGTAATAAGACTCGTATGGGTTACATCAGGGGTCTCCAAACTATTTCACCTAAGGGCCAGGTAGTAAATATCTGAAGACCAATCGGGCCAACAAACTACTGAAAATACCGCCCCTTCCTCGACAAAGACGGGGTTCTCCTTTGGATTTTTTTTAATGTAGATGCAAAATATTCAGTTTTAGTAAAATTCAAACTTAAATTTTGTCTATCTTTATTTTTTATCTTCATATTTTTTATTATTATACATTTTTTCACTGTTAAAAATTTATATGGAAAAAGCATTGTGAAAAAAATGTATTTATTCAAATAGAGCAAAATGAAATTTCACTTAAACAAAATTAAAATGTTTCTTTTTTTACATCAAGACCGGGCCGGTCCAAAACCTTTGGGGGGCCGTAGTTTGGACACCCCTGGGTTAGATCAAAACAATAGTAGGTACACAAATTAACTAAAGTAACATAATGGGCTGATAAGTCCCCGCCTAACATAGAAATAGCTATTTGTATAACAATGGAGCAAAATGCTACTTTTCCTCCCGAGGATGAAGTTTACTGCCCGACGCGTAGCGGAGGGCAGTAATCATTCAAGGGAGGAAAAGACATTTTACTCCCATGTTATACATATGATTTTTCCGCCTCCCTCAAAATAACATTTTTAAATAATTTATTTATGAAACTAAAAAACAAACTAAAACTATGAAGTAGGTACAGTATAACTTATAGATACATTATAGCGTAACACACTTTGAAACTGTTAATCTGTAAATGGACCATAGCATGCCATATAATATTTCTGTCCTAAATTCGAAAACCGGATGTAGAATATCTATGAATTGAAGTCAAATTGTTAATGTAAAAATCGTTAAATTAAAATAACAAGTTACTGATTTCTACCATTTTGCAAAATGCAGGGTGTTCTATGAATAAACGGTAAAATTTTTACTTATACAATATTATATAGTATAGGTCGTCAATGCCGTATAAGTTATTTCATTGACGTCACTTTTACTTTTCCTCCCTAGGAAGGAAAAGTACGACTTTGCTCCCTACAGGGAGGCCAGGAAACGTATACTTTGTATAGAGGTGGGCGGAAAACACGTTTTTTTTGTTCAAAATTAGTTTTATTCATCAACGTAATTTTCATCAAGAACAACGCAATCATTCCAGCGCCGCTCTAACATTTCAATACCACTTTTGTAGAACGATTTATCTTTTGCCTCAATATAGGCTTCAGTGTCAGCGATAACCTCTTCATTCGAGCGAAATTTCTTACCGGCGAGCATTTTTTTATGACTGCGAACAGCCAGTAGTCGCTGGGAGCCAAATTTGGCGAATACGGTGGATGTGGGAGCAATCGAAGTTCAATTCAAGTAGTTTTGCCACTGTTTTGATTAACTTGTGATAAAGTGCGGTGTCTTTATGCAACATGCGGACGTTTATTTGCAATTTCGGCCTTCAAACGCTCCAATAACGCTATATAATATTCATTGTTTATGGTATTTCCCTTTTCAAGATAGTCGATGAATATTACACTACATACATCCCAAAATACCGACGGCATAACCTTTCCAGCTGATTGTTGTGCTCTTGGGCGCTTTGGTCGAGGTTCTCCAGTTGCTAGCCACTCAGATGGCGGACGTTTTGATTCCGGAGTGAAGTGATGGATCCATGCCTCGTATCGATGCAAAAATTCCGGTTTGTTACGTTTAAATATGGTCAAACACTGCTCAGAAGCATCAACACGCTCTTGTTTTTGGTTAACAGTGAGCAAACGCGGCACCCACTTTGAACAGAGCTTTCTCATAGTCAATTGCTCATAAAATATAAAGCCAACACGTTTTTTTATATCTTTACAATGTCAGCTAGCTCACGCAATTTCACTTTTCGATCATTCAAAACGATTTTGTGGATTTTTTTTATGTTTTCTGGTGTTACCGCCTCATTTGGACGTCCACTGCGTTCCGAATCATCGGTGTCCAGGACTTTTCAGCCCATCAGTTATATTATTCATCAAATAAAACTAAAATCATAGTATACGACGGTTGTCTTTCATAATGTCGCCAACATCTCTTTGGAAACTTTCGTCGGTTTTGGTTCATCTTGGAACACCCAAACGGCCGACTGACTTTTTCGGGTTCATAAGAGTAAATCCAGGAATCATCACCACTGTATATATTTTTTGAGTTGTCTGTGTTAAACCGGTTTAGACGTTTTTGATACTAATTGCTTTCTCTGTTCTTCCGTCAACAGATATCCAAAAGTAAAGATTAATTTTTTAAAAGAAAATTTTCCATCAAAAATTGTGGTCTTTATGAAATGCTAATGATGCTCCAATTTCATGCAGTTACAGAATGGAGCTGTATGTTAATAAATCTTACTCATTACTCATTGTATAACTTTGCATTAAGGTATTAAGGAGTTTTTATCAAAGTATAACATTTGAAATGTAAATTAATTATAACGCAAAATTATAATTTTTGTAAAACTAAAAATGATTTATTTAAACGTCCACTGGTGATCTTGTCTCTTTAAACGAATGTTTCGTTATTTGTTATCCGTTTTTACCGGTAAATGTGTTCATAAAAAAAAGCTACCGTCTACCGAGGTCTGATCGTTCGAGTAGTACATGGCAGTTATATCTAATTAATTCGTCAAGGTATTTTTAAACTTCCGCTGAAGCAAGAACGGTATACAAAAACGCCTTCGTTTTGTAAAGGAATATTTTTATTATTCTTCACAATAACAAATGGCGGATGGAGTAGCAAAATATGTATCTCTGAATAATAACGAAAGAAAATGAAGGATAAATCTCTTATTTGCAATTGAGTAAATAAGCATTATTTGAAATGATGAGAAAATTTCATGATTTTTTAAAATCTCATTTCATTTGAACAAAGCAGTTGATTGTATGTTAGGGAGCGTTCATTAATTACGTGAGGTGTTTAGGAAGGGGAGGGGATCGAGCAGAATCTCACCAAATCTCATTTGGGGGTCTTGGAAAATATCACGTAATTTTTGTTCTATCAGAAAACGATGTAGAATTGCGTCAAAGTTAAAATAAAAAACATGTCTTGACTAAAATCTTATTTCTTTTGAACAAAGCAGTTGATTGTATGTTAGGGGCGTATATTAATTACGTGAGTTGTTCAGGTTGGGATGCTTGGAAAAGCCTGGAATTAACAAACGGCCCTTTTTAGGGACACAAATTACCTATTAGGTATTTATGAAAACATTCTTCACACACCGTGGGTTTACCTACTGTGTCCTTAAGCATTATAGGTTTTAACACTTCTAGGCTTCTTTGAAACCACTTTTTTTGTAATTCTTAAGGTTTTTGTTGAAATGCGCGAAAAACACGAAAATTTAGGTTTTTTGTTAGGCCGCTAGACATTTTTGGGTGTCTAGGTTTCAGAAAAAAATTGTAGGCTTCCATTCTGGGATTGTTAAGATTTTTACAAGTTAAAACGCGCGAAAATACCGATGAATTAGGTTTTTCGTCAGACTGCCAGGCTTGTTCTGAAGCCTAGGCTTCCGAAAAAAAGTCTAGGTTTTTTTACGATTACTAAAAGTTTTCGATACACTTTTTTAAAAAAGATTTCAATACACTTTTTTCAAAACTTTTCATTTTACTTTTTTTTTCAATCGAATTCACTAAATCGTAAAAAATCGTGAATGTTACTGCTGGAATTTTTGTTATCACTATTATAAACGTTTTCATAGCTAGTTTTACTGTCACAGGACCTCCTCCAAAGGATGAAGATTAATTTTTAACTGGACTAGATTATAATAAAGAAAATAAATAGAATTGCGCGAATAAACCAGTTTTTTTTAGTGTAAAGGAAATAGGGCTTGTCATATATATCGATAAATATAGTTAAAAAAAGTATGTTTTTTATTATTTCGGTTTTAAACTGTTAGTGGTTGTCAAATTGATTAGTTCGAAGTGATCATCCTCAATCACATAGTATTTTACAAGATATATGCTTTGTTGAAGAATAATGACAATTTGAAAATAATTTACCAAAGCTGACAGTTACATAGATAGGTACATCGTTTACATCACTCACTAGATTATTATTACATTGTTAAACTTAGTACAAAAATATATTCATCGTATTTTTCATAAAATGGACTATAAAATAAAGGACGTATTGAATAGGTTTTCAGAACAAGCGAAACTTTTCATCAAAAATTAGGTTTTTCACTAAAACTACAGATAAACATGTTTCTCCTTATGGGCACCCCATCCATGGACACGCTGTATAATTGTTGACGATACGTAAATTATAGATGGTTTCAGATCGTCAAATGAAGTTGGCAGTGTACTTTATACAACTTTGATGGACGCTGAATGCTATTTATCTTTGACACGAATAATTCGATACGGAACTTGTTTAATGGTATAATAAGAAGATTCTAGTCGCTCTTCTGTAGAATTTACTAATAATTATCTTCAATTTCCGTTGACGTTTAGATGGCGTTGTCAGCGCCGGATTAAGACTTCATGGGCTCCGGGCAGAATACATAATAGAATCTCCCCCCTCCCCCAAATTTTTCTCCCAAAATTTATCAAAAAATATGCACATTTTTCAAAAAAATTTTATATTTCAAACATTAGCAAACGAATAACAGTATAAACTTTAAATATTTACTTTTCGAGTTTTGGCTACTGAAAATTCGTCTATCAATTTATTAATATCTAAATTATCCAATAAATCATTATTTTTAAAAAATAAAGCGCAGTTCAACAAAATTTTTTCTCCAAGTGCATTTTTTAAATAATTTTTTATGCGTTTTAGAACAGAAAATGAACGTTCACCAGATGCATTAAAAACAAAAAGACATAAATATATTCTGAAAATTATATCCATATTGGAAAATGCAGAAGAAAGATTTCTGATCAATTTCAAATATTCTTTACGACAGTTATTCTCTAGTTTGAGAGCTTTTACAAAACCCTAGAAGTGTACAATCTCAACAAAATCACTGTCCAAATCACCAGGAAAAATTTGCAACAGTTTTTTGCTGCTCCGCGCAATTCATCAGCTGATTCGTCAAGAAAACGAGCTAGGCACCCAAATTTTTCTACCAAAGATGTATAAGCTGCTCACCGTTTTGTGAGTTCATTGATTACTCTGTCAATTAATTATTGGGAGGAAAGTGTTAACTCTGAAATTATAGTTCACGCAACACGGACGTCTTGCAAAGGCGCAGGATTCCTTATTATGGTCTCGAATAGAATCAGTTAGCAGAGGCCACTATGATAGATCTGACCAATTGATTATTAGCAAGTCTGTAGGTGTAGGGGATACTGACACTCTCGACGGTTGTAGTAGAAATACAATATTCATTTTTAGCATTGTAGTTGTAGTTCAAGTCTGATATTATAAATAATTTCATTATTATTCTATTTCCTTAAATTAAAATTATATTTATGTATTTTTTCTTGGGCCCCGGGACATATTTGCCCATTTTGCCATATGGTTAATCCGGAGCTGGGCATTGTAAGAAATTTCCAATACAGTGAAAAATATACAAAGGAGAATCACACTATTAGTTGTTAAAGTATCTACGATCGTGTTTAACAACAAACAATCGTATACCTAACTTTGTTCTCAATAAATACTATACCCGTAGAGATTTCAAAAACATCAATAATTCTTGGTTGGGCACGAAGGAATCATAAAACGTAACAATACCGGTTGAAATAATTTTGTTGTTTTGTCAAGTCACGAATTTAGTGTTGTTACAGTAACTATTTTACTATTATTGTAAACAAGATTTCATCAATTCATCTGAAATTTTAGGCATATGTTTAAAGTATACCGTTAGTTTTTGACTGAAATAATCCCAACCCTCGTGTTTTGCTAATAGAGCCAGAAAAAACAGTAGGAAACTTTTGAACACCAGTGGAGTATTTATGGGAGGTTCCAGGGGGTCTATAGTATCGTTGGAAGAAAAACCTTTAAATGCCATGGTTGCTTTACGGATCTGCAAATCAGAAATTTTTCCAAATATTTTTAAATTACTGCAAGTATTAGCATCATTGCCTGTAACAAATGCTACTTCAGAAAGATCATTCTCAACTCTGAAGAGGATAAATTCATATTTAAGAAATTCTGTGTCTGAGGTGAGTTATTTAAATTTTGCATACAATTTTGTATTCTAACAGTAACAATTCTTCTCAGAGCCGATTAAATGGACTGGCATCTTTGTCGATACGCAAGGAAATATCCCTCTCAACCTCCGACGTTATTGACGAGTTGGCAAAAAAACCTCGAAAAGTAAATTTAATATTAGTTTTTTCTTCCTTTTTCTTTTTTGTGTTTCTTCTTAAAAGTATAGAAATATATTTTTTGTTCCTATTTTAAACATGTAAAAAATAAAGGCGGAATTATAAACTTTACGTTCGCGTTCAGTTGGCAGTTGGCGACGTTCGCGTCGTTTCCATTCTGCAGTTCAGTGCAGTTGGTAAATTTTTGCGTTTATTAAACCTCACAACTTTCAGTTGGCAGCTAGGGATTTGATTGGTTGAAAATTATTTTGACAATTTTGATAGATCTCAGCTGATTTTATTTATATTTCGTTTTGTAAAAAACAAAGTTGGATGTAAATTTTTAAGTGTATTTGCACACACCAAAACAAACAAATACTTCAACCAAAGCCAAGCCAAACAAAGAAAATGGAAGACAGTAAACTGTTGACAAATGACGTTTCTCACGTGGTGCATAACTTTCGTTTTGATTGGTTTATACCTGAGCTGCGAACTTAAATCTTGGCCATCTCGAACGCGGACGCAGCGTAACGGGCGTAATGGAAACTGCGAACTGAACGCGGACTGACTTACGTAATTGTGTGATCCCTTTAGTTTAACTTCAACTGAACTGAACTGCCAACGACGAACTGAACGTTTATAATTCCTACTTAAGTATGTATTTTATTTTGTTTTTGCTTGGTTATTGAGAATGGTTCCTTCTTGAAATGTCATTTATTTCAGACCTTGAATCATATTTTTTGTTACTATTTAAATACAAGTTTAAATATATTTTTGGAATAAAAATAAAACAATGAAATTTTAACAAGTAATTAATTTTGACATGTAATTTCCTTCTCCCTGCAGCGGCGGATCCAGGGAGTTTAAGCACCGCCACATAAAATTGAGAAAATCATAAAACTGAATAAAACTGGCATTAGAAGTATATTTAAAAAAGTATATATATAGTTCTAGGGTCCCGTTTTGAAAATGGCAAGAAAATATGCCGGCTGGTTCGTGTCGCTGCTCGTCATGCTCCCGAGCTACTGCAAGTAGTCACGGAGGTGAATTTGACATGTAGGGGTGGTTTTTGGAATTTTTCGGTAAAGCCACCTTAAAGCAACAAAACATGCCGCCTGGTTCGTGTCGCTAGCACGTCTGACTCCCGAGATATCGCAGTTGGCCATCGTAACTTAATACTGCGCGAGGGTGAGTTTGACATGTAGGGGAGGTTTTTGGTAAAGCCACCTTAAAGCAACAAATTAGCAACAAAATATGCCGCCTGGTTCCTGTCGCTAGCTCGTCTGGCTCCCGAGATATAGCAATTGGGCACCGTAACTTAATACTGCGCGAGGGTGAGTTTGACCTGTAGGGGTGGTTTTTGGAATTTTTTGGTAAGGCCACCTTAAAGCAACAAATTAGCAACAAAATATGCCACCAGGCTCGTATCGCTAGCTTCCTCCGTTACCGAGATATCAATCAATCAAACAAAATCAATTATTTAGTAACAAATTAGCAACAAAATAGCAACAAATGAGCCGGGTCCGGAACGTGCCCTCCAAAATGGCCCCCGAACTTAATATACGTAAAAATATCTCTCGATTTCAGTTTACCACTGACAAATTTCTTTCAATGTATTTAAAAAGACCAGCAGTGAAGAGATTGAGTTATTTTTGTGTTTTTAATATAATCAAATCAAGTTTAAGGATGGAACAAACAATTTAAATTACAAATTACAGGAAGCAAATTTTCGGTTTTAGTTATTTTGACTTAAAACACATCTCATGTGTCTTGATTGATGTAAACAAAAAATTGGAACGTTCAAACATCGTCAAACTGAAATAGATTATGATTTCATTTCACATACACATTTTTCGTAAAGTATTTTTGAATATTCCCAAGGAAATATGGTTAAAATTAGATGTTATTGACGCTTTGTATTGGCCCGTTAGTTTATTTTTGAAAATTTCATTGATGTCTCTGAGCGCCAATGTTTTTGTACATAAAAATATACTCGATTACGCAATTTTTATCGACCTCAAGATTCAGTTAATGAACTTTCTGTTAAACCCTTTACTGTAATATTAATTTATATTTCAGTGCACTTATATTACAAAAATACTTAAATGTTACAACCTCTATAGGCCATATAAATATTATATATGTAAAATATAATCGCAAGTTAATAAATAAATGAAGTAAAATAAATAGGCATAGGCTCAAGCTAGGCTTTAAATTTTGAGACAAAAATTTGGTTGAGAAAACAAGACTAGATTTTGAAATTTATATGATCATCTGCAATTAGTTCAAAAAATAGGTACCTATTATTTATTTTACATTTTTATGAAGAAATAATATGAAGTAGTTTTAAAACAATGAAAAAGTAAATATTATCTCCAAGTTGATATATATAGATAATAATATGATTATAATAGATTAATAAATATTCAAAATTGCTATTTACCAACACAAATTTGTTAACATTTTATTCGTCACTTCCAATTTTGACATTAGTTTGGTGAAATACTAAACTTTAAACCTTTTTTTATGAAATTTTTCTGTATTTTTTATATAATGGAGATTTTTTATTCAAAAAAAACTACAGACCGTGTAGGTCCATGGCTGATATTTTAACTTCAGCGGTAGGCTCTTGGAATTCCAAACGAAACTTTTCTGCGACAATCTATACTTGTCCTTTGTCTTACCTTTCCAATTTCTGATATCAAGTCTTTGTAGATCCTCTTCAACCACCGTTTTCCACCTTGTTCTGGGTCTACCTCTTCTTCGCCTTCCTCCTGTTGAGCTAAATATCAATACTTTCGGTAGCCTTCCTGTTCCCATTCTTTCTATATGTCCTAACCATCTTAGTCTTTGAGCTTTTATCATTCCAATAATACTCGGATCTTTATATAGTTCTTCGAGCTCTTTGTTTGTCCTTCTCTTACAAATTCCATTTTGTAATTTTCCTCCAAATATTTTCCTCGGTACTTTTCTTTCCTATGTTTGTAGCATGTTTGTTCTTTTTGGTTTAGTGTCCATGTTTCTGAGGCATATTTACCTAACTATAGGCCTATTCACATTTTTGTAAATCTTGATTTTCGCGTTTCTTGCATTTTAATAATCTATTCAAGGCATAAATGCATAAATTTACCTCGCTTTTGATGAAGCAAATTTATCAATAATATCATCAGGGTTAATCATTTCAAACTTTTCTCTTTCCACACTTAAAAATGATAGGTCACTTAGGCGATCTCGTTGATCGAAGATATGTCAAAATTAATTTTAATTTGCTGAATGCACGTTCGCAGCTAGCAATTGATACAGAGATAATCAGGAGTATTTGAAATGCCACTATCAGGTTTGGAAAAACATATTCTCCATGCGGTATTATTATTATAAAAGTAGGGAATTCTAATGGAGTTTTAGGTTCAATTTCTTTTCTACTGCAGAGCAACATTTTGCAGTCACATATTTCGAGAAACAGTTCTAGGTAGGTACTCCATTGAAATTTGTTTTATAAAATCCACCTAAATTTTTAAAAATTTTTTTTTTCAATTTCCTATTATGACTAATATTATTACAGTTTGATTTAGTCTATGAGCTTCCCCTTTTTCCTTTTTATTTACGAATTAACATTTATTATATTACAATGGCACTAAATTTGAAATATATTTTCCTGACATCAATTATAATAAACATAAAAATTATCCAGCAATATTTTGTTTTGCTTACCATTTGGCGCCCCTTTTTTAGTAGCACCCGGGCATGATGCCTCCCCTTGCCCCCAACCTCGCTAAGCCACTTCGTAAACCCAATTATGTAATTTTAAAACTATTTTTTCATTTTAATTCCTTGAATATTTCATTAATTAAAATTGATGCACTGTTCGGTGTTCGTTCACCCATCATTTCATGCAAATACATCACGCTAAAAATGTTGCATGTAGATAATTTATTAATAAATACCTTCTATTTAAAATTACATCCCGTAGGTACTTGTTACAGTCACTTGGTGATTAATAGGTATTGTGTACAGACATATTACTTTGTTTGGAAAGTGCAAACGTTCTTCATTTATTTACAACATATTCAGAGGCGGGGGAGAGAGAGAGAGCTGACCCTAATTGTGTATACCAATGCCCAATTTGGGCATTATTCTTAAATTTAATTCACTAATGCCTACTAATTCCTAAGTAATGCCTCTTAATTCCCCAGTAATTCCTTGTAATTCCTCAGTAATGCCTCCTAATTTCTCAGTAATGCCCTAGTAATTTCTGGTATTGTTAGTACCTAATACCCAGTACCTAATATGTACATATTTAGTTACTCCCTAATAAACATTTTAAAGATTTAATATTTTCACAGTACTTATAGCTAAAAACTGAACAAAGAAACTGCAATTGACGAAAAATAGAAAAAAACCATTTTTTGTGCGGGTTAAATTCTGGAGTAATAATAAAAACAATACAAATTGTGGTTGTGCAAGAACTTTTGTGACTGTGTGACACGCAGCTTGAATCTGGTTGCTACCTTGATATTTTCTACTTGATTCTCCATTTATTGCTGCTCGATTCCATTAAAAACCTAACAACAAATACTTATATGTCACAGGCATATTGTACCTACATTGGTCACATTATAATATGCCATTGCTTTTTCAATATGACTGATCACATTGTATTGGTGCCGAAATAATCAAGAATATCATCATATGACTGATAATATGTCTGCTGATTGTGAGTCTTATTGTTAAAATACAACTTCGCGCGATTTTTCTAAATAGCTAGCTGAAAAATATTTTTTTGTAATCTTTGGTATTACTTACAATGCGCCTAGTCGTTTTGAAGCAGCCTAGTGTATTAGACGACCGATTTTATATTAGGTTTGCGAAATTTACACTTTTTAATGGTTGTGCCAAAAATAAACAAGAAGTATTACTTAATAATATATACAAAACAGGAAAACATCTTAGGGTCAACTTAACCCATAAACTTCATTATTTTATTCTATGTTATAAACCAAAGGGGCAAGCTGTTGAACATTTTTGTTCCCTACTATGGCAGATGCGCTCACACAGAAAACAGTAAGGAGTATGAAGAAGACATAGGTATCAAGCCATTATCAGATTTTGATAAAGATGTGGAAGGTAATAAAAATATAACTTTTATAATATAATAATATTAGAAAATAAATAAATGAATTGTTTACAGATACTGGGGTTATGTTGGAACCATCTATGAAAGATAACCTCAGATAATTTAGGTATGTATCTTAACGTTACATGTCATACTCCCTGTATATTTTCTTCCAATTGTTGCATATCGTTGTATATTTTCGTACAAGAGTTTTAGTAGGTAAAGCTGCTACATTTCATTCCATGTTCAATTGCTACATTATTAGAAAAGCAGATTGAAATGACTACATATGAGTTATCAAGGAAAATATTAAAAACAATCATATTCACACTTGATCGAGAGACCGAAACTAGAATAATACTTTTGCATTTTACTAGTGGAACAAAATAGGCAAAAAAAACATTTTGAATAAAAAGCACTGTGAGCACTGTAACAAAAGATTAAGAAGTACTATTAATTGTGAAACGCAAGAACCATATTAACAATTATAAAATAATTTTCCTTAAACTCAAAATAACAATGAAACGATTATATTATAAAATTACTGTACAGTAAAAATGGTTTGCTAGTTGTAGTAAGTAAATAAATGGAGAAGATGCATTGTTACATAAATCACTTGAGGAAAAAATTGTGACTGAAATGTGGATCACAGATTATTTTAAAATTTATAATAATTATAACTCCTAGATCTCTGAATCTTCTGAATGTCTTACATACTATAGACTCTATAGATCTTTAACTATAGCATAAATATAAAATGTTATTCTGGATTCTCTATATGGATTTTATGTTTATTGTACAAGAGCTGTAAACTATAGAACATGGCAGATTTATCCACATTTTGAAAAAATCTTGAACTGGAAGAAAAGCTGTCAAAATGATAATAATTTAAAAGAGCTTGGAATGCTTTTTAATAACAAGGATGATATTAGCAAGAACAATATTGCTTGTGCTTTCATTTTACCCAAGAATATATCAGCAAATCACTTAAGAAGGTTGGAATTAAACCTTGAAAGAAGCAAAAATCACCCAATTTTTCCTTTATTTTGGATGACAAAGGTTACTTTAGTTTCAGCAAATAGAACTGTCTGGAAATGATATTTTTATCCTACACTATGAGAAAGTTGAATTTTACTAGCTTTACAGAGGTGAGAAAATAACCCTTTCTATGCCTAGGAGAGTTAATAAATTTTACGTTTCCATGCTAGTTGGCGCCCCGATTGACAAATTAAATAAAAATTGCTAATTTGATTGATATCCCACTTAAAATAGCATACCTAAGTGATTTCAATCACATCATATTCAGAAGAAACAAAAACGAATCGTTTAAAATAAACAACACCATTAAAGGTCAGTATAAAAATAAATTGTAAGCAGTTGTCAATGTCTGATGCAAATACAATCATAAGTTGTCATATTTCGATATTTGTTTGAAGTTTAACTTGTCAGTTATGGGACCTGAATCAGATAAAATAATGTAACAATTATTGTGTAGGATAAAAACGGTAATGAATTTCATATTATAAAATAAAATTTTTATAGAAAGAATATTACCAATAATTATTGTGTAGAATAAAAAATTATGTGTAAACCCCGGCAGTAAAGTGCTTTTTCAGGCCTCAATAAGTGGCCAGGCTCGGCTGTGCCTCGCCTGTTCATATCTTCTTTTGGCCTGAAAAATGCCATTTTACCACCTAGGTATACAATATACTATTATTACACCTGGTGCTTATGGTACATAATTTGATGTAAAACATAAAGCAAAAAGGTTCATAGCCAAACTTATACTTTGCAGTCATATTTTAAGCCAATGCCTTTGCAATCAAGTGTACCAAAATGATTGCTTGGTCAACATTTTGATTAGTTTCATAGAAAAACGAGTAGAAAAATGCCATAGTGATGAAAATTATGACCTTTGGACTGAAAAGGCAAACTCCATGTGTTACTTAACAGCAAAGCTATCATGCCTTCTGTACAAAAGAACAAAAACCCACAAATATTCGTTAATGTTGGTGGTTTACAACAGTTTACAGAATTTTGTCAGTAAAGAAATCTAGTACCATTAATTACTTGTAGCTTTTAAATAAATTGTCTCTAATGATTATTAGGATCTATGTGAAACATCAATTATGAACATTGAACTACTTTGAACCAGATGACAATGAAACCATTTAAGAATGCGAAAAGGTTAACAATCCTATTATTTTCAGATCAATTTTCAGTCACATGGTATAGAAATTGAAACCTTTCAGGATAGTTATCATATCTAATTTCTTTTAAAGATTGTTGCACTTACAGTAAATACCACAACAAAGATGTAATTAAAACAATAAAGCATTACTTACAGAGGCAGATTAAAAATGTTGAGAGCGCTGTAGGCAAGCAACTATATTAAAAATAACTTATACTAGTAGGTACTTAGTAAAAAATGTATTGCTACATGTGTGGTAGATGTTACTTCAATTTGTTGTTGGCATTTCTTTAATTCAAATACAAGCCTTGTTTGTAAGGCTTAAGTTTTAGTCAGTTTCATTAGTTAAAATTATCTTTTGTTATAAATTAAAACCAATTGAGGTGTATGCAAAGATAATACTTTTTATTGTGTAAGTAGGTGCTTACTTACTAACACAATTAATGTGATGCTATAAGTAGGTATTATATCTATTTTTTTCAATATTTTACAATTCTGACTGTGCACCCCTAGGCATGTGCTTAGTTTGCAGTGAGGATTATCCACCTTTGATTACTTATGTGCATGTTTTCTTTAAATTTTATTGGATTAAAAAGTTTATTAATGTAAATGTAACAAAAGTTCAATCTCAAGTTCAATACAACTATACCTAATACATTCCAATATGTTTTCAAAACCTACTTATTTCATATGTATTGAAAAAAATTCCAAAATCAATTAAAAGAAACTGTTACAATATATTTAGGTACTCTAGAAAATTACTAAGTATAACTGAAACATTGAAAATTATAATATTAAGTAATTCTGGTATAACAGCTTTTGGTTCCTTCTGATTTTCATTTTCACAATAATTTATTGTATCATTTCCAAAGTTGAATTTTTTATTAAATAATATATAGGTAATGAACAATTTCACAAGTGAGGGCTGAGAAAATCATTTTGTCAATCATTTATAGAAACACTATTAAGTAACTATTGTAATTTACTAATAGATAATAGGTAGGTACTTATCACAACAATTTCTACAACTAATTAATGATTGTGTAAGCAAAAGTGTAAGTGTCAAGTATTAAGATAATTAAGACTAATTGATATTTTTTAATCTTAATTGCACATATTTTCTTTATAGTATATCATTTTTTTTTAATTCAATAAACATAAGTAATTAAATTTTGTATGCTGTGAAAAATAAACACAATAAGTAGATTTTATTTTACAATACCAGCCAAGCAGTTTGTTATAATCTCAGTTATAATCTGATATTTATGCTATAATTTTATTCTGATAATAGCAGAAAATAGTTCTTGAATGCTTAAATGCTTAATAATAAGCACTAGCATTTAATTAACGTATTCATACATTTAGTAGGTAAATATCCAACTTCCCCTGATAAAATCCATTAATACAATATTGTTAAACCAAGCTGGAATGTGGAGGATATCCAATTTTATAAAATTTTACCTTTAGGGATATTAAACAAAAAAGCATGAAACAAGATCTGACTGGCTAGTCACACTTTGACTATTAGTTGCATATAGGTAAATGGGAGAATTTTGAAAATTAAGATAATTAGTAGCATTGTAGGGATTACTAGCATTTTTTTTGTTGTGTTAAAAAATCTATTTAATTAAAAGAATCTAATTTAAGTACCTAAGTACTTAGTTACATAATATGTACTTAAGTTTGTTCATAATAATTAATAAACAAGTGACTCATTAAACTCCCATCAACAATCTGGGAAATACATTATAGTAAAAATTTAAAAATGTCCTTGTGTGACAGATTTGGCATATTTTTATGTAACCTATTAATTAAATACAATTTTTATATTTAAAATTAACTGCCATTATTTTTAGATAGATAAATATATTTATAATGTTAGTAGAATAATACATAATTGAAATATCCAAGTTAACTGTTCGCAACCACACAAAAATACTTATTGAAAAAACTATGTTGTGGGTGAATTATGTATACATACCTACATAAAAATCTAGTGTAGGTACACAGTTCACCAGCATTCCAAAGATAAATAGGCTACAAACAAAGTAGGGCAGCAATAATGATAAATTATGTACAATGGTACCTTTATAAGCTAACTAGTTATCAACCTATGAAATGTGTGATAAAAGCTTCCTTTATAACTGTGAAACACCTACTTCGTAGGTAGATATATATATATATATATATATTATATGAATAACTATCTACTACTGAATAAAAACAATGTGTTTAGAGTATGAATCATCCTTCATAAGAAATAATTTCGTATTTCACATAATATTAACCAATACCCATGTCAACAAAATACGAAGTTAACTGTACAATCAAACACAACATATTAATGTAGTCACATACTTATAATATCAAATGAAATACTTAGTGCTGTTCTTAGAGTATTTATAATTAATAGAAAAGTAAACTCACGCTTTCGCTCTGAGATGATCGTTTTTGTCGAGGCACACAAAACAACGTCACTTTAAAGCCTTTTGTTTCCTTTGGACGGGTACTTCTATTTTCGAACGAAGTACTTATTGCAGAGTTTTAATAGTCACCACAATATTTCAACTATTGAAACAAAACATTAAGAACACCAAACAAAACAAAAACACTTCTTTTCTTGATAGGTTTACATGTCAAAAAATACAATAACAAATCACGTTTATTCTTGAAAATCAACAACCCGCCATAGCGAACAACTAGAAAACAACTAACAATAATTTTTCTCTTTTTCTGGTAGACTTATTCAGGATCGTCTAATCGTAGTACACTTTACCAACGTTGCCAAGTGTAGTCCTAAACTAAAACGTTTGTGTTTTGGAAAGTAAAAATATTTTAATAGTGATATTTATCACAGTTGATTAAAAAGCAATGTGTTAAGAAATCAGATTATTATAATAATTTTCAATAATAACCTAACTAAAACCACCCTACCTAACCCCCTACCCTTATCCGAATCGAAAAATTGAATTGTGTAATTGACAGATTATTATAATAATTTTCAATAATAACCTAACTAAAACCACCCTACCTAACCCCCTACCCTTATCCGAATCGAAAAATTGAATTTTGTATAATTGACAGATTATTATAATAATTTTCAATAATAACCTAACTAAAACCACCCTACCTTACCCCCTACCCTAATCCGAATCGAAAAATTCTTCGTATTTTTAGTCAATTTTTGAAAAAAACAATAAGAAAATAAAAATAAAAATAAAAATAAAAATATCTTGACTCGGACACGACTCGAACCTGGTACCTCTGTGTTAGGAGCCCAGCACACTTACGCTGGGCTAATCTCTGCACACGTTAACGATATCGATAGAAGGTTAAAAGCCGTGCGCTTCGCACGAAAGCCGAGCGCCACCGGAGATACTCGATGGCGCCCTTTCAGTTTAGGACTACACTTGGCAACGTTGGTAAAGTGTACTACATTCAGACGCTCCTGACTTATTCTGGGTATTGTCAAATGTCAAAATCGCATAAAACGACAATGACATATAGAAATTTACACTTTTAATTCCTTGAATTTTTTGTAGATGTCCAGCTGCTTTCTTTCCCACTACTATCAAAAGAGGGCACTAGATGAATACTCATCTATGAAATAATGTATGCCTCTAGAACAATTACTAATCTCCACCAGTTTAACTTTAGATATTGAAAAACAAAGCCTAAATTTTAGTTTCAATTTGCTGTGTTTTGTCATGTACATATTTTATTCACGGAATAAATTGCTGCTAGTGGCTATGGAACCAGAAAACCGGGCTTCGAGCTGAGAAATGACAACTGACAACATTCATACATTTCATACACTGTTGCCGCTAGCTGTAATCTCCAGAATATAGACCAACCACATTCAATTTGGTTACACTTGAAATATGTTGAACCAATAGAAATAGGCCACACATAACCAGTCGATGACCATTATTCGCAAACGTGACAACAACAAATTGCTGTTTGACAGCTGTTTTCAGTGATAGAAAATTTATACTGCACATGGATATATGACGTGGTGTATCCAGACTTTTCATCATTGGAAAATAAAATAATTAGTTTGTTGTTAGTACCGTAAACTGAAGTTATAGAAGACTGAATTTTGGTAAGTTTGGATCAACTTAGTTTATTCCTTCTAAATGAATAGTTTGTATGCGGTAACCTGAAAGTTCACAGTAATTTTTTTTAAGAACTCGCAAAGTAATGAATTTTTCACTAAAAAAAGGATCTTTAATATTACTTTAATAAATTCCTCAAAAATGCATGTAAGTATTTGTCATGTAGTAATTCAGTTTTTTTTTATTTTTTCTTAATTAAGTAAGTATCTCATTCCTAAAATTGCATATTCAACATACAAGTTCATTTTCTAGTTACCACAATACAAATGTTTAATGCTATGCTATAGTGTAATGTCTATCAACTTGTAAACATTTGAAAAATATATCGAAGATAATAGATTTAATACTATAACATCTTACAAAGTTTTTGGAAAATATTTTTCAAAAAACAATGACCGTTCAACTAAGCAGAAACAACTACCTACTTTACCTACGTAAACAGGGCCAGTATATCTACAAGATATAACCAACCATTCTGGTTTGCAATTAGAATGGAGAACATCACTTGTAGATTGAATAATATCTATCTTTGGGTTCTGATTAGATGCAAATACGCCGAAACCAGCCTACAAGTGATGTTGTCCCTTCTAATTGCAAACCTTGTAGATATACCAACCCCATTTAACTCAGAAGTGCAATTCATTGTCTGTTGGGGCATATAGCATGAGAAGTAATTGTTTCTTCTTGAATGAATGGTCATTGCTTTTTGGAAAAATTTTTTCAAAAACTTTGTAAAATGTCATAATAGTATTGAATCTATTATCTTTGATATCTATTGGTAACATGCTTTACTTAAATATGACAATTGATACAGGAAACTGTAATCAAGTGGATAAAGAATACAACAATTTCGCATGAAACTGTACTTAAGTTTTTTAAAAATAGTTTCATTGTTGTGTTAACTTTTTTATAGGTGAGCAAGAATGCAATTATCATTTTCAATAGTATCCCTGGTACTATGTTACATTGGAGTATCATATGTTAACAGTTTGGCTGTTATGTCAGTAGATTTAGGGTCAGAATGGATGAAAGTTGGAATTGTTTCACCAGGAGTCCCTATGGAAATTGCTTTAAATAAAGAATCTAAAAGAAAAACTCCTGCTGTTATCAGCTTTAGAGATAATACAAGACTATTTGGGGAAGATGCTCAAAATATAGGTGTCAGATTCCCAAAATTAGCATTCAGTTACCTTTTAGATCTTTTAGGAAAAAATATTGATCATCCTATAGTGCAGTTATATAAACAACATTTCCCCTATTATGATATTATTGAAGATTCAGAAAGGAAAACTGTATTATTTAAAGTAGATGAAGACAATACTTTCAGTGTTGAAGAGTTAGTCGCTCAGTTGTTAGGTAAAGCTAAGGAATTTGCAGAGGCTGGTGCTCAACAGCCAATAAAGGAATGTGTTTTAACTGTACCCGGTTTCTTCAACCAGGTAGAAAGGAAAGCTCTCTTACAAGCAGCAGAACTTGCAGGGCTTAAGGTACTCCAATTAATTAATGATTATACAGCAGTGGCACTTAATTATGGTATATTCAGATCTAAAACCTTTAATGATACTGCTCAGTATGTCATGTTTTATGATATGGGTGCATCTTCAACAACTGCTACTCTAGTTAGTTACCAAAGTGTCAAATCTAAAGATAAGCCCTATATGGAAATCAATCCACAAGCTGCCATTTTGGGAGTGGGCTTTGACAGAACACTTGGAGGTCTAGAAATGCAAATCAGATTAAGGAATTACCTTGCCACTAAATTTAATGATATGAAAAAAACTACAAATGATGTGTTTAAGAATGATAGATCCATGGCAAAATTGTTTAAAGAAGCTGGTAGATTGAAAAATGTTTTGTCAGCAAATGCTGAACATATTGCACAAATTGAAAATTTATTAGATGAGAAAGATTTCAAGTTGAAGGTGACAAGGGAAGAAATGGAAGAACTTTACACAGTAAGTTTAATATTTTCCTGATATAATTATACTCTGTTCAGATTTAATTAACTCCTGATGTAAACAAATGCACATAGCAGTTAAATTGAGCAGGACCACATTTTATTTTACAATCTTTGCAAATAAAGTATGTGTGATTTTCAAGCAGTTCCGAAGTTTCAGATATTTATATTATTCAGCAGATAATTTCTTTGTTTCATTTTGTTCAGCCTGCATAAACAGTGTTAATCCCTTATTAATTAATGCCTTTGAACTGTCCTGTGTTTATTTTATGTAACTGGATACAAAAGTTTCATTAATTTATTATGTTCTGTAACTATGGATTGACTCTTCTTTAGAAGACCTAAATACTTGAGAACATTTGAAATTGATCTTAGAGTTAAAAGGTTTAAAAATTGATTGAATATTATAGGGGAGTTGAAATATTGCTCTGAACTTTATCTGCAGTGTCTGCGGAGGATATAATACAGGCAGTCACAATTAACTGAGCAATTAACAAAATACATGCAGCTCATAAAATAGTCAAACAAATGTAAACTAATAATAAGAGTAAAAAATACTTTAAATGAACTGTCAATTGTAATTTGTTGCAAATGATGGAGTTATAGAGAAAAATGACAAAAACCAAGTTTGGTCCTATAAAAAATAGTATGCTGTTAGAGCTGTTCTCGGGGGATATTATAGTTTACTATTTAAAACTCAAATGTAAGATTTTAATACCAATAAGTATATTTAGTGTTACCAAAGAGTGGTATCATATAAATTTGAACATCATTAAGGAACCAAAATCATTTTTAAAATGTTAATGATTGGGCATGAGTTTAGGATTATAAAGTATCAAGAAAATTGTTTGTCAAATTTTATATAAAAGTGTCTTTAATCTTTGTTAAAATGATAAAATAATACTTAAGTGTGTTTGCTACACTTGAACTTTATATAAATTATGTATTAGATTGTTGTTCCATACAACTTTAGGATTATATATATACTGTCCATTTTAGATTTAATGTGTATCTAAATAAAAAAAGGAGTAGAAGAAAAATACAGTCAATATATCCTCTTCAGTGGAAATTTACCAATTTATTCTACTGTATAATTTGCTGCTATCTTAATAAATGAAATCTAAAACTTTTAAATATATGACTTACCTAGTTATTGTAGGCTGTAAGATTTTTGCATAAAATTTTCAGATTTTGTATTATTAGGTTGAGAAAAATTGGTTTTATACAAAATAAATATACTAATGACGATGTTTTATATTGCCAATATGCGATCTTAGTACTAATTTTAGCGCTATAAGTTTTTTATGATCTTGTTTCCTTATGAAAATTGTTAATCAAATACATAGTTTCTTTGACATCCAAATAACCAAACACTTGATGACTTCTCCAATAACATATGATGTCAATTATCCCTATTCTGTAGATCTGAGTCAAAGTATGTTTTCTCACATTCACTGATACCTAAAATATTTAGTATTCCCTCTATCAATGTTGTTATTATATTATAAATTTTTCTTGATTCTTATTAAGCCTAAAGATTAAGAAACTAAAATAGAGTCTGTGCTTGTTATATATATTCTATATATAAATTTAAACTATAGGAAAGATTCAGTGATATGATCATTTGCTTTATAAACACCAAGAATTCACAAGTGTTAATGATAATGAATAAAAATATACAATGTTTGACTACAAAACGTATTCAACAGACTATTCAATTCTTCTGACAGCAGTGTTTCATGAATTTGATTTATAAGTAAATGAAAATTATAATCAAATTACTTTAAAATACTTTAGTTATACTTTCAGTTGCAAGGATACAAAAGTAATTATTAGATATATGCTATGTTATTAGTTAATATTGAATTGAATAGTCAGTAGTATATAAACTGCTTTCAGGATCTCTTTGAAAGGGTAAGCAAACCAGTAGAACATGCTTTGAAAGCTGCCCATTTAACCATGGATGTAATCAGCCATGTGGTTTTGGTAGGGGCAGGAACAAGGGTACCTAAAGTTCAAGAGTACCTCAAAAAAGCTGTTGGACAGGAATTGGCCAAAAATTTGAACACTGATGAAGCTGCTGCAATGGGTGCTGTTTACAAAGCTGCTGATCTTAGTACTGGTTTTAAAGTTGCCAAATTTATCACTAAAGATGCTGTTTTATATCCAATTCAGGTGAAATATTTTCATAAATTACAATTTGTTTCATTACATACTATTTATTATAAGCAATCAGATATTAGTATCTAAAGTTATTCTGATATTATAGTTATGATGTTTCAAACTTTCAGCTAATCTTCATAGGTAATGTATGGTCAAAATTAATCAGCATATATTGCTTCAGCAATTGATTTTGGGCAGACTTTAATCACTTGTTTCATTGTAAATAAATCAATTTTGAATTTCTCAATTGAGATTGTCCAGCAGATCACAAGTTTGGACAGTCCTGTTTTTAACTGAAGTTCTGAAATAATTGGTTGGTTGTGGCTACTAATTCAACTGTATTGTATATGAAAGCTGTCAGTACATAGTATATTTCAGTTATGAACACTAGCCAGTTGTAACAACATTTGTATTTATGATTTATTTTAAGATTGATAAATATGAATGCAAAATAAATTCAAATAAACCAGCTATTTTAGACTTTCTATAATAATTAACAGTAAATATTTTATATTCTGTTCAAAATTCTACTTCTGGTCTGTTGTAATCCTGATTGAATTATTTTACATTACTTAGTGTTAATTTGCAATCTATTTCCAGGTTACTTTTGAAAGAATTGCCGATGATGGTGTCAAACAAGTTAAACGTACTCTCTTTGGTTTAATGAATCCCTACCCTCAGAAAAAAATAATTACATTCAACAAACACACTACAGATTTCAGCTTTAATGTTAACTATGCAGACCTCGATCATTTGACAAAACAAGAATTGGAGAATTTGGGAACTACACAAATTTCTAAATTCGAATTAAAGGGAGTTGCTGATGTTTTGAACAAAAACTTAGGAGATAATGCAGAATCCAAGGGAATTAAAGCACATTTTGCCATGGATGATTCGGGTATATTGAATTTTGTAAATGCAGAGTTGGTACTTGAAAAAACTGTTTTGCCGTCGGATGAAGAAGAAGGTACTTTGTCTAAATTGGGTAAGTTTTATTTATGAGAATTTTTGAAATAATGTTTATTCACAATACCATATAAATACACTCGCCTTGCCTTGGGCTTCAATATCTATCTTATTGGTTTACATATGGAATAGCACTTTACTCCCTTGTAATACATATAATCTTTTCTCCTATCCACTTATTAAACGTTTTTCTGAATTATTATTTATTTTGTTATAATAATAATGATGTTTATTGTAATTTCTTACAAAGGGCTATCCCTTCTGCCCATTAAGTTTACCTATTTTATAATACATAAACATAAGTAAAACATAAATACATGTTGATTGTTAACTTAGTATTAAATAATATAAATATGTGAATGGAGCAATAAATAATTCACTCTGCCAGTTCTTGGATTCATTCCCATAGTGTCTTCTCTGGGAATTTGCATCTTGAAATTCTGTTTTTTCTGATGATACAGTATCTAGCCATAAGGAGCATACTATATTCATTTTTTGCAAATTTTGGATGTTTTGCGATCTGCAGCATATGCCTGGTGTATGCCTGTGTGTTCAGGAGAATGATGCTAGCATATTCTAACATAGGTTTGCATATCAGTTGGTAAACTCTGCTGGCACTTTTGATGTTGATCCCTCGATTTTTGTCTGATAAGGATCGGAAATGACAGGAATGAGTAATGGTACATTTCTTTATATTTGAGCAGTGAGCTTTTGAATTTTAATTTGCTGTCGAGTACTTTGTGCCTATGTACTTTACATTGGGTTGTGGACGAATCTGTTGATTTTGGAGGATGATGGGAGGGGAAGAATTTTTCAGTCTGTGATGAAACAGGATTAGTTGTGATTTTGAAGGATTAGGAAGTACTTTCTATTTATTAAACCAGTTCATTGTGTTAGTGGTAAATCTCAGAAGATTTATTTTGTTGTTTTGGCCCATTGCTTATATTGTATATAAATTGTTTTTTATACATGTCTTTAGATTTTTGTGGTAATCAGGTTAATGGGGCTATGTTGGCTTGTTCCCTAATATTAGGTGGCATATTTGTAAATTCAAAATCACTTAAATCAAAAAGTCAATAAAGTTTAATAAACGTAACAACTTAGCACTCTAAAAGTCAATCGCAATGCCCAAAGTCTGTGAGTCGTAACATATTATTCGTAAGTCAAAAACCATATCTAACAATCCTGAAGATGAAATTTTTATTTGTAAACATAACGTTGAAGTAACATTCATAGTTAATTTTTACCAGAATACAGGATATACAAGATGTTGTTGAAATGGGAGGACCAATTTGAATATAATATATTTACAAGTTTCATCATTTACAACATAGGAAGGAAAGTAGTGTGTATAGGGGTAGGAGGTAAAATTATTTTCTTATAGATTTGGTGTTTGACTTTTAATCAGAAGTGTATGTGGCATACTTGTGTTTCAATGTCTTTCTAATGTGAAATTCTTATTAGCATCCATGTATATGTTTCATGTGGTTAGAACTCAAAATATGAGGGAACTATGTCTAGTCAATGTAGAAAAAATAATAGGAGAGCATGAGTGTGAATTTCATATTTACAACCAAATTTTTACACTAAAGCAAGTATTAACAAAGTATTATGAGTACCACAGTTATGCTATCAATTGACTTTAATGCAATTTATGACACAATAAATAGAACGAAATTACTAAGAGCCTTGAAGCAGTTTGAGGTACAGTTGTATTAAAAAAGGGTACAAGATTTAGATCCATCCCATTTGCGTAGAACTAGATTTTTCCCTCCTAACATCCATCCTGAGTATTTTCCTTTCCCATGTGTTTAATATTCTCCCATATCCACTTCATCAACTGCTATTTCATAATGAGTAAGTACAATTAATTGTACATTATTTTAGGTAGCACATTTAGCAAACTATTTGGAGGAGAAGAAGAAAAGCCTGTAGAGGAAAAACCAGCAGAAGCTCCGTCAGAAGAAAAAACAACCGAAGAAACCGCCGATGAAAAACCAGTTGAAGAAAAAGATGATTCAAAAGAAAAACCGGTAGATGATACTCCTAAAGCAACAAACGAATCGGCTAAAAACGCGACGGAAAAAGTGAAAGAGACCAAACCAAAAGTTTTGTTGATCAAAGAACCAATTATATCAGTTGAGAAACAATTAGGAATTCCTATCTTGAATAAAACTCAATTGGAAAAATCCGAAGAGAAAATTAGTGCATTAGACCAAGTCGATAAAGAAATTAACAGAAGGGCTACAGCTTTGAACAATTTAGAAAGCTTTGTTATCGACATGCAAAACAAGTTGGAAGAAAAAGAATATATAGACACGACGATTCCCGAAGAACGAGAAAATATAAAAACAGCGTGTAGTCAAATATCCGAATGGTTATATGACGAAGGTTCTGATGCTAGCGCAGAAACATACGAAAAGAAGATAGACGAATTGATGGAATTAACGAAAGACGTTTTAGCCAGAGTTTTCGAACATAAAGAACGACCAGAAGCCCTCAACGCCTTAAACAGTCTTCTCAATCATTCCACCACCTTTTTACTTAGTGCCAAAAATGCCACCAAAGATAATCCCGATAGAGACATATTCACCGACGTGGAAGTACAGACCTTAGAGAAAATCATTGAAGAAACTAAAGAATGGAAGGAAAAAATGGTTAAAGAACAAGAAGCCACTCCGAAAAGTGAGCCAGTTAAATTGACCATTAAATCGATGATGGATAAAATGGGTGCATTGGATAGGGAAGTCAAATATCTTTTAAATAAAGCCAAACTTTGGAAGCCTAAAAAGGTTAGAATATTATATATTAATTGTTCCTAAATTAACTTCTTTTTGTCCAACTTACATGAAACTGATTTCTTGTGCCGCAGCCTCCCAAGTATATTACGAACTAAAGTTTACTCAATCTAGAAATTGAATGGATTGTTAGTTATTATTATTGACACCAGGTCATTATTATATTAGGAGCGTTCGTTTTAACTGATATGTCACTTCAGTTAATGTTATGTGAGATAAAGTGATGTGAGTAAGAACCAAAATGAACAACTCACTCAATTGAAACATACACTCAAAATCATAGAAAATTCGATTAAAATAAATCAAATATTTCTTCATTCCCTTCACTTTATTTCAGACTCGAGTCTAACTGATACCCCGGCATATCATAGGGCGCGAGAACACAAAGAAAACTGGTTTCTCGCGCTTGTCTATAAGCGCCGATAAACTTTAAAAATGTATTCATGTTGATACATGCAACCGCGCACAAAAGAAGCAGGTCCGAGCTTGTCGGCGCTAATAATACGCTCCGATAATTTTATCGGAATTAGCAAAACATTATTTTCCAGCGAGATACGTGCAGGGACCGCACTTCATTCAATCTGTTTACATACTTTACGGCGTTTACGTACCTCTTGGATAAAAATGGTATATTCAAACGTCTCTAACATCATTCTTACATACTTATAAAATCTATTTGGATGGGTTTTTAACTGCACATAGATGATGATACTCTCCATACTCTTCTCTACCATGATTTATATGATGAACACCAGCTTTTCTTTCCATCTTCAAACATTTTCCACCAAACAAATTTCGTCACTTGAGGTACTCGACATTTTGAAATATAATGAACACAACGAAAGCTGGTTTCTCGCACGCTGATTACCAGTGCGAATTTCAAGCGCAATAGAAGCTGATTGTTGAATATAAAGAAAGCTGGAAGTCGGCTAGTTTCGTTCATTATAATATATTTCAAAATGTCGAATACCTCAAGGGGACATTTCACGGATCACAATTGTATCAATTGTTGGAAGAGAGCAGACTTAATATTCCTGAGGCAAATAACAGGAACAAATGTAAAGACTCCGTTCGTGTTTGTGGGAGACGAGGTATACCCTCTTCTACCGAACCTTCTTAGACCATTTAGCAGGGATAATTTGGTTATTGATGAAAAATGTTTCAATCAACGTTTGTCTTGATGTAGAAAAACTATTGAATGTCCTTTTGGCATGTTGAATGCAAAATTTTTCTGTAATATTTCGATTTACGTGAGCTTTTTGTTTTTGTTAAGAGTTCTGCATCAACTATGTTTGTCCAAGAGGTACGTAAACGCCGCAAAGTATGTAAACAGACTGAATGAAGTGCGGTCCATGCACGTGTCGCGCTGGAAAATAATGTTTTGCTGATTCCGATAGACTTATCGGAGCGTATTTTTAGCGCCGACAAGCTCGGACCTGCTTCTGTTGTGCGCGGTTGCATGTATCTACATGAATACATTTTTAAAGCTTATGGACAAGCGCGAGAAACCAGCTTTCTTTATGATCTCGCCCAACGATACTAGCCGACATCCAGCTTTCTTTATGTTCAACAATCAGTTTCTATCGCGCTGGTAACCAGCGAGAAACCATATGCAGTAAAGGGTAAGAAAAATCTCGGCTCACATTACACATAATTCAATTATAATGACTTGTGACTTCTTCTTTCCTTGCTTTTTCTGTTTACAACTTGTTGCATAGTAGCTTTAAAGACACATTTACATTTAAAATTTGTGTCAAATGTCTGACTTAAAATATAATTTCCCGTTTACATCAATTATATAAATTTATTGCTCGACGCTTCTACAAAAGTATATGGCTAGTCTCCAATGCAATTCCTTCCAGGCGATTCAGAATTTGCAGAATCAATATTGTTTCCATTAATCATATAAAGATATGTAGACACTTATTACTGGAGACAGATACACTGACACCCGTATGTACTTTATCTCAATTAGGAGTTTAATCTCGCTTAGTTCGAAAATTTGTCATGCACCACAAGAAAAAAAGTAGTTTAAGCTTTGGATTACAAGATCCGCCTACCTCAACGGTTCATTGGCAGGATTAACTAATTTTTAATTATTCTAACCATACATTTTGTTTGTTATTATGGTTTGGATTGTGTTGTGCATCTTGTGCTTTTTTACTATACTTGTATCAAGATATAAGTACAGGGTTATTCATTATAAATTACCCACCTCTTATCATCGTTATTATTGATCGTAGAAAAAAAAGTTATTTATGAAAGTTATATGGTTTCAACTGAATTTTCTAAAAATGCTATCAAAAATTCAGTTACTCACCGTATACAGGGTGAAATAAAAATGTGGTATTTTTTTAAATATAACACCCTATATATTATTACATTTTTAAAAAGATATTTTTTTTCTGATATCAAAAATATATCATATGTTACCCTTATCTTAAGCCGGTATTGAGTTATTAACCCTCGAATAGCATAAATAGTATAATTACGGAATCATTTGCATTTTCAAAGAAGGTCATGAAAATGACAACTGTCTGTTTCAAAAGTGACATTTATTTTAATAAATCATCAAAATGGTGTATAACAACGAAGAAAAAGTTCGCATATTTACCTGTTTTATTGAAAATAACAAAAACAAACGTGCTGCCAAACGAGCATACAGGGTGTTATATCCTAATTTTCCTACCCCGTCAGAAAATACTTTCTATAACATTTACAGAAAAGTGAATAATACCTATAGTTTAAATAGGAAAAAACGAGAAGTTGAAATTAACCAAGACGAGCAATTGGATATACTGCTTCATTTCGAAGGTAACCTGATGCATAGTTTAGATTTTTTAATATTTTATATTTAATTATATTATATTTTTGAAAACTCTGAATCTTCCATAAATGCTAGTAAAGAACTAAATAAAAGTTATTCGAAAATCCAACGAACATTGAATAAAAATAATTACAGACCATATAAAATCTTACCTTTGCAATATTTAACTAATGATCAAAAACAGCAAAGACTAGACTTCTGCCGATATATGCTACAGAAGCTAAATGAAGATCCTGATTATTTTTACAAAATATTTTGGACGGATGAATCATCGTTTTCTACGGCAGGAATCTTCCATAGGAAAAATAGAAGATCCTGGGAAAATCAGATGCATAGGAAAAGATTAGTAAAACCAATTAAAAAATCAGGCAGAAAAACAGTCAGTGTTTGGTGCGGAATATTTAAAAATAAAATTGTTGGTCCCATATTTTATAATTATAAATTAACTGGAATTGCCTATCTAGAAGCAATTATCGCAGATGTTGAAAATATTCTTTTAAACACTTTTGCGGGAGACGAACTCGACGATATGATTTGGATGCAGGACGGTGCTCCCCCCCCACAATGGCCAACCCGTTAGAGAACATTTGAACAATGTGTTTCCAATATGGATAGGAAATAATGGAACTATTAAATGGCCATCTAATAGTCCGGACTTAACTCCCATGGATTCATTTTTCTGGGGATTTTCAAAAGATATCGTTAATAATTATAACAATAATAATATTCAAGAAATTAAAGACCGAATTCGACTGGCAATAAACAAAGTTAATAATGAAAATAATAACATCATTCCGGATGTATTCCTTAATTTAAGAAGACTATAGGGTCAATTCTATAGGAAGTGGTTAAAAATTAACGGCAAGCCGTTATATTTGACGAAGTTTGCGCTATTAAAAATGTTTTAATCTGTACATAGTCAAGATTAGGATTTGAATTTTAACAGATTTGATGTCCAATTAAGAGTTCTCCGTTCATATTTTAAAGATTATTATGCGTACAGAATAGTAATATGGAGTTAGAAGATTCTCTAATTTTTAACCATACGTTAAAATTTAACATTTGCTTACAGAATTGCACCTAATATCAGTTATGTGTAGAAAATAATGGTGGACATTTTGAACATATTTTATGAGTTTATTTTTTGTTTATTATTTTTTAAATTTATTAAATAAAAACTTGAACTTTTTCTTCGTTGTTATACACCATTTTGATGATTTATTAAAATAAATGTCACTTTTGAAACAGACAGTTGTCATTTTCATGACCTTCTTTGAAAATGCAAATGATTCGTAATTATACTATTTATGCTATTCGAGGGTTAATAACTCAATACCGGCTTAAGATAAGGGTAACATATGATATATTTTTGAAATCAGAAAAAAAATATCTTTTTAAAAATGTAATAATATATAGGGTGTTATATTTAAAAAAATTCATCACATTTTTATTTCACCCTCTATACGGTGAGTAACTGAATTTTTGATAGCATTTTTAGAAAATTCAGTTGAAACCATATAACTTTCATAAATAACTTTTTTTTCTACGATCAATAATAACGATGATAAGGGGTGGGTAATTTATAATGAATAACTGTTTCTAAAAGACGATCAAGATATTCTAGATATAATTAATTTTGGATTCCCGCGACGACATTATGACAGAAGCGAATATTTTGAAACCATGGACAATATTTCATTTTTTCGTCGATTTCGGCTAACGAAACCCACCGTTTTAAACATTTTTATAGAAATTGTTGTTTTCCTGGTCCATATAATCTGAATCCACTTCTGAATGAAATCCTTTTACAGATTTTTCACTCAAAAATTAAGATAATAAACTGTCTACCTTGTCAAGCACTATGTCTGGTGCAGCAGGTCCTCCCCCAGTTAAATAAATTTCCTTCTTATGGTCTGCTAACTTTTTTCGAAGATTCTATTTTCGTACAACCTTTCAAGTTGTTCTTGACCTCGAAAGGCCAGGATAGGTGCAGTATTGTTGAACTCTGCCTGGCTTTCTCTTCAAGCCCTCTTCTATTTGTGTTTTATCTTCTAATATTGTAGCATACTTTATGGCAATCATCATTAAACACTCTTTTTCAGCTGATGAAAAATTGGGAATTCTTGTCAATTTTTTATCTACCATCTTGCAGAAATATCCGTGAATTATTTAAGGTTATATTCAGATTAAATATTTAACCGAGCATTGATAAACCCGTCCTAATTGATATATTATAAACTACTCATTTGAAAATACAGTGACACAACTCAAAAAGTATAACTGTTTCAGGAAACACATTTTAAAATGTTCATTTGCTTTTTTATTACTTAACATGTCAATAAATAGCCTTATTGCTCATATTTTTGAATAAATAGAAAGTAACTGGGTTCTCTCAATGCTACAAATTAATTATTAATACAAATTTTGATTTAGAAGCCATACACCTAAACTCACTATTGTTTCCAATGCGCAAAATATAACAAGCCTTAGATGTAGTATATGGAAACCATGTAGCAGAAGGAAGCTGTACAGCCACAGTAGTAGAATCTGATGAATTCGATTTTTTAATCGCATCTACCTTTTGTTTTTCTATAGTAGTTTTGTTTTATTTCACTTTTGCCTTTTTTTAAAGTATCCATTCTCTTTATTTAATAATTTTCTGTCTGATATGTCAGGTTGCTCGTTTGATTTTAATTCATTCTTGAAATAAAGATATCCAGGTAAAACATACATTTTTTTTGATAGAGCAGTTTGGTTTTTATCCTGAAGTGTTTATAGTACATCGTTACTCAGGTTAACAAGTTCTGAATTCAGAATTGGAGGCTACTAATAATGTGTGTTGTCAGTATTATTTAGTCTGTGTAATGATCGAAGCTCACCACCAATCGCCTCCACCGTTTTTGCCTATACAGGATTCGGACTCGGCTGGAGTACCTTTAGAACCTGGATAAGTCAGGGAAAAATAAAATGATACTCAAAAAGCCTGGAAGTGCCAGGGAATTTATAGTTCGCACAAAAAAGGCAGGGAAATTTGCAATAATTAGTAAAGGGTCAGGGAATTTCAAACATAAGACTGGAAAATTAAATTCAAAATAACAAACAGTTCTCGATAACATAATATGAAAAGTACCGGTTATGCTAAAAAAGTCTTAGAAAAAATATATAAGAAGAGATATACAAAGTACCTATCATAGTGCAAGCCACATGAAGCTGGTAGTATATTTTAATATAAACAACTCCGCACAATCCTTATGAAAAATGGCTTTCGGCCTGATTTTTTTAATCTCAGGCAATATGTAGATCAAAAGTGTCCATGGGCACCAAGCTCGACAGTGAATAGTTTATGATGTACAGCCCTCCATAGTCGATGCTTTCTACCCTTCGAAATAATGACGCTGAAATACTTCGTGAAGAGTTTGAGAGAGATGCTGGCATTTTAGCAAACTGGTTTCAGGATGGTGATATTGTTTTAGTGGATAGAGGATATCGCGATGCAATACCTTTATTGCAACGTCTTGGTATCGATCATGGAATGCCTGCACTTCTTCAACCTGGGCAAAGACAACTGCCAACGCAGGAAGCAAATGACTCACGAATAGTAACCAAAAATCGTTGGGTAGTTGAAGCACAAAATGGACATTTCAGAAACATTTTCAAATTCTTTTCGCATATGATAAATCTACAGCACGCTAAAAATCTCAACTGCTTCTATCTAATCGCTGGAACCATTCTATTGACTTTCGAGCTTGGTGCCCATGAACACTTTTGATCTACATCATTTGCCTGAGTTTCAAAAATTTTGGCCGAAAGCCATTTCCCATAAGGATTGTGCGGGGTTGTTTATTCCAAAATTCTTTTTATTAGAATTTTAGGGAATTTGTTGACTAAGGTGTTTTTTGTGCAATTATTATCGAATACTCCTCTGCGAACACATCGCAACTTGCTGAATTCTAACTAAACTTGAAATTATTCTATTATTTGAATTAATATTTTTATAGGTCGAAAAACCAGTTAAAGAAGAAGAAATACCTGTTAAAGAAGAAGAAGAAACAGTAACAGAAGATAAACCAGTAAAAGAGGAAGAAAAACCAGTTATAGAAGAAAATAACGCTACAGAAAAGACAAAGAAAGTTGAAGAAAAAGAAAAAATTAAACCATCAAAATCAGATGAAAGTGATTCAGACAGCCATTCAGAGCTGTAGTTAGTAAAAATTTTAGAATATGAACAATTGATAGGGTAAAAATAATTGACAGTGGAATATAATCCAGAGAATCTATTGTGGTAAACGAGCATGCTCGCAGAAGTTGGAGTATATTTCTGTAGAAGAAAACTTCGTTATAGAAATCTCTCCTACAAAGATATATTCAATTTATGCGCGCACCCTGTACATTATTTATAAAAGTATTATTTAAATTATTCTCTTTTCTAAATAAATATGTTGTACTGTTTAAACACATTAAATTTATATGAAATGTCATAAAAATTACTGTCAAAAGGAAATTTAAATTATTAAATTTATTTTTTGTTAATTTAATTTGAATTTTAACGTATATAATTTTCATAGATAATAGAAAAATACAGGTCTGACAGAAGCTTGCAGGTGACTGTGTTCCGACATTCAGCTACTAAATTTTGTTTATTCCTTGCAATAATATCAATCCAGTCAAACAATTAAAATTTTTTTAGATGGAAATAAAATTGAAAAAGTTCGAAAGTTGTAAGAGTTGAGCCTGGCAAGAGCAGGATCGTCAACCCTGATGAACGGACCCGAACCATCTGTGGGCATTCCCAGATGCTCCACTAGGTCATGGTTAAAAGGGTGGGTAAAAGAATAACACAATAAACACTGGAAGAATACGCCCAGGCAAACACATGGGAAGAAATTCATGAAAGAACCATCAGAAAAAGTAGCGAAAGAACTGCTTTCAATGAGCAGGAACAAACTACGGGATACTTGCCCACAAATTATCACCTGAATAAAATAGGGCTGTATAACGGAGACCTTATATGCAGAAGATGCAAAAAGGACACCAAAACAGCTCTGCACACATATTATGCAACTGTGAGACGCTGGACCACAGGACGCAGAAACTGTATGGAAGACCCCAAATGACTCCAGAAGAGTTCTACAGCCAACCAGCTGGGTCGCCTTGTGTTGTTGGGAAGTTCAATGGAACACGTGAACCTCCTGGTCCTATGGGAGCACTTGCAACTTGCAGTAAAACTAGGGTATCACTGGGAGATTGTTTTTATTAACACTAACTACATCTTACATCAATAGTAAAAATTAACTAATACTATTACTTGGAGAATAACTAATGGATTCTTAATCCATAATGAATAGAATATCGTAGACTTTATTAGAATATCAGTAATCGAATAAATATTGATACTTAATCATTCTACTTTAGTCTCGTTCCCAACTATATATATATTGCCTAGATCACGTACGTATAAACATGGTCTGACCTTCTAAACATCACATATTGCTGGAGAACTGCTGACCATGATACAATTTATGTTTAAGTTAATAAACCATATTGTTTTTTATTTGTTATAAATTTCAATGAAGTTATTCTTGCTTGCATGTAATGCACAAAGGACATCACAGTAGGCTGAGGTGGTGCCGGCGAAGGGACGGCAACTTAAAAAAAAAGAAAGGATTGAGCCTTATACTGGGATAGGAAATGTCATTAAGAGATAGAGTTCAGTGAAACTTGAATGTTTTTTGCTTTTCTTAGTGAAATATATACAGTGAATGGGCGTCTAATTTTGATACAGCCTTCACACGCTTATTGTCGTTTTGGTGGCTACTGTCAGAACAGGCGACAGAAACAAACAAGAGCGCCGGAATTTATGAGAACTGAAAGAAATATCCAACCAGCCAATGTTAATTGATTGTACATTAGTAATTGCACATAATTGAATTAATATTATTGAATCCATTGTCCACTGATGTCAATATAAAGATATTTTTGGATCGAATTACCATTTTCGAGTGTTTTGCAGGAAGGATATATAAAACGGCTATTGTATTGGAGGATTTTTAATATTGACTGGGGTCGAAGACTTTTATTTAGACAACTCGGTGTCCTTTTGGTACAGTTATTCCAATGTTAATGTATTGAGCTACTACAAAAGGCTAATGGAAAATATACGTAACAGATTAAACAAATATCAATAAAAATTAATGATACTGACATAACTATTGATAAATGAAATGGTAACTTGCCAAAAGTTCCTAGAATTATTGGCGTTGAGTATTCAGCTAAACGTCATTCCAAATTTTAACATTTACGCTTCTGGGGTTTATTCATTGTTTTAATAAAGCAATGTAGATGTTCGCATCGATAAAAAACGTGCAAACATCTTAAGTTTTGAATAGTAGACATTAATTGTCATTCTTGTCATAAAAACCACTTTTCATTGGCCACACTGACCTTAAACGGAACTGGTCTATTTATAAAGGAAAAGTTCCTAATTAGAAAACAATAACAACACGAATTATCTAATACTGATTTGTGAATAACAATTGAAAGTAAAAATATGAGAAAAACTAGTATTGCCTCTTTGCGAAAATATCCCAGAACTTATTACTAATAAATATCTTCATCTTTTTTCATATTGTTGATGGGCATCATAATGTGTTGAATTATTTAAAGAAAAACAAACAGAAATATACAGTTTAACTGCTTTAGAAACATCAATGGCAAATATCATACACAGCATTAATCAGTGCAAAAATACCTCTAAAAGTTTTCATAAAACGCTCACCACATCAAAAATTAAATTACCACAAGTGAGAACTATGAAATAGCGCAGTCTATCTTCGTACAACTCCTTGTACTTGTTTTTCTTAGACTTGGCGGCTAAACGAATTAGATTCCATCTTTCGGAGGTAAATATGATTAAAGTAGAAGAGAATTTGACTTTCCCATGACCATTGCTACTACTTACCCCCTTTTCCTAGTTCCGATCTTCAACTACCATGACATTTTAAAAACCATAAAATATAGTTAAAAGTGCAATATTTATTTACCTAAGCTAGTAACAGTACAATATATTTGTTTAAATTTATTGAAGAATTCGTTGATAAATAATTGAAATTTTTCCATGATGCAATTTATTTATTTTCGTAAATTATAAACATATTTGTATATTTTGTTTTTTGTTAAGTTTAAATTATGAAATTATCAAACAGAAACAACAATGTCACAACAGAAATATAATTCAGTGTCGTAGCTAGGATTTTCGCAGGTCGCGAACGACGCGGAAATTTGCCCCCTCCCCCTTATTTTGATTACTAGCTTAAAGTTTAAATATTGTATTCAACTGACCTAATGTATCGTATATTTGAAAATCTTACTACGAATTAGCCATTTTTCTTTAAACTTTACCACACAAACTGGGTTAACTATAAGTTAACCAGTCAATATTCCTCGACTTGTATAGGGCATGTCCATCAACTGACAGTTGACAATACCCCTGAGGAAAAACAATTATTTGGTTAGATTTCAGATTTGTAATTTGGTTGTTTTGTATTGATTTAATGATCCTTTTTATTATAAACAGTCATATATAACTTTTAAAATACCTAAAGCAACTAAAACAACGTCGAAAAAAGCACTAAATCAAAATCAAATAACTATTAAGAACCACGTGTTGAGCAAAGAACGCTTGTTTATATCAGATGTTGTATGTTCCATGTCAGATTCCTCAGGGCATGACGTCACGTGGACATGCCCTATTCCAAAGCATGACGTAACAGTTAAGTTAACCCACCACGCAAACCAGTTCACTGAGATAGAAGGTGTTTTGCGGCGAGGTACCGTTGACTCAACGTTATACAATTTTTCGGGACCGTAACGTTTTCGCGACAGGTCGGTTAAAAACTTTTGTCTGTGAGTATACTTCAACGGTACGTAAATTTATGGACCGTGGTGAGTGAGGTTAGGTGTTTGTTTATCTCAGGGTTACCACAAACCGTTACGTCATAAAAGTTAACCGTGGCGTCATCGTATTGTTAACCCGGTTTGCGTGGTTAAGTTCAAAGAAAAATAGCTATTCTGAAATAAGTCGGAGTAGTCGCTGTCGCTTGTTAGTTCGTTCGCGTTCAGGAAAACTAGGTGCCTCCGCACCGGCTGGGCCAGAGCTAGGCAGTTCTTACTATCACTTCGGTAGTACGACTTCATCTCGCCTCCTCTCTTTCGCACCCTTGCAAATAACATAGCTGGAGTAAGTTAGAGTTGATTTTTTTTAATTTTCAATAATTGAAAAAATGGTAGCGTTTGCCGACGCCTGGGACCATGGCCTCCTACGCGCTAATCCTGTTTCAGAAATAACATTCACACCATCAGGAATATTATAGAAATAATTACTTCTGCCTATGCAAATGTTAGTTTTGAAATCGATATAGTAATATAAGTTGTATTTCTGTTGTTGAATTCGTTATTTATTGAGAATTATGGAAAGATTCCACGTAGTAAGGGTCGAAACAATTGATTTGTTTAAATTATGTACCAAATAATTGTAATCTTATTGTTTATATTGAGTATGGATGTAATTTTTATAGAACTAAAGCTACTTGTTAGACGTTTCATTTAAACAAATTCAATCAGGAGATAGTAACTGTATGTTTTTTACTGCAAATTGTCATTTAAAATATTTTCTTTTGTTTTATTTGTTATAATTTTTTTTTTGTATTTTTCTTCAATATATGTCAATAAGCTTGATTAGATTTGTATGGCGTAATAGAAATTTCCTGTTTTATCACATTAAAAACATACCAAATATGTATTTGTTTTCCCCAAATATAGTTTCAAACTAAATTCTGAAATACTTGCCTACACACTCTATACTGTGACTTAAGGTACGTTTACATTCAATGGCGGACTTCGGTCCAAGCTGCCAACCCAAAAAATTTCATATTGGTCTACCACTGGGGTGAGTATTCTCATCCGCCATTTTGGTGCCTGAATTTTATTGTTTTGTGATGTGTCAAGTTGACATATTGTGTTGAAAATTTTTTGATATTGAACCAACGTCAACGTACAACAAGGCACCAAAATGGCGGACGAGAATACCTATATCTACAGCGCTCTAACTGGGGAAGGAAAATTTCAGAATGAATGTGTCATCTCAAGGTTCGTTTTATTTATAAATATCACAATTTATGATTCACAATTACCAAAAAGGTATCGATTGCAATTGACGAAGGGTTGTAAGTCAACTTACCACCATTGGGTGGTAATAATTTATGCTATATAAAACGTGTATCTTTTTTTATTTTTATGAATATTAATAGTACAATTATGAACATTATTTACAAGTTTTTGATGTTTTCTCGTTTTTTCTGACTTCATAATTGCTCCATCTCTAACTAAGTTTTCTGTTACTCTTGATGTACTGCAGAAGACTTCTGGCTTCGTTATATTGTATCAAATTTTATTTGCAACTTCCTTTTCATTGTTGACGCTCTCTGCTACATAACTTTCCGCAATAACTGCAGATTTCCATCCGCCATGTCGCTTGAGAGGTGAGATCATCAACTCGCTAAAAAAGTAGCCGACGTTCTTCTAAGGGGGTGTCCAGTATACTTCTTAAAATTCTCAAAATGCTAGAAGTTTAGGATACTCGGAAATATCTGTTTCCCTCTAGAAAAAGGGTGGACTTTAGCAGGGAATATTCACACCATAAACTTGATGGAGACTTCAATACTGCAGATTTTTTGGTGAAAATACGCCAAAAGCACGGTTTCTGAAACTGCAGTAGCAGTCTTTGTTTGACACCATTTTTTGAAGTATTGATACGTCGCTTCATACCTTTTCGTTGATTTTTCCGACAGCAGCGACAGACAAGCGATATTTCTATATAGGTACATTTGGCTGTTATACAAGGCTAAGTTCGAGAACATCGCACAGGGCCCGTATTCTGGAATCTCGATCGGTGAATGTCGCAAGCAGCATTTCAAAATTGTCGCACGAAACGCAAAACTGTCGAAATTGACAATTTTCATGCGAAAAAATTTCACTAGGGTTTTAGCAAGTGACAAATTGTCATATATGCGAGATTTTAATTTGTTGTGGTTAGGTTAAGTGTAGAAAAGGTCATTTTTTCTTAAATTAAACATGGAGGACTACGAAGAAGAGGCTGTCGCTATTCAACAGGAAATCTTACAAGAGCTGTATCATGAAGAAGTGTTTGGGCGTAGAAGGTATGTATTTCAAAATGCATTTAATATGCATGAGAAAATGTTTAAAAACATTTTCGGTAGACGAAAGATTTAACGACTTAATAAGTTAATTGCTTAATTAATTCTCTCTGCGCTTCACTGCAATACTGAGATTTTTTACCCTCCGTGTTCATCTTTAAAAATAAGTAACGAAAAACACATTAAAAATATTATACGTCAAAACAAAACCGTTATTAAAATTCTTTTTGATATTTGTTTGACTTCATTTGCGAATACCAGACACGCTTTCATAAATTTACAGCATTGCCACATGTACATATGCGACAAAATGTCGAACGGTGACATTAATAGTCGCGTTCATCCCAACGTAGCGCTACCAGAGCGATCAGCAATTTCCTGCAGAACGCGTGTTTTGTCAACTGATTAGATGTGTGCGCTGTGGTAGCAGACGCCATTTTTTTCATCAGAATTGAAAAACGCTACGCTACCGATCAATGATGCATTTATGCCAAATATATTATGTTAATAAACATATAAAATGACATAACATATTTTGGTTTGAAGATATTTGCATCTTAAAAATGAATGAACACCAGTAGCAACTAGAAAATGAATTAATAATTATTAAAGTCATATATCAAATAAAATTAGGTTATGGTGTTATTATATCAAGATAAGCACGTTCAGAAGAATCAAGAAACAATGGATAACTGTAAAAATGTCTACCCGATCAACTTTGTTGGGATGAACGCGACCAATGTCGAAGGTGGTTCGAGAATTCGACCTCAAATTTCCGTTCGCCATTTTTGATCGAGATTCGAGAATACGGGCCCTGGTATGAAATTCACTTATTTTTGCGTCCGAGAACTCTTAAGCGTCTTCTTGTTGTGTACTCCCCCACTCGTTAGAGCGTTGCTCAAATTATACACCAGTTCCGACTCGGTTAAAAATCGCACCTGTCAGTTAGGTTGGAATATTTTGTGGTTAGAATTTAGATTGGTATGTATGACTATGAATGTTTATAGAATTTTTAATTTAAAAATAAATATAAATTCATGTCCTATGAAGAAGCATATTATACGTGGTATTGGGTTTACAGAATTAAAACAGTTTTCTGCGATTCAAAATTTAGGGATACAATTTGTTTTTCAACATTTTTAAGGGGATGCGCAATATGATCATTGTCTTCCAGAATCGGTACTATTTTCTGGCATAGAACTTGAAAAGCCTCTGGCGACATTCTAAAATTCATCTGAAACTCTTTAAAAGAATACCTGGGAATAACTCCTTCAAAGCAATCCTTACACCTTGGTTGTGTTCTTTTCCGCGGTTGCAACTTTGATTCAATTTCGGATATTAAAGAGATTCCATTTCATTATCCGACTCGCTTTCTGAGTCGGTGTGTATCCCTTCAAGCAACTGTTTTCCCAATGTAAACGCAATCAATGCAAGACGTCTTTAATCCATATTATCTACTTTACATTTAAAATAGAAGAAGTTAAACAATAGAGAGTTATTGAAACGTCTTTTGGGATTTCCTTTATTAAAAGATTCCTCTATTTTGACATATACGCATGCGCATTTCCTAAGTTTGTCTTAAAGGTTTTTATGTAAATAAAGGATATCCTATATTTAAATTAAATACAGGAAAGGAAAATTTTAGTTAAAGCTTTTTAATTTTGACATACTTTGTCAATATGTGACACAAAATAATTGTTTTGTCGAGCGAAATATTTTAAATTGCACAATTTTTCGTTGGATTTGCTATATTTTTTATATAATTATGAAACTATTATCAGAACCGTTGGAAAACCGTCTTCGTTTGACCTATCAGGACGATATTATTATGCTAAAGGTACGTTTTCCTCCACATTCGCAGCGAATTTGGGTAGCAGCTACTCAGTACGCGTAGGAAAACACTCCCGTTTAAATACATGAATAGGTGTCTTGACGAATAAGTCGTCGCTACTTTTTCGCGGCTACTAGCGACTGGCGAATGTGGAGGAAAACGTACCTTATGAGAAGTGGTTTCCCAGAATCCATTTAAAAATGGCAAACATACATGGGATGATGTCAAACATAGTATGTTTGTGCTCACTAAAAAAGATTTTACAGTCAAAAGTATTTGCCAATACAAAATAAACATCTCTATCTCTTCAGCATTATTCACTCCCACTAAAATTGCTATTTCTAATTGTTCTTCCATAATATAAATTAATATTACAATAAATAGATCCACATAAATAAGCAGCATAAAACATAAATGTCATAATAAAATAAAGTTTTTGGTCTTGTATTTGTTACTTTCAATAACTCTATCAAAAGTCACCTTAAAGGATACTTTAATAAAGGAACTTTTAATAAAAGCAGCCTTTAGTACAAATCTTCAATAACTCTCTAATACTATTTAAAAAAGTATGGTTATATAGTTCGTAACTTATAAATATCAACCCACGTGATCAAAGTGCCAAAAAAGAGACGTTCGCCTGTATTATGTCATTCTTTTGCTGCTGTCAATCACTATGTTTTACATCCTTAATCCTAATAAATATTGAAATTTATAGGTCGCATGTTATCAAAAAATATGAATATATGCTTAAAGAAAGGTTTAGTAGTTGATTTCATATGTAATACAACTCGTGGGTTACTTAATTATTAAACTCAAACTAACATCAGTCGTACTAAAAACTTTATATGTTGGTAAAAATGCGCGCTGTTGCCGCGATTAAAATGGGTTATCTGATTCAGTTGACGTCTTGACATTTTTAGGGTTGTGTTGTGACAATATTGATCATTAAATTTTTCGATTATTCTATCTGCTTGTTATAAAAAACTGCCAAAAACTGTGAGTAAATTTTCACAAGCAGTGATGAGTTGTCAAAGATAACGTATAAATGAAACTTAATAACACTGCAATAATTGATGTATTTGGTATTCGTCTATTCCTGACTATTTACAACATGTATGAAGCAAGTAAGTATGAGTTTAATATTATACTCAATCATCTATATTTATTGTATTCTCTTACACTATTCATAATACTTAGCAATTATATTTGCACAATTTATTTACAGATAATCCATGTCACTTTAGAAATGTTACTGTTGCGATTGAAGGAAGAACAATTATTTAATGTAGAATGTTCCTAAGTAGTTTCCTAAAATATGACACACATCCACACAGTGGATTTCCAAGAAAAATAAACCACAATATGAGTTTGTTTTTATAAAAATGAATCTTGAATTTTCCAACTATTTAATTCATACCTTTTTAGGCCCAGAAATAATTCCATAGGTTTTAAAATAATAATTTCTAACTTAGTGCTGTACTTTTAACATACAAATAAAAGTTTTATACTGAAATAAGTTCGAGTTTATTCATATAGAGTAACTATCAAAAACTAAACCTAACCTATAGCCAAATAAAAAGAAGAATATATGATAACTTCATTTGACATAAACTAGATTCTCATACTATTTCAAGAGCTTGGCAACATAGTCCAGTTATGACAGAAGTCACGTGGGTTGATATTTATAAGTTACAAACACTATAGTTGACAACAACGGGAAGGTAAATCCATTCGAGAAATCATTCTATGGAGCGTCGCACTACGATCGCCCTTTACCCCAACCAATCAAGTGCAAAATTTCAACCAGTGTAACGTTCTCGAACTTGGCACAAATCAATAATTCCAATTCCTCTCAATTTTTGATAATAAACTGTCAGCTGGACGTTGTTGGTAAAATAACAATGCTTATGGCGCTACAGAAACCGGCCAAAGCTGTCCATATTTTCATGCGAAAAGTATCGAATTATTAATAAAAATCGAATAATAAATTCTGCAGGAAGGAGAAAAAATCTTATATACCTACTATAATAGAGGTAAGTAACATTTACTAGTCTCGAACTTTGTTGCCAGCCCTCGCTACCGCTCTGGCGCAAAATCGCTCCACTAGTTGTTACTTACATCTCTTAAACGGCCCACAGACGCTGCAATTTGTTGTACTACCGATTGTACAATGGGTTGCACTTTAAATCGTACAGACATATCGTAGAATTTTAAACATGCTGAACTTCCGTACGACTCGGTCTCGTCGTACGATTGGTTGAACGACAACGCCACACACGTTGCAATTATCGGTCAAACGGTTGGATCAACCAAAGTTGTACAACTTATTGTACTACAAATTGCAGCGTCTGTGGGCCGTTTTTTATAGTATAAATCTGTGGCATAAATAACTATTGTCTTGGTTTGTTGTGAAACAATAACTAAATTTGGAATCGGAATTTGAAGCTGGAAGAGCGGATCTATGGTTCTCCAATAATAGCATCTGATTGTTCTCCGTTAATTACGTGAGGTGAGGGGGATCGAGCCGAATCTCACTAGGGGGAGATGGTGGCAAGTATCAAGTAATTTTTTTTCTAGCAGAAAACGAAGTAAAATATCGTCAAAGTTAAGTTGAATTAAAATCTGTCACAATCATGTTCATCGTATGTGTCCAAACGCGAAAATTACGACCATCACAAGACCAGCTACTGAAGTTCAACATCGGTTTAGAGTGGTTAAATCAGAGAACCAGATGATTTCACTGAATATCACTTGGATATGTTGGTTCCAATACTTACTCTTGAGACTGAGCACGAGTCCCCAGGGACTGAATCAGGATAATATTTTATTAATTTCCGTTTAGGTATTTATTATTTAATTTTATCACTGTGATTATAGATTACGCCAATGTTCCCAAATATTAGTCTTAAATAAAATGTTTTCCCAGCCATAATAATAATTTATTTTTTGAATAAAACACAATAATATAATTTTCAGGTACTTTATTGCATTATCCATAAAGTGGGATAATGCCTAATGTACGTAATATATATATATAAGATTATCTTAATAATAATAATAATAATTCACATATCATCAAAGTATTTAAACAAAAGTGATAAGTGTGAACGGTAACATGTTTGTTTTGGTATCAACAAAAATTTTGCTTCAATGGCTTTTTATTTCAGTGTGATGAACAAATTCAATAACATCGAAAGCTCCAAACTTTAAATCATTTTATTTATTTGCACACAAACTAAAAACCATTTTAAAAATTACTTAAACGTAGTTTTTTGTTACATAAAATAGTTTACTAGATAGCCAAATGATCATTGGAGCAGGCGACATTGATCATAACAATCAAAAATTATTTTCGGATCAGTTTAACCGAACAAAATTAACTAAAAAAAACATATAAAAATTATACAGTTTAAATAATAGTAACGTATGGCAAAAACCCCATTTTTATAAAGTGAAAACATATTACAAAATTTCAATTAAAAATAATATTAAAATAACAAAACATAAGATAATTACATAGACAAATAAAGTAATATTAAAAATATAATATGGAAGAAAAGTAACTTCATATTGATTGATAAAGATGTCTTTACTAAAATAGGAACAATTTATTTGATGTAAGAAGCTATTTAACACAAGATAGGGACTGAATGAAGTTTCAAATAAAAGGTTGTTTCCAGCAAACTGTCGAACCACTTCTTAACTAGTACAATAACTGTTTGGTAGTTGCCGACAGTTTTAATTGTTAGAACAAAGCTAATAACTGTAACTACAAAAACTTATTCTCATACATTAGTAAACTTCCATCATGTTAAGTTTTCTTGGAAAATTTTGTTACAACTGCATCTGACAACAGTGATATAAAAACTTGCTGCTCCTTAAGCTTCGTATACATTTGTACGTGCATCGTATAACATAACATGTAATGCAACCAATGTAGACAAACGTTGCGCTATCCAAAGAGATGTTTAATTGCAATGTGAACGGAGAAATAGGCACCCGTGTAGTGGACGCACGCATATCAAAATATTTTTCAATATGAAATACTTGTACGGGTATAGCCGTTCTAAAGTGTGTGTCCTATTTGCCACACTTGGCAGACATCCGCACAAAATTTTTACATTGACCGCTCAACTCTTGTGATTTTAAATCCGAAAGCAAATTAGTTTCGGATCGTTTTTCGTATCTCCACAATCCACGTGATTTTCTAGCCTTCGTTAATTCTTGTATTAGTATAAAAACCGCGCACCCTATGCCCAGATGCTGATACAAAAAATGATCTAGAATCGACGAATATAGCGGAACAACTTAAAATCAAAATTCTCGTTCGTTTGTTGTACATAATATTAAAACCTTACATTAAATATTGCGTTACACCTTGCACTGGTCAATGTATACGAAGCTTTACACAGACGTCAGAGTACTTTGAAGAAGGTACGTAATATTCCAATGCTAGATGGGTTTGTCCAAACAGTAACAAGGCCAAAGTAGTCGTGGTTAGTTTAAACAAGGCTTTCAGATAGTTTCCTCAGTAATCTTAATTTTTTGTAGTGAAGTTTTACTAATTGCTTTATTTTTCAATTAAAAGAAATTTCCCTTTCTGATGTATCTTCCATAATAAAAAATAATTAAAAGAAAGAAATTATTTTGAAAATTCACAAACTGTAGTAGCGTGTAGCAGAGTGGTATGGATAGTATAGGGAAAGCCTTGAGAAAGATATTTTTTATGAAAAACCTGTTTTTTCAACTTACTACATCTTAAATGGTGTAATAAAGAGCTGGAACAAAATTATTATAAGCTTTGTGAAGAACTGTTTTTCAGGGAAACAATAATAATATATGTAAGTGGAATTTATTTATTGAATATCAATAGTATGAATAATACTTATTTGGGTAGAAGCCACTTTGGGACCATGAAGAAAATGCAGCATTATCCTGTCTTAGAAAAATAGTCCTTAGGGGATGACACGCCGTATAGATGTCATTGATTTCTTTTTGCATTAAATGTAATAAAAAATTATTGAGGTTGGTGATTGCTTAAGAATATCTTCTCTGATTGCACGAAAACTGTACATTATGGAAATATTTTCAGAATAAAAATTATTCATTTGTAGACCTGGGTAGTAAAAAGTTGATAGGAATAAGAACATTAGTAGTTCAATTTTAAGTTACTAGCAGACAACTAACCTTAACATTTACTCCAAATAAACGATTTTTGGAATAAATATTGTATTCAAATCATTAGTTATGGTTAATCTTAAACAAAAAATTACATAATAATATCTTTATATTAAATACATAAACTTAACATAAATTCAATTGTATAACTGTGTTTTTAGATTAAAATGTCGTTATTTACTAATGAATAATGGCCATTAGTATGAAGTTGATTGCCGCAGAACACATTTTGTTTGATTTTAAATAAGTATGTAAAAAAATTCTTTTCTTTTTGAGTGCGTTTGGAATATCAATTTATTTTTAAAATTAGATAACATTCATGCATCAGTAGGTCGAACTTTGAGATGTGATTGGCTAGTATAACAGCTAGGAGAAAAACATTTAAGCTTATATAAAACTTAGACCCTCCATCCAAGTGATAATGATTAATTTGATTATTGATCTGGTATATTTAATTAATAGTTCGTTGTTTTTGTAATTATTAATCATATATCTATATCTAGAGTGTCCGAGTTTAAGTAAAAAATTTTCTTATTTAATATTGATGTTTCCAAAGCGTTTTCGAACAAAGCTATAAATAGTCAATTTGTTTATCTATGATTACATTTCGAGATCTCTGTACATCCCTACTTTTGTGCAGTTTACACGAGTGTACGTGATTGTGAATATGAACATTATAGATGGGAAAAATAGAAATATTTCTAGCGAAGCCCACGAATAGAATACACATTGCTTCTAAATTTTTAAGTTTATAAATCTATACGTATTTCTTTACAATTTGAACTATGGTCAAATTACGTGTACAAAGCATTCTTCAACGCAACTTTCATCTGATCTACTAACAAAACAAAGAAAATCAGATAAAGCATTTATCTGTTCGGCTACTTGTTGACAAACTAAGCAAAAAAGAATTAAATTAAAAATTCTACACTGCTATCAACGTGACAAAATAAGAATTGAATCACATTTGCATTGTACTTTACAAATAATGTTTCATGGATTTATGTATAATTTTGATAGAACTGAGTACCTCAAAGATGGTCAATCTTGAAAAGGAAAAGTTACCACTAGATGGAATCTTAGCTTATGGTCATTATATTGCCAATAACTACAATGTGGTTACTAGCGGTTTTCAGAGTTCATGGAACCTGTTTCGTATATACGGACCAATTGTCATTTGTCAATATTACCTTACCTCTGCTTCTGGCGTTCCTGCAGCTAACAAAGTCATTTGGATGAAGTTTCAGGAAATGATCACCTCTTTGGAATTTAATACATGCGCCCAGTAACTAACCAAAGATATATACGGACCATACTTTTAGTCACATTTAAAGTTATGTCAAGTTTTTGGATGCTAACAATCACTTTTGGCTATTCTATTTACAAGTGTTTTAGAAATATATTTGCTGTATTAACAACTTATTATTACTTTACTAATTTAACACAATAATTATAAAAGTTTGTTTGCATCCAAAAACCTGACATATGGCAGTCGTGACGTTTTCACGAAACGTGCATAAAGTAAGTCGGCATTTTCAACGAGTGTACACATCGTTTATATTTAGAGTAAGTATAAAAAGACATAATTCCGTACGAAATATTATTTATAAAAGTGAGTTTCAAGATGACTACAATTTTTGTGTGTGGTATGCAGCGCAGAAACATTTACCATGCATTTCCCAATGTCTTAAAGCAAATAATTGAAGAAAAAAAAACAAATATAACCTCAAATTTTACAATGAAGATAGTATAACCAACTTTGCTTTTTGTAGAAGAAAATTAATCGTTATAAGTTGTAACTAAGAATACTCTGTACACTTTAGTAATATTCGTCTAAGTTTAAACGCATTAGTTCTATACATTACTTCGTAATATCACAGTTTGAGTTGCTCTCTAACAGTTGAAAAGTATATAGTAACGTAATCGGAAAGACATTTTTGTAGTAAGATTTCTTCCAAAAATACAGAGAGCTTTTATGCGTACAATACTTCTTTATTGTATTATTTTTAATAAACTTTTTTCGGCCAAAAGATCTAATTTAAATCGCTCTCCCGAAAAATAATGTTTCAACTTTATAGGAGTTTTTTAAATTTTCATCCAAGAGATCCATATAGACCAGATACTCTAGAAACTACTGTATTTAACACCAATAATTACCAAAAGTTATTACAATTAAAAAAACTAGATCCATAAATACTAGTCTTGTTGTAGATAAAGACAAAAAAGTAAAAATATGGATATGTTTAGAAGTAAAATTAAAATGGGAAGTTTAAGTTTTTGAACATTATAAATAGTGAGCTAGTGACAGTCAGGCAGCAGTGAATTACATGGGATGTCCCCAGATCAGATCTAGCCTGATCAGGAACGGCAAAGAAAGATCTGAAACGGAGGTCACTAGTTCCGTACCAGAATTTGGTACCTTAAAAAACTGCAGCATTGAAATATATATCTCAGACTCAAAGTAAACGTCAGACATACTGGAGCCACGTGTCTAAACAGGAACACAGCAAACTCCCTATCAATAAACCCTCGGGAAATTTTATGTTTAAGGACGAGTCAAATAAATAAAGTGATAGGACTACTCACCGGTTATTGCACTCTAAGGAGGAATATGGATATCATTGACATATACAGGGATGAACCTATTTGTCGATTGTGCTTGGAAGAGGACAAAACAGCCTCACACATTAGCTTCGAAAACGAAGCACAGACTTACTGGAGATATCAATTCCTGGGGTTAAATCGCTATAGGGAGGCTTTCTTCAAGACTGCTATCTTGACAAGAGCAGCCAAGAACTCGAAAAGATATAAGGCTGAGGTGCCGAGAACTTGAAACCTTGACTGGGGGTACTGAATCATCGAGCTAGTGAAATTGAAACATAGTTGACACAAATGTTCTATAGGCTTTATGCGAGAAGCATTAGAAATGTTGGTGGTTTGCGAAATATTTAGAATATCCACGGCCGAGTGACAAACGTGAGGCTCGGCATTTTTGTGTAGCTAATCTGCGGGAGGCGGTACCTTAAAAATAGTTGAAAGATCATATATAAAGAGATAAGTATGTGTAGTGAATTAAAGGAAGAAGATAGTAAAATACAAATAATACGTAGTAAGTGAATAAAAAGAAAGGGATGGACAGGTAATGAAAGATATGAGAAGAAGGTGCTGCAAACGAAATAAAAGAATTGACAACAAAAATAGAAGTGAAGGTATACTAATGAGATAGAGCAGCATTGAATTTTGTGACAGTAGAAAAATTCATGAGTATTGGGTACAAAAGTTTTAAAATGACTGAAGTCAACTGTTTATTCCAATCAACTGACAATTCTTGCAGATGGAGTTTGATTAGAACCAAAGGGTAATTATTCGAAATAATGTGAAATTCATAATCAACAAAAAGAAAAAAACTTCCGTTAGACTTTAATAAAACTTAAATAATGAGCATCTTATGGAGAAAATACAGCTTTATGTGTGGGCACTTTTCCTAGACCTCAAGAACTAGTAAAACAACTTTCAAGATAAATAATGTAATTTTAGTGTATCATGGAAATAGTTTATTTTGGTGAAAATGATTTTCTGTTTTTTTTTTAATTGATGTTTTGTCGAATCAACAGTTGAAGCATACTTTCTTCGTGATGAGCGATGTTGATAATACATTCGTATTTTAATAAGAAAGCATTTCCTAACGAATAACAATTATAAAATGTGATATAAATAAAAAAATAGTCATGTAATAATCAATATTATACTGAAAGACGTACGAGTTATTATCAAACCATAGATTCGTTGGTACCGGGAGTGAACGTCAACATTGTTATGTTGAAAAAAATAACTACTAAGTACGTTTATTTTTCAGTCTTGGATTCCTCTTCCAAAGTGTTCCAAATGTGCAATTCACACGCGGAGGAAGTGAAATCTTCAGACAAGCACACATATGTACAACGCTTGGTAGATAAGGATGGGAAGGCTGCGAAGCACCACACGAGGTGGAGACGGTGATAATATGAAACACTTTCGCTTGATAAATCCTATAGGTGTATAAGTTTGTCCCTTTTTAGTGACGCTTTTTCGTTTAATTAAATTCACAAAGGTGCTTCAATAATATATAGTCATAATAATAATGTGATATTAAGTTGAAAATGTATTAAAGAAACAGTTGTTATGTTTGGGGGAGAAATTATGTTGGGCAGACAAAGATATCTGTTGAGGTTCGACATAATGAACGTTTAGCTCCTTTGAAATGAGTAATGATAATTATGCTTTTCTCGGCAGATAGTAAAAAGAATGAGTGATAATATTTGGTATGAATGTGACAATTCGGTAAAATCAGCTTATGATGAGGAATCCAATTTTGCATTTATATACTGGGATATAGCACAAACTCGTCGTGGACCACTGTTTATTTAATATTTAAGATTAACTTCACGTCGATAAAGTATATATATTTGAATTTCTAATATGTCTTGAAGGCTACAAATTTGAAACAATAAGCAATATTTATATAAATTTACGTCACTCTCAGTAACATTTTGATTATTTCATTGAAAATACTTGTTAATATATATAGTTGTTAATAACAGGTTACAAAATGCAGTAGAATTTAAATAAAATGATGAAGATTTTCAATTTACACTCCATCTTGTTTGTCAATAATTAAATAAAATTATTTACAAAAATTAGAAAAAATAAGTAACATTATTATTTTTCAACACCTGGTGAAATGAGTTTCCTCTTAGTTCTACCAGAAGGCATACAAATTTAAACTGAAACAAGACCTATTTTATTCCATAAAATTAATGAAGAAGGAAAGCTGGAATGCAGAAAACCTTTCTCATGGATGTATGTATGATGGGGCGACATTCACTAAGACCTAAAATATCTATTGTGCCCTCTTACTTCTACTTAGTTCCTGAAGAACGTCTCAGAGACTAGTAGCTCCTTTAGTCCTATTTCCCTCAGGAATTTTAGAATATCTGCAGGCTTCAACTTAGGTAATTGTCCATCTTCTATCGAATAATCTCCTGGGTGTTGTGTGGATGGAGGTTCCTTCTTCCATGCCACAGAATCTACATTCTTCTTCCTCCACTATTTTGAGCTTTTTCAAGTGACAATTCAGGCGGCAATGTCCCGTTAGGATTCCTGTTAAAACTCTTAGTGTAGTTTTACTTTGACTTCTGGATACAAATACTACCAAGATTGTTTACAATTAATTAATATTCCCCATAAAGTAATGAGAATTATCTCCAACCTGTGGAGATGTTTATTCAGTTAATTGTGACCAGTTACAATTCCTGTAACAAGACACAAATTATTCATTATTATTTTGTTCGATTCTTTTTCGCCAGGTTATGTAGTAGTTACTGACAGTCTTTCAGTTTTGGTTTGTGATTCCATCAATCCCTTTTAGAATTCATTTTGAAAATTATAGTATATTTCATGAAAGGCGAGGTTACATAATACATTAAAGAAAGCAAGTTTTAAAAGAGGCCAAAAGTTGTAAGTGAAGCATATTTTTGGGCACAGATTTTGAAAACTAATAATATACTAAAGCTCATGGTGGTAACATTAGAAAATATAACTTGATAAATGTATAATGTATACCGTTAATAAAAGGCACTTTCAGATTTAAAAAAGCATGATAATGTATCCTGTTATTACAATCAATTAAATATTTAAAAGAGATTAGCCAATTATAATCTTTTCACTCTACATATCACATAAATAATAATAAAAAAAAATCATTGTCATCGTCTAGGCTTTGTCTCGAAAATACTACGTTTCCAAAGAAGCGATTAGATTATGGAAAACATTACTTTGAAATTCACTAAACATCGACGCATGTCCACAACTAAACGAATTGCTGTCTGTGTCATTTTGGGTAGAGTACCTTAGCCGCGATTCAGTTGTGGGGACGTTGTTGTTTAAAAAATTGTTAACACTAAAATTGGTTAAGGAACTATCACAACTATTTTTTTCGAGATCTTGTTCCTCTGAGTCAAGTTTTATCCTTTTAGGTAATGGTTCGTCGTCGACAACATTGACATCTTCGTCGTCATCTATACAGGTCAACATCCTGGGGGTTGGTGGCATATAGAATTGGGAAAGAACGTCTTGCACATCACAGTCATCCATATCGTCAAAAGAGCGTTTTCTAGAAGACAGTCTGTCATTGGAAACAGAATTATCGACAGGCGTTTCCGAAAATTGGAAAGTTTCCGAATTGTTCAAACTGTTGAGATTCTCTTCGACAATATTTAAAACTTCTTTGTTGACGGTATCAAAATCGTTTTCAACGGCAAACGTTTCGGTAGAGATGATCTGGGGTTCGTCATTTCTTTCGGTTTTTAGAAAATCATTTTTTAGGCTCAAGTAAGTGTCGTTGTCAAAACAACGTGGGTAGTTGAGTTGTTGTTTTTGAAATTTTTCTTCTTTAACTTCTTTTTGTAAACGTTTCATAGTATTGTTAATTAATACAGAACGACATAAACTTGTTTCAGCATCTTCGATTTTTTTCAGTTTATTAATGCTGATCTTCAGAACTTTTCTTCTTTCTTCCTTTTGACGGTACTTGGGTGAGATCATAGAAGGGCGGTTTTTTGGAGGGCAGTAACCACTAGGATAGGTACGGGGAGGGCCGAATATATCATCGCAGTCATCTGATTCGACGGACGGTGGTGGAGGTTTCATTGCGGAAGACTGGACAAAATCTGAAATAAAAAAAAACACAACATTAAAAATAAATAAAAAATTATTGAATTACGGTACATATTTTTATCATTTCAAGTTTGTTTTTGATTTAAATTAAGATATTAAGGAAAAAAATAAGGTAATCCTTCATAGCATATAAATATTTTTTATTTAAATAAATGCTTAAATCCTTATTTGTAATGTCAATGCACAAAAAAGCGTTTGACAAATAATCATAAATGTACCGGCTTCCTAGCAGTCGTTTGTCAATGTTTTTCTATAAAATAGTTCTATTACACTTTGAAAATTACCATAAATAGTTGCTTTTACATATTATGGGTCCCGCGAGTCCAAAACTGAGGTTATAATTACTTTTACAGATCTGTCATCGTCTATAATGCTGCTTTGACAGTGAAAGGAACAAAGTAGTTTGTAAAATTAAGGTGGGTATGATGTCTACATAGTATAAGTTAAGCTGCGTCCTCACCGAGTCGACACTGTCGATCGAAAGTGTCGACCTGGTGTGTATGTTGCAATCGACGGTGTCGATCGACATGTCGAATTTATTTTTTTTGCAAATTATATATAATCATCGTAATTCATTGATAAGCTTACAGTACAAGTCTTCACGAATAAAATAAGCTTTCGATGAACTCTGTAGGACCACCACAAGGGCAGGAAGAGCCCATTTGCCAAAACGCCTTTTTTTTGCAAAATTGTAATAACTCAAAAAAAGATTTTTTTTAATTTTTGAAAAAGCATGATTTACTTACGGCTTACTTACATTTGTATTTTTCAAAGTTTCAAGTGGATTGATTGACAAATGAATTTTTTATTACAAAAAATAAAAAACGCTATTTTCGGTGGGTTTTCACGTTTTTCTAGGAAAATTATGAACCGATTTTCATAAACCAAAGATTAAATGATTAAATTGTTAAAACCACCAGACGAATTAAACAAACTTTTTTTTATTAATGACAGTGCTCCTGTTCACAATTCAATCGTAATAAATACATTTTTAAAGAGCAATTGGTGGTTAGCAAATAATGGTTAGGTTAGGTTAGGCCCCCTCGTTCTCCCGATATGATGCATTTAGATTTTTTTATATGGGGTCACATCGCCCCCTTAGTGCAACAAGTACATAACTCGAAATTTATGCATTTTGAGTTATCCAGTTAAATCTGACCTATTTTCCATGCTCTTTTTAATCCAACAACTAGATATCTTGTGCAATCAGCCAGACGTGTTTTAGGAGTGAACAAAAACAGTTAACTCTCAATATGTACATTCTATAAGTAGACATCTTGAAATACCTAGTGGTAGCTCAAAACTATGAATTTGAAGTTATCTACTTGTTGCACTAAGGGGACGACATAAAACAAGAGGTTTACACACAAGCCTTAACAACTAGGGAAGATTGTGAGCTAAGAATTCGAAATTCCTTCAATTCCCTTTCTGAGATGATGATAAGCAGTGCGACGAATGAAGGCGTACTGAGAAGGGTTGAAAAATACTTTGAAGTTCAAGGGAGCAATTTTGAACATTTACTTTAAAATATCAGACTATTTTCCTTTGGCTTTTAATTTTTCATAAAATTTTGTAGCATATCTTATTATTGTCACAAATGGTTTAATTTTGCTTAAAATGAACCGAATAGCTTCAAATTGTTAAGTATTCTTTTAACAATGTGCGATTTCGATCGTGGTCTATCTGAATATCTTACTGCAAATAAAGCACATGTTCTTGTAACAACTTTGCCATATTTACCATGTATTAAAAGCAAATTTACATAATCCATTTTATTTATTTAGACCACACCTGCATCTCTAAAAATTTACAGAAAATATTTAATATCTGGATAACGGTAAGGTTTAGGTGCATTTTTCGAAAAAAGTGTTCCATTTAAAATAACAAAGTTACAGTGGACTTCCGGTAGAACCGAAAGTCGGCCATTTTTGGAAATATTTTAGTTAAAAAGATCGTATCCGAAAACCCAAACGTAGAAATTTTCATGATTTTACTATAAGTATTTTGCCATATACAGATAGTTTTAACTCGCCGTGGTACACCCTGTATAAGTAGGTCGCTCGACGGGAGTTTTTGCGACTTGGCTTTGTCAGAAAGTTAGGAGTACTACTTCGCGTATTTATCCGATCCACTACGTCTTTAGTTTGCACTGGACTTTTTTTTATCTAATTCCGTTTGAAATCTGTGCAAAAAAACAACACATATATATTTCAAAATTGAAAAAAAATATTCCAATTATAAATAATTTGAAAAACTGTTTCTCTCAACGCGCCATAATTCGTGATGTAACCCTATAAATAAATTGTCGACATATTATATCAAATGCATCTATAGCGGTTACGTAAATCAATTACAACTCGACGAACCGTTGTATGCTGACAATGTAGTGAAATGCGCTCCTTTCGTTGTCAGTAAATTGCACAATTTAATTAAAGTTTATATTATAATAGGCCAGCAATCATAAGTTTATCTATTCAGAAATGAGTTTAAACAAGTTTCAATTTTCGTGACACTAACTCAAGTAACTACAAGGTATAATACAGTGCATTTATTTGACCAAGAAATATGGTAGGTAAATTAGTAGAAAATTTTTTCCAGCAAATCAAATCAATTTTCCCGACATGAGTCAAAAGCATACACCAGAAGTAACTGCATAATTTCAATTACCTGATGAAAGTAAAAAATAATCCATCTAGAGATGATTTAGCTCTGTTTGTAAGAGAAAGTTTTAATAGTACTGGAGAGTTAGTTGATTGGACACCATCTGATTTCAATAAAAACCCCGCTTTTATAGAAAGAATAGAAGATGAAAGAGTTGAAAAATTTGCTCAGAACTTGGTGAATATTTGGCCTAAGCTTGCAAGAAGAGTCAGCGATTCCGTGAAAGAACATCCTGATCAACACTCGTTGATGTACCCGCCGAACGGTTTTATTATACCAGGAGGAAGATTTAAAGAAATATACTATTGGGATAGCTACTGGATTTTAGAAGGTTTATTAATCAGTGAAATGACAGAATCTGTCAGAGGTATTCTAGAAAACTTCTTATCCATAGTGTGAGTTCCAGGACTCGCCGGAAAAGAAGGAAATGAAATATTGGAATAAATAGGCAACGTCGAATAGAAGAAAATACCTGACCATTGGGTAGATCTAGAAGATACTTCTGGGTGATTACAAACAAATGAATGCATAAGCCAGAGTAAGACTATGTATAAGCCTAATAAGACACTGTCGACCTGAATGGACTCCTAAAAAAACTCAAGCTAGTGGAGCAACCTAGGGTACAACACCTTCATATAAGTGGAATACTTTCCTAAGATGAAGCCTGTGGATTCCCTAAAATTTCTCCAGGAAATAAATCTAAAGGAACTATTAATCTGTATTTTACTGTAATGATTAATCTATTGAATCTGGCAAATCCTTCTTCTTTCATATATGTAAGGCAAGCGATTTTCATCCGATTGGACGTGTATTCCAATATTTTCTTCTCTGTCGTATGCAGCTAAATGCCTGCATATTGTATGCCACGTTTGTTTTGGTGTTTTTTATTTCTGATCCTATCGTAAAATGTTTTTCCTTAAATGGTTCTTATTGCTTACATTTTTCTACTTCGTTAACGCAGATCCAGTCCAGTACAAGTATTTTCATAGGAACATCCCGTCATTCAAAAACAAACGAAATAAGCTTTCATCTAGAAACGATGTTAACTATGGGCGCCTCTTAGATTTGAACATGTGATCAGGTACCTAGCAATCGGGCGTTTTTGGCGATGACGCCCTGTACTTAAATCTATATAATATGTCCAATTTGCTTTTAACGATGAAGTATTTGTATTCTTTCTTATTCATTTGCTTGGTTTTATTTCATTCGGTTAGATTATTTCCGTCTTTGTTCCTTCCCATGTTTGTTTTGGTAAAAGTCTCTGTTTATATATTATATACAATGGCTTGACACCCCGTGTGGGGTTACGCCGCGTATGCTTTCTAGATCCGCTTAATTGGGGTGGATCATTCCCCGTTGTACGTTTACATTTTTTCACTTATGTCCCTCCATAATTTCCTATTTTTTGTTTTTTCTTTCTAGTTTGTTACCCCTGCTCTATTGAGGTCCACCTTTATTTCATTTTGCCACTTCGACCTGGGTCTACCTCCTTCCTCCTTGGTTCCACTGCAAGATATTTTAGGTTACTAATTTAGCTCCTTCTCTCCATACGTGTCCCAGCCATTTAACTCGTTGTACTTTTATTCTTTCACCTTTCTGTTCGTCCAAAATTTCAGGGTTCGTTCTAATTTTAGATTCATTCCTATTTATTTTTACATGATCTTCCTCTCAGTTATTCTTAATTTTTCCTCTTACTTCTTTGTTAACGTCACTGTTTCTGCTGAGTACATCATTATTGGCCTTATTATCGTTTTATATATATTTAATGTTGTTTGTTTTGTTAAGCAGTTTCTTATTAACGTGGTAGGCTCTATTTGTAGCAATTATCTTTTCTCTAATTTCAGTGCTTCTATCTCCTGTGTTGTTAATCATGACCCCAAAGTCCATGTTTAAAAATCATAAATGAAGGTTTGGTATATTTTTAGTCTAAGTAATGTCGAATTTTTTTGTTATTATTTCAGCTTCTTGATTATACAACCATTAATTGACATTTTACACCAAAGTAAAACAGATTCTAATGACTGGTCTAATACCCATACATTTATGTGTTTGGTTTTGATTACTGAAATTGTATATTTTATTTCAAATAATTTGTTCACCTAGCGATGATAACTATATTGTTATTGATAGATATACGTTTGAATATATTCTACTCTCTATTGGGAGTAAATAGTACTGAAATGAATAAAAGGTTTCAACAAATATGAATATTGTTATTTAGTAAATATTACCGCCAAACGATAAATACAAAACCAATTATTAGCGATGTTGTTTGAATAACTCAACTCTGATAATGTAAGCCTTTCGTTATGGTCGTAAAATCCCAACTAGCAAAATGGATCCCTAAAAGAATGAAATTGTCAATACGATAATTTTATCGTAAAATAGAGGGATTTCTATAATGCTGTTGTATAGACGTTCTTACAACTCATATCATACGACAAAGTAATACTGTAAGTATACAAATTTTATAACAGTTGCATAACGTACTATAAAATTTCTATATAATAGTTTTAAAACAGTGTTATACAGATTATAATACGGTTGCATAGCGATTGTATTACTTATAATAGCGACGTTAAATGTTAATTGTAAAGGAAGCTGTATAAATAGTTGCATTAGAGTTCCTTAAGAAAAGTGATAAGATTGCTTCGTCAAAATTAATAAATTTCTGGAGTACGTCAAATAATGTGTCATATAGAGATGGGCGATACTATGCAAAGTGTCTATACACCGTACCGTTCTAAATATATTGTTTTAAAAATATGAATATTTGAAAATATCGTTATGAAAAGTATCAATACTAAAAATTTCGATATTTTATCTATACGATATATTTCAGAAACAAATTTCCTAAACAAAATACGCAGATTCAATAGTTTATTTCATATTGTATATTGTACCCCCATCTCTAGTCACCTATGTACCAAAGTGTTGTGAGTGTTCAGTTGTCATGGTATGGTATTTAAATGCAAAACCGTGAATTATGAATCATAATTCACTCTAGTAGATATATGGGTACCATATACCTTTCGTTAGGAGGTAAAATATTTACTTATTATTAAAATAAGTAGTCATGGACAAATATATTTTTTTATTGATAGTCACTTTCTACATTTCTATAGAAGTCATATGTAAGGAATTGAAAATCTGTGCGTGACTTAAACATTATTTTTTACCTTTTAGTTCGTTTTAAAAATTTTGTATATTAATATTTTTGTATTCCATTTATTATTTTCTTTTTTAGTATTGAGTGTGAATGTTGCAATTTATTTTAAATACTTTCATCAGTTAATGACTGAGACTTTTACGGCAAGTGTATTCATTGTAAATCCTTTATATTTGATTATATCCGAAATTTGAAAAAAATCTTTTTCCCCATTTTTGTTCAATTCTTTCCACAATTTTTCTTATTGTCGTCCAATTCTGATTTATGTTGAAAATCTCTAACCCATCGGAGAATAAGTTTAAGATCATGTACCAAGTTCCACCCGGACAGACACACATGAAAGCAAGTAATAATTGCATGTGTGATAAATTAAATAATTTGGAATTTGGTATAAACTGTTTAAGTTTAAGAGAAGTGAACGAAATATCTACAAATTACAAATTTTTTTATCCAATTCCAGCTACCTACTCTACTTTAGTATTATTTACGTACTATAAATAGAAGAATCATCTTCGAAAATACCCACGAGATTTTCGGGAAAATTGAAATAAATACTATCACTTAACATCGCTATCACACCGAAACACTCGATAAACTATTAATATCGTATCTATTCAGTCTCACTATATTCGTTACTGACCGTTCTGAGATTGATAACAAACTGAAAATATTGTGTACTAAAGTCACATCCGAGATTCCAAATATTATTATGACTAACCCAAATACCTAACTTTCTAATCATTAGGGTATAATTAGGTAATTTTACGATAAGCAGCTTTGCATTGTTTGCAATAATATAAAAGTATGCACATTATAATGCTTTCTGTAAATTATAAACATTTATTTAACAAATTAAACTCATAACCGTCCAAATATAAGCTGATTCTGAGCCTTCTTGAGTTGGTTCCTAAATTAAATCTTGATTTCTTTATATATAATCTACCAGCATACGCCTAATTAAACGAAAAAGTCGGCAATGGAGAGACGAACACGTGCTTAAGCATATGTAATTGATTTTGGACAAATTTACCCACGGTTTCATTCGCCTCAAAACAATTTCCGTTTCTGTAGCCCTGCCAATGTGTGTCGACACTTTCATCCAACGAAATACTCAAAGTCCCGCTGGTGCTGGTACCTATATCTTTAATCCGGACCAGTTTTTCTTGTTTATAGGGAAAATCATAAAACAATATATCCGCACTTCTCAGAAACCTTTGCTCCATAAACTCCCCGTCAGTGAAATATCTTCACTGTTCTGCCAATAATTGTGCAATTTTAAAACTGCATTCGGTTGCTTAATCTTTAGTTCTTGACTAATTTTTGTAAAGAATGTTGCCTACTTTGTATTAGCATTATCCTTAAACCCCGATTCATGTCTTGTTTGAAAATGTCATTGAACACTAAATGTCTGGAATACTACGCTTTGCTGTACAAAACCATAATCACTTGTCCAAGAACTTTGAAATAGTCGAACGTCTAATTTCTGCTTTTTAGCCTCCACAACAATAACGCTAATCGCTCACTGGTACGTTACAGGTTGATAAATCCTGGGTCAATCCAATAACACGACCTGGTACAACTTTTACCACTTAACTAAACTTTAGGAATCAGCCTCCTAGAAGTTTCCAGTATAGCCAAAGCAATGCCGCTCATCGGGCGTTCGAAAAGCCGAGAATCACCTGCTCGTGTGCAGTAGGTGGCCGACCCCTGCTCTAAACCCCATACATCTCTGAAAAGTGTGGGAATATTAATTCAGTAGTTTTTGGGTTTATTATGATCATTATTACATCATCACTTCACAAAATACCATCCTTCGATCAGAATCATCATCGTTGAGTTCACGACTAGGTAATTGACAATGCAGTACTTATCGTTGAAAATTAGCATTGTAAACAAAAACAAAACATGTAAAAAAACAAAACCATAAAAATGACAACCCATCATCTTTATTAGTCTAGTCATTTCAATAAAATGTTTAAGGCCCTCTGTTGATGTACCGTCGCGTGAGCGTAGCATATGACGCAAGGATACGACGAGAGTACGTTTGTCTGCTGCAGACAACGCTTACATATTATTAGATACCAGGAGTGGCACTCTGTAACAAAATAGAGATAAAGATTCCCTTCTTTTCGCTATTTAGTACTCTGTAACTGAGTTCGGTCGTTTCCGAGCCTAGTTGAACATGACCGAATATGCGATAGCGAAGCGAATGATAGCGACAACTCCAAGTGTCTTTCTATTCAAGAGACATATCGTTCTGACTTATTCTACTTAATTGTGTACGATTTTTCATCTCTGTTCGATGACAAGAGAAAAGAGGTTATGTTGTTGTTGTAATTAATTTCAATTTTCTAGGGTTCGTTGTGTCAAAGGTTGTGTTTGTGGAATAATATTAAACCTACCTGAAAAAAACTATCATTCCAGCAATGTTCTTTATTTCATTCACAAGAAATCATTATACTGGCAAAATTTTTAACAAACCCCGATAAATTAACAAAACAGAATGTCTACTCTTTGCCACAGCTATTAAAAAAAATCACTAAACAATATTATTAATTATGCACCAAGCAAATAGGTAAATACTTTAAGAAGTGTCATAAATGAAAATGTGAGGTTACCAAAGCTAACAGATAAATGTCAAATTTCTTGTTCTTTTTTATTTTTATCCTGAAATAGTCAAATTTGCATAATGTTTTCTGAATTATTAGTAGATTATTCTCTATCCGATTGACGATCCCGAATCTTGTCGAACTATAGCCGAGGCGATAGAGATTCGCTTATAGAGTACCACTAACCAAGTATAGCCATTCTTTTCGTTTGCTTATTCTTCATCTTTTTCCTTAAAATACAAATTACAGAGTGCCAGCCCTGTCGACCTGTAGAGAAGCGATCTCGCCTCGTCTCCTCTTGTACTGCCTTGTCAGTCGCTAAGTGTATGCTGCGTGGTGAACAAAGCAAACACGTCCTGTTCGTTACTAGACATATTGTATACTAACCGCTTTCGTACGACACATGAGCTTTATTCGAGTTTTTGTTTCTGGACAGTCCGTAAACCAATCTGGAATTGCGCAGTACTAGTTGCGTACTTTATTCAGTCCTAAGAACTATTTTCGGATCGTTTAAAATTGAACGCAGTTTGAAAAAACCCGAACATCCCGCATGGTCTATAGAACTGAACTAACCTAACTAAATTGACAATTGAAGATAACGTATCATCATCACTGTTGTTATGTATCCTGTATCAACACACAATAAACAAACCTCTTCCTCTTTCCTCTGCGAATTTTCAAAATAGCTCCCACCCTCCTCCTTTGCAAATGATTTGAGCATGCGTAAAAAATAATCCGAAAATCGTCCTAAGTCGAGACTTGGAACCGTCCAAGAATTGCTCCAAAATAAACCCGAACGCCAAACTGCGGATGTCAGAACCATCCTGTTAAAACCCGTAGAAGCCAATTTCGACTGCGCAAACTCCGGAGTCTTAGAACGGTAATTGCATGAACCCGAATAAATCTATGGACAGAATTTAAGCGTGTCGTCACTTTTAATATGATACGCATGGACAGTGGGCCTTAATTAAAAATTTCTGATACAATATTTGTCTCTAATTCACAAACCAATGCGTTGGATAAGTATTATATATTTTTGTAATCGTTTATTGTTGTGGAATTCGAAAATGTAGAAAAAAATATGTTGTTCTATTTAAAAAATAACAATGATGTCATATAGCTACGCGAAAGTGGTGACATAATTTGTACATCCAAGGATAGAGTAAGATGCGCAATTCAAAATAAAAATTGACCTCCTGTGCAAGCGTTTTGTTGTAATAGTTTTAGACAGAAAAATATTGAATTTATTCCAACCTAAACGTCCTCACTGTATAAGAAGTGGTAAACCATTAAAGCCACGCAATTTCCGCTATTAGAAATGTTTTAACTCATGCATAGTCCAGAATAGGATTTAAATTTTAACGGGTATTGTGTCAATTAATATTTTAACTCCCTTTTAGCTTTCTTTGTGCATAATAAGCTTTAAAATATTAACGGAAAACTCTCAATTGAACACCACACATGTTAAAATTTAAATCATAATCTTGACTACGTATAGATTAAAAACATTTCTAATAGCCGTTAATTTCTAACCACTTCTTATAGAATTTACCCGATTATATGTTATCTTGTAAGAAAGTACCTAGCTTTTAACATTTTCTATACTTTGTGACATAAAACAGAAATATATCAAAAGTAATTTTCAACATGGTTGCTATCAGTTTTCGTCCGCTACTTATATCGCATTTTTAACCTTTCTTCGAACGTCCGGTATTTAATCCTTCATTTAATGTTGCAAACAGGTTTTTAATTATACCAAAAATATATTATAATATACAATTCTGGACATCCTGTTACGATAATGGCAGGTAAAACTAAATTTAAGAATAATAATAATACTTTTTTACAATTTTGGCTGTTACTTAGTAAATCAGTTTAATTAATTACAGTTTAATGAAAATATTTTCATATTTTAGTAAAGCGTGTTATCAATAGAAGTAGAAGATAATAGTTTAATAAGAACAGAGTTGGGCCGTATGGGGTCGGCTTTAGAATAGCCCCATGGTAAATCCTGCCTGTCGTAAGAGGCGACTAAAAGGATAACCGTAGGTGGAAGATGGTCTCATCGCCCGGTGAAATACCACCATATCGACTTTGTGTGCTGTGAAATGGATCATTCCATGTTTCAGTATTCGGTCGATACTTTCCGGTCCCCCTCTTCCCTTTTCCCCAATTCCTCCTTTATTTTCAGGTGCCTCTTAATAGTAAAAATGATGAAGTCTCCTAGAGTAAAACACTCCGGAAGCAAAATACCTTTCCATTCGGATTTCCGGGCGAGAGGTACTCGAGGGGACTCAACATTAAAAATTAATTTCTGCAACATCCGTGGACTCAACAAGAACATCAATGACGTCCACCATCACCTACAGACGAAAAAACCGGATATTCTGGCTCTAACAGAAACACAAGTAAACTCGTCCACCAACAAGGTCCACATGTATTGTCCTGGTTACGAACTCCATTCTCGATTCAGGTTCAAAGGTGGAGTCTGCCTTTACGCTAAGGCTAACCTTTCATGCCAGCGTGAGGAGAGTTTGGAACCGAAAGACTTTGATGTGATGTGGTTCAAGCTATCTGATACCAAACTGACTAAGTTCCTGTGCTGCCTTTACCTATCACCTAATGAACCTTCATATAACAACCTCTTTGAGTTTTTATCACTCAAACTGGACTACATTCAGGAGAACCATCCAACAGCTGAAACCATAATCATGGGAGACTTCAATGTACATAACGCTGCCTGGCTCAAATTCTCTAACAAAACAGATGATGCAGGTCGTCAAGCTGAGGCCTTTGCCATCACTCATGGTTTAGAGCAACTGGTCGAGTTACCAACCCGCATCCCTGATGTCAACAACCAGTATGCCAATACACTAGATCTTTTCCTCACTACCAATCCTGACTCGTATAGAATAGAAGTTTGTGCCCCACTTGGAAACTCTGATCACACCCTTATCTCCACAACATGCTCTTTCCATTTACCATCGAGCAGCACAATACCACCCCGTCTCATGTGGCATTACAATTCGGCCGACTGGGAAGGTCTTCGTATGTTTTTCTCAGCGTTTCCATGGAAGGGAGTTTGTTTCTCTTCAGTAGACCCAACACGATGTGCTGAGAAAATTTCTGAAATCATCATGTTGGGGATGCAAACTTACATACCAAATACCGAGAGAAGAACATCATCCGATAAGACCTGGTTTAACAAAAACTGCTCTAGAGCTGTCGTTTCCAAACAGGCAGCATACCATCGATGGCTAAAAAATCCGGGCCCTGAGACCAGAGCAGCATATGTCGAGGCTAGAGGCATATGCAAAGAGACAATAGCATGTTCAAAAGATGCTCATAATGCCAAAATAAGATCAAAACTTGCTGAATGTCCTAACGGATCCCGTTCATTTTGGTCTTTTGCCAAAGCTGTGGGAAGAAACTTCACTTCCAGCTCATTTCCTCCTCTAACCAAAGAAGATGGAACACTAGCAACGACTGCCCAGGAAAAAGCCAATATCTTTGCGCACCTATTTGCTGGAAATTCCACTCTGGATTCATCGGGAAAACAACCCCCGAACATTACACCTATTGACTGTCACATGCCCGAGATCACCTTTCGCCAACGTACTATCAGAAAGATTTTGCTGGATCTCAACACCAACAAAGCCTGTGGATCTGACGGAATCCCACCGATTGTTCTCAAGAAATGTGCCCCCGAACTAACATCTGTTCTTTGCAAGTTGTTCAACCACTCTTACAATTTGGGGGTATTTCCGTCCAATTGGAAAATTGCAAGAGTACAGCCAGTCCCTAAAAAAGGCAAAAAGACCCTACCTGGCAACTACAGACCCATCGCACTGCTATCTATTATTTCAAAGGTCATGGAAAAAGCCATCAACATCGAGCTCATGAAATATCTGGAAGACTCAGGAATTGTCAACGATAGGCAATATGGCTTCCGTCATCAGAGATCAACTGGTGACCTGCTCGCTTACGTCTCACATATATGGCAGCTATCTATTGAAAAGTATGGAGAAACTTTAGCTGTGGCATTAGATATCTCCAAGGCGTTCGATCGAGTTTGGCACCAGGGGCTCCTCGCCAAGCTTCCATTTTTTGGCTTGCCCCCTCAGCTGTGTTCTCTGCTTGCTAGTTTTCTCTCAAACAGGTCTCTCCATGTAGTGGTCGATGGAGTTTCATCTGACACTCTACTCATAAATGCTGGTGTTCCGCAAGGATCTATTCTAGCACCAACACTATTTCTACTTCACATCAACGACCTGTTGAAAGCAACTTCATGTCCAGTACACAGCTTTGCCGATGATAGTACCCTCCATACCGCTTTCTCTTCCAGGGCTCCTATATCAGCCCGTGAAACCAGAAATGAACGAGGAAGAAATGTTAACAATATAAATATGGACTTAGCAACAATTCTCGAATGGGGATCTAATAACTTGGTAGAATTCAATGCAAACAAAACACAAGCGTGTCTTTTCTCTAGAAAAGCCGATCTCACTGTGCCTAACATAATTTTGTCAGGAGTAACCATACCATTGAAGTCATCCATATCGATGCTTGGTATTACTATCAGCAATAACCTCTCCTGGGAAAATCACGTTAGGTCCATTGCCAAAAGTGCTTCCCAAAAACTTGGTTTCTTGTTTCGTGCCAAGAGCTATTTCACTTCCAGTCAGCTGCTTATGATCTATAAGGCACAGATCCGACCTGTCCTGGAATACTGTTCCCATATTTGGAGTGCGGCACCTAAACATATCCTGAAACTATTGGATTCTGTCCAAAAAAGGGCAATTCGTCTCGTCGGTGATGCCTCGCTTACAAAATCGCTCACTTCTCTGGAACACCGTAGAAAAGTTGGCGATTTGTCTCTATTTTATAGATATTTTCATGGGCGATGCTCTTCTGAAATATCAACAATTCTTCCTCCTTTGGCAGTCTCCTCGAGATTAACCCGTCAAGTTCATTCTTCACACCCCTTCGTGGTCACTTTGGAGACCTGCAGAACATCACTTTCCAAAGACTCGTTCATCCAATGAACAGCTAGGCTTTGGAACTCATTGCCTAGGGAGGTGTTCCCCGAGGCATACAACCTCCAGAAATTTAAGAAGAACACCAACTCCTACCTCCTTTCCCTTGGTTCCCACGATGTTCTCTGAACATTACAGGATATTCCTTTTCGTGGGAACCAGAACATAAAAAAAAAAAAAAATTCACTAAGAAGCAACAACTTCTTCTCGGGCTATATTCCCCGACAGACATTGAAGCTTATCATTTAAAAACAAAGAAGAAAAATTTAAAAAAGTTCTAAAATGAAGCTAAAAGCTTGAAAGTAGAAAGTCCTTGTAATAACTATTTTTATATAAATTTAAAGAATTTAAAATAATCTTATTTTTGTTAGGTTATTAGTTTAAAAAAAAATAAAATGAAAAAAAAAAAAATTTTACACATTTTAAAAAGTGGTTCTCTCCTGAACCACTTCTTTTGATTTTTATGATTTTTTTTTGTGAACTGTAGATCAATTCTTCTGCAGTCATAGGTACTGTCTTGAAATTTTGATCCTTCATCCTTTAAACGTATGCAACTTTTTTAGAACCTCGATAATAACGTAAATAAAAAAAACCAAAATGTTCTTTAAGTATTTTGACACCAGCTGCAACAGCTGATGCGTCAAATTTCGGGTAAAAAACATCTTCATATATGCGCTCCGTATATTTTGAGTTAACTTTACATGAAAATTTCAACCACAGAATTGTTACAAATGAATTGACCTAGAATTTAAAAAAAATCATCAAAATAAAAAAAGTAGCTAACCACTTTTGAAAATGTGTCAAATTTTTTTGGACAGTCAGTGTATTTAATTCAACCCAAATTTAATTAGATTTGTTATACTTACAGCCAACAAAGACAGAATAGTTATCGAAAACACTTATATTATCCGAAATACTGCGGTCTTGGCAAACACTAGGCGTATGGCATTTCAACAAGTCTGTGTACACAATTATAAAACAATTAGTGATAAAATAAAATCACTTCACTTTGCCTATTGTTTCATAACACAAAAATTTTTGTTAAGGTAGGTTCTTGCTATCTGTAAGAATGTCAAGAGACTGACTACCTAAAGGAGAAAACAAATTACGTTTATCTTTAATTATGTAAATCCAAGCATGATCATTTTTACCAAAACAAAAACACACTTGTGTAAATATAACCATCAAAATACAAAAAATAATATTGTGTTATATCTAAACTAGTTGCCAATGTTTATCTAAAAATGTATTTTTGATGTTAATAAGATTCGGTATGTCTATCGGAGAGGAAAAATCGTAGATAAATAAAAATATTGTTAGGTTTGATGTACAATCTATATTTTTATTTCTTATCTACGTAATGTTTTGAAATTCGAGTTTCGTAGCTCCATGAAGGTCAATAATATTTAATTGTTTTTTTACTAGTGATATCTTGAGTTTATTCCTAACTCTTGATATATCCATTAAATTTATAATATTCCTGATCTTTTTCCCTTCTTGAACACTTGATGAGCAATACCAAGGATCTGATTTTTTACAAGAAAAGGAAAACAAAGAATTTTCCATATATCCTAGGCTGGGTACACACTTGAAAGCACATGACCTGAGAACACAAACATATGCGTGTAAGCTCAGTGGATAACCCTGCAAATGTTATGTTGGTATTATCATTTTTTTGTTCGCATGTGTTCGTTCTTAATTTAATCCATGTTTATAGTAGTAGAAAAATGTGGTCAATTCGATATAAAATGCATATACAACTGCAACATGCCTATCGACCTGTTTCGATTTTATAGAATAAATCCTCTAATTACCGCTCGCCGTCATAGTAGCCACTTCCAATTATAGTTCTGTGATCTCAAATTCTCCTACTCTGACCACTAAGACAATTGTCATATATTATGCCAACGGCCGCTTCCATTTTGAGAGCCTCGAGCCTCGAGCCTCGCCCTTTTTATTATGTTTTTTTAATTTTTTTTTTATTTCTTAATTTTCAATTAACTGTTTTATGTCATACTTTCTGAGAAGAATTATGTATTGTTTGAATAATGATTTGATCATAGTTATAAAGTTAATTTTGTTTAAATATAGTTTACATAATATGTGTGGTAAGAAATTGTATACTTTTAATAAAATGTTAGAATAGTTATTTGTTTAACTAGGCAGCAAAGTAGTAGATTGCTGCCGAGTTGAACATATAATTTTTTCTCCGATTGTTCATAATGATATAGGAGGATATTGTATTTGCAAATTATTACAATTCCCACAATCTCTTCATTTTTCCTGTAGTGTTCAATTAAAATAAAATTTGATAGAAATCGCAGTTGTTGGAATGGTTGGTTGCTATGGAAATGTCCATAATAATTATAGTTTGACAATTCATGAAATTTCTGACAGTTGTGTGAAAAAATATCGGTAAATTTAAATTATTATATAATGGACAGTGATAGCGACCTGGAAGTACTTACTCCTCCAGAAATAAGGGAGGTGGCAAAAAATATAGAGTTGAATTTGTTGCCGGAGAAGTCTCGGATGAAATATGAAGGAAATTATAAACGATTTATGGATTATTGCATGGAGAAAAATGTGAAGACTTTTTCGGAGAATCTCAAACAATGAAGAGTTCTACCCTTTGGTCTGTATATTCCATGTTGAAGGCAACTATGAATTTTAAAAATGGCGTAGATATAGGAAGATACTTGAAGTTGCGGGCATATTTAAAACGGTCATCTGAAGGCTACAAGGCAAAGAAGTCCCGAGTTTTCGAAAAACAAGATATTATAAACTTTATACTGGATGCACCAGATGATGAAGATTTATTAGCAAAAGTAAGTTTTGAATAAGATATCTATACCATGGAGAGAAAATATTTATAATTCATTTTTTTTAGGTTGTATTGATTTTTGGAATTGCTGGTGCATGTCGCTGCGACGAACTTTTGAATTTAAAGTTAGAAAATATTGAAGATATGAACAATAAACTATTGGTATCCCTATTAAAGACGAAGACGAAGAATTCGAGGTCTTTCGTAATAATGGAATATTTGGATGTTGTTAGAAAATATATAGCTCTTCGGCCTGCTGAATTAAAAGACACAGGATTTTTTTTCAAATACGTAAAAGGTAAATCCATAAAGTAATTTGTTGGAATCCATAAATTTGGTAAAATACCTCAAGAAATAGCTGTCTATTTAAAGTTGCCGAATGCTAAGGAATATACGGGACACTGCTTCCGCAAAAGTTCTGCCACTTTACTTGTGAATTCAGGAGGTGACATAACAATGATGAAACGACATGGTGGGTGGAAATCCTCAACTATAGCAGAAGGGTACATTGAAGATTCAATGGCAAGTAAAACCAGCATTTGTGGAAAAGTTTTGACAAATATAGGAACTACTTATGAGACGAATCAAACTGGTAATATAATTAGTGTAGAGAGAACGGTATCTGAGGAAAGAAAAGGTGGCCTATTCGTTCAAAATTGTAGTAATTTTACCATCAATGTTAATAACAACTAAACATATGTTTTTAAATTCTTGTTAAAAGTGTTATGTAATAATTGCTAATAAATGTTTACGTCAAATGTTTTATTCCAATTGAGTATAATCACTTCGCTGCCTAGGCAGAAAAGTACCCACTTTGCTGCCTAGGCAGGAAAAGTAATACTTTGCTGATTAATATGTGTCAGCCAAATTAATATTTGCTGCCAATCGGAGAAAATAGTTATTTGTTTAACTAGGCAGCAAAGTAGTAGATTGACTGCCGAGGCGGAATTCAGCTAAGGCAGTCAATATACTTTGCTGCCGAGTTGAACATATAATTTTTTCTCCGATTCTCCGAAATTCTTGTTAAACGTGTTATGTAATAATTGCTAATAAATGTTTACGTCAAATGTTTTATTCCAATTGAGTATAATCACTTTGCTGCCTAGGCAGGAAAAGTAATACCTTGCTGATTGATATGTGTCAGCAAAATTAATATTTGTTGCCAATCGGAGAAAAAAGCCTTTTTCTTTGTATGTTGTACTGTAGTTGTGTTTCACTTTCTTTAATAGATTCATGTTTTTATAAGTATAAATTATAATCTAGTACTTATATAATTGCCTTGTGTCCATTTCGGGATAATCATTTTAAATGTTGTCTCAGAATTTTAGTTTGTAATAAACATTTAACTCTGAAAGTAAGCTTGTGTTTAAAACTAAGTAAGTGTCGTCCTAGGGCAAAAAAAGTGCATTTATCGCCGGATGCGAAGCGAATTGTGAAAAATGTGCTTGAATCATTGAAACATTGAGGTTATAGTACAACCGATGCAGCAAAAGAAACAAAATTTTATAAGTTGACCAGAGTCGGATTTAGCTAAGGACTTGGGGAGGCTATAGCCTCGGGCCCTCGCCGATATCACCGTATCTTGTGACTTACATTTTCCAAAATTCAAAAAGGAATTACTTCGAAAAATTGACTTCGACGAGAATGTAAAGAAGTTTACTTCAATAAAATGTAGGAAAAAAAACATTTGAACTAAATTATCTAGATGTTATTAGATATGTATGTGTTCTTTTATTAACTTTGTGGAACACTTTCGATTATGTTATCCTATTGTTAAGAAATTAAAATATTTTTTGAATAACAATGTTTAATCATTTGTATGGAAAATATATACGATCCAAATTATTATCAAATCCGTCTAAAAATTTAATCATCCTAGGTTTTCCAGGATTTCGAATTCATTAAGTAAGCCCCGCCGTTTTTTAGTCCCGGGCCTTGGGAGAGTTAAATCTCTAGTTGACCGTATAAAGTGGAAGCAATAATTCTTGAAAACACAAAAGAAAGCATTTTGCCCTAAAATTAAAAACTGATCAACTTGGAAACAAAAAAATTAGTTATAAAAGCAAATAAGCATTAAATATATTACAGACAAGCCTTGAATATTTGTAAACTTCCCTAACATAAATTAGCAGTTTATTTAAATATGTTTATTCATTTGGAACGACTTATTACTTATCAAAAGAAAACATCTTACAAAGACGTTTTTTACAAATGAATTCTTTTATCTTGAACATTTTGCAAAATTCTTCTTTGTCTCTGGTGTGACAGTAAAAACCAAATTAAAAAAAATTCTTTTATCGCTCACAAGAGTTTGCTTCGATATTTATTACAAATAACAGTAAAGCAAGTGTGTCGTAAGCGTTTTACGTTATTCGTTACAAATTTAACCAAGCAACACGTAATAAGTACCGTTTGAAAAAATTTCTACATTCAACAGTATGTGACAGCGGAACACGTGGAACGTCAGTAAGTAACGAAACTATATGTATACACATCAGACAATCGACGGTAACTAGACAATTTCTATTCCTATTGTTCCAACTTCATAATCTCTAGGTTCTATTCACGACTGAATATGCCCATTGTTCTTTGCACTGCTTATAGTACATTTACAGACCTTTATCAATCAATATTATGTATAGCGATTTCAGTTACAGTAAGTTGTTGAGATTTATTTAAAATAAATTAATTAAAATTAGATTGGATTTTATTACAATTGTCAATCATCCGGAATCTATAATTAGGTTTTCGTGTCTGTTAAATACATTTTAATACGATTTGGACCGTGGCAGAAACCTTTTGCAGTATGAGAGATTCTGATAAGTTAAAATATAGATTAAAAGTTTCATAAGTAGCTCACATTCTATATCTGGAAGAATCGTACAATACCTTAAAGAACTAACTTTTACCACAAATTCAGTTACAGTAAAAATGAATGATGATTTTCATGTAATAGACGATTTCGGTCTGCTTTGGTTGGTAGTGTGACTTTGGTTAACCAATTGTTAGGTCCTACGTGACCGGTATGACGTTAAGTACCAATTAGAAATTTGGTTTTCATTTGGTACAGCTAATTGACATTTATGTATTGAGCCAGGAAAAATTGTTTATTGAGTTTTTCCTATATTTTCTTGAGTGGATCTGAGCATAATTTCCAATGTAAACATAACAGCAACAATTCCTTTCACGAAGAAATAATTTTAAAAATAGCTGGTTATATTATGAAAACTGGATTGGGAGATACCAAAAATACAATTCATTCCAACGACTTTGTTTATTTACAAAGAAAAGGCAAGACAGAAACTACTTTAGAAAAGGATTGATTGGTTCAGCACCACCAGTCAGATGCTTAGAGTCCTCGGCACCTTAGCCTTTAGGCTTTTTGTGCTCTTGGTTGTGCCGTTTATGTGAAGAAACTAGTAGCCCTTATCAGGCTCAATAGTATTTTCTTTAGGTCCTTGGAGAAATCCTTCCTTGGATATTCTAGTCCTAGGAGTGAGTCTATATCTCCAATGAGATAATGCTTCACAATCGAAGATAATGTGAGAAGCTGTTTCCTCCTAACAGATAGGTTCCTCCCTATATATGCCGTTTGTTGCATATTGCATGTGCTTCCATAAGGTATAGTGACCGGTGCGTGAACCCGTCACTATTCTTAACTAGCCCCTGCTAAGGTTTAGTATTTCATTAGTCAGCGTCTTCGAGGACATTTTGACCAGGAGTTTGCTGTGTTCCTGTTTTTGCACGTGTCTCCAGTACGACCATAGCTGGGTAAAGCACTTTTGAAAAGTGCTTTAATAAAGTGCTTGAAGCACATTCGGTGCTTCAAGCCATGTGCTTCAATTACTTCTGGAAAAGAGTATTTGGTGCTTTGTAATTAAAGCACTTTATACAAGTGCTTGCGGCTTCCAAGCCTTTTATGAAAAAAAGAGAATTTTGTTTTGTTGTGTTACTTTGTTTTGTATTACTATTCTTTTAAGAAAAAAAGAGAATTTTGTTATGTTACTATGTTTTGTATTCCTATTCTTTTAATATAAAATAGCTTATTATCACTAGTTTTCTTAAAATTAGTTCTTCTATTTTTTGAAAACGACTTTTAAAGCTCATTTAAAAGGCTTCAAGCACTCTTAAAGGGCTTAAAGCACTTTCAAAGTGCTTTAAGCTTGGAGCTTTATCAAACATTTTTAACGTTTCAGGGGCTTCAAATACTTTATGAGAATTTGATGCTTGGTGCTTGACAGTAAAAGCACTTTTGAAATAAAAAGTATTTAGTACGTTCAACACTAAAGCACTCGATTGAAGTGCTTTGTGCTTGGTAATTGAAGCACTTTCCAAAAGTGCTTTACCCAGCTTTGAGTACGACTTTTAGAAAAGGGTAGAAAGCTACCAATTTCAGGAACCGTGCTGCAGATCTCAGTATTTGATTTGTCATACCAAAAACGGTACCAAAGTTGGGTTGACGTCATCGTTTTTCGAAACGAAGTCGATTGGTATGTATTTGACAGACCAAACTAGGGTACCAAACTACCAAAGCGGGCCGAAACCGCTTCCTCTTGTATCGTGCCAATGCTCAGAGTTGTCGAAGCACATTATAATGTGATTGCCAGATAGTTGAATTTGTCGAAACATAATAATTATTTCATTGTATTGATTAATGATTTGGTTGAAACTTTCCGTACAAGTTTCTTGTGATTTAGTTTACAATATGTATTAGGTTTTTGTATCCACTAGGTATATTAACAAATTTTTTTGATACGATTATAATTTTCCATTTAATTTAGTTTGTTGATGGAGTATGATGTATATAAACGTCATTGCTGGCCATATCGGTGTGGATGGATTCGGTCCCGGCAGGTCATAGATTAAAATGTGTAAATTTTAATCCCTTTATCTATAGGCGTATTGGGTCCCAATGGTACTTAACTACCTGAAGATATTCTTCGGGGAAATGTACCTCTTTTCGGAAATCCAATCCTCCCTCTTTTTATTGTATCTGAATGTTTAAATTAAATACTATTTCATTCATTGTTTATATTTCATCCAGTGCATTTCATATTTCAGATCAATTTGTCTGTTAATTGAAAATTATATATCTGAAGAATCTTTATTTCCTCCATCCCTTTGGGCAAAAAATTCAGCGGATCTTACTCGCACTACGAATGCCTGTGAATCCTTTCATAGCCATTTTAATAATTCTTTTTATAAAGCCCACCCGAATATATTTGTTTTTATTGAAAAACTAAAAGAATTTCAAATGGAGACCTATGTTAAAATGCAAAGTACACATATTATGTATAAAACGCGAAATAATAAAATAAAAAATCGCGAAAATTTCATAGCAAAAAAAATTGACGAATATGAAAAAGGAAAAATAAGTCGATTTTTTTTCATTAAATGTATCTCATTTTATTGTTCTATTAATAATTAATTGTATATGTATATATATAATATATCTTATGTATATGTGTTTCTATTTTATTTTTACCTTTTTTTTAAATCCTAAAATGTATACCTTTACAATAATATTTCAATGTAATAAATCGGAGTCGTCTAGTTCCTCGCACATTAACAGGTAGGTACAAAATTTGTGTTCAGTTCCTCGCAGCATACGAAGGGTAAGGGATTAGGTATCAGGTAGCAAGGTCCACAATGACAGTGCGAGGGATTTTGATTAGGTAATATTTACATATTGCTAGTAAATGTTTCAATACTGCATCACGTCCATTGAAAATTATTATAATAATCTGTCAATTACACAATTCAATTTTTCGATTCGGATTAGGGTAGGGGGTAAGGTAGGGTGGTTTTGGTTGGGTTATTATTGAAAATTATTATAATAATCTGTCAATTACACAATTCAATTTTTCGATTCGGATTATAGGGTAGGGGGTAAGGTAGGGTGGTTTTGGTTGGGTTATTATTGAAAACTCACGAATGCATAGATACATTTTCCCTAATGTTAGGAACATAGCGGAAGAAATATATAAATAAATAAAACAATAGTGTGAGGAACTGCAGACCTGTCTTAATCCTACCCTCCGTTCGAAAAGGGATTAACGCAGGTAGATGCGAGGAACTGCATCACGTCCTAATAAATATATCAAATTTTTAAATTAGTTTTACTACCTGTTTTTCATTTGGTTTAACAACAGGTGGCTGGGACCGAATCCATACATTATTATTCAGGTAGGACTAAAGTTCGGGACCCAATAAGCACGCTATTTTTGAACTACCTGCTACTTGGGACCCAATAAGCATATGCCCGGCCATATGATTTCACATGACCTTGATAAAATATCAATTGCAAAATATTAGTTATGAAAAATAAAAAACAAGAAATTTTGAAAATAATTATGACTTAAAATTACAAAGTTGCAGAATTTAAAAACTTTTTAATAATCAAAACAATGGTTTCCAGTATTCACTATTGAGATTTCATTATTTTGGGATAAGTAAGATACCTAGTAAAAATAAATTCAAAATTTTGATTTAATATTTGGTTGGACAACTACACGATAGTTAATACGTTCATCTTTTAGCTTAGCTTGCGTGCCAAAGTGCCACTTGGCCAGCAATTGATTACAATGTAGCCTAAGACTTCGCTATCTGTCTGCCTGTTTATCCGTCTGTCACCATGCTGTATCTCGTGAACCGTGATAGTTAAACAGTTGAAATTTGCACAGATGTATTTCTGTTGTTATAAATATTTAACAAACGTGATTTTTTTGCTCGATATTGATAACGGAACAGGTAGCTGGTGCCGTGGCTTAGTTGGTTAAGACGCGTGAGTTCGAATTTCCCTGCGGCCTCATGGGTTTTCTATAAATTTGTTATATACTAAGCGAAGCTATCAATATGAATCACAATGGTAGAATCAATCAGCTAAATAAATTATATTAGCTTCACTTGTATGTTTTTATAGATAATGGTAAGGAACTATTCGTGCGCGAGTCCGACTCGCACTTTTCTGGTTTTATTTAATAAAGATGAAAAGGTGTCTCTGAAATACATTATCCCTAATAAACACCGCGCTATTCGATATTAATGACTATTTGAAGTGAAAATGTGTATGAAACCTTCCGGGTAATTGCATACATAATACAAGAGAACTTGCATTGAATATTCTGGAATTCTCTCTCATACATTCGGCGATGAAAGCGATCATTAACTAGATTGTATAATATTAAACAAGTTTCTGTTGAGACAGTAAAGTAATAGCGATTTACTGTTATTTTATTTCACGCTAAGAATTTACAATGTAGAATTTCCGAGTCGCCGGCTTATCTAACTGTTAATTTTGTAGTCAAAAAGTTAGACAAGGTCGTACACCGAGACACAGTTTTTTCTCCGTTTTACTTTGCATGACATTGATTCAATAAATAATTAAAGTCAATATAATTTGCAATGTGCGTTTCCACTACCTCATTCAGTGTTGCCACTAGAAAATTTTCAGGTCTAAAAATTTGCGAATTTGAAGATTCAAACCGTTAGCTAAAAGGAATAAACGAGAAAAGCTGTGTGTAGAAGATCAAATTATACTCAGTTATTTTAAGAAGGTCGTAAATGGTCGTAGTTAGATGATTATCGGCAAAAGCTAAGACGATATACTTTGAGACAAACTATATACATGCAAAACATATTACGATAACCACATTGGTGATAATAGTAAATTTCATAGAGGAATCGTGGGGTCCTGAAAACCGAATCGAAGAAATAAATTCAAATGAAGAATGTGTGCATGTATATTGTGGTGTCATTGACCGATACTTAAAAGATCTATTGTGCCCCCTTTTTTTCTACTAAGTTACGGAGGAAAGTCTCAGAGACTAGTAGCTCCTCTAGACCTATTTCATGAAGAAATTTCAAGATATTTGAAGGTTTTAACTTAGGTAAGTGTCCCGTCAAAACAACTTTTAAAACTCTTAGTGCAGTTTTACTATGGCTTAGGCATTCATTTGTTCTCACCGGGTAGTACTTTCCGAGGAGTATCTTCGATTGTCTAGGCCCTACTCGATCTTTCCAATGGTCAGATCATCTTTACTTTCTTATGGCGTGAATTTCCTCTTGAACGAGACTTCGGAGTGTTTGGTTTCTGGCCCGTACACTCCTATCCCAGTTCCTTCTCGACCTTACACCATTGAATGGCATTCTTTCCAATTCTGTCAAAGGATCCCATTTCCAATTGAGGAATGGAGAGACAATGAATCTGACTCAGACTGCGAATCTTATGAATGTAAGAATGTACGAACAACTTAATTAGACATATTTATCAAATTACCATCTAAAATTTATTTGAGCTGCATTTCAAGGGCGTACCCAGGATCTAAACTAGGGGGGGCACACAATGATAGTTAAGCTTTTTTTGGGAATCAAACCACAATAATGTTTTTTTTAATTTTTTATTTCGACGTTTCGGTAGCGTTCCAGCTACCGTTGTCAAGATTCACTAGTATAAAAATAATTTTTTGGTCCCTATCTGACACAACGAAAAAATTTGACAACTAGACAATCAATAATATTTTGAAGTTTAAGACTACAAAACTTTGTTGTCAAATTTTATTAAGGTCCATTCATAGCAGATTACACCTCTGGTAAAATGTGAAATAAAAAAACATTAATGTGGTTTGATTCCCAAAAAAATAAGAAAAAAGAATAAGTAATGCCACAAAGAACTTACAGAAGATATTTAATTTAAGGTGGTAAAATTTTATCACGGAAAAGGTTAGGTTAGGTTTAAGAAAATTATTATTAGTTATAGCAGTGCTTTATCAACTAAGTTATTACAATTATGAGCTTGAAAAAGAGTTTATTCTAGTTACATGTCTTTCTTGGATTTGTAGAAAACTTGTTCAAAACTCTCGTTCCAATCCAGTCCTGATATTCCTTAAATGATTTACGATGTACGCTCATCAAACTCGACCAAGTCAATATATCCTCTCCCATTGTACTTCTCAGCCAGGTCTTTACCCTTCGAAGGGTACTGAAAGATCGTTCAACAGGAGCCGTAGGGATGGGAAATTAGGAGTAGCAGGGAAAAAATATTAGCCTCCTCCAAAAGTGCAGCCACTTCAATATCCTTTAATTTCTCTCCTGCTAAATGTTTCTTTTCCCACAGATTATACCACAAAATTAATTCTGCAGCACCCAATTCATAAACTTGAGCCCACTAGAGATCTCTCCATCTCTTGAATCCAACTAACTGGCTGACATAGATTCCTCTACCGGTCGCTCTAGATCTAGATCAGAGTAAAGCGTTGCGAGATGTACGATAATTATCCTATTCGTTTGTAGAGTTTGTTTAACCAGCCTTTGCCGTTACGTCATAATCGGTGACGTATTCTGCTGTTTTACGTTTGTCTCATATTAGTTGAATGTTAGTTTACACTTAACCTCAAAATTATAATAAATGACATAATGTTAAGAATTTTTTTCAAAGATGCATTTTAAGGTGTGTTTGTATGAATAAATTAGTAATGCCAAAAATTGTATTTTGCTTTATGCGTTGCGTACGAACAAACGGATAAGAAAGGTAAACTGAAATAACATGTAATGAAATAATATGCAAAGTCTAAGCTTCATCACTGAAAAAATCATCTTTATCATCATTGTGGAAGTCCGATTCATTCAGATCTATGATAACAGAACTGCATTTCACGGAAAAGCGGCACTCCAGCATCTCTTTCTCTTGAAAAGTAATAATTCAACTTCAAAATTAAACTTTGCTCTTCCTCATTATACGGGAGGGCATTTTGACAATGAAAAATTAATTGAAAAAGGCGAAAATTACCAAAAATACTGAACAAATCAAAATATGACAACTGAACTGTCAAAAGTAACAAATAAAGTTTACGTCGACATTAGTTAAGAAATACGTTAATGATGTCATGTATGACGTAACGGCAAAGGATGGTTAAACAAACTCTAGTTTTATTTTTTTGTTTTTCTATAGAAAATAATTGATTATTCGATTGTACGATAATTTCGATTGACTATAAAATAATAATAAATTACACTAATTTCATAATTTTCAATAGTGTTACTATTTTTTTTTATTATTAGAATAGTATTTTTTCAAGAATTTTATTAAATTCCAGCAACAACATTTTTTCTCCCCTCGCTGGGTACGTCTATGTTGCATTTCCTTTTAGTTTCATTGAATACGAGCACAGTTCTAAGCAAAAAAATTGATTTTTGTTCATAAATAACAAAAATGAAATCTAGTTCTTGATACTCGGAGATAACGTAGCTTTCTGTAGGAGAAATAATTTCCAAAGTTAGTTAAGCAGTTTTTGAATTAATACATTACATAAAAAATATAGTCAATTCTTTTTATAATCATTATTAGGTTAGATGAGTAACTGCAGTAAGTAGAAGTGGCATTAAATTAATAACTTCTGGACGTGCACATTATAATATACGATACATTGTTTTGAAAGAACAATAAATCTCTCTGCGCCGAACGTTATTAATTATTCTTAAGGTTTGCAAGCCACTAGACATTAAACTTCTCACGTATCTGTGTTAGTCTATTCGGACGGAAACGCTAATATAATTAAGACTAAATTTCCTTAACTCTAGTCATTTGATATGTTAATTATTCTCTTCGGAACGAAACTATTAACCTACATTGCAGTTACTCCATTAAAATTCTAGTGAGAAGGGCTTTCTAGTTAACCAAAATTCGTAGAGATGTATCGATCTATTTTGCTCGGCATTTAATCCTTTCGAAACGTGGCGCGCCATGTAGGACTAATTCTAAAATTGATTGGCTTCAAATATAGGGTGTGATAAAAATATTTGCAACAAAATAGTTTTAAAATTGATACGTTGTCTGTTTAATAAATCCACTGAATACGCAGAGAAATTAAGTAAATATGTATTATTGTCTTGATCAAATATACAGCGTCATCCCCAAAGCCCGCACCAAATGGGAACCTTATTTATTTTGGGTTTTTGATAAAAAGTTATTCCTCATAAAAGTTTGTGCATCCTTAAAATTAAAGATGCAACAACAAAATGTGGCGAAGAAGATTTTAAATTTGAATATAAAAAATTTGGGCTAATGTACTGTTACAAGAGACATAAGTATGTCCTTTATCCCTATATAGTTTTGTCAATTTTGTAAATACGTAGGTCCTTCATAATCTGATATTGTTGGTTTTGTAGGTCCTTCATCCACTCATGTCATCAATTATCAATAGTGTAGTTCAGAGTTACGTACTATACTCTATTTCCTATTGCATAGGAGCACAAAAAAGGGTCGATAGCCATAAAGTGGCAATAAACCATTGGCGTTACATTTTTCGGTAAAGACCTGAATGGTTTGATGTGTCGGGTTTATTTAATAGTGCAAAAGTTAGGCAAGTATCATATTATTAGTAAGTAATTATTACAGTATTAAGAGCCGATTTTACATTGTGGTATTACCTAGGTATTTTAAACAATGAAACTTTTGATAGTTATATGAGGCCACAAAGTATACCAGGTAGCTATAAATGTAGATAGGTACTTGAATTGTGCAATATTTAATATAATTAGGTAGTTATCTTTTGTTATATAATAAATTATATTGATTTTATATAATTGCTCTATTAGTTTATGATATTTAACTTTTGTTTCATTAATTTTTATGTAATTCTATATTAATTTTATTATTTATTTAATTTTAATTGTTAATTTATTACAAAAATTCAGAGTTTTTGGTTCAATATTAAAATAATTTTTTCCATTCAATTAAACATTACAAACTTTAACTCTCTAAATTGATTATTATTCTTATTATTTTTCCTTTTTCAAAAATTGATTTATGTCTCCAACAAAATTCCTCATTTCTATTGAATATTAAATCTTCTATTTTATTCCGTTCTAAACTATATGACAAATTTCGATACTACTCCGGTTTTCAAATAGCTATTTTCTGTTATTATTATTTCCAAATGTTTTTTTTAGTATTTGTTTAAATTTATTGGTAACTTATATGATTGAAATTTTACTTTCCTCTTCTGAATGCTATCAATTCTTCAAATTCGCCAAATACTTACGTCCTTTGTAATATAATTTTGGTCTCCAATTTTTATATGATTTGCAATCATAATCACCATCACTATCCACCTTCAATTTCCATCTTTTCCCCCTGATGGCTATGTTTAAAACAAAATTCTGTCAAACTGACATTCCTTTATATCACAAATGATGTAAAATCCATTTGTATAATCTAACAATAAATAAAACCGATGATTTTTAATTGAACCAAATCGACCAGAAAGTTTTGATAACCTCGATAAAGATAAAATCGATCATCTGAGCGAAAATTAACTTCCTTTTTTAAACGCACAATGTCAATGTTTTTAATTTTGCACATAGTTCGGAAAAAAATCGAATTCGTAATGAAACATATTTAAACAAACCTTGACGTAGCAAGGATAATATTTTTATTTACACGTGGTGAATATAATATCACCGCAATTTGATAATTTACTATACCAAATATAATCAAATTAATCACTGAAATAGAGGATATTTTTACGAGAACTATAAATAATGAAATAAAAGTGATATTAGGACAAGTCTAAATGATAATTTACAGTTTTCCAGGTTTACAGCGTGTTCTTTACCATTTGAATGTTTCTTTAAGGACTGCTCTCCTTTTAATTTTGATTCATAAATTTTACATATTTTAAATTTACTTTATTTTTTTTAAGCTATAGTCTATTTCGGAAAGGTATAGGGTAATAAAATGGGGAATTCCCTCCAGTTCGGCTCAACTTCGGTGTCGGCCATAGGCGTAGGTCTTGAAATAGTATTGTTAGTAATATTCAAATTTCAAGTAATTCCTCAAGAGAATTAGGAAAAGTATGTTTTCTGGCCTGAAGTGTCAATATCGAAATATTGTGTGGGGATTACTTAGGTAGTATATTAAACAGTTACGTTTTGATGTTCCAATAATTCTCCACTATCAGTGAACGAAAAACTTATTATTTTAAATGTACACGATTGCATAAAATACGATTACCCGAAATTTACTGTACAAGAAACTGTCGACCGATGTTCCCGAATGACTGGAGTTGGAAAGTCCACCGTTTTTAAATTATTGCGGGGGAGAAACATAGCAGGCCAAAGTGGAGCCTCCCAAGAAAAGTCCAGGCAGACCAGTAAAAGTCCTTGATGAAAACATCAATAGTGTAATTCGAAGAAAAGTTCACTCTTTTTATTTTTAAAAAGAAATAGCCACCCTAGATAAGATTTTAATGGAGCTTGGCCAGGATGACAGTATTCCGTTGATAACTAAAAAACTTTTATAGACCACTTTGAGAAATATGGATTTTGCCTGGGAAAAGCATAACCGTAAAGCAGTTTTACTGGAAAGCGATGAAATTGTTTGCTGGCGACGAAAATACTTAAGCAGTATAAAGCAGTACAGAACAGAGCAGAAGAAAATATTTTATCTTGATGAGACGTGGATTAATGAAGGTTATACAGTACCAAAAATGTGGCAAGACAAAAATATAACCAGTGCTCGCCAATCTTTCATGGAAGGCATATGAACGGGTATTAAGGTGCCTTCAGGTAAAGGGAAAGGACTAATAATCGTCCATATTGGAAGCGAAGAGGGATTTTTAAAAGAAGGTTTGCTAACCTTTCAGTCGTGCCATACGGGAGATTACCACGAGGACAAGGATTCGGATGTTTTTGAAGACTACTTTGGTGAAATAATAAAATATCTTCCGGTTGATTCAGTAGTTGCTATGGATAACGCAAGTTATCATTCTCGACGCATAGAGAAGACTCCAACTTCATCTTGGAGAAAACAAGAAATTATTGACTGGTTAACCAATAAAAGTATTGAATTTGAAGATAATTTGATAAAAAAAGAAGTATTAGCTATAGCAAATTTACACAAACATCGTTTTATGAAATACGCCGTGGAAGATATAGCAGAAAAACATAGAGTAACTGTACCGCGCACACCGCCATATCATTGCGAAATAATCCTATAGAACTTATATGGGCGCAAGTGAAAGGATTTGTTGTAAGACACAACACGAGATTCAAAATGAAAGACGTTAAGCTACTGTTTCATTAAGCCATTGGAGGTGACACCAGAGAACTGTCGAAAAGCAGTCCAGCATGTCATTAAAGAAGAGGAGAAAATGTGGGATCTTGACTACTTGATCGATCGGACCGTCGACCCGTTAATTATAACGTCAAGAGGAGATGACAGTATCTCAGATGACGAAAAATATTATGATTTTTTATAATTTAATTTCTGTATAATGTTCAATAAAAATTAAGTGTACCTAATACTATGTACCTAATGCCTAATTTTTATTCTGTTAAAATAAAATTCTTTCCTTTTTACGAGTATCCTACCGGTACGCCTTTGACACACTATTTTCAGTATTTGTGAGTAGATAACAATAGGCTAAACCCATATATTGACCCCTACCTGGGTGGTACTACCTCCACTTGATAAAAAGAAAGAATTTTACAATGAAATCAATGCCAAACTATGAAAGTGGCTTAAATATTCGTTGGGTCACTCTGTGCTCCCTTTGCATACCTAATGAGGTTTTATTACCCTATACCTTTCTGAAATAAACTATAGTCGCATCATCCATGTGGGTTATTAGCGATTCGGTACTTTTACAGTTCATGGATTAATTGTATTTCGTACAGGTACTTTACTAGTTTACTTTACAGTTATTTCCTAACAAAATTTTAAGGTTCTGTGGTAGATTATTGTTTTGTCTTTGTAGTTTATACTGAGGACAGTCAATCACAAAATGCTTTGCTGTTATGTCACATCTGCACAGATCACATTTGGGTAGTTCCGTTTTCTCGAACAGGTGATGGTGGGTTAGTCTGGTGTAACCTATTCTTAGTCTTGTTAGTAAAACTTGGTGAGGGCGTTTTGTAGGAATCATCTTCCACGGTTTCACTTCGGTTTTTATTTCGCGCAACTTTCTTTTTGGGTTCTTGCCACTGACTCTGCCACGCACAAAGCACTTTAACTTATATTTTTTGTACCATCAAATTCTTCAATAGCAACAATTTTAATTTACGTTTCCCGATTTTCTGACCAAATCCTGCCTTATTTTTTCGACCTATTCTTTCGTCCACAGGTCTAACTTCATCTCACAACAGTCCCTACTTTTGATCCTTTTATGCTTCAGCGTCATACTGCTTTCATTTCACTTCACTTGTCAGTTGATGTTATTGGCCATTCATCATGTGAATTTATTACTGAATTAGTTAATTTATAGTCAGTGAAGTAAATTTTTCGTGTTGCTGATTTATCAATGAGCTTCTTAACACTTAGACGAAACTTTGAGTATTCCATATATAATTCCAAAGCGATTCTAATAATTTATTTAACCATAAATTACGTTTATAGTATAATCCCTTTAGAGTTAGTTCAACCTTCTTGAATGTTTGCAAACATATTAAAGATCAATAAACGTGATAGAGGTCGGAAACTAAGTTCATTAAAATCAAGCAAATCCCTAAACCTGTAATTAATAAGATATTAATTTCCCAGTTCTTCTCGATTGATGAGGTCGAATTAACAACTAGCACATGTGGTTTTGTTTTAATAATACACAAACACAAAAAAATGAAAGTTTGTTTAATGGACTTGATCACTGATTCTAAGAAATTGCTCCATGATATTTGCATGCATATACAAATGTTAATTCTCACAAACTAATAAGAAATTTTCCTTTTTGGAATAAAATTTAAATTTCGCGTCAAAGCTCTAGAATAGTTATGCCTCTGTCTATGACATCACGCTTTCGTAAACATTTCAAACTATGTATTGCAGTATTACAGGTTAATGATACATAATTTTGTGCTATAGTAATAAACTTTTTCTACTATCACTATCGAAAGTCGTCTTTTGTGTCTTGAAAAGCAACTGCAAAGTTGATGTTTTCCGCGAGCTGTCATAATTTGACATTATTGGCGCTCTTAAGCAGAAAGTAACTTTGAAGCACGCCTAATTTTCCGCGAGCTGCCATAATTTGACATTATTGGCGCACTCCTAATTTTATTTATAGATAAAAGAGATTTAGTAGTTAATTTTGGTGTTATAGTAGAAAAAATCTTGTGTGTATTTAGAGCAGAAAGTCTTTTGGTAGTTTCGACTACCAAAATACTACTTTCTGCTCTTGATACACAAATATCTATTAGTGTGTATCCAGCAACTGTATTTTTCTATTCAAATCCTAGATTATGTCTGAACTGCTGGAATATGCAAAACATACAATTTTCAACATATCGACATTCAGCTGAACAAAAGTCTTAGACGAAAAAAAATATCAACAACTGATTCTTTGCAAATTTGAACTATTTATCTTGATAAAACCTGCTTTTACTGCTGATGTTTCTTTGTCGTACTTTTGTTGATACTAAGGCCCACTGTCCATCAGCAAATTGTTCGAACGATATACAAAATGTCAAATGATGTTTACAAAAGCGTGACGTGATGACCTCGTACTACATATAAGAAGAAGTACCTAGTGAAAAGTCTGCTGAGCCTGATAAGGGCTGCTGGTCTCTTCACATAAACGGCACAACCAAGAGCACAAAAAGCCTTAAGGCTGAGGTGCCGAGGACATAAATCCTTTGACTGGTGTGCTGATCCAATCAATCAATCAATCAATCACTACATATAATGTAAAAATAAATGATTTCTGCATAATCTCTGTATCGAATATCATTATTTCATATTTAGTAATAGGTATGTTCCAAATGGCATGTATGAACCGTTCTGGAATCGTATCGAGTACTGTACAGTACGCAAAATCGAATTAGGGATGGTTCTTGAACTAACACATCAACATTTTCGACAATATGCGCATGTCAGTTCCGCCAATTTTAGTGCCAAATGAGAAAGCGTCTATTATCTAACCCTTCCAGTTGGTACAGTTCTTGTACGGTCCCAAGAACGATACATAAGGTTCTTGGAACGGTGAAATAGCAAAAATGCGTTCCATCCACGAGAGAACCATTTTGCGAACGATAATTGTTTTGTTCCAACCCGATTTGGTATCGTTATGGAACCGATTCAAGAACGACGATTTCGATACTTGACTGAAAATAAGTATCAAGGGAACTGACTTGCGCAGTGCATATAACCATATCTAGTTAGGTTAGTTGCCTTGATTTGTTGTTTTTGTATTTGTTGATTTTTGTGGGAGCGAACTTATTTATATTTGTCTGTGCTATCTGTTAAAACATGTACCATATAAACATAAAAGTATGGTTATGTTTGATATGTTCCAGATTTATGATTCAAATCAGTAACTAAACCGTTCCAACCACGATTTATTTTAGAATTGTTATTAGAACGGTAAACACTTGGCGACTGCGTAACAAATCCCTAAGAACGATATCGATAACGATTCAGGAACGATTACAATTTGTATGTTGGAACAAACCTATAATCAAATGGAACACAACACTTGCGCGAACGATACCTAGAACGGTTCTATCGCCAGGTGGAACAAATCTAATGATTCTTAGTGACTGTTATCATGCCAATTACAAAAAAAAGATTCAGAACCACGTTGCAGCATCCCAGCTCTGTTTTTATCCATAAGTGTCTTCAGTGTATTCATAAAAGGCAAATTTAATTGCATTTTAATAATTAATTTAAGTACCAACAAACGTTTTTTGATGTTTATTCAATTCTTTAGGGATAATTTATTCTTTGTCCATTCAAATAGTTGCAGTTTTCAACCTTTGTTGTTTCTCTTTATTGAATAGTAAATAGAGTTGCATCCTCTGACGATTAAAAGCTGGAGACTTAATATTAATTGCTTATCCCATTCCAATAATCAATTCAGGAATCCATTCAACTGAGGCACGAATTCCATTCCCCGAGGAGTAGTTCTGTATCTGGATATACACTATACAGTTACATAATTTCTCATTTAATCGCTTGATTAAAAACGTGTTTATTTCAATTTCTATATTTTGGATTTGAATGTTGAAAATGGCCATTATTTTATGCGTTCTATGATTAGCTTTGAATATTTAATCATCCGTCGTATTAAATTTGTGGCGGTAGAAAAAGCAGTGATGCTATTGTGTGTAAAACACGGGTGACAAAATGTATGTGATTCTGAGAATGGTTTGAAGGTAAAAATAGATTAAGGTTGGTTGTAAGCAACGTACACTTTATTCTTTTCTTTCGAGCTATTAATATCAATAATAGACACGTGTCTGAGAATTTGTAGTTCTAATTTTTGATACTTACCTTGCAATAAATAAGTTCCTTAAAAAGGGAACATTGGTGCCTGGAAAATTTGTGTAAAAGTTATTATTTTTGATCCGTTATAATTATCAATTACTGTAGCCTTACCAAACTGCGACCAATAAAATATTTTCTACATGTTACAGTCAATATATGAAATTGGGCATTTTATTATACTGTCTAGAAGGTATATATATTGCCTGAATCGCTATATATTTACGAAATAGGCACACATTTTATAGTTGTAGTTATAATTAAAAATTGAAAGGCAAGTACATCTAATTAATACATAAGTGGTTTATTCTAACAAATGCTGTTTATACACTGTGTCCGTAAAGTATGGAACTTATTCATTTTTGGCTAAACAGGCCATTTTAAGAAATAATCCTGAAACACATCGATTTTTAATTTTAATTTACCGTATTTTAAAATAATATTCTAATATACAGGGTGAATTACTTTCGAGTAATGACGTCACCGTCATTTTTTTATTAAATGGAACACCCTCATTTTGTCTCAATTTTCGGATTACTCTAGCTGAGCTGATTCCAAAAATGTATCACATGTTGATTCCAATTGGTACAGGATGGACAAAAATACAATAGTTTTGTGTGTGCTCATAAAGTAACGCGTAACATTCTTAATTAGATAAATTAACAATATTATCAAAAATACTTATTGTCTAGCGGACAGAATATGATGAAATACATGACTTTATGTTCGAACTGCAGCCCTTGCTGTATTTGACAGTAACCCAAACGGTGTAAGGATAATATGAACAACACTACTTGAAAGAGAGCGAACAATTGTTCGCTCAGTCCTTTTTACCAAAACAGGTGGGCGTGTGTTCACTGCTCTCCTTACTTTTATTCGTTATGTTTTGGTAAACGGGACTTATCTAATTGTGAGTTTCACAAATAGAACAATTCTTGTCTCTCTCTTCGTAGTAGTGTTGTTCATATTATCCTTGTTGTACTTGTCTATTTAAGTTTTTCGCAATTTGTATATTCCTCAGTCTCTTTCTCTCTTGGTGACTCCCATAGATATTTCATTTCTGTTGCTTGTACCTTACTTTTCTGTTGTTCTGTTAAGGCACATCCAAATGTCAGTATTAGTCGATATAGCTTAATAAAAACCTTAATTTTTGTCAGCATTGAAATTCCTTAATTATTTATAATAAAAAACGTTAACAATATATTTTTAAACATTCTGTTTGTCCAATTCGCAGTCAAATAATTATTTTAGTTAATATTTTGAATGATTTCGGTGAAAATATAGCTGTCCTGTTATTATTAAACATCGATGTAATTTAATAATTTGCTATTAACCTGAAACTACTGGTGTATATTCAATATCGATTTCTATTTCATGAAATTATTTTCGTGAAGGTTTCGTTTTCATCAGAAACAATAATAACCAAGTTTTTTCAAAATTGTTATCATAATAATAGGATAGAATGATGTGTTTAGGTTGAAATTGGACAGACGTAAAAACTTTATTAATGATTAACGTCACGAGATATTTTACGAGATAGTAAAACCGTAGGGAATATTTATATTTAGTTATAGATATCGGAGAATAAATTATTATTCTATCCCTTCCCCTTTTTGGATAACTTCATCATGCATTTAAATCCTCACACAGCACGGCAGTGTTATTGGAATCAGTGACCTTTGCTGTGTGTATTGCTATTCTTGTTTTGGAATGAGGGAATCGATTTAGATGTTGGTTGTAAACAAAGCGTGTTGTCAGTATATCGGGTTATTCATCTAGTCTGTTTAACGATCGAAGGGAAATTGTTATTAACGTTACAAGGCCGAGCAAATAACGGATCAGGTTGAAAATTGTAATCCGAGGCACAGCCAGGGATTATAACACTGAACACACACCCAACTGTTTTTGGTAGCTGGAACTAAATAAACGCCCATCGTTGAGCGCACAATTATTCTTCTCTCTCTTTCAAGCAGTTTTGCTCATATTTTCTTTGTCGTACTTGTGTAAATCATATGGCTCGAATAGTCTTCGCAATCTGTATACCCTTTAGCAGGACATTGGCACTGGCTCATAGATCCATTTGTAGTGAAAAACAAAAAAATTTCAAAAATGGCACTTAGATCTCTTAGCAACTCTACTCTTCAAATAGGCATGTTAACATAGGGTTTTCAGTAGGGTACTTATAATGAAATAACATTTTGAGTACAATAATAGATTTTTTTACCTTAATTTTCTCATTCAATAAAATATTCTTGTAAAAGACTTTTATTTGACAAATTATACTTTAAAAAAATTATTTAATAACCATTCCAGAAACGTTAATTATATACATAAACTAAAAAGTAGACATTATATTTTACAGTATCTCACAATATTATTAAAATATTAATTATCATAATTAATATCATACATTTTAATTACATCACAGCGTTCACAGATATACCAATTATTTCTGTACTTGAACGCAATTATTGCGAATATATATGCCTTTCTTCATCGTTTTAATAATACGAATTCGTGAAAGTTATGCTCTATTTGATCCAGTCGTTGGCATGTTGTAAACACTCTGGGATTGCAGTTTTCAAATTATTTATATGCGATATAATAATGCATTTATATTATTTTGTTATTGTTCAAGAGGTCACGTTAATTTCAAACATAGTAACATTGATAAATGGATTCGTTTTTCAACCTGTGTGAACTACTCGAATAAAAATCTATTCAACTAAAAACCTAAGGTAAATTGTTAACAATTTTCATCGACTCCTGAAAAAGTAAACTTACATAATTTTGTATCATCTAAATGTGAAACATAAAAACTTGGGCCAGAATATTCTTCCCATCATCCCTTAAGCCGGACCCAGACAATACGTGTATTTGGCGAATAGGCCAATATTTATTTGCACAAATGTTTGCTTGATCTCCCACACGGTGCAGTAGTATGGCAAAGGTACACGTAGTTTACTTGGCCGAACTACGGCGTCCTATACTTCGTGCTAGTTTCCGACCAGCGCCGGGAAAATGACGGAGGACGAATATTTGCCAAAGTTAACTTCCCACACGCTACGTAAATAAGTCCGAATACCAAATGTTTGCCAAATACACGTAGTGTCTGGGACCGGCTTTACACTATGCTTCGAGGTCAATAAGAACAAACGTGTGATGATTCGATTCATTTGATTCTTTATAGTGAATTGTTCAAAAATAACGTCTACTAACAGGCCAATGTCGTCTGAAGTAATAAATAGTAATACTGGGCAGTTGGAAGATCCGATGGGTCGGCTTTGTCTGGAAGATGATGAAACGGCTGAGCGAGCATTATGTTCGGGCCAGAATCAGATTTCTGATGCATTCATTTTTACAAGGTAAAAGGTACATTTTTTCCATAATAAAAATATATTTTTGTTCACGTCTGCTTTTTTTTATCAAAAATGTTTAAATTTTGGGTATCAAGCCAGCTGAGAGTCTTAATAGAAATAGTGGAGTGAAATCAATTTATTTGTATAAAGTTGGTTAAATAAATAGGGAAAGTTTGTAAATTAGTTTATAAATTTAGTTGATAATTATTGGTTTTTAGTGGTTTAAAGCTAAATCAAGAAAATGAAAAAGAACAAGTCTGAATGTCAATAGTGTGGAACAGCCAAATGGGATCAATTCGATAAAGAGTAAACGAGGGCGTGTTGGGAAAACGCTTAGACACGTTGATTTGTATTTTTAAATGTGCATTTTTTCCAAAAAGAAATTATACAGAGTGTGTCATGCGACAGTGATCAATACCAACTTTCTTATCTTAATTGAAGCCCCCTGTATATTATTTATTTTCTTCAGAAAATTCTAGACATAATTCTAGTACCTGTTTTCAGATTTGTTACAAAAATTAACATTCAAAAAAGGAAATAATTAATGCATCCTTATAAAATGATGCCAACTCAGGAGCTCATGGAAGACAATTTCGATAGGAGAACGTTTTTCTGTGAACAAATAATGGCAATAATAGATAACAATGTGACAATGATGTAACAATTGGAAAATGTTTTATGATGAGAGCACATTTACACTTCACGGTCAAGTTAATCGTCAAAATTGCCGCTATTGGTCTAATGAGAATCCTCACTGGATGAGAGAAGAACATACCTACGCAATATTCTGGAAAAGTTGATGTTTGTGTGGGAATTGTTGGAAATCATATCCTGGGCATAGAGATACTACAGATAGAGGTAATAAGCCATAGGCCGATGTGTAAGTGGGAATGTCCCACCGAACTCCGGTGAGAGAGAAAAAGATAGACGATCAGAGGTTTTTCTGTCTTTGTCTGTGTATATAGCATGCGCGCTATTAGAGAAAGACAGCCTAAACCTCCGACTTTCTATACAGGGTTAGTTTAAAGTATGGAAACATCTGAATATCTCACAAACGGAAGAAGATAAAAAAAAGATTTTAACACGTGTTGCAAGGTTGCCGTAGGAGCATATTTTCATGATACAACAAAACTTACAGGGTGGTCATGAAAAGCGTAGTGACTGCAGAGATTGATTTTTTAAATGGAACACCCTGTATAATATATCATTTTATGAATCCTTTCGACTTCTAGATTAACTTTGTTATTAAGTACCCTATGCCCAAATTCTATGGTTACGCAGATATCGGCACTTTAATTATTGCATTACATGTATTGATAAAACTATTAGTAACCATAAATATCTTATGCACGGAAATCAACAAATAAAAATCTTTTCACATGTGTTGCAGGGTTGCCACAGAAATATAAAATAGTGGTAATGAAAACCGTAGCCAGTAAGCCTCTAAATGTTTATTCTAGTATCACATCTTGAATCCTAATAATACGAATCAACATTCAAAGAACTGAAGATACATTTACTATAAAATTTGTTCAGTTATTTTTCTTCAGTTCTTTGAATGTTGATTCTTATTATTAGGATTCAAGATGTGATACTAGAATAAACATTTAGAGGCTTACTGGCTATGGTTTTCACTCCGGTTACCACTCCGAGTATTTTATATTTCTGTGGCAACCCTGCAACACATGTGAAAAGATTTTTATTTGTTGATTTCCGTGCATAAGATATTTGTGGTTACTATTAGTTTTATCAATACATGTAATGCAATAATTAAAGTGCCGATATCTGCGTAACCATAGAATTTGGGCATAGGGTACTTAATAACAAAGTTAATCTAGAAGTCGAAAGGATTCATAAAATTATATATTATACAGGGTGTTCCATTTAAAAAATCAATCTCTGCAGTCACTACGCTTTTCATGACCACCCTGTAAGTTTTGTTGTATAATGAAAATATGCTCCTACGGCAACCTTGCAACACGTGTTAAAATCTTTTTTTTATCTTCTTCCGTTTGTGAGATATTCAGATGTTTCCATACTTTAAACTAACCCTGTATATCTCGTACATGCTGACGGGTTCCGAGCTGGCTTGTTGCCTCCATCTGTAGTATTTCTATGATCATAGGTTCCCTTTTCCATTAATGGCAACTTGAATGGGGATAAATATTTAGAACTGCTCCAAAATAATGTCGTGCCAACTTTGACAAACTTATATCCTGATCCAGCAAACCCACAAGTTCCTGCCCATACAATATGGTGTCAAATGAAGCACCGCCCCATTACCAAATCAATGTCCGGCAGTACCTGAACCCAATTTTTCCATATCGGAGGATAGGAAGGCAAGGATCGTTAGAATGGCCAGCAGGATCTCCTCAACTGACGCCATTAGACTACTTTTTGTGGGGATATGTCAAAAGTATTTTATACAAAACTAAACCCATCAACTTAGATGACTTAAAAAGACGAATCACGCTTGCGATTGGATCAGTCACGCCTGAGATGTTGAAGACATTTCTATTCTATATGAGCATGTTGCCAAGACGTTCGCGGCGAGCATTTTGAACATTTCCTACATTGACATCAATGTTTTTATGTTTTTTTTTACATTATTAAGAAATAATCAGTATTACTTATTAGGTTTTTAGTGTAATACAGCGAATGTGTAAAATAAAATAATTTTCTTTTTTTAATGTTAATTTTTGTAATAAATCTGAAAATAATTATATTTCCGAAACAGCTAAAGATAGGTATAGGACATTGTATATGAATTATGTCAAGAATTTTCTGGAGAATCCAAAAAATAAATTTTATACAGGAAGTTGCATTTAAAATAAGAAAGTTGGTATTGGCCACTGTCACATGACGAACCCTATATAATTTTTTTTTGAAAAAAATGCGCATTTGAAAATACAAATCAACGTGTCCAAGCGTTTTCCCAACACGCTCTCATTAATTTATTCGTTATCGAATTTATTCCATTTGGCTGTTCCACACTGTATAAAAACTCAGTTGGGTTGTATATTATTTATTTACATTTTCAACTGTGACAAATCGGAATTAGCACTTCAGTGTTAAAAAAAACACTGGTACATATTATTAAACTTTGGCTAATGAGGCTATTTCCACCAGAGGTCTAAGCGTAATATTTAGCGAACATTTGCATGTAAACGTCTACTTAGGATAATTCATACCACTAAATGATTAATCTTCCTCGCTAAATATTACAACAGCTATACAGTAATTAGTTGAATACAAGCTCAAGTCGGGAACATTTTCAGAGGATGGAAAACTGGAAAAGAAGGAACTGAAACAGTGGCGAAGGTAATATTTAAAGCTCTACGTCTACTATTTATATTTATACGATTATTTTTTTCGTATAATTTCCAACCAATTAGAACGATCAATTTAGGTTACCTTGTATAATTTTGATAACATAGAGTATCAATATACAACAATACACAAACTAACAGGTCCATCAAATTTGACGTTTATCAAAAATAAGTCGATTCGGAGATTTATCATTAAATTCAATAGACGAAGTATACGAAATACTGAACATCATAATACAGTGAAAACAAAAAAGTACGCATTACCAATTTGTATTTAAATTAATAAATTGTTCATATTTACTCAATTTACTCAATAAATAATCGTATCAAATACAATACGTACTTCAAAATAAATACGGTTATACATCTCAAACTTCTTGCATAATTACAAATCGTGTCAGTTTGACAGAATAAACTGTCAAAATGACACTCTTTGTAATTATGCAACAAGTTATGTATAACCTGATTATTTTGAAGTACTTATGCCCGTATTTGCCGTATACCAATAAGCGAAGCTTAAGGGTTAAGCTCGCTTAACACTTCAGTTTTATATGCACCACATCCACAAACGTTGTTAACACAAATTTTATTATTTGTTTTGTCCGGGTCCAGATACAATATTCTACTATATATGTGAAGTTTTGTGAATAATCTAAATTCTGAATATTTGTGTCGTTTCGCATTCCATTAGAAGGAGGGTGAATTTGATGAATAATGATGGAAATAGAAGATGAAATCATGCTGGAAGACGATCACGATATATTAGATATTATTGATTTTGGATTCCCACGAAGACGTTTTAGGAGGCCAAACTGTTTTGAGGAGATGGATGATATGGCCTTCTATACAAGATTCAGACTGACTAAGCCTACAACACTATATGTGCTAGAGCTCATAGAAGATGCTCTAGAATTCGAAAACGACTTGTAAATACCTTTTACTCACAATCGGTCAGTAACATAGACATTTCTAACCTTTAAAACGGTAGGGAAGTGACTCATTACTTACTTTCACTTCCTTGCCTTAGCGGGAAAAGTACTTTTCCGGCTAGAAGCATGTGTCACTTTTCTGAAGTATAACAATATTGTGTTAAGTTGGTTTAAAAAAAAATTAATACCTTCCTTTGCTTTTCTACGGAATTACCTATTCCCTCAAACGCAGCTTCTTGGACTTCCGGAGGAGTACAGGTTAATTCCAAATAAGACATTATGTACTTGTTTGAGCAAAAAAATTAAAATTTCGTGACAGACAGAATATTTTATGACATAATTGTCAAAACCAATAAATTAGTAATATTGCCTAGCAACAGATTCATGAAGTTCTTTGTCGAAATAAATATTAAATTGTGATAACAAATTTTCTTAAAATTAATGTTTTTAAAAGCTTGTAACTAAGCGATTGTGAATAAAATAGTATACATACCACGCGGGAAGGATCATTCCTGCCACGGTATTAAGCGACAGCGCCTCGGGTCTCTAACAAAGCCTGGGCTGTAATGATCTACTTCCCCGCTAGGTATGTAATATACTATTTTTAATACAATTTAAACACATTTATAGTTAGTACTCTATCTAATTTATAGGCGGTTGGTTAGATCTTGCTTTTATACCTGATGGTGGAAAATACTTTGATTATAATATATTTAGATCTTAGTGGTTTTTTTATCTTCTATTATGGGTGCATATTTATTTGCAAGAATTCTTAACAAGTGGAACTTCTGCATATTAGTAAAGTTTAGAACTCTTACTTTTCCACTCATTTCTCAATAAATATAAAAATTATAGGCATTGACAACTTTAGTAAATATCGTAAATACTGAATAAAACCGAACATTCGGTTCACAGTTACAGTTCACACATACCTTGACAGTTGATACTCAACATAAAATATTCAAATACCCTAAAAAACACAACGTTGCCAAGTTTTTTCAACGCTTAGCTGAGCCACACTTATTGTTCTGCGGTGCATAACGCAAAAATTTAAGCTAGGCTTGACTTTTAAGCGGTATTACAGAAGCTTCGCTTAAAAGAAAAAACGGAGAATACGTGCCTTATAGTATTACTACTGAAACTAACATTAAAAATATGTAATTCCTCCACGATTAAGCCTTAAGTACATTTGGTAGCTTACTGGATCACAATACATACGATATTGATTGAAACTTAGACAGACAATCTACCTTTGCGTATTTTTTATCATATCTTTTGATAAAGAAACATTCTGAGATACGGTTTTATGTGAAATTTTTACCTTTTTATTTCAGTTTTCGAGTAAAATGTAAAAAGCTGTAACCTGTTCAGACCACGCCGCGTCGTCTAGTTAACTATAGTTAAATATAGTATACCCCTCGGTATACCCTATTTCACGAATGTATATGTTAACTGTAGTTTAAGATGCCTATACACCAATGAAGACGTTCTCCGTACTTTCTCTCTTTCGACTTTCACCCTTGAACAGTTAGATTACGACATATAAAGAGAACGTAAGATGTATAGCGTTACAATTATCAAAGATTCGTTCATAACCGGAATATCGTGGTATTATGAAAACTGATAGAGAAATATTAATTCTTCAAAAGTCAATAATGGGTGACATGAAGAGGTTAAGTTTTTAGTAACGATGTAATTACTTTAGCCCCACTTGCACCATCTATTCCTAAAACTGATACTTAGTGAAGTATATAAGCGTCATGTTCTTTTGCACCTTTCAGTTTTTGACTAGTAATACTTAAACTATAGAACATGTGGCATCGTTGGAATTTTATAGTTATTTTTCCATGCTTGTATTGGCACTGGCCATGTTTGAAAGATCATTTTTATTAGTGTCGCTTCGTCGCTTGTCGCATTTGTTAATTTAAGTTTAAACTTAGGTTAGTTTATAGTTTCCCGTCTTTTTTTATTAATATAAGAGTGGATTTTTAATTACCATACCTGCTTTTAAAAGAGTAGACATGGAAAATAGTAAGTACTTAACTACAATTGATTCTTCCATTGTTAAAATAACGGTTAATATTTAAGATGAACCAAATGAAGACCATTCTGCAAAGAGGCAGCGAGGTGTTAACTACAGTGAGCAGGAAAAACAACTGATGCGGTGACGTGGAGAGAAAAGGAGGCAAACTGGAAGATGATCACGTTGTCTTTTAATTCCATATCCCCAAGTCAAAATCTTCGAAATATGGATTCTCTAAAAATATTAAAAATTGTCAGGACGTGTACGAATTTGCAATTATTTCTAGAACCTAAATATCGTCGTCAACCGCGTCAGTCACGTATTAATCATCATCATTCCATACTGGCACACCTACACAGACTTCGCTTTATTATCTCTTTCTTTAACTCAGTTCTTTGCTCGCATTATTCAAAAGTGTTAGGTTGAGTGTCACTTAAATACATTTGAGGGCCGGCCTAACTACCGCCTGAATTAAGGGAAACTTACTGGCAGATAAGTGACACTTACCGTTTAGTGCAAAGAGTTAGGTTTCCCTTTAGAGATTTAAGTGCCACTTAAGTTTTGAGTTGTAGGTCGTACAAATGGCCTTAACGAAATAAAATTAACTGAACAATGTTTACAATAAATATTCTCATTATAGAAATATTGGGAAAAGAAATACTAATTGGTTTAAATGGTTAAAAATTATATGATCAAAGGTAAAAAAATTGTAGTTTATATCTTAACGCGGGATTTAACTCGCGGTTTCATCCTACACATCAACGCCAGGACGGAAGGAAATTTTGGCAGTCTCGTCTATTATTTTTTTGCAGTAAAACATTGTGACATCTTTCTGCTTCTTCTCTTCCAATTGCTTGGCCAATAGTAAACAGTAATAAATTGAAATACCATCAGTATCCAAACTCCAAAGTGCTAATAGCTAATAAGCCTTTATATTTTTATTGTACCTTTGATAATATTCAACTGATATTATTAATAATTTATAACGAGAAAATATCACATAAATGATGATTTTACTAAAGCGTCACGCACTTTTGAGCGTATTTCGAGCTAAGATGACGTATTCTTATATTTTTCCTAACAAATATAATGGTGAATAGTCCAAAATGTAATGCACTACTTCTGCATTTGAAGAAATTGCCGAGATTACCTTCATTTTCAACAAAAAGATCATTATTTCAATAAATATTCTAAATTTATGCACCACTCGGTTAATTACGAAATTTGAATTTCACATTTTGAATGCTATAACCCTGAGACATAATGTAAGTCTGTATTAAATTAAAACAAGTCCAGTGCAGGTATTCAATAATCCACCTTCACGTTGATCCATTTTTAAAGGTCACATTTTACGAGACGAGAGAAACGTAACCTTCTTTTGCAAGTTAGAAAAAAAATTGTATTTCACGTGGAAATATTTATATTGTTTGTTGATGAAATTAGTGTACCTAACTATTTTTATATAACTTTTGAAAATGAAGGTTGGACAAAAATTAAATGTTCAATAGCAGACATTTTATTAAGATTTTAGAATGACAGTTATCAAGGCAAATAAATGGAATAAAAAATATTAAAAAACAACTGGAACTGGTGAATATATAATAAATATCCCGTAGGTATAGAAATGGACTATGACAAAAGGACATTAAAAGTAGAATTGCAATGGTCATAGTGGCTTTCAATCTACCAATCAAAACAAATGTTATTCTTTAACAAAATACATACACTGTGTCCGTAAAGTATGGAACAAATTCATTTTTAGCTAAACAGACCATTTGAAGAAATAATCCTGAAACACGTCGATTTTTGATTTTAATTTACCGTATTTTAAAATAATATTCTAATATACAGGGTGAATTACTTTCGAGTAATGACGTCACCGTCATTTTTTTTAAATGGAACACCCCCATTTTGTCTCAATTTTCGGATTACTTTAGCTGAGGTGATTCCAAAAATGTATCACAAGTTGATTCCAATTGGTACACAGTGGACAAAAATACAATAGTTTTGTGTGTGCTCATAAAGTAATCCTGGAGGTTTTGATGAAAGTTTATGGTTTCAACAGGATGGTGTACCTCCACCTTATGCTGTAGATGTTAGAAGGTACCTAGATGGAATTTTTCCGAACAGGTGGATTGGTAGACGTGGACCTATTGAATGGCCAGCGAGGTCACCAGATTTCAATCATTTGGATTATTTTATGTGGGGCCATCTGAAGAATCTTGTATATCAAACGAAACCAGCAAATATTCTAGAATTAAAAGAGATAATTCGGACAGCAATAAGCAATATTTCTTAAAACACAATAAACAAGGTTCAACAAGAATTTTTACACCGTTTGGGTTACTGTCAAATACAGCAAGGGCTGCAGTTCGAACATTTATAAAGTCATGTATTTCATCATATTCTGTCCGCTAGACAATAAGTATTTTTGATAATATTGTTAATTTAACTAATAAAGAATGTTACTCGTTACTTTATGAGCACACACAAAACTGTTGTATTTTTGTCCATCCTGTACCAATTGGAATCAATATGTGATACATTTGTGGAATCACCTCAGCTAGAGTAATCCGGAAATTGAGACAAAATGGGGGTGTTCCATTTAAAAAAAATGACAATGACGTCATTCCTCGAAAGTAATTCACCCTGTATATTAGAATATTATTTTAAAATACGGTAAATTATAATCAAAAATCGACGTGTTTCAGGATTATTTCTTAAAATGGTCTGTTTGGCCAAAAATGAATTTGTTCCATACTTTACGGACACAGTGTATTTATATTTTTTAAAATCTTATATCATTGGCTTACGATAAAATTTTTAAAGGGGTTTAATATATTGGTTAGAATACCATTTAATTTTTATTAAAAGTTTTAAAAGGGATTCATTTATTAGAAAAACTTTCCATCCATCATGGTCGTATTATAAAATTTTCATAAAGGGTTAATTTATTTGTAAATACTTTTTTAACATGGAGAATTTTAAATTACGTTAATTTGTAACAAGTTACAATTACCTTGGACGTACTTTGAAAGTTTTGAAAGGGATTTCATTTGTGTTTCCACTTCTATCAGCAGTACCCATGAACGTCTATTTCTTTTTTGTGATCTCATCTCAAAGTAGCTTTATAGAAGTTTAGAGTAGCTAACTTACTCTAAAAACAGCTAAACTAGCGCCGAATCAACTGCTTCCTCCAGCACCATTTATTTTGTTTTATCTCTTCAAACATTAAATAAAATACCATTTATTGTGACTTAAAGTTGGTGGGGTCCAGCTGAATATGAATTTCCATCATTATTATGAATTCTGAAGCCAAGATCTGAGGAAACAAAAGCAATTGGGTGTGCGCTCAGTCCCTTCAACGCAATCTGCACATCTACAGCCGGTGTTGACACGAAAGGAGTGGAAGTTGGGATAGATTTGGTGCAAACTGTAGTGAATAATGAAAATCGCATATTCAACCAGCTCAATTAGTAAAGTTCATATCAAAACAAACAACAGGGCTGTGTCTTATTTTAATTGTTTTTCTACGTTCATGCAAAAAACAAAACTTAATTGAACTCTTCTTAGTGGAAAAACTAGTTCTTTATTGCTCTAGTGCTATAAAAACTGTATTGCACTCATCTGTCATTCTACTACAGCATTTTGTCATCATGACAAACATAAACGTTCAATTTACTACAAACTACAAATCCGAGATGGTTTTTTGTCAATATAGAATTTTGGTGTGTGGTTAGTAGCGTTCTCTTCAGTCCAGCTTTATGCTCTCAGAGCTTCTGGACGGATAATATCTACCTTGAACTGATGAGGCGCAAATACACCGAAACTGGTCTGCAAGTGATATTGTCCCTTCTAATTACAAACCAGAACGGTTGGTTATATATTGTAAATATACCAACACTGTTTAACTTGGAAGTGTCTGCGGGGCATATAGCCCGAGAAGTAGATGTTGCTTCTTAGTGAACGATCTACGCATTTTCAAATTTGTAAGGCGTTATAATAGTACGATACTATTTTTTTGACTTCTATATAAACAATCAAATATACGCCATTTTTAGTCCATTTAACCTAAATTAGACATTTTTAGGTTTTTGCACGAACGTAGAACAAATATTGTATGCAACGTGACCTTGAGTGCAATAAACAATTATTTTTGCACTTGTTGCATAAATAACTATTATTGAATCTTATCGGCGTCGCGTGATAACTACTTATCTATTTAAACTGGTGGCAGATCAAAAATAATTTAAAATTAAATAAAAAAGCCATCAATTGAACAGTAGCAATAATGGAACTAATATTAGAGTGAACACGCGTGTTGATAAAAAAACGTGAACATACTGAAAATCGTTTACAATCCGACGCTTTTCAGATAAAGAGAGACAGAGAGGGAGAGAAATAGCTTTGTTGTAAACAGAAATGAACCTGCCCATTTAAGCAAATTCAACTGCGGTATAACTTGAGCTTTAATATATTTGTAATTTTAATCTCGTATTTGTTTTACAAAAAATTCTTTGGGATGAACTAAGACAGGACTCCCAAAATTTTTTTGCGGTACTCAAGCATTTGGTACTTCATAGTTTAGAGACAAATGGGGATAAAATGAAGCAAAGAATACAATAATTTTGATACGAATGTGTATTTGTTGTAGTTAATTATTTCTTATATCAAGAAAAAGCGAATTATTTTTTTTTAAATTGTATAATGTGTTGTCGACATTTAGGGGCATCACTCTTTTAATCTAAAATGTATTTCACTAATGCTAAGAGCTTTTATGTTTTTCAATTGATTAAAAGTATGTAAATAAACTAAATAAAATAGTACCTTAATAAAAATTTGATTGTAATTTGATTTTACAAAGAAATTTAAGTTTACTTATCTAAACGCACGTGTATGTTATGAGATTTTCATTACGTGCATGTTATTGTTAAGAGGCAATGCGCTGTGTGCGCTCTCGCCAAAAAAGCTAAAATGTACTAAAAGACCCTGTAGAATGTGTATTTTTATTTTATTTTTTGAAACTTGATAGGTACTTACTCAATACATAAAATTGTATAAACAGAAATAGAAATTATCTTAAGATTTGCTTTAAATTTGAAAAATAAGTGATTTTTCCTTCAAACGCATTTTTCTCCCTTATTAGTTGAGATAATACGTTCAAAATTTCAGGGTTTATATGAACCATTACAGTGAAGAGACGATGCATATTATTTTTTGAAAAAAAAATGTCCATGTTGTGAAATTTGAATTAAATTTTGTTAATATTTTATCAGTGCAGTTATAAATATGCATCGTCTCTGAAGCTACACACTAGTAATATACTGTCAAAATTTGAAATCATTATGTTGATTAATTAATGAGAAAAATGTGTTTGAATTTGCGTAAAAATTTGAATTTTAATGGTACGATCTGAAGCGACATCTCACGGAGTACAGTCCGTTGCAAATCACTGACCGTTTGTACAGAGTAACTGGAGTTATCATTACTTACGTTCTGAATCATTACTTTATTCCACGAAATAGTGGACCAGCTGTAAATCAACAAGTTTGTTTAATACATGCCTTACAGTACGTAAGAGGAGAACTAGCTCGAGCGTCTTCTAGATACTACATCGGTATTTCGTTAAAGGAAAACAATATCTATTGTGGTATTACACAATGCCTATTTTCGAATAGTGTGTATTGGATATTATAATAGTGTGGGTATACAGAACTGTTATATTTTAGATACATTTTTCGGGTCAGAAATCCTATCAAATGAAGTGTGAAGCAGCGACCATTTTTCTTATAATTGTAGAGAAAACTACATTGTGGTTTGGAAGCCAACAATATTGTTGACAAGTTTGTGAAAAGGAAGGGTTTAAAGAGAAAAATAGAACTGATATATTATGAAAAAAAAAACTAAACGAATGAATGAAAAATTGAAAAGATCTGGACCAGATGAAGACTATGGAGCTGTAGAAGAGGTTTCAACTGTAGAAGAAGCGGAAAGTAGGAAGAATAAAATAGAAATTTCCCTGAAAAAGAATTCAGAAGAAATAAAAAATATAGAGCTTACGACTAGAGGACAAAGCACTAATCATAAGTGGCTAGAGGAGAGGATGTGCAGGTTAACTGCTTCTACCTTCGGTCAAATTTGTAAAAGGAGAACGGCGAATCCGTGTGCATTGGCCAAAAGATTGATAACGACCCCTTCACAGGAAATAAAAACACCAAATACGGATTGGATCATAAACCAGTAGCTATTGAAACATTCCAAAAAATAACAAATTTAAAAGTTGAGAATTGTGGATTGTTCGTTGGACATGATGATGAGTTTTTCCTGGGTGTTAGTCCTGATGGAACCATAGGTAATGATTCGATAATAGAAATAAAATGTCCCGCAGTTCTGCAACACATAAACGTTGAAGAGGGAATTGCCAACAAAAAAATAAAGTACCTCCAAGTAGATGAAAATGGTGAAATCACATTAAAACAAAATCATAACTACTATTATTAAATCTAATAATAACTCCACATAACTCAACGACAATTTTGTTATTTTTTGGTTTGGAGTCCAATAAATGTTCATATTCAGAAAATCTAAAGAGATGATAATTTCTGGGAGAAAAAAATTAAAATTTAACTAAAGGAATTTTTTAATACCTTCTACATACCAGAAATGATAAAACGCCCTACTTAATAGGTAGGTACGTATGATTTAATTTCACATAAACCAACAAAAATTATCGATGTTCTTTCTCAAATGGAGTAAAAGTTGAGGTTCCTATATTATCTATTTTGTTTTTAATTGTTTCAAAATATTATTCAGCTGGATCGTTCTGTAGTAAAGCCAGGTACTTTTCGAGGTACTATTTCAATGGACCAAAAATAATTGATGGCATTGATACATCTATCTACATGGAACAAAAATCAAATATTTGGGTGTAATTAACTGATCCGTAGTTTAAATGGAATTGACAAACTTCATATAAAGTAAACAAAATTTGGGGAGGTGGTGGGGTTTAGGGGATCGATCCCAGCTCCCCTAAGATGCTCAATTCATAAGAAAGAAACTGGTAAATTTTCATTAAAATATGTCAAACAGCTGTCGAAAAGATCAATTTGTCTTTAGTAAATTCAAAGGACTGTAATTTTTTGTATGCACATATGTACTAAGGTAAGTTAGGTTCAATCGAGTTATTTTTCAGCTCCAGAATAAGTGGTTTAATTTATGACCTACATTTTTGTTACACCCTGTTTATTGGATTGAGGCAACTGTTCTCGTGTGTTGTAGCATTACATTTTATGTCAATTAACCTCCGAATTCAGTATTAAACCACCACTCTAATACACGACAAAGGCAAAATTACGTCTTTCCACTAATGCTAAAACCAGTAACCTACTCAAAGATAGTATTTCTACTATGTACAGTATACCAAATGATATAAAAAAATAACGTGTATACTTATATACAATGAAAACTGAAAGAATATATTGAAAATTGCCTATGTATAATTGTCTATAAAAATATTTTAATACCAAGCTAAATAAGGATATTTCAAATTTATATGATTTCATATGAAATTACTATTTTCAATACTATATTTATTTATTATGTATTGTAGTACTTGTATATATTTTACATTTTTTCGAAAAAAAGCGTTTGTTGGCTTATCGAGTATCATTGTATCATTTATTTTTTTATATTCTAGTAAACTTTTATTATTATGGTTATGTATGCATTTATTTATATCTTTAAAATTTGTATCTGCTTTTTTTGTATTTGTGTTAATGAATAAAAAAACTATTATTATTACTCAATCATATTTTCTACTTTTATATTCTATTTTATTTAGTCTTAATTGACTCTTAAATTACAAGTCAAATGAGAAGTGGGCACTTAAATCAATATTATTATAATTTTCAAGTTGGATACGTTATGACAATAATGACTACTATTTTTTCATATAATATCAATATAACGTAAACAATTTACTAATAAAATAGTCATTTAGCCTCCGTACTACTGCAAAGAACTAGAGTCGCTTACAAAATAGCAAAATATCCCTTTAACATTATTTCTGAAAATGCAAATGTTATCGCCTACTCGTCTAACCCTTCTGAAATAAGTTGTCCATCTTAGCAATCAAGACGTATGAGCGACGTTCGATATCTCTATTGATGTGGCCTACTGAATAGTACATGCTGCGTTCTACATTGTATTTTATAGTAATTCAAACCAGTTTAGTTGAAGGTAATTTCGACAATAAATGGAATATTACAGTTGGCTAATTGCAGTACATAAATCTTCGCTTTAAACTTACATTTTGCACAGAGTGTACTGACTGACTCTCACCTTGTTTAACGCTTGGATTTTAATCAGAGTCTGTCCTCCTCCAAATTTAGAAGCTTTCCAATCTTACGCGGGTAAATCAGAGCGCATTGGCTCTTAAATGTCACTTACAAGAAATGTCTACAGTGCGGACATGGGCGTAGAAAAAATAAATTATTTGTTTTGCCATAACAGCTTTCGTTATTTTTCCTGAAAAGCTACAAACGTCCGGTGAAAAGTGACTAAAATGAAAATAACGGTTCCGGAATCTTGGATTTCTATTTACTGAGTGATGTTATCTAGCTAAATACATCTCTGTTCTTTTCGTTTTATATTCCTCATCTTCATTCCATTAGGGGCGACCCTATTGCAGCTCGGCAACCCTCTTGATTTATATTTTTTATATTTATTAATGAAAGTCGTGACTTTTATCCCAAATAACGTTTTTATATGGAAATTTTTTTTTACCTTTTTCAGCTTAAAGTAATTGTTATTGAGATCGGAAGGTAATTGACCGCATCCTATTTTTAAAATTGTGATTGTAGAATGTACCAGGCGAAAAATAAAATGATCTATGATGTTAAGTTTGTAGTTTAGGAGTGTTTGCAATGACGACGTTTTAAATTTAAGTAACTATGTAACCAAAAACGGTTAATAACGAATAAAATTTTATACAGGAGGCATCTTATCTTTGACCAGAATAAAAAAGGGTGCGAGTACCTATTTTTTTTCGCACACAAGAAGTCAAGGCCGTAACCAGGAAAAAATGTATGTGTAAAATGACGCATTTTTACCTAACCATTAATTAAATTATGAAATACTTTACTTACAGATAGCAAAACATCGAGAAAATATCATTCAGGAAAACTTGTGTTTGAAAATACTCATTTATGGAAAATTTCGGAGGGGTTTCAACCCCTGGGCAATTTTTCTGGACAAAAAAGCATATTCATCTTTCCAGCTTATTTAAATACAAAAAGATTATAGTAATGAACAAAACCTAATGAAAAATGAATGTTTTTATGTAGGCACAACTTAACCAAAGTTGGTCCAAAATTCACATATGCCACTCAAAAGTTTTATAAAACTTACCTTTTTATTATTCAATATAATTACCAAGACACAAGACGATCCTTAAAGCCAAATAAAATCACCGTTCTCCAAAATAAACACTTAGATACATTTTTCAAGTCCAGCTTCCTACCGACAAAAATATGTCATGAGAAAGGAAAAAAAATATGACCTATTCCAAAAACCGTTTCAGGCGAACAGTCTACGAAATTTACGTCCAAAAAAACGTTTTTGGGGAAGGGGTAGTTTTGGGGTTGGGAGAAAATTCCCAAAAATACTTACCGAGTGGCCAAATACCCGAAACAAACACATATAAGAGTTTTTGAGTGGGGGTGAAAATATCATGTAACCAACTTCTTGATGTACAAAAGCTATAAAAAATAAAGTAACACATCATTTTTGATATGAAGTTTCCCAACCACAACGAACTTACGTAAAAGAAAAATAATTTTGTATTATTACATTGTACAAATGCAATTTATATCTTGATTGCGAACCTATTCACGCTTGTGGTTTTCAATCTAGGTATTGGTTCACTTGCATAGAAATTGATTAAACATGCTTTTATTCGAGGTCTTAACATCGATTCTATCATCATGTCATATTATTTTTCACATACAATTTTGAGTGAAATACCGTTACCGTAATTTACGATATATGTTGATTTCGTTTAAGCTGAAATTTTTTATAATAATTTAAATTGCATCTATTTCGTTTTTGTTTGCTGAATTTCCAATCCAATACCACTTACTGATATTTTTATAACCACAGTACACTTTGGCAAATACAGGAATGAATGTGAAATAGCCACGCCCGTAAATGCGCGTTACTAAATGATGATAGTAGGGATTAGTACGGTCCCTGAAGCAGCTTTACTTGACTATTATTGTCAGTTCTATTGTGTCTGTTAGATCGTGAAGAGCACTACGTGGGTACCTGCTTTCATTGTTTTTACTGGAAACCGAGAAAAATATTTATTGGTGCAAAATAAAGATATTATATAAAATGGAATTCAAATCAAAAGTGAAAAGAAAAGTTTTGACTGGACAGAGTCGAGAAATTTTGGCAAATATAATTTATTTTATGCGCCGGGAAGAATCAGAAAATAAACCTATAAAGGACATTCAAAGCGTTCAAGAACGTGTTGCTATTGCCACAGGTGTCAGTGTGCCAACGATTTCAAATATTGAAATACATCCGGATTAAGTTAAAAATATTGGAATTTCCACTACCTGCTTCTTTAAGTAAATATCTGCATTCTTATTTCGCATAGACTTGTATTGTTCTAACAGATATTAATAAATATATTAGTAAACAGTAATAAATACTATTAATACCTTCATTCACGTCTCCTGAATAATTAAAGAATGTTACTTAATATACTTTGATTATTTACCGTACTAATTCACCAAGCGCATATTACCCAGTTTCTCATTTTAACTTCGCGCCTCTCGTACGTTTGTCGACATTCACTCCTGTATTTGCCAAACTGTAACCAAAAATATCAAAACAGAATATCGGAAACTGGAATGGGAAAACTTATAATACATTAGTATGAAAAGATCTTCAAAACACGCGCGATATGGAGAAAGATTATTTCTAAAGGTGATAGACATCTTTGGGTTTTGTAGAAGATGTGATTAGTTATTACTAAACGATCGTTGACTGTGAACACTCGATTTTTTACTATAGCAGCATAGCCGATAGTGGAGTAACTATTCTCACAAGTGTGCTCAATTTATGTTAATAATAATTACAATGAAGCTGTTGAGCATAACCCGAACGTATGAATGAATGAATTACAATGGTCTCCATAAGTTTGAATGGATTCCACTCTAACCCCAAATCATCGTTTTATATTCTCCCCGTATTCCAGTTTTTTAAAAATATACTCACACTAGAAGGAACAAAATAAAACATTTACCTTACTGAATGCATTTCAGATATTCACAACTTCAAAAAGGACATGACCTTACGAACAGACACGTTAGTTATATAAAACTTCCGGGTGTTGAATTCAGAGAGATTTGTATCTTTCATTAACGCGGATATATTAAGGATATTCACGCACATTCACACACCCTATAATGCGTATAAATATATATATTTATAGATGTATTTCAATTCGGCGTATCAAGCTTAAACTATTTAGGAACATCGATAGGAAAAACTAGTAAATACAAGATAAAAGAAAGGATAATAATATTAAAAGGAAACGAAATTGTAGGTATGAATAAAAACTATCAAAATCTAAATCGATCAGCAAAAAAACAAAGATACAAATCTATAAAACTTTTATCAGATCAGTCATTTCTTACTCACTAAAAACAACAATTATAAACAAAAAAGAAGATCTAAAAATACTAGAATGGAAAATATTAAGAGCAATACTTGGGCCAAACATAAAAATAGATGGAGAAAGAAGATTAAAAAAACATAAAAATAGAAAAGGAAACATGTGTATAAAGAATAGTCCGATATACACTTTGTCCGTAAAGTATGGAACAAATTCATTTTTAGCTAAACAGACCATTTTAAGAAATAATCCTGAAACACGTCGATTTTTGTCTTTAATTTACCGTATTTTAAAATAATAATCTAATATACAGGGTGAATTACTTTCGAGTAATGACGTCACCGTCCTTTTTTGTAAATGGAACACCCCCATTTTGTCTCAATTTTCGGATTACTCTAGCTGAGCTGATTCCAAAAATGTATCACATGTTGATTCCAACTGGTACAGGGTGGACAAAAATACAATAGTTTTGTGTGTGCTCATAAAGTAATCCTGGAGGTTTTAATGAAAGTTTATGGTTTCAACAGGATGGTGCACCTCCATATTATGCTGTAGACGTTAGAAGGTATCTAGATGAGATTATTCCGAACAGGTGGATTGGTAGACGTGGACCTATTGAATGGCCAGCGAGGTCACCAGATTTCAATCCTTTGGATTATTTTATGTGGTGCCATCTGAAGAATGTTGTGTATCAAACGAAACCAGCAAATATTCAAGAATTAAAAGAGAGAATTCGGACAGCAATAAACAATATTTCTCAAGACACAATAAACAAGGTTCAACAAGAATTTGTACACCGTTTGGGTTACTGTCAAATACAGCAAGGGCTGCAGTTCGAACATTTATAAAGTCATGTATTTCATCATATTCTGCCCGCTAGACAATAAGTATTTTTGATAATATTGTTAATTTAACTAATAAAGAATGTTACGCGTTTCTTTATGAGCACACATAACTATTGTATTTTTGTCCATCCTGTACCAATTGGAATCAACATAATGTGATACATTTTTGGATTCAGCTCAGCTAGAGTAATCCGAAAATTGAGACAAAATGGGAGTGTTCCATTTAAAAAAAATGACGGTGACGTCATTACTTGAAAGTAATTCACACTGTATATCAGAATATTATTTCAAAATACGGTAAATTAAAATCAAAAATCGACGTGTTTCAGGATTATTTCTTAAAATGGCCTGTTATGCTAAAAATGAATTTGTTCCATACTTTACGGACACAGTGTATAAAAGCAAGTAGACTGGAAAGGATGGTATACATTATGAAAAGAGCATCAACAGATATATTAAAGAGAATAACAACAAGGTTTCCATTAAAGACGAGAGCAAGGGGAAGACCACGGAGCAGTTGTTGGGTCAAGTATAGGAAGATAGAAAAGCATAGAAAATCAGAGACTGGGAAATAAAATGCAGAGTCAGAAGAAAATGGAGAACCATAACAAAAAAGGCCAGGACAGATAAAAGATTATAGTCGCACAGATATAAGAGGAGTAATCCAATTAACCTCGTCAATAGAATTTAACAAAGCTCTATTGAGCTACCATTATCACTCGGGATTGAACGACCATGATGATGATGTCAATTCGGTAATTGGGACACGATCATATTTGAAGGTTCCATTCTGAACCACTTGGAATATTTTAAACTTTATCATATTTATTACAGATTAGAGAGAAATATTTGAAATATTTAAAAACCCAGACACTCAATACCATTCACTTTTTGTGTACGTGATATTTGATTATTATGTGATCTTAATTATAACATTTTTTGCAAAAATCGCACAAACTAAAAGTTCATTGAACTGTACAAATCGTATAACTATGCAATACGGATGAATATTTCAATTTAAAAACTAAGTAAATCATTGGGATTATTTAACTATGAAGTTAAAAATATAAGCTATATCAAAGAAAAGCTAATATAAGCTATATCAAAGAAAAGCTAATATAAGTTATATCAAAGAAAAGCTAATATACTATAGTCCAGACGGTCCTAAGAAAAATCGCATGTAAACAAAGACCACGCGTGATCTATTCTAAATTGGCAGCGTGTTGGACGACCTTGATCTAGCTCCTCCCAACGTAATGTATATCTCACTCAGTCTCCGACGCTACTCTTTTTTAGGATCTTGAAGCTCCCAATTGATAGATAGACATATACCGTGTGTCTTTTGTAGTTTGAAGGTATAGTCTAACTATTGTCAATGTAATGACCATAAAATAAAGCAGTGTTGTCAGATATATTTTCTAAAATTGTTAGGCTCGCTACACAAATGTTCCCCTTACTTCAGTAAACTGTTAGTTCGTGATGTTATAAGAAAGCTAGTTTGGAAATATTTTTTAAAAAATACATAAAATAAATTTATTAGTAAACATTGAAATAAGTCGCTTAAAATTGCTGGAAAAAGAAAAATTAATTAAAACCACTTTATGTATATTACTATATTTAAGGAAATTTTGAAGAGTTGGCAACGTAGGTACAGGTGCACTCAAGACTTCCAAACAATCCAATCATCAACTACAGTATTTATCGTAATATAACGAATTAACCGAAGAATACTCACTGTGACTACTTTCTCATAAAAAATTCTATGGTCTTGAGGATGTTCGGGGGGGTTGTGTTGTGGTTCGGGTTATAATCCAATAGTCTCATTCAGTGTCGGGTGTATATTTAATATAATATCTATTTCTTGGTTGAGTGAGTTTAGTGAATTGTTATTTATAGGAAAGTATAGGTGATCTAGTGTAGAAAAGTAGACAGTCTTAGATGATGCGAGGGAATCTAATAATTTGGCGCCATATACAAATGACTTAGCAATAAATGATACCGATGATAGAGCCGAATTTAAAAACAAAGATTTACATGTTCAGTGTCAACGCGTTGTTTTAAATATGTACGCGTGTTTGAAAAAAGAAAGTTCTGAAATTTCTGATAATGCGGTTATCGCGAGAATTCACGAATTAACGTTAATCGGGTTTACAACGATTTATAAAGTAATTAAACTAGGTACTGTTACGAATCATTCTTTAAAGCGAAAACGAACAAATCAAAAATATAATACAATATAGTACCAACTTTAGAACTGATTCGTGATAAATTACGGGATATTCCTGAATACTTATCAATGTTTAGAAACACTGCGCGCGGTTTTATTGAGTTGTGGATTTAAATATAAGAAGTTAGATAATCGAATGGTAATAATGTAAATTTTATTAATTTTGTATGCAGGTTAATTTTTTTCATTCAAATTGATATAGTAGATTAACATTACTTCACAATATTCGAATTTATAAAAAATGTATATGCACGCCATTGGGCGGCTTTTCCCTCCAAAGCGATTAAAAATATGGGTCATTACATTAACATTGGAAGAACTATATCTACGAGCGGAGTAAGTAGTATACAGGCAGTTATTATTTAATTATTATTACAGGATATTTATTCTTTTGCATTTATTATTTTTTTATTTATTAAAAAGAAGATGCCGCGAATGTGTTGTAAGCGACAGTAAAAAATATTCGTTAAAACATACCAACCTTAGCCACTTGCCTAGGTCATTCAATATGCACGTGATTTCATTTTCGAGCGGTTAATAAAAGCCACAAATTTCGAAGTATTGGCGATAGAAACAGCAATCTAATAATTAGTAAAATGTTTTCGGTAAGAATATACATTATTTAAAACATTGTCACGCAAACGTACAAAATTCCTGCGGTTTAATGATGGTATTAACCATATTATTCCATTAAGGTAATCAATCACAATCACCAAGCCTACTATGAATACCTTCAAAATTAATAACCGAAATGGCGTGATCTAAGTGAGAAAACAAGAACAGGTTACCATATATAATGTCAGTAAGTGAGTTCTTTTTTTTTATAATATATGAGTAACACATGGGCAGAAAAGTCCCGGGCCTGACACGTAGATGGCGGTAGTTTTATTGCAATCGCCCAGTTTACAGTTAGTACTATCCTTAAAAAGATAGCTGTCAATATCTTCAAAACAATGGATCAAAATAAATTTCGTGTTGTAATTTTACACTGCTTCTTGATGGGTAAAAATACCGTTCGAGCGAATCAATGTTTTGAAAAGTGTTATAGGGACTCCCCTCCATCAGAAACAACAATAAAACGATGGTTTGCTGACTTAAAACGTGGTCGTAGAGACACCGATGATGCGGAACGCAGTGGACGTCCAAATGAGGCGGTAACATCAGAAAACACCAAAAAAAATCCACTAAATCCTTTTGATTGATCGAAAAGTGAAGTTGCGTGAGATAGGTGACATCGTAAATATATCAAAACAACGTGTTGGCTTTATATTGCATGAACAATTGAGAAAGCTCTGTTCAAAGTGGGTACCGCGTTTGGTCACTGTTGACCAAAAACAAGAACGAGTTGATGCTTCTAAGCAGTGTTTGGCCATGTTTAAACGTAACAAACCGGAATTTTTGCATCAATATGTGACAATGGATGAAACATAGATCCATCACTTTACTCCGGAATCAAAACGATCGTCGTATGAGTGGCCTCGGTACTCTGGGATGTACGTGGTGTAATATTCATCGACTATCTTGAAAAGGGAAATACCATGAATATTATGTAGCGTTATTGGAGCGTTTGAAGGACGAAATTGTAAAGAAACGTCCGCACATGGAAAAGAAAAAAAAATTGTTTCATCAAACAATGGCAAAACTACATGGATTGAACTTCGAATTGTTCCCACATCCACCGTATTCGCCATATTTAGCTATCAGCAACTACTGGCTGTTCGCAGACCTAAATTGAGGCAAAAGATAAATCATTCTACAAAAGTGGTTCTGAAATGTTAGAGCGGCGATGGAATCATTGCGTTGTTCTTGATGGAAATTACGTTGATGAACAAAAAAAAACGTGTTTTCTTTGTTATGCCCGGGACTTTTCAGCCCATGTGTTAAATTAAATTTTTGTATGTTAACAATAATTCTGTCTTGAATTAGAAATTTTGATAATTTCAAGTGTTACTGATAATAGAAAACCAAGAAATAACAAACTCGAAAGATAAAAAGCATTGAACATTAATATACCAATAATAATAATAGCAATTGAGATACCGCTCAGGTTGTCACCTTGCTTTTCGTAGATCTGATAACACGGGATAGCCTTTTTCTGCAAAGCCTAACTCTACAGTTTTTGAACGCAGGTCATGAAAAGTTCTTTACTATACTTGCAGCAAAAGTATAAGAGGGTTTCACACCGAAGTAACATGCAACGCGCGACATGCTGCTTTAAAGCAGGAAGTACAATGCAACTGGCGCCTTTACAATTTAATAAATTCGCTCAGTGTGAAGAAGACAATGTTGCATTGATTGCTGCTGTGATTGCAAGGAGAAGGTAAAAAGACTGGAATATTGGTATTTTTCGACAGTCTAAACAATATAAAATGATCATCTATCCAGCTCAAACAACGCCTGCGCGGCTTGAAAACATCAAATTTATACGACCTGTTTTATCCTCGTGTTCCTAGTGGCCAAATCGTATTGTTCTGACGCCATTCCATCCATATTTGTGTAGATTTTAAAACGGTTTTAAAGCAGGTCGCACGATGCTTGCTACTTTGGTGTGAAAGCCCACTAATACATTTTATTTGCCAGTCCTAAATATACAGTAAGAAAAAGTATATTTTGAAATTACTTTAATAACATTGACATTTTTTTTGTATTAACATGTAAATTGTCATCAATGACATTCTTTTGGATAATACTGTTATAATATTGTGATATTATTGTTATCATTTGTGGTTACAAAGGATAATTACGAATTTCATACGAAGTGTTTTCTGTAATTGTCGTAAAAATGAGTAAGTGGTTCTTACATATTGCGAATATTATACAGTGTGACTGTTCAAAAAATTAATTCATTTGAAACAAAAAGAGCATAGTAATATCTATAAATAGACAACTCATTAACGTATCAAATTTTATTGATTGTATCTGATATTATCTCAAGTTAAATTGTTCGAAATAACAGGATGTATTGAGAATCTTTCGGTAATCATGATCATACTATTTTTCAAGATAAAGGTAAAGTATCATATACTTACAAAAATATGGTTTGGGATTTAGCTATGTATGCGTACCTGGAAATAAAAAATATCATTTTAATAGATCAGAAATTGGTATTTTTTAACTTAGTAGTAAAAAATAGGGCAGTAGCTAAATAATACAGGCCCAGAGTAGAAAAAATTAAAAAATATTTGAACAGTGTTAAAAATAAGAATGTAAAGTTTGTCCAAAATCAATTCCAGAAGTTAAAGCAGTTCTTTGTCTTCCTTACCAATTTTAACTCTAATTAGACACATGCAGGTCAAAGGAATAGGGTGGCGAACATGTGCTTAAGCTGTTGCAATTGATTTTCGATAAACTTAACTCTGTATTTTACTGAAAACAAAATGGTGTCCGTCATATTTCATACTGCATAACTACTAGGAATTAGCCTACTTTAAAGTTACGTTTGCTATTGTTTTATAATAAACATATATTTCTACCTTTAAATCAAAAATATGCAAAAAATGATATGAAAAGGGCGCGTTGTATCAAACACCTAAACTCTGTTCAATGATTACTGATGTTTAGCCTGTGACAAAATGATATATTTATTATCAATTAATTACATCAGTCTAAACATAATTTATCATTAAACCGGGTTAAGGTGTTTCATGCAACGCGCCCTAAGAGATGTTAATTATCTTTTCTCGTGTGCAAGTTTATTGGAATATTGACAAAGGGATATTATTTAAAAGAGTCGGTCTATGTTTCCATACTGATTGTATTATGCAACTGACTATTGTTTAATTGTGTTTCGTCTGTTAAAAAAAATCGCCAAAGTTGTGCAATGGCATACACTATTATTTAGATACAATGTTGTAATAACTATAAAGTTTTATTAAGGAAATAGCTCGGGAAATTGTACTGAGTTTCGTAATCTGTTTACTGATCTCTTCACGCGTAATAGGAGGAATATAGAAGTTCGTGGCTATGTATTCGTCATAATACCAAAAAGGTGTACAGAAATACTGTATGTATGTATGTATGTATGTATGTATGATAGTGTGAAATTCACTAAGATCTAAAAGAGCTATTGTGCCCCCTTATACTTCTACTTAGTTCCTGGTGAATGTCTCTGAGAGTAGTAGCTCCTTTAGTCCTGTTTCCCAGAGGAATTTTAGGCTTCAACTTAGGTAAATGTCCCTCTTCTATCCAATAATCTCTTAGGTGTTGTGCACTAGGTTTATGAATTGCGATGCAATTCGCAAATAGAAGGTTTCTTCTTCCATGCCACAGAATCTACATTCTTCCTCCTCCACTATTTTGAGCTTTTTCAGGTGCCCGTTGGGATTCCTGTTAAAACACTTAGTGCAGTTTTACTTTGACTTATTCATTCATTTGATCTCAACGGGTTGTAGTCACCCATCAATTATTTGATTGTCTAAGCCCTACTAGATCTCTCCAATGGTCAGATTTTCCCTTTTCTTCGGCTTTGCCTATTTCTTCCAAAATAACATTGGAGGTGATACCGCAAAAGGGTTCCGGACCCCAAAAGGGACTTTCAGGCTTTTGGACCGTCTGTGTACCATTGAATGCCATTCTTTCCAAGTCTGGTAATGGTATTTGGATCACATTCTTTCTTGTTGCTCAATTCCGTAACGAATCCCTTTGAAAAGTTACACCTTTTCATCACACCATCTTGTGACATGTCTCAGGTTTTTTGATTTCTAAGAAGTAAGGAAGTGGTTTTTTTAATGATTCCCTCTCTACTTAGTCTGTATCTCGTTCTTTCTGCAACATTTTCCACCACCATATGTAGTGGTGAGATTGAGAATCACTTCCATGGCTGCCGTTGGGATGTTCTCATTGCTCCTGTAATGGCTCCATAAGTGATAATTGGTCTCTCTATGGCAGTGTACATCCAGCTCAGAATTTTAGGGTTACAGCACCAATTTCTCCCTGTCAGAATCTTGCACACCCTTAGAGCCATTTTTGCTTTGTATATAATCTTCTTTTCGTGTTTGTTTACTATCTAGAGTCATCCATTTGGATGTCGCATCTATTCTATTTAATGCTCTTTTGAGTGCCTCATATCTAGGGCTGTCACAGTATAGAGGAGATTCCCTTCTCACTCCAATGGATATTGCTGAAAATTAATGTTACTTTGATTACGGAAAAGAGAGCTGACAACTGGTTGGATGAGGCAGCGCAGGCTTAAGTGGATGCAGAAGAGAGGCAGCCGGCAAAACACTATTTAATTAGTTTTTAATATGATTGAAGTATGTATTATTTGTGAATGCTTTGCTCACTTCATTTCCTTTCAATATTCAAATCAATGCATTTAAGGCATATTTATTTTCCTTACTTGCATGTCTTTCCATATAAGTTATATGCTATAGTCTATTTCGGAAAGGTATAGGGTAATAAAATGGGGAATTCCGTCCAGTTTGGCTTAATTTCGGTGTCGGCCATAGGCGTAGGTCTTGAAATAGTATTGTTTGTAATATTAAAATTTCAAGTAATTGCGTAAGAGAATTAGGAAAAGTATGTTTTCTGGCCTGAAGTGTCAATATCGAAATATTGTGTAGGGATTACTTAGGTAGTAGATTATACAGTTACGAAATTATTGACTGGTTAACCACCAAAAGTATTGAATTTGAAGATAACTATTAGCTATAGCAAATTTACACAAACATCGTTTTATGAAATAGGCCGTGGAAGATATAGCAGAAAAACATAGTGTAACTGTGCTGCGCACACCACCATATTATTGCGAACTAAATCCTATAGAACTTACATGGGCGCAAGTGAAAGGATTTGTGGCAAGACACAACACGACATTCAAAATAAAAGACGTTAAGCTACTGCTTCATCAAGCCATTAAGGAGGTGACACCAGAGAACTGGCGAAAAGCAGCCCAGCATGTCATTAAAGAAGAGGAGAAAATGTGGGATCTTGACTACTTGATAGATTGGACCGTCGACCCGTTAATTATAACGTCAAGAGGAGATGACAGTTCCTCAGATGACAAAGAATATTTTGATTTTTTATAATTTAATTTCTGTATAATGTATTTTTTGTATAATGTTCAATAAAAAATAAGTGTACCTAATACTATGTACATAATGCCTAATTTTTATTCTGTTAAAACAAAATTCTTTCCTTTGTACGAGTATCCTACCGGTACGCCTTTGGCACACTATTTTCAGTGTTTGTGAATGGATAACAATAGGCTAAACCCATATATTGACCCCAACCCGGGTGGTACTACCTGCACTTGGAAAAAAGGAAGAATTTTACAATGAAATCAATGCCAAACTATGAAAGTGGCTTAAATATTCGTTGGGTCACTCTGTGCTCCCTTTGCATACCTAATGAGGTTTTATTACCCTATACCTTTCTGAAATAAACTATAGTAAAATACAAAAGAGAGGTGCTAATCTTATATAGATAAATGTTCCATTTCAATAGATATTGTTATAATACATTAGAATTAATATAACAAATTAATAATAAATCCATATCCATTTAATCATAGCTTAGGAACATTGTTTTTGGATTAATATCTAAGCGATCCATGACAACAGTATCTGTAAAACGTTCCCAACATTTTATCTACTTTATTCCCCCTTGTTGCAAGTATTTCAACACGAACCCTTATTTTATAACGGTCGGCGGCTGTTGCTTTTAAGTAATTAAAACGGCTTATTCTATCAAAACGGTACGTTTAGTCATTAACTAACACTGCAGTTTGCGTCCCATATTTGTTCTGTACCTCATTTTCGTGAACATTGTCTCTTCAATGTTCTCTGTTGATAGAAATTTCTGGGCTTCGGTTATTAGCATTTTCGTTATCTTTATCATTCCATCACGTGTTTCGGTATTAAGTGTGACACCGGCCGTTAAGATTCGACGTCGTAATGTAGGTGATGATCTTGATATTTATCGATACCAAGTACAGAATGTTTAAATAAATACACTATTTAAAAGATTTGCTGCAGTAAAAGCGAGTACAGCAAGCGCCAAATATGATGGCGAGCGATCGCACAGGTATAGACTCTCCCATATAAATTACTATTGGATTACGATAAGCCCCTTGCCGGTCAGTGTCGTACCTATAATTATGATTTCTTTGTAATTTCTTTTCACATTTTATTCAGTATTATTGTAGTAGTACAGTTCATTAAAATGTTATATAATGATAGACTTATTATTATTATTGCTCTTTTAGGCCACTTCTTTCTTGGGGTGGAACATTTTACTTGCACGTTATTTGCACAAATTAATTGCTCCCCTTCTTTAACCACTCTTTCAATGGTTCTTATCGAAATACCTAATAGAAAATAAAGATTTGTGTTGAAATAGTTATTTTGAAATTTTTTTAATGTTACCTGTAGCGAGAGATATTTTATTTTTCACATTTGATAACGTATCCGACTCACATTTGACACTTTGAAAGTATTTCACGTGCCTGACTCTTGATAATTGGTTTTTTGTTAGGCGACGACATTTTTTCAGAAACAACACAAAAATTATTCAGACAATGCCAAACGCCAACAGAATTGGATGACAACTAATTATACATACGTCCCTGTAGGGAGCATTTATGTCTTGCAAGAGCTGTAGTGGGAGGTAACATTGAAAATGAGTTTGTGCGCATGGGGGCGGGCTCGCCATCACGTTTGGCGCTTGCAGTAGAAAAGTTGGGTAGATATATCTTCGAGGTTAAGCAACATTTGAAACTTGTCAGGGTTTTCTCCGTTGGGTGAAGGGATTCTAATCTTAGTATTATTTGAATTACAAGTGTAACACCAGATCATTATTTTGCTTTATTTATTCTACTTACTAACGAATTATATTGAACAATCAAAATATATTTATGTATTTGCTGTCAATGCGACACCAACTTGTTTGAAAAACGCCTACTACGACCATACGAAATTGGAGAAAACTTTATTGATTTTCGTAGTCTCACATCCTTATCGAATCGGCAATTTGTTGAACTTTTCAATAACTGCCAACCTGTAGGAGTATATAATAAATTGAGAACACCAACTGAAAAACAACTGAAGACCTTTTCAATGAAAATAAGGAAAGGAGTATCTGATGAGTTTTTAAAATCAATAATGAGATTTTCTTCAAGTCTTGCAATAGCTATAAAGTGTGCGTTCATAGAAAAGAAAATAATATCACTTTTTTGGAATATATTTTATTTCTATTTAAAAAAATACCAGAACTTCTTGGACAAAGTTAAATATCCTCCCTGTATGGCCACCAAATCAGTGCAAAGATTTCCAAAATAAATAAAATTTTAAAAAAATCTGTCGGTTGCCGAAATCCATAAGAAGTGTGAGTTGTTCTTTTGGTGTACATATAAGGTACTTCAAGTATTTATTGGTACATACTGAAGAGATCTTTAATATTGATGGAAAGTGATTCATGGGTTGTTTGGTATTTCATTTTTATATTAATAATCGATTGTGGTATAGGCAACCAAACATACAATAATATTAACAAAAAAAAGGTATAAAACTGACTTCTAGTATATAATACTTCTAGTTTTTAACTTGCCTATAGTTTTTATTACATTATTTAACAAAACTATAATCATTATTAATCTTGAAACATTCAAAAAAGAATTTAAGAAAAACGAAAACAACCGGTGACCTCTGTGATATTTCAATATCATGATTTATTTTTGACAGTACTTACTTATGAATCAAAAGAATATTCTTAGTTTTTAAATATTGAAAAAAAGATTCAAGTTGTACAGTCGAAAGAAAAGTTTTGTAACTAACACGAGTATTAAAAGGGCGATTAACAATCTCAAGAATTAACGCGAGAGCAAAGCGATCTCGATTATTAATAGCCCTTATTGATACTCTTGTTCGTTAAATAAATATATCCTGTATAAACTATAAACAGAGAGGCAAGCGCAACGTGGTTGGATTAATATTGAAAAATAATTGCACCACATTTACAATTTATAATCATTTGAATTTCAGTTTTTAAATGCAAATATGGTCTATTTCTTTAACAGAAGACCTTAAATATTTTTATTCTATCTGAAAGCTGAACTCTTCCCAGTGTCAAAAATGTATAATTTGTTCAAGTTTAGATGAAAAATGAGTTAGTAATTTACACACATACATTTTAAATAGAAAACAATTACAAAATTTGCCTGCTAACTAATACCTGCGTTTAAAAAAATTATACTAAATGTTTTTGAAAGAAGCACGCCTTATTTAAAATGGGTCGGAAACTTCTAGGACTCCCAGTATTGCAGGGGACTGTAGAATATTTTTTGCATTAAATTTTCACAATTATTTACAATGTGAGATTGTAAAAGTAAAACCAGTCGTAAAGTAATACTTATTGACTGAATATAAACATAAATAGATATTTATAATAATTAAGAGCATACAGTTTGAACATGTTTTTTAATAATGTTCTTAATAAATAGTTTTGTATTAATAATAATGGATGGTTATAAAAAGATTAAATAGAATTTGATGAAGAATGAAATATGGTAATTTATAATAAATTTAATAACGAAATTTTAACGAGGCCTATAAATATGTTCAATAAAATTTAAAGTAGTCTATACAGTTGCAGAAAAATTGAATCCTTTTATCTGAACAACAAATTTGTTTGTAGTATTTTCCGTTTGTGACTGCTCTACGAACAAACCTATTAAACGAAACTCCAGTTTATTAAATTTTCTCACCGAATCTCCCACACACAAAAATTACTTCCCGATAATTTTATCCTCTGTTTCACTCATGTTTTGTTGTCTTCGATAATTTTCTATCAACAAAAACATTCGTGACCCTGGAAAAAAATTATCGGTAATAATTCTGCTGCTAGGGAGATTATAAGTGATAACTCCATGAACTTAGGTATATTTTGTCTGACCTATTTTAGGATAAAACTGACCGTTTTGTTAAAAGATCCAAAAAGCCCATATATGTGAACTTTAACCTTGAATATATTTTTTCCGAACTCGCGATTTTTATACCCTTGAATGTCTATCATAACCGGATTATTTTTAGCAAGAATGTTAATAATCTTTCGAACTTAAATCCTACTGTTTATAATAATATTTACCTATAATCTCACAATTTGAAAATGAGTTTTCATTAAACGGGTACCAATATCTACAGCTAGGAATAGAATTTAAAAATACATTATTATTTAATATTGTCCAGATAGTATTTAGCTAAAATTTAATTACCTCAATATAGAGGAGCGGGACACCCGTAAATAGTCCTCTAGAACAGTATATATTTATATTTTCGAGGGTACTGAACTCGAAAACATTTATTTTTTTCTAAAATTCTATGGTCAAAATTGACTTTTAAACCGAAAATACGAAAAAAAACGATTTGATGCAGTAGAAAAAAAGAGCGATTTTAAGATGAGCGCTCTCGCAGTGGGCGCAGATACAATATCATTTCGGTTTGTACAAGAAGTTTTGTAAGAACAAATATCGCAACACTGTAAATAAGATTGCTTGAACACGGAGACTTTCCGGAGCAGGAACAAAAATCATTTTTGTAAAAGCTCCATAGCTGTGATACCTTCATAATAATTCCCAATTATAAAACCCTTCTCAATGATCCATCCATAATTTGTTATGTCTTCTGATTTTATTACAGGATTGATCGCTTGATGCCACAATGCTCTTAATACACACAACGCAAAAGTCTAAGGATATTTTCGTAAAATCCTAAAACTAATGAAGGAAATGTTCGTATTCATATAAGCTTGTTTCGACTGTAACTGTTAGTCTAAAACAGACAACAATACGTGTTTTAGAACGTTTTTCACAAGATAGTGTCTTCTTACCATGGAACGACAACATTTAACGTTTGACGAGATAAATAAGGCGGTGGGTCTCCTTCAAGCTGGTGTGCGAGGGAGTCTCGCAAATCGCCATAAGTTTATTATGGCGTCGGTTTAGAGACACTGGGAGTCTAGCCGAGCAAAATCCAAGACAAGGTCGTTCTACAACCGCCGCTCAAGACCGGTATTTTGTTTTAACCGCTAGAAGGCAAGCGACAATCACAGCACCCGAGTTGGTTCATGAATTACAGCGTGCACATAATATGGCAATTGGCAGTAATACGGTGAGGAATCGTCTCCATGAAGTCAACCTTCGTAGTCGGCTCTAGACGCAATCGCGCGTATACACCGATGAGTCTAGATTTGGATTTCATCCAGATTCTCGTCGAACAAGAGTGTGGAGACAGTCCGGAAATTTGGAACGCTTACGACATGCCAGGAAGTGTACACATACAGAGGTGGCACATTAATGGTATGGGGCGGAATCATTATTGACGGAAGAACTGAGCTCATTTTCCCACGCGGCTTTCTAACAAGTCAGCAGTACTTGGATACTATTCACCAACCTGTCGTTCGTCCATTCCCTGGTGCTGTTGGAGATAAATTTTACTTAATGCATGATAACGCTCGACCACATGTTGCCCGTATTGTAGTAAACTGGTTGGATAACGAGGGTATTGATGTTTTACTATGGCCAGCACAGTCACCGGACTTGAATTCCATTGAGCACGTATGGGACATGCTCCAACGACGAATTCAATTACGAACGCTTCTGAGAGTACAATGGACACAAATACCTCATGCAGACATTAACAATGTAATTTTGAGCATGAATACTAGAAATAGAGCTATCAACGTGGTGGTCAAACTTGATTTTGTTTTGTATATTTTTGACGTTTCAAAAAACGTTGGTTTTTAGAATATATTTTATGTTCAATTTTCGGTTATTTTTTTCAAAAAAGTTAATGTTTTTGACATTAAACAACAATCTAAACTATAAATTTCGTATTACTTTTTAAAGTTGATTACAGGTAAAAACACGACTATTTGTAAAAATATCCCTAGATTTTTGCGTTGTGGGTATATGCAGCTCTAAAGCAGGCTGTGACGAAGGTAGTTTATCGATCGAAACGGTTTATGAGAATGCTGCATAGTGTCTTAAAGAATTAATTGAATTCAGCATGGCTTTTAATTTTTTGGATGGATCATACAATAGCTAAAAAGTTACTTACAAGGTGGACTCAATATCAAGCGTTGTCAAATTAGCCAAAGAATATAATTCTTATTTTTTCTTATTTTCTTGGGAATCACTTATTCATTATTAGTTAATCTTGACAACGGTAGCTGGAACGCTACCGAAACGTTGAAATAAAAAAATAAAAAAAACATTATTGTGGTTTGATTCCCAAGAAAATAAGAAAAAATAACAAGTAATGCCACAAGGAACTTATAGAAGATAAATATAATTCTTCATCTGACAGTGTAAACAGTTTTTTTACAATATAATATTATAACGCCGACATAGTTTAGTTATTTTTAAATAAATATTTAATGAATAGTTAAATATTCATTGCACAATACAAATTATACACTTTGAATAAATGTCATAAAAAAAAATGGAAATTTTGAAATGTGAATAATTCGAGAACAAAAAATACCAAAGGTGTTCGAGGGATCGAGAGATCTTATCTTAAAATCGCTTTTTCCCACTGCTCATTAATAGCTCAAACTATCCCAAAAACTCATTCGATTTCTAAATTTTAATACTACGTATTCAGAAATAAAAATTAAATTAAATTAAAAACTTCCTCACGAAACTTCTTTTTCATCGTACGTAGAAAGCCAGAAATTAAAAAAAAAACGTTTTCAATTTATTACTGGAATATAAAATGCTTTGGGGATTTCGAACTAGTTTCATTATCTCTAGAATTGGTTGGAGACTACGTCATTAAGTTTTCGTGAAAAAATATTAATTATTCGCCGAAAAACCGCGAGTTGATCGTAAAATCGTTTTTTTCGCATTTTCGGTTAAAAAGTCAATTTTGACCATGTTCCCGCAGTTTTAGAAAAAAAATAAATGTCATAATCGAAAATATAAAGATATACAGATTGATTCATTACTAATTGGAAATAATTTAACAGTAGAATCCTGACTTCCAATTATGAAGATTTAACCCAAAACACCTAAATAAAATGTAGCTGCTTACTTTATTTACGTAAAAAGTATTGGAGAATGGAAAAATTGTGCTAAATTTCTATTCCGCCAGTGGCGTAGAATTTGAGAACGATTAACCTGTCACTTGCCCCTGTCGTACGCCTCTGGTAGTAGCCAGAAACGTTTGTTCAACATAATTTAGTAGGGTGTACAGTGTCTACACTTTCTGTCAAATATGGAATGAATACGTAAAACAGTTTTAAAGTACTGGGCACAAATAGTATTTAAGTTTTTAAACAAAACACCCTGTAACTAAGTAAGCAGTTTTGTTTATATGCTTAAATACAAAATACGTAATCATGCTAAATAGTATTTAACTAAGAATAAACTAAAAAACTTACTTCAAACTTCGTCCTTACTTAGTAAAAGAATCTAGATTGTTTCACTAATAACACACATAAATTATTACTCCACATAAATGTTTAAAAGATATAACCAGTTTTATCTAACTTTATTGTTACTACCGCTATCACAACGAAATATAACAAAAGGTACGCCTACTGATAAATGATCGTAAAACTAAAATCAACTCCAGTTTTATAAAGATATAATATTCACTTCACTTTCAAACGATAACTGATAAATACTAAATAATAATTAGGATTAGAATATGTAAATTTTTCATTAAAGTTCTTTTTTCGTTTCGTTTAGATAAAAGTACTTGCTACGTCTGTCACATTTCTACTGAATCTGCGCAAGGAAATAAATACTACGATAAAACGTGTAGTTGATGTTTACAACACACTTATTTTCGTTAAGATAGACGAAGCGGTTTTGATGCTTTCCTCAATTGTTTTTCAGAAACAGATATGGGAACGTCAAAAGCAACATTTTAGGAAATTTTCAATAGGGAATTCCTTTGATACTTCAATACATTTTTAATAACGATAAGGAGTTATTTGTTGTTGTAAAATATTGTAATATAATAATACAGTTTTCTTTCTATCAACCGTGAGGAGTTATTACCGTTTGATTTATAATATACGAGGATATATTGAAAAATTCCTACTATGGAACCAAACAAAATTTCAATGTCAAAATATTTTATTACACAACATATTCTCTTGTTAATTGGATACATTTATAACAGCAAACCTGCAACGTCTCTAGACCTTTAAAAAAAAATGTTTCTTCTTGCTTTGCAGACCAGACCTCCACAGCTTTTATTACCTCCTCGTTGGAAGAAAATTTACGACCTTTTAAACTTTTTTTCGGTTGAGGAAAGAGATGATAGTCGGACGGAGCCAAATCTGGTGAATAAGGGAGGTGTTCTAGTAATTCAAACCATGAATCACGAATTGTCCTGCAAAAACAAAACACCTTTGGATAGCTTTCCGCGTCTTTTCTCTTTAATTTTTTCCCGTAGAGTGGTCAGTAATGTCGAATAGTACTCTCCAGTTATTGTTCTACCCTTATCGAAAAAATCAATCATGATTACTCCATGGCAATCCCAAAAAACTGAAGCAAGAACTTTTCCAGTAGATTTTTGGACACGAAACTTCTTAGGTCTTGGAGAACCAGAGTCTCGCCATTCCATCGATTGTTGCTTTGTTTCTGGATCGTAGAAATGTACCCAAGTCTCATCCACAGTAACAATTCGGTTTATGAAGTCTACATCGTTTTCAAATCGAGCACAGATCGAACGCGATGCTTCTACCCTTGCACGCTTTTGGTCAACATTCAAACATTTGGGGATCCATTTTGCAGCAATTTTTCTCATGTCCAATTTGACGTGAACTATATGATGAACGCGTTCGTATAAAATATTCAGTGCTTCAGATATCCGTTTTAGCCCAATTCAACGGTCTGATAAAATCATGTCATGAACTGCAACGATATTTTCGGGGACTGACACAGAAACTGGCCTTCCCGGTCGGTCATCATCTTCAATGGAAAATTTACCTCTTTTGAAGCTTGCAGTCCAATTTTTCACGGTCGCATACGAAGGACATTGATCACCAAGGGTATTAAGCATATCTTCGTAAATCTGCTTACCTTGATTATGGCTCGATACTCCAATTTTTCGATTTTCACAATTTTGGTGGACATCTTTTTCCTTTTAATTTATTGCGTAACTCTGGTTTACTTTTTTGACGTCAAAATCCACACTGACACTTCTAATAAGTTATTCGTTGCTATGGTAACGCAATATTTTGTTTATGCATGGAACTGGTCTATGCTAACTAGATATCAATACATCCTCGCAATAATACAGTTTTCTTTCCATCAACCGTGAGGAGTAATAACCGATTGATTTATAATATACAATAGTATACAATTATTAAGTACAAATTATACATTGTACATAAATTTCAGCTCTGCCAGTTTTTTTGCCAAGTCGGGATTTTGGAAATTTTTTAGTGAAAAAAGCGAGATTCCTCGTTGAAATCATGGATACCATTCAACCACTTATAGTGATGTGATCAGGGAGGTAATACTCGTTACTTAAGTGAATTTTGTTAATAACAATACTTTTTTGTCGATAAATTTCATGTATTGCTCATCTTATTCAAAAAGTTCAAAATTTTCAAAAACTGTTTTTCTTTTATTTTCTAAAATTAAACAAAAACTTTCATTTTATTGGTATTTGTTTGCTTTTTAAAAAAAAAATTAAAATTACAAATATCTCCAACTAAATTGGGTGGGCGGTTAATTCTGCCGGTGAGTGTAGATAATCAAGTGAAAATTTAACATAAATTTGAAAAATTGCATTTTCTTCCATACCAAAATCTAAGAAAAAATAAAAAAAAAATTTCGGGAATAGATTGTTGTAATTTTTGGTCTTGTCAAACAATAATCCATTTTCGTCAGCCGGACGCCTTGGTCGGATTAATCGAATTTGGCTCAAGGCTCACCGTTCCACGTGTCTTTGTCTAACTTCTAATAATACCAATAACAAAAATAATCAAGAGTATTAAGAAAAAGTACTCATAATGATTTAAAGGTACTGATTTCAGCATTTTAGTACCGATGCTGGCGACACTGGGACATACTGTGGCTAGAATAGGGTAGGTTTGTCATGTATTAGGACCTCCACTGCGGCTAGTCTAGTCTAATGTGGCTTTTCATATATCACCAAACAAATTCAAGTTCTCAACAAATCCGATCACCTTATTTGGTGAATTATATTTCAGGTCTGAGGGCGAGAATGAGACCATGCCAAGTATCAAAATATAAGTCACACAGTATGTTTCATCATCTTCCAGACAAAGAGGGCATTTCGGATCCATCGACATTCCCAAGTCTTTCCATATGATGATTCAGACGAAAGTCTGCTATACTCTAATACTTAATTGGAGACATTCTTCGAAGGATGTATGAATGTATGTATTGAATGAACCAATCCTTGTGTACATTATGCCGGAATTGTGAGCACGAGACGAGCTAAGTGCCGCTTGGTGAGATTGTTTTTCTCCAATATCTCCGTACATAAATCGATAGCGTAAATTTCCGCCTGAAATGCAGTTGCATAGGTTGATATGTCTGTCCTAGAATAAATAACATCCATTTAGCATCCCTTTCAGAAAAATATAGAGAGAAAGTGTGTCCAGAAACATTTCCATGGCTGCTAACACCAGTAATTATCAGAAAAGCCTTTATCTGTATACGTTCGCAGTAAAGTTTTCGTCCACCAAGCAATAGCTTCATATATGATTATCAGTCTTACAATTATCACGATATATCCACAAAGTTAACCTAGTGGAGAATGTTTCCAAAGCGAGCGTTCCGTTCCGTGTACTTTTTCATCTAGGATTATCCCAAAATATTTTAGTTCCGTTGCAAATGAAATAACCTCCATACGAATATTATTTGTCCTTTTTTTTATTTTCGATTGTTATTGTTTGCTGATTAATATCTAAATTTTTTTGTCAAATATCATAAATTTGAAAATATAATATCTCAGTTGTCTTAGTATGCCCAATACTGTTTAAAATCTATCTGCAGGAGGTTTCTGGTGAGCAGGAGCACCAAATTTTACAGATAACGCGGTTTAAATATATATATATATATTTTATTAAGTGTGTGTACTCATTCAATTACATTAACACTCAAATAAATAATTTTCCTCAAAGCATTTTATTGACTTGAATGTGTGAATTGTAATATAACAAACGACTGAATAATCGTTTTTAGTTACTTTAAATGTGTGTTAATACTCTTAAGCAATAAATAATTCTGTTGTAAAATAATATCAAGTTCACGATCAAATTAAATCCGATAAAACGCTTGCGCTTACCTACTAACACTAAAATTTGTTACAAGGTTGTTTTTATTTCTCTGGGAATCATTTAAAATATGAAACGTAAATCGTGTTGTGCAGTTGATTAACAGAAATTGGGATTTATCATTTACGTTCAGATATTACACAGAAACAACTTGGTACATTTTTATGAAATAAATAAAGTAATTTCAATACGTTTGGTTATGGAAATAGTTTGTTATCAGTTTCAATAAATATGTGTTATTATCATCGTTAAAATAACTAATGACTAATTAATATAAACGTTAAAATGAACAGTTTTGATATGGTGTGTGTACTGATAAGGTTTTGAAACGTTTACAAAAATAAACACATCTCTAATTTCCTTAGGACCATTCTATACGGACTGTTTAAACGCGGCAGTTTGAACGTCTTGAAAACTACAAGTAACTGGGGACACGGTAAAGCACGGGTCACACTAGGTTGGTTGCCAGCTGCGAATTAAGGAAGCCACTACTATAAGCTTGGTGTGACCACGAAATTCGCAGCTGACACGATCAGCCGGCGAGTATTTGCCAGCGGCTGACGAAGTCGGACATGTTCAACTTTTGGTAGCAGGTAGAGGCGACTAGAAGGTCATGTGATCCACTCGCGCTTGCTGGAGCAAGCTAGCAGCGCAGTCTGACCACCAGGGTTGCCAGCCGCTGATAATCAGCGGCTGGCAATCAGCCTAGTGTGATCCGTGCTTAAGGAATACGGAGTGTCTATACGGGCTTTTTCACTGCCTTGTTTGGACCGCTAGGTTTTTAACGGTTCGTATAGTTGGCAAAACAACGACTTGGTTACGGCGTATAAACTGCCGCGTTTAAACAGTCCGCATAGAATGGGCCTTACAACCTCCATATTGACAACAAACTTACACATTGGCTGTCAACGAGCGGTCTGGCAGCGTCCAGACTGTCCGTATAGTGTGTAACGCGTTTTAAAAACAGTTCTACGTCTAGTAAACCGCTAGGTTTTTAACGGATCGTATAGTTTGCAAAAAAACGGTTTGGTTACGGCGTATAAACTGCCGCGTTTAAACAGTCCGTATAGAATGAGCCTTACGACATCCATATTGACAACAAACTTACACATTGGCTGTCAACGAGCAGTCTGACAGCGTCCAGACTGCCAGAATAGAGTCGCACGCTTTTACAAACAGTTCTGCGGTTAATAAACCGCCAGGTTTTTAACGGTTGGTATAGTTGGCAAAAAACGGCGTGGTTACGACGTATAAACTGCCACGTTTAAACAGTCCGTATAGAATGGGCCTTACGACATCCATATTGACAACAAACTTACACATTGGCTGTCAACGAGCGGTCTGGCAGCGTCCAGACTGCCCTTATAGAGTGGCACGCGTTTTATAAACAGTTTTACGGTTAGTAAACAGCTAGGTTTTTAACGGTTCGTATAGTTGGTAAAAAAACGGCGTGGTTACGGCGTATAAACTGCCGCGTTTAAACAGTCCGTATAAGAAGGGCCTTACGACATCCATATTGACAACAAACTTACACAATGGCTGTCAACGAGCGGTCTGGCAGCGTCCAGACTGCCCGTATAGAGTGGCACGCGTTTTACAAACAGTTCTACGGTTAGTAAACCGCTAGGTTTTTAACGGTTCGTATAGTTGGTAAAAAAACGGCGTGGTTACGCGTATAAACTGCCGCGTTTAAACAGTCCGTATAGAAAGGGCCTTACGACATCCATATTGACAGCAAACTTACACATTGGTTGTCAACGAGCGTCCAGACTGCCCGTATAGAGTGGCACGCGTTTTACAAACAGTTCTACGGTTAGTAAACCGATAGGTTTTTAACGGTTCGTATAATTGGCAAAAAACGGCTTGGTTACGGCGTATAAACTGCCGCGTTTAAACACTCCTTATAGAATGGGCCTTAAACTAAATTGGCTTCTTTATATCTCTATCTGTATATTCTCCAGGGGCACGCCAAGCCTGTGTGCAAAATATTATTTTACGCCCCCTACCCCTTTTTTAGTAAAAATGTATACATGGGTGGGTACACATAAATAAAATTAAATGTGCTAATACCTATATTTAATTTTTATACTGATACATCAGATCAGGGGTACACACAAAATTGATACTTATCTAATTTTGAAATGAAATATGTGTTAATTTATATACCTTATACTGTATAGTCTTAATAATCTATAATTTAAAATCATCATTATCAATTATTGATGATTGCAATTTTGCAAATAAATGAGTATCTTTTCGCTCCAAAACCGTTCGAGATGCCCCTTTGGAGCGAAAAGTGCCGTGCACCCCGCGTTCGTTTTTGTGATTTCACAGTGAACGGAGTTCACTCCTAAAGCACTACCTCGACAAGGTGGCACGATCGGAGTGGGCATGCGTGTTACAAACTTTCCTCTGATTTTTAGGGTTTGTTATTGTTTTTTTCATATAATCGGCATATTATTCAGAAGCAAAACATTAAAACAATGTATAATTCTCCTGTTAATTCTTCTGGTATTGTAAAATACGTCCTAAGCGGAGTCGAACAATACTTTACATACCATTTAAGATATAATAAGGTTTTACTTACCAACAACAAACTATGCAAATTATTTAAACAAACTATAATTATATTATTTAAATAGTTATATTTAGTAAGCAGCCTTTAAATCAAAGTAACTCAATATTGAGTTTTCTTAGCTTTGGTCTTAAAAATGATAAAAAACTGAAACAAAATAAATAAATTATAAAAGTAAAAGAAGTGAGGTTACATTATTTTTAAACACTCTCAAATCCGCTCCAACTCGTTCGAGATAGACTTTCTCACTCCAAACGCTCCTGTATCACGTGATTGATACGCCGCTCTCATTCCGCTCCAGCACCGTATGACCAAATCAAACCCACCTATAGTTGGCGCGGCCCTGCTCCATGAGTATTTCAATTTCCATACATCATGGTAAGTTTATAAACATTTCTCAGTCCTAATAAGTTAAATGACAGAAGTTACTTAACCTTGAAACTTACTGACTTTCAGCTTTTAGGACTATGACCAAGGTAATGCACTAGTGCCACCGAATATGTTGTCAGTTTTCAATCTACCAGGCTGTTGCCAAAATTCTAGTACTAAGTTAGGGTTAGGAGTAGGGCAAAGCTAAAGCCAAAAGTAAGGACTAATGATTTTCTATAAACCAATCAGAGATAACGTTGGAATGAGTTAATAGTTTGCACAGAGCAAGTGGTGTAGGTTCGACTCGGCTCGGGTTACATTCTCGGTACCGACTGAACTGCTGTGAGTTTTTTCCTTCTGTCATTTCATCCATGGAGTTTATATATTTCATCAATCAGATAGTTTGTTTTATACTAATAATAAGATCTTAATAATAAAAATTTATGACATTTGAAGATATTCTAAAATTTATTAAAAACCCGGTATTTTGTTGTCAGAAGAATTAATGTAGGATTTTGTTCACACTGTGAGCATATTTCAAGTTTAACGCTGTTACGGCAAATGTATGATAATTCCATTTACAAGCTATTGTCGTTCATCGTGTGTTCGAGATTAAAAACATAATATGCGTCTCCCAAAAAATGTTTTCCGCGGCCACTAGAAAATAGACTAGAAAACAGATAGGTTCCTCCCTAATTATGCCAATTGTATGCATGTGCTTCCTTAGGGTTCAGTGACCGGTGAGTAAACCCGTCACTTTCCTAAACTGTCCCCTGCTGAGGTTTGATTAGATTAAGATATAATATTTATATAAATTGTTGTAAAGTTTTGTGACGTATTAGAAGTTTTTATAACCAAAATACAAAGAATATTAAAATAGAATAACATTGAAGTAATAATAATATGCCTACTTTGTTATTTTTGAGATCGCCGAAAAAGTGTATAGAAAACATACCTGAACAAAAAACGAATTGGTTAAGTCACTTGTATATTGTAGAACTATATACTATTATTCTACGATTTCTGTAGGTAAAAAATTATCTAGAAATTTACTTGGTTGTCTAGTTCCTGTGCACCGTTTTTATCACTAAACGTTTTCTATAAATAAACACTCACTTGCTAAAATTCTATTGTTAATCATTTACTTATTGATAAGTTAGGATTGTGATGACAAATGAATTGAAATGTGTCAATTGCCAAAGTAATGATTCGTATTGGAAAATCCATACAGTCAATTGCTGTTTTTTCCAAGATTTATGATATTTGTTAGAATTTGAAGCTCCTCTATTGATATTTCTGGGAATCTACTTTTATCGAAAAAATCATCAAACTGTATCCGGGTATACCACAATTTTACGGTAAGCCTCGCTGCTCATTTTCTTTTTATTATTGTACTTTATAATTGTCAAACTGATCTACTGCTCTTTGCAATTTTCTTTGTTTCTTCACTTTTTATTATTGTACTTTAAAACTGTATAACTGATCTACTGTTCTTTGCAATTTTTTCTTTGTTTCTTTTCTTTTTATTATTAAAATGTTTTTACCCATTTTTTGTACAATAAATATCACTGTAATCACTATTATAGAGAAACATGTAGAAAGGCTCCTCCTGTTTGTTTCTTAAATACATAAATAATAACAGTTTTAGCACAATTCTGGATCAACTACATTCGTAAACTGGATTAACTTTGGCCTACCACCGATATAGAGAGGTTTCTAATGTAGCTTGATCATCAAATGTAGAATTCATATTGAAAAATTATCTCACACGAATGCTTTTTCAGTACATTTGCGCTAAAAATGGCAAATTCTTGTTAGAAACCCGAGATTGTTGAACTTTATGTTTCCTATGTCTATTCTTTTGAAATTGTATCCCCTTTTAGAGGAATATCTTAGATGCGCTAATGATTGGAACAATATAAAATTGAGGAAATAAACCTTTCATCAGCACTACCAATAAGAAATTTGCGACACGTTTTCCCTATTTTCCATTTTTAGCAGTATTCTTATTATTCCTTTTTTCCTCTCAGTTGGTATTTTTTTTCCTATATTCATATCCCGTTTATAATGGCAGCAATGGAAGTGATTCTCAACCTCACACTAGTACGTATGGTGGTAAAGCCGAAGAAAAGAAAAGATCTGACTATTGGAAAGATCTAGTACGGCTTAGGCAATCTAAGATTCTTCTGGGTGACTACAACCTGTTGAGATCAAATGAATGCATAAGTCAAAGTAAAACTGCACTAAGAGTTTTAACAAGAATCCTAACGAGACATTGTCGCCTGAATTGGCATCTTAAAAACCTCAAAATAGTGGAGGAAGAAGATTGTAGATTTTGTGGAATGGAAGAAGAAACCCATCCACATACTTGCGAACTGCACAGCAATTCAGAATCCTAGGGCACAGTACCTGGGAGACTACTGGATAGAAGAGGGATAGTTAACTAAGTTGAAGCCTGCAGATATCCTAAAATTCCTCCGGGAAATAGGAGTAAACTAGCGACTAGGCTGAGACTCTCCTCAGAAACTAAGTAGAAGTAAGACGACACAATAGATCTTTTAGGTCTCAGTGAATCTTACCCTAAAATACATACATACATCCCGTTTATTATTATAAAATATTTATATTGAGATGTAGCATGTGCTCTTTTATCAGCTGTTTACTCAATCAATTCGTGATGGTTTGTTATTTTTTAGATAAGATATTTAACACTTTTTAAGTAAAATATTTATTATGTACTATAATCTAATGTTTGATTCAGGATTAAATACCTATTGCTCAACAACAAAACATACTGCTTGTAAGCATTATTTTATTAAACATAGTTTCCTTCAGGAAGTCCTTTACGGGCAGTTTATCCATCATTTAAACTTCTCGCAATTTCCCATTAATCACGATTTCATAACCTTTGAAAGTGAACAAAACAGAACCTGATTAAATATATTGTCTAAACAACTAATCAATCATTCTAATCAAACCTGAAATTAAACGACCCTAAAAGTAACTGATAACTTATGCAATTATTGTATATATGAAATTGAGCATCAAAAAGCGCATCAGTCCATGTCGGCGTTCTAAATATACATGAACAGTTGAATTCCCCCATGCTGCAGTATCTATTTTCATTCGCACTATAATAATAAAAACGTTTAAGTTGGCGTTTTATTCTATTTAGACCAGTCAATATGTGTCTAACCTCACCATTTATTTTCTCACTCAAAACGTGACACCTTTAATTTATTATTCATGGTGAAAAATGAAAGAAATTAGCAGATTTTTTGCAGCACTGCTTTTGTTTTTAAATACGAAGATAACAATGAGCATTACTTGTTGATTTATATACCCTTCGTTATCTAAATGGCTTTTAACACTGCGACTCCTTACCGTATTTTCCACTGGTATCTGAATATTTCAAGATTATGGGAAACTCTTTTTGTTTCTGTTAGGCAGTCGTGAAATAATTAGAAGAAAATTCTTATATTCTCAACGTATAATAAATTATAAACTTTTATAATCCACACTTTTTTAGCCGGTCCTTGCCACAGGATTGAAATATCAGGTCAAGGTTAACGTTGATATTGTTGTTCAACATATAGCTCGGAATATAGTTTCACTTATTGAATTTTCAAGGTGATATTGATAGCTGCTGGTTCACCAGACGTACATCATGAAAGACTGTTGCTGTCGAACACTCTCAACAAGTTGAGTCTTTGGTCGGCGGCACCAGGCGGCGGATCCAGTTTAGACGTTCATTTTGGATCCCATTCTTTCACAGCTGTAAGAATGTACAGGTAAACTGGTATCTCGTGACAAGGCAGAGCTTCCAGTACGCAGAGAGAGAACGTATTCGGCCCACTGCATAACATCTACCGCACGATTGGCTTTGCTGGATCCCTACTTTCAAATTTGTTACGGCGCATCGTCACCTCATTTCACGAGATACCGGTTGGAGTGTACTTGAAGGTCAGATAATGTGAATATTCAGGCGTTGCCAAGAGGTCTTCCAGTGTAGCTCAAATAGCATAGCCATCTGTCCATCACAACCCAGCATCCCTTTTGTATATTCTGTAGGTGTTTATTCTCGCCACCCCCCAAGAGGGATATGAAGGGGAGTTATGTTGAGAATCCCGAAGGAGTGCGAATTTCACCAGTAGTTACCAGACAGGCTTGTCTCTGCAGTCTGGTAAGTCTAACACGCGACATATTTTGCTGGCACCTGCTCCACCAGAATACGGAGCCATATCACATACCACCGGCTAATGAACATATTAGAAGAGCACAGTACTATCTTTTGGCAATATAAAAATATTTATCTATTTTGATGAATTCTACGGATTTTGCCATATCATATTATTTAAATCTAATAATTATATAATGACTTGAATTTTATGTGGTTCCTCAATATGTCATGTAATAAATAATCTAAGATAAATATTTCTATTAAATTCAAATCCTCACACAGCACGGCAGTGTTATTGGAATCTGTGACCTTTGCTGTGTGTATTGATATCCTTGTTCTGGAATGAGAGAATCTATTTAGATGTTGTTTTTGAACAATGTGTCAGTACAGCGGGTTATTCATCTAGTCTGTTCAATGATCGAAACTACATACAACCATCACATGCAGCCAGTAAATATGTCTAGAAAGGAGTACCGAGAAAAATATATCCCATCCGGAAGTTTCTCGACATAACAGCGTTGACATAATATTGACATGATCGTAAAGTGATCGGAGCATGAATCAAAGGAAGAGGAAATTTCTTAAGCGAAATCGGACTTGCAGCAATGACTATAAACGCTTCAAATTGAACGTTCAATCATTAAAGGCACCGTACAACTCCCCAACTGTTATCCCAAACCCTCTAGGTTTGTTCCAACTGGCATTTATGAACCATTCTGGAATCGTTTCAAGTACTGACACTTCAACTTTAATACCCCTTCCAGGTACAGTTTGTATACTGTCCCAAGCAGTCCCAGCAACGATATCATAAACAGTTGAAATGCGAAAGAAATACAGCACTTGTGCGAACGATACCAAGAATAGTTCTCTCTATCATTGGCTACGCCATTGAGCCCTGATACCGACTTTATTGAGGTGAAACTGTGAAAGCTCACATATACACTGCGTTCCCTGTCTTTACTCCACAACTCTGCAACGACATTTTTATAGAGCTTGTCAAATGTGGGTGATGTTACCAAGCATTTATTCTTATTTTCTGTGCAAAACTAATTTATATATTCACCTTCTTACTTCTTAGAAATCAAAAAACCTGGGACATGCCGCAAGATTTTATGATGAAAAGAAGGAATGGGATCCAAATACCATTACCAGACTTGGAAAGAATGCCAATCAATGGTACACTGACGGCTCAAAAGCAATAGACGGAACGGATAGGAGTGTACGGGCCAGAGACCAAACACTCTGAAAGCCTGGGAAAAAGAAAGAAAGAAAGAAAGTGAGTCCAGTTCAATATTAACAAAGGATATAAAAGGCAAAAATTTATCATACTGTCGGATATTCAAACAGCCATTAACCCAGTGAGCTCTTGTGTAATCAGTTTCAAAATGATGTGGGAATGCCTAGACATACTCAATGGACTAGGCGAGAGCAATATAGCAACCTTACTGTGGAATCCAGGACATACTGGAATAGAAGGAAATTATATAGCAGATGGACTAGCAAAGTGGGGGACTGAAAGACCCTTTTGGGGGCCGGAACCCTTTTGCGGTATCAGCCCCAATGTAATATTGGAAAAAATAAGCAAAGCCTAAGAAAAGAGAAGATCTGACCACTGGAAAGATCTAGTAGGAATTAGACAATCAAAGATTCTGTTGGGTGGATTCAACCCGTTGAGATCAAATGAATGCATAAGTCAAAGTAAAACTGCACTAAGAATTTTAACAGGGATCCTAACGAAACATTGCCGCTTAAACGGGCATCTAAAAAAGCTCAAAATAGTGGAGGAAGAAGAATATAGATTCTGTGTTAAAGATATTTTTCTACGCGCCTTTTTAACCAAGCAGCATCTATTTCAATTACTCTCACTCTCAATTCAAAACACTTTTTCTTTAAAAATTAATCTCAAAAAATGAAAGCATTGTCGAATATTTTATCACAGTTAACTTAGCTTAACATATTATTTAATATTATGAGTGCCTGCTTGCATGTTATATCTTCTAAAAACATTAGAACCAAGCTGGATAATAACCCAATTTTTGTGACGTTAAGAATGCTACACAGAAAAAAACGGTGTGCTCGAAATGATTCTTATAAATTCTCTACGAAATTTTATTGAATACATTAGTCTCTATAATATTATCAACTTTAGCTATAAAACTACATATTCTCGCGAGAATTGCATCCCTGCAGGCACTCCACGAATAGTATCTGGAGGATAAAAGTTCGAAATATATAATATTATTAGTGAGTTTCGATTTTATATATTGCAGAGTTAACATAAAGTCTTTCCAAATGGTCTATTTAATTTTATCAAATGTATAACTATTTGTATTTGTAGGAAGTACCAACATTCGCGATCCGTTGAGATTCACCTCCAGGGAATAAGTATTAAAATATAGTTTACGATCATGATTAAATAAAATCAATACGAATTCAAAGAGAAACAGTTTAATCCATCCCAATGAAACGAGTATTTCAGAAAAACTTTTTTCAAATTATTAAACTGAAAAGTTTACCGACTTAAAGCAAAGATTACAAATCTTTGCTTAAACAACTTAAAATATTCCAAAGAGGAAATAGTTATCCGTAGTAACTAAACTATCACCGAAAACACTCTTAATCAACATTTTACTAAAGAGAGCAACCTTAAGACTGATTTAATCCCATTTCTAAATCGACTGGGAACAAGTGTTTCTAGATTCCGATCTAATCGGATCAGAGTTAATAGTTAAGTTGTAACTTCGTATTAATCAGTTGTTAACAATCTTCTTCCAACATATATGAGAAAATTTAATATCGGTAATTGAATAGGTGACTAGGTGTTGAAATTGCATTCGGGGGTTTACAAGAAGTAAGTGAGTGTGTTGTTTATGGTATTTTAAGAGGTATTGAAGAATAGAGAAATAAAAATAATAAGAGCATAAAGTTACCACTAGCGCCTACCTTGGTTACATGTATGAACTATCACTTAAGAAGCGGGCTTTTTGAATTTTTGAACTTTCAGGATACGCGTAAAATTGTACAATATTTGCAATGAAATGATTTTGCAAATTAATATTTGTCTTTTAGTCTTTTGAGTCAAGTCTTAAAAGACTAAGAAATAACATAATTGTTCTAAATAATTCAGCTGCAAATACCGTATAAGGTATACAGATACATGCAATGAGAAACGGAACATAGGGATTTAATGTATTTTCCGATTTAAATAGTCCACCAACAAAAAATTTCTATAAATTTACTTCAATGAATACCAAGTAATTAGCTGGACAGCTGGATTCAGAACTACTGTAAGAAACCCCGCCTATTCTCCTTCCAATATTTGTTAGTATTCAGGGTCTTTTGATTTCTTTTGGACATAGCAGCTTCCAAAATAAAAATGAATTCGTGAATAAAACAAAATAAGATTCCTTAAATTAAAATAAATTGAAAATAAATTCCGAAAAAGAACTTGAAATGCTAAAACTAAAAAATTAATGAATTAAAGGTTCAAATGTTGAGACAAACAAAAACCGAATCTCTATTGAACAAAGATAATCTTGTATCTCTGAGCTGATTCGGTGTAATGTTTGCACAATGCTGGACAATTTTCACCCTTAATTCTATCAAATTTTGAGCCCGTTCAAAATTGTGCCGATAAATTTAATTTTTTAAAAAAACCCATAAAAAGAAATCATTCGAGGACAAATCCGCTGATCTTGTGAGTGACCTCCAAAATACCACGATAACATTTCAATTTTCTTCTGATGGGTATACATTCAGATTTCCCTACGAATTAATTCTAGTTTGAATAGTTATGGGCTTGAACAGTACTCGATATCGACTACGGAGTGGTGGGAATTGTACGATATGTTGTAGATGTCCAACTGAACGATTGTTATAGTCGTGTTTTTAATCTGTTGAAGCTTGATATTGGTCGACTAGTTCAAAAGCTGTTCTGATACAATGCTTAAAATTTCTGTTCCATTTTTTATTGCATGTATCTGTATAATATTATTAGAGGGAATGATGGTAGGAGATTAAAATCCCCTTTGCAAGTGAGAAAATATTATTAATTTAACATCTTTCCTATAATTAAATATACAAAATAAGCATTTTAATTTTACATTTAAAATGTCCGAATTGTCGTAATAATATGTCAGTTAGGTCAAAGACTCAGGTAGTTCCTAATCCTACGATTCAGTTGGGCCTAGAATATGAAATCAAGAGATTAACTACTAGCAACCCTTAATAATATTTAATGCATTGTTAGGTAGGATAGGTTCATTTATCCATTCTTTGATTAAAATGAAATCATTCCCAGTGTATTCAATGTTTAGTGAGAAATGTTGTAAGTTATTATGGTTCTAAAGCAAATACATTAAAGTGCGGTAAGATATGTTGGAGATGTGTGAACCGCAAATGAAGTGCAAACATTAGAAGATGAAATGAAAGTCATTGAAAGTAAGATTAATCATAATCATCAACATGACAAAACAATAAGTAAACAGAGAGGGAGTAAAAGCCTAAATAAGAGAGCTATAGATGATCCAACGGAATTTTTGAAATAATGTCTAATGATGAACACGTGATTATTATTTTTAACCTGTTCCGAAATTGGACCTGTAGGATTATATTGAACCATTTTCGGCAACGGATTATAGCAGGTCATTTGGCCCAACTAAATTGTCTCCCGAATTGTGCGACGGACTACGCGATGAAGTGCGCCGTGCGGATGGATGAGGGCGTAATGGCACAAGACCGCAGGTACTGGCTCTGACTACAAAATTATAATACAATAAATAATAAACAAAATACCAGTAAGCGCCAAACGTGATGACGAGCGACCGCGCAGGTATAGACTCTCCCAACTAAATTACTATTGGATTACGATAAGCCCCTTGCCGATCAGTGTCGTACCTATAAATATGATTTCTTTTCAACACAAAAATTATCCAGATAACTCCAAACTCCAACAGAATTGGAGGACAACTAATGATACGTGATACGCCTCTGTACAGAGCATTTTATGTCTTGCAAGAGCTGTAGTGGAAGGTTTACATTGAAAATGAGTTTGTGCGCATGGAGGCGAGCTCTACATCACGTTTGGCGCTTGCTATACCTCATTTAAAAACCAGTAAGAGTAATTTGAATTTAAGTTGGCAATTCTGTAGACCTCTGATTGGTCAGATTCAGCCCAGTTTCACACAACACTTCGTAGCAGCTGATAATTTATTACTTTCTATTTTTGACAATTCTGACAGATGAATATGCTTATTTTTGTCATTGCATCCGCTGTTGTTATTTTATTATTTTTACTTAGTTTCCACTCCATTTCGTTAGAACTGTTCCTTTAAAACCTTCAGTAAGCAATTGTATTGAATATCTGCAATTATGGATCCTTCTACTTCGAGTACAGCTCTTCGCTTATTAGGCCGGCAAAACAAAGTAAACGCTGAACATAGGTTATTTAAGACCCTCAGAAAAACAATGTACAATAAATGTGTGTATAAAATATAATATATTGGATAAAAAACCAAAAATATCCATGTTAAATCCAAAATGTCTCAAACAGTTGGTGGCGTGGCTGATTTCTTCGTCCATCAAGGCATATTTAATAGATTTGGAACACGACTGTTGACTACTTTCCTTTTAGTAACTAATCTGGTAACTTTTAGTGGTGTGAGTAAGGCTTTTCAAGTTACTCCTCCTGGTTTTTAAGTGAACTATAGTATAAATATCAAAATAGGGTAAAAAGCCTTTATTTTTTGATTTTTATTTAAGTTAGGTTACTTTTTTGATATCTCTTTTATTTTCGAGTTAATAAAGTTTACAAGATATATATGACGGTAGTTATTTATAACAAAAATGCTAGTGCTGTTCTCCGAACAGCAACAACTGAGCAGAGTGCGTTTAATTAATACAATTAAGCAACTGCATTCAGTGCAAAAAGCTTAGCGGTCTGTACCTGGTCTATTATCGTTTTATATTTTAACACATGGTGGTTGGATATAAGTGAGGCAGTGAAGCGTTGCGAGTTTTTTTATTTTGAATTATTACATGCGGGCAGTGGCTGGCAAACCATTTTCAATTATCGGACTAATTTTGTACGAATACCTACAACGTTACGTAGGCTATTACACTTGTTATATTTATATCCTTTGAAGATGGAATATATAAATTATATTTTCTCGTGACTGGTGTTCGTTTAATTGTAATAGTTGCATGTTATTAAAAGTACTTGCTTTATTAAAATGGTGAAAATATGTTAATTATAATAATCGTGAAATTATTATAGTAACGGTGTTTTAGACAAGAACTTTAACATACAGTGTGATGATTTGGGAATGTAGTCTAATAAAGTAGATATTTACAAAATAACACTTTACCTTAAAGTCAATGTTTAACTACTCGGGAAAGTCTGATATTTTGTACACAATTTATAAATTTTCAACTTTAAATGGGTGTCAGGTCACAAGGGTATTGAAGGAAATTAAAAAGCAGACGCCCTAGCAAGAGAAGGATCGGCAACCGGTGTAACAAAGGCTTCGGTAAGAACCACATTAAACCAGTGGGTGCACAAACACCTCAAATACTGGCAAACAATTCCGAAGCTCAAACACAGTAAACTGTTGGTTAAACACCCATACCAAAACTTACTGAAGAAATCCTAAAGTTAAATAGGAGAGATATCAGGCTGGTAACCGGCCTTATTACCGGACACTGCGGCCTGGGAAAAAACCTTCACACAATGGGGATCTTCCAAGAAGTACCTATGTGTAGATTATGAGGTGAGGAGGACGAAACAGCCACCCATATAACTTTCGAATGTGAGGCTCTACGTTGGTGGAGGTATAGACAAATAGGGCCAGATGACCCTGTATCCAACCTCACCAAAAGAGATACTGAGAAGAGACTTCTAGATCTCATCAAGGTCACAAATCTTCTCACGGAGTAGCAGACAAACAGGACAATACAATAAGCCAATGGCGGCAGTGTTGGGGCCCACTAACCCGGCCTGTTTCGTCTGATTACCAATCAACCAACCAACCAACTTTAAATAGAGTGTGAGAGTCAGGAAACATCATGAAAACATGGGAACAACCTTAAGCATCTTACACTCCATAAGAAAGTGTGCTCAGTTCAATATTTATAAAATATATGGAGGACAAAGGATAAAAATCATTTCGAATAGTCAAGCAGCCATCAAAGCACTGAGTTCTTGTGTAATAAGTTCCAAAATGGTATGGGAATGCCTAGGCAAACTTGATGTACTAGACAAGAACAATATCGTTACCGATTCCATGACACACTGGAATAGAAGGAAATGAAATAGCAGATGAACTAGCAAAGAGGGAAAGTGAAACATCCCTTTTGTGGAAACATTGACGGTGGTCACGACAATCAGGCCAAAAAATATTAAGTAACTAATGTATGTATGATGAGGTGACGTTCACTGAGACCTAAAAGATCTATTGTGCCCCCTTGGTTGGTTGGTTGGTTGGTAATCAGACGAAACAGGCCGGGTTAGTGGGCCTCAACACTGCAGCCGTTGGCTTATTGTATTGTCCTGTTTGTCTGCTAGTCTGTGAGAAGATTTGTGACCTTGATGAGATCTAGAAGTCTCTTCACAGTATCTCTTTTGGTGAGGTTGGATACAGGGTCGTCCGGCCCTATCTGTCTATACCTCCACCAACGTAGAGCCTCACATTCGAAAACTATATGGGTGGCTGTTTCGTCCTCTTCACCACATAATCTACATATTGTACCCCCTTACTTCTACTTAGTTCCCGAGGAACGTCTCAGAGACTAGTAGCTCCTTTAGTACTATTTCCCTCAGGAATTTTAGGATATCTGAAGGCTTCAACTTCCCTCCTCTATCCAATAATCTCCTAGGTGGTGTGCCCCAGGATTCTGAATTGCGGTGCAACTCGCAAGTATGTGGATGGAGGTTTCTTCTTCTACGCCACAGAATTTACATTCTTCTTCCTCCACTATTTTAAGCTTTTTTAGGTGCCCGTTCAGGCGGCAATGTTTCGTTAGGATCCCTGTTAAAACTCTTATTGCAGTTTTACTTTGATCAGAATCAGAATCCTTGATTGTCTAAGCCCTACTAGAACTTTCCAATGATCAGATCTTCTCTTTTCTTCTCATTTGCCTATTTCTTCCAATATAACATTGGGGCTGATACCGCAAAAGGGTTCCGGCCCCCAAAAGGGTCTTTCAGTTTACGGTTCAACCATTTTTCCACATTTGGCAACAGAAAATAGTCGCAGGAAACCGGAAAATATGATGGATGGAGTAGCAATTCGTAGTCTAATTTATGATTTTTGCCATGATGACCGCTCACGTGTAGGTACACCAGTGCATTCTTCCCAAAATTCGTTTCAAATCAATATAAAATCTTTCCAAAAGCTCTGCATAATATTCGCCAGAAATCGTTTTGCCCTTTTCAGGGTAATCGATGCGAATACTTTGATTGTTCCTTGGTCTGTAGCGTGTAGTGATGGATCCGTGAACTCAGTAAACCACTTCTCAACCATTGAAATTGTTGATGTAGACTCTCCATAGTATTTATCAAACATTTTCTTGGTTATAATAGCATAAAATATTGCTTTGTTTTATTAACTTTTTCCATTTTTGTTGAAATTTACGAAGTACTGTCTTCAATACCAAACTAAATAACGCTCGAAATTAGACAGCATGAATATGAATAGCTGACAGTTACTTCGGGAAAATTCCAAAAGTAGCTGGCCAATTAAACACGTATCTTTAATTTTTCTTCGGTACTTGTTAAGGTCATTTTAGATTAGACAATTTCTTGTGCAATATTTAGTTCAAGTTTTGGAACAATTCAAATTGTTTAGTCTAAAATTAGAAATTGTATTAAAGATTGTCTACCCTGCCAAATTGTAAAAAAAATAGAACAGGTTCTTTTTTTTGTTAACAATTTGATTGTATTGTTTGTGTTTCATGATGAAAATGTCATTAATCTGGATAAATTGTGGTTATGTATTAAGATGGTTGAAGAAAATTTAAATGATTCTATGAGAAGGATCTAAACTAATGATTGGAACTGAATTATTTCCATCTTTTAGAAAATAGACATTATTACTTTTCATATTTATTGACATATGTTGTTTTATGATTAATATCAACAAGTCTAATAAATGGTCACAACAATTCTCTCCTCCTTATTACAAACTATTTTACAATATGGAGACAATCAGCGGTCACTGGGGTACCTGAGCTTTCTATTCCCATAATCATAGGTTTGTAGCTTTCTGGTAGGCCTGCCAACAATATGATAACTATCCATTCGTCGCTTACTTTTAGACCAATGTTTGATAACTACTGAGCAGCGGTAATAATCGTGTTAACGTAATCTTCTACCGAATCACTGTTCTCTAGCGAAGTTGTGATTAAGATACGCAAAAGTCCGACACGTTTGGTTAAACCACTGTCCTGGAAAGTACTAGCAAGGTTTTCCCATGCTTCCTTTGCAGTTTTGGTAGACTGAACATAAACGTAGTTCAACGGATCAACCACTGCACTACCTGTTACCGAATCCCATAACTCTTGATGCTCCAGGTATGTTTGAACTGCGAACTTCCAAGTATCGTATTTTTCTCTTCCTCGAAGCTTTTCTATCGGCGGCAGCTGATATACTGACATCGTGCAGTGAAGAAAAAATTAAAGTTTTTTCAAACCGGTACCTCTGGCACTACTTAAAATACCCAAAATGATTCTCAGAGACTTCAGAAGCGATTGGAACGTCTGGGCCCATAACCCATTGTAAAACTTGAAGGATTTATGGTAAAAAGACGAAAGTTAAGGCAAAAAACTGTGTGATATTTATTATCAAATAATGACACTTGCACACACTAACTTAACTTCTATCAACTAACTCATAGGGTCAAAGGTAATCAAGTTATTTCAAAGTAATTTAAACAATGCCAGGTTATGTTTATTTTATCATCAGATCAAATCATTGCGCAGAATCTTGAACTAAATATTGTTCAATAAATTGGAATAGTCTAAGATAGCTTAAAATAGTTGGACAATATTGCACACAAGGAATCTATTCCAAATATTGTTCCAAAAACTTGGACTAAATATTGCACAAGAAATTGTCTAATCTAAAATGACCTTAAAGCGAGTTAACCCAATTCCCTTATAAAACGATACACTAGGTATTAAAAATTAAATTTTATTTTCAACTGAGATAAAGAAAAACACTCGATTGATTGCTCCAATTCCGAAGATTAATAGATACAGGATATAACTAAGGACAAAATAAAAATAAATATACATATTATTATTAGAATTGAAGTATGTGAACACGAATCTAATTAACTTGTTTCATTATTCTATCTGGTTGGCAACGCAATTGTTTGCAAATGAATGGATTATTTCTTTTTTAATTATCGAAGTATCGATCAAAATTCTCGTTTGAGTCCGGGAATAATTGCTCATTTCATTTAGTAGCAAAATGTTCACAATGAAGTGATTAAACATAGGTAATCATGTAGCGGAGTGGGTGTTTTCGCACACAGAGACCGAGTTTTCCATTTAATCCGAACTATATATTTTACGAGCTTTTAGTTACACAAGCCGAGACACTTGATTTATTGGCTGGTTCTCTAGACACATTGAAAATTGATAAACTTTGCTCGATTTATATGGCGTAGCTATTCGTATACACACAAAACTTCTTGATTAATTCTTCTTTGCTACTGTCGATGTAATAATCAGTCCGAAAATATGGAGAGACTGCTTCGCTATATTTTATTCATATTTTTTTATGTAGAATCGATAAAAACGAAGGTTGTTTGTTTTTATATAATTTCTTTGTTAGAAAAAAAATAGGTTGTAAATCATTTTATTAAACATGATGATGTTTTGGCAAATACAGGAATGAATGTGAAATAACCACGCCCGTCAATGCGCGTTACTAAATGATGGCAGTAGGGATTAGTACGGTCCCTGAAGTAGCTATACTTGACTATTATTGTCAGTTCTATTGTGTCTGTTAGATAGTGAAGAGCACTGCGTAGGTACCTGCTTTCATTGTTTTTACTGGATACCGAGAAAAATATTTATTGGTGCAAAGTAAAGATATTATATAAAATGGAATTCAAATCAAAAGTGAAAACAAAAGTTTTGACTGGACAGAGTCAAAAAATTTTGGCAAATATAATTTATTTTATGCGCCGTGTTGCTATTGCCACAGGTGTCAGTGTGCATACGATTTCAAATATTGAAAAGGAGATGAGGCAAATAGAAAATGGGGAATCTTCATCATTTTCTACTCCAAACAAAAAAGAAAAATATCAAAACCCAAAACAGGCTTGGATAATTGTGATAAAGGTGTTCTAAGAAGATATACCTATTTTGAATTATCAAGTGACCCATAAGAGAGGACCAACCTTGCGCAATATACTTAGAATATTTCACGCTACAAAGGTTCAAGTGAAAGTTTGAGAAAAATTATGCATAGCATGGGATTTCGGTGGAGGAAAACTAAAGCAAATAGAAAACTTTTAATGGAGAAACCTGATATCAGACAAAAAAGATTAAATTTTTTAAGAAATATAGAAAAATTTCGGGAAGAAAATCGGTCTATAATATATCTGCATTCTTATTTCGTATAGACTTGTTCTTGTATTGTCTTAACAGATATTATTGAATATATTATTAAACAGTAATAAATACTATTAATACCTTCATTTACGTCTCCTGAATAATTAAAGAATGTTACTTAATATACTTTGATTATTTACCGTACTAATTCACCAAGCGCATATTACCCTCTTTATCATCCGAATACTTTCTCATTTTAACTTCGCGCCTCTCGTACGTTTCTCGACATTCACTCCTGTATTTGCCAAACTGTAGTTATACAATATTTCCAGGTTGGAGTCATATGGAAAACTTTTTTATTATTGATTTTTGGAAAAAAAATTATTCTTCATAAAAAGTTCTGCATTATCTAAAACCTAGAATACAGTCATCAAATATCAAATGTTTCAGTCGTATACGAGGTTTGTCAAAAAATATGAGTTTTACTCAAGAGTAGTTTAGACTCGCGTCGTTTAAGACGAACGTGTGGTGTGGCATTTATAATAACAAATTAATAGGACCTTTTTTTCGCGAATCTATGAATGCTGAACGTTATTTACAGTTTTTACAAACTCATATCAATGAATTCATGGACGAACTACCCTTAATAGAACGTCAATGTATTTGGTAGGTACAAGACGGTGCCGCATGCCACAGTACAATAAATGTTAGGAAATATCTTGAAAATTTGTTTCATGGAAAAGTTATTCACAGGCATTCTGAACTCTTTTGGCCTGCTAGATCCCCTGACCTAACCCCCCCCTTGATTACTTTTTATGGGGTTACCTGAAACAAAAAGTTTACCAGAAAGCGCCGTTTCAAGATATTGACCACTTGGAGAGGATCATTTTAGAAACATCAGGTCAAGAAATTTCTCCACAAATGATAAGGAATGTATTACGTGAGTTTTCCAACAGAACGATTAAGTGTATTCGTAATTTGAAAGTATTTTATTATTTGCGAAATAAATGAATATGCACTTATTACGCGTTTTAATTGCAAAATTATCAGAAAACATCGAAAAACTAAAAGGTTATCATGTGTTTAGTAATCACAAGAGATAAATGTTCATTTAAAATAGAAATAGTAAAAAATAAAATAATCTAAAGTTTTAATTTAAGTGGATGTACTTGCATATTTGAACGAAGTTTTTAATTCTGATCAACTTTTTTTAGTAACATTGTTCGATTTTTTGAAAAATAATATTTTTCAAATTCAGTGGCCGTTCAACTAAGGAGCAACAACTACTTCCCGTGCAATATGCACCGCCGGATATTGAATTACACCCCAAAAGTTAAACGGGGTTGGTATATCTACCGTCACAATCTTTACATTTCTGTTACTGGAAGACATGTATTGATTGTGATTGAAGTGTACTCTTCAGTCCGGGATTAGAGATTCTCGGACGGACACCACATACCTTGTACTGATGAGGCGCAAATACGCCGAAACCGGTCTAAAGATTGTGACGGTAGCGCCCTCTTCACTTCCAATCGCAAACCAAAAACCTTGAATTTTTGACAACAAACCACGTATAGGCTTGAAATAATAAATCTTATTACAGTTTCCTGTAATATTGTCGTATTTAATAGAGTGAATGTATCAACAGATATCGAAAGGAATAATTATAAATATTCAAGACGGACACCACATACCTTGTACTGATGAGGGGCAAATACGCCGAAACCGGTCTACAAGTTGTGTTGTCCCTTCTAATTGCAAACCAGAAAGGTTGGTTTTAAAATATCTTGTAGATATACCAACCCCGTTTGACTTAAGGGTGTAATTCAATATCCGGCGGTGCATATTGCACGGGAAGTAGTTGTTGCTCCTTAGTTGAACGGCCACTGTTTTTGAAAAATATTATTTTTCAAAAAATTCATAGAGTGTTGAATATTTATAATTATTCCTTTCTACATCTGTTGATACTTTCACTCTATTAAATACGACAATATTACAGGAAACTGTAATAATATTTAATTTATGGTTGTCAACTGGATCAACTGTCAAATTTTAAGACTATATTTTGTTATTTACAATTAGAAATATGGACGATTACGATGTCAATGCCTATAGTAGCGACGATGAAGCCAGACGGCCAAAAATTATTCGTCCAGTCACGATTTTTTCTGCAGATTTTGTTTGTCCAGGAGGTAGGGTAAGTTTTATCAAAATTCTCCTTGATTACAGAGTTGATGCTCTTTCCGCACGTTGGTAGTTTCAGTATAAAAACATAACCTTCGAAGGTCTTCTTTTTCCTTCGATTTGACATAGAACACCATACTATCGATGGTTTTCATAACAACGCAACAAAAGTTAACACAAGTTCATAAGTTATCTGACCATTAGTTAAATGATGATTGTAAAACTGGCTCTTAAAGGCTTTTCTTTTAACAACTTCGACCAAATATTCCTAAATAACTCAACTAAAGAAATAAAGCATCTGTTTTAAAAAAATGTCTTCCTTGTGTGTAATAATTAATAACATGCGAGAGCGATGTTGTTGTTTATATAGTAATCTACAAAAAATTAAAATTCCTTTGAAGATCTCTGAAACTATGCAAGATGTGGGTTACTTTTTTCTTTTTTAAAACTTCGTGTCTCCTGCTTTAAGTGTCTTGAAGATAATCATTCACCAGCTCATTTAAGATGTTGTTAAAACGGCGTTTAATATTCTTAAAGGTAAACCATCTCGAGTTCTTAAGACTTAATGCTGCTATTGTCATTTTAATTTCTAAGACGGTTTTTTATTACACACGTTATCATTATGACGCTGAAATCCCTTATGGGTAAACTCTAAAATGTGACACAATTTGTATCATACAAAGTCAACGTCACAATAATAATTTTAAGTCTACCTCAATTATGTTTTTGTTAAATTTAATCGCGAATCTTCAGCAGTAAAACTGACCTGGTCCATTGTGATAAATTGTTACTTGATATTATCTTCTAATAGCACTCCCTAGGAATTTATTAATTTCACAATTTCGTCACTGTTTGTTAGGATAATCGTTCTTTTATTTAATTCTTATTTAAGCAAGTACGAAAATAGACATGCATAGGCAGATTTCATATATTTATTAACGCCTACTATCAATTTATTTTATTACGTGGGGTTTCTAATAATTATTACAACAATTTCTTTTTATGTGAAATGTTTTATCATTAGCAGATGGATTTAGCAAGTTGAGAACAATTAAAGCTGGAACGAACTATGTAAGGATATATAATAGTCCAAGAAAATATATAAATTTTTTATTTAAGTTGTATAAATGTATAGTTTGTCTCAAAATATATCGTCTTCACTTTTGCCGGATTCATAAAATTAATGGGCCAATTGCAATAAATCATATAGCCAATAGCTGCTGTAGAAGAGATCGCCAGTGGCGGACTGTTTAAAATTATTTTAAAAAGGATCAAATTCACAACCTTTTTGTATTTTTATCATACATCCTCTGTTTTTTATTTAATACTTATGTGAAGACCATTTCTCTAAACTTTTTTTCTTTTTTCTCCCAAATGAGAGATTATTAAATACTATTAAGTTAAATAAACTGTAACTAGGTAAAAAAACAATATCCAACTTTATTAATATTGATCTAAATCTAATTCTGTTTCACTGTCAGACTTATCATTAAGATTAATTACAATAGGCGCTTATTTTGAATATAAATGTAGGAATCTTCAATTTTTATAACGTGCTGTACAGAATTTTTCCAGCTTTGAATGGGTATATTATTAACTACATTTTTAATTAATTCTATAAAACTGGGACCCACAGTAGGAGTAACATTTTCTGCTCTCAACTTTGATTTTACTTGATGCCACAAATGCTCTATGGGGTTGAATATACAATGGTATGGAGGAAAACAGAGCACACTATGTCCCTGTTCCTCAGCTAAACTGTCACATGGATATTGTTTTTTAATAGCATATGATTTTAATACCTCCAAAAGTTGCTCCTTCCTGTAATCAGGTTCAAAGTAAATATCATTTTGTAACAAATATTCTTGAATTTCAGTCTTTCTACTTAATGAATTTAGTGCTTTTTGTAATAGGCGGCTGTGGTAGCTTGCGTTATCCATCACAATTACACTGTGGTCGGCAATATTTTTAATAAGATGATTTTGAAACCAGTTTTCAAAAAGTTCTGCAGTTGTATCTTCATGATAATCCAAGCTTGAATCCTTAATATTCTTTGCAGAAATCAGCAGACAATTTGGAACAAATCCGTTTTCTGATCCAGCGCGAATAATAGTTATGCGCTTTCATTTGTTTGAAGGTGCCCTAGTCTTACAGTTTTTACTGGAATCAACCCATCCTTTGGATACTGTATCTTGTGTATAAAACCATGTTTCGTCCAGGTAGATTATAGATCTGTTTTCGGATTGGTACTTCTTAATGTCCTGAAGAAAATTGAATCACCAAGTGCGCAATCTTTGCGATTCCATTACCACTTGTTTTTTTGTCAATTTTTCATGGCCCGCCCCTGCCTTGTCACTCGACTGTAATTGGGTTCCACTTCAGGTAAAATTCTTTTGAAGGTCGTAAATGGTTGAATTTAGATAATTGCCGGCAAAAGCGAAGACGATATACTTTGAGACAAACTATACATGGTCTGATTCGAAAAGATAAAAAAAAACTATACAAATTTAACAATAAAACCCGTCAATATCGATCTGTGAAAGATAACGTACACTACCGGACTACCGCAGCCGGTGAATTTTAAAACTGAAATACTGACAATGTTTCTTTACTAAATTTGCACTGTTTAGGTAGTTAGCGATGGTATTTTTTCCATTTTTAGTTGTTTTTAGTTATAATACAAATCAATAACCAACGTAAAACAGTAGTCTTTAATCAATTATTATTTGTAACAAAACAAAGCAATAAATCGTAATTAGTCATAATTTAAGTTTCAGATAGAAATACATTATCCAGAATATTAATTTCTAATTACGAGCGGTTAAGGAGTATTGTGATATTTCCGTAATTGATGATAGGTCATAGTTCAAATAGCAATAAACCTTGAATTGTAACAGAGACTAAATTGATACATAAACATCATAAAAATGAAAACATTTTATATAAAAATTGTTAAAAACAAAATTTAAACAAAAGTATTTTTTAAACTGTTTGGTTAATAGTTTTAAATCAAATCCAATCGTTTCTGATGTTTTCATCAATACTCAAGTAGCTGTAATGGTACTATTCCGCAATACCCCGGTACCCAGCAATGCCCCGGTCTCCCCTATCTGTAAATTTAACGTAAAATCTGAAAGTTAAGAATAACATACAGGGTGTTCCATTTAAATGAACAAAGCTCACTACAGGTATATCCGCATGTGTCACTACTTAACCTAACCCCCGAGGATTCTCGCGAATCTTATTTATGATTGAAGACTATGCAAAGTTAACACTAATACTCTAGAATTACTATTATGTAGTGAAATATAAAGCATAATTTTTATTATTTACCATAATGAACCACTACTGAAACTAAAAAAAAAAGATACCACTATAAAAAGGAATAAATTTGATTCAAATTGCGAGTAATATCACTGTCTGCAACGACGAAAATCGAACTAAATTATTTCACATTCACTTATTGCCACTTCAGTAATTTCAATAAAGTTACAACTGTAATTTCGTGATGGCCATGCCAACATTCTTTATAAATTTTGAGTTCAAAATAAAAACAAATACACTTGAGTCACAATATTGATTCAACTGAAATCTTGGCGATTTTCCAAACTAAATTCATTTCGAACATATTTTTTATTTGAGAGAAAGCATCTTTTTCAAGTATTACTAATAGTATATCATGATGTTAAATGCAACAACGCGGACTTTGGATTTTATTAGTTTTGATACTAAATGGTTTTTCTGAATGAACAATATCCATATTTGAAAGAATTATAGCAACAATATAAATTCAAATAAACATTTATGGTTATTTAAACCACAAGTGTATTAATAAAGGCTTTTAACAATCGAGATATTTTAATATTCGAGATTGTTAATGCCGTTTTTACTCCAACTGATCGGTTGTCCTCTAGAACAATATGGCCGACCTGTCAAAGTCATGTATTTTGGAATGGTCTATTTCTACAATATTTTTTCTATAGCTGATGTTAAAATGTTGTTATAGCAACTCTTTTCCGTAGATAAAGTATCACTTTAACTGCAAGGGAAGATAAAATGTTGAAACTTTTCTTATTCAATTAAATTTACAAATTCCAACACATTAATTCAAAGGATTAACAGCAAGTGTAATTTAACAATTAACATTATAAGAAACATCTAATTTTGGAACACCATAACTTGTACTCGTTTGCTAAGACACTTGAACCGAGGTATTGGATTGATTTTCAGGTCCACCAAGTATACACTTAGATAAATATAGGAATCTTATAGCATACTGACTGTTCAATATACACCTAAGCGTTCAACTTTTACTAGATCAGCACCAGAGTTTGTCAACATGGTAGCTGAAGAACGACGAAAACAATGCCCCGTGTACATTTCTGAATTTGGTAGCTTCAAAAAATCCGCAATCCTCTTGGGTATTTTATATAATATAGTGTTAATCCCCACCGGTTGAGTAGTGCACTTTTGCTGTCGGTAATTCACCAAAAACTTACTGTGAGGTACGTTTTTGAGGCGCAAGCCATTGTACTTTCTCATAATTTCCAATAAACTCACTCCACTTTTCTTGTCAGTAATACAAAACGACCTTTACTGCTTGGTTTTAGTATCAGATAATGAAACGACTATCACCGATATTCTGTCGTCCACATTAAACACATCTAACTTGTGCAATTCATCGGATCTAGTCGCTCCATGTATACCAAAAATAGCAATAACCTTCATAAACAAATAGACGTCACCAGGAGCTTCTGTCAGAAATTTAATAGTGTCATCTGACTCCAGGATTTTAGACTTTTTTGCTTTGTATCCTCCACTCAGGTTTTTCAGTAAGGTGGTTAAGTTGCTGAATTTAGAAATGTCACAATTTTCATTCACCAACAACGTACGCTTAAGCATCGAATAATACGATCATAATGCCGATGGCTTCGCTTTCTTCGACTTTTCAGAAAAATACGCCATAAGTACTTTTTCACTCACGCCATTGATATTCTTGATGCTTTTCCACTTTTAAAAGGACTGGTATTCCTTCTCATACATCATCCTAGATTTTTGTGGCAATAATAAACTTTCTGCTTGCAACGCTGCATCTTCTACATCTTCTTGTGTTAATTATTTTCCGTACATTATGTATTCACTTCGTACACAAAACGCAAAAATACTGAACACTCCACAAAAACCAGAATGTAAAATTTGTTTGACATTTGTTGACAAAGTAATTCATATCCGTACTAACGGAGCAACACAGTTGAGATTTTTGTGCCAAAAATTACAATTTTCTTCGAAATGATATTTTTCACCTGAATTTGAAGTCTTGCTATAAAAAAAATGTTGTATTGCACATCTTCTCGAGCGTAATTAGCGTCTCGACGCTAAAAAACACTCTCAAAGATAAAGTACAACTTTATCGTCTTGTACAATAAATAACTATTATTTATTGCCACACCTCCAGCATAGTTCAATTTAATGTTTTTGTCTTTTAAGCATCATCCAGTTAAATAATGGAATGTTAACAGTTCTGCACGATTTTTTGTTATAGTTTGTCGACTGGTTCCTGATAATAAAATCATAATTTATGGCTCTCTCGGTGTAATATAAATCTGGCAAGTTAAAACGGTACCAATAATTGTTGGAAACTATAAGTATAGGTACATTTTATTGGTACAAAATTCAAAATTTTTTGCGTAGTTCAATTTTAACTACCATAAATTGAACAATAATTAGATAATTATGATTTTGAACGCAATAAAACTGCGGCAATTTTTTTTCAATCAAAAGAGCAATAATGAAGTTACACACTCTTTAATATCATCACATATACTACCACACATACTTCCCTGAATGTATCAAAGACACTCTAATTTTATGTAGATATTACTGACCACGTATGTCCAATTAAAACAAATGGAAAGGTACATATTATGTCTTTTGTGCCTGAGTTAAGCTGCGCCTCTACGTCTTTATCGGTTTGTCACTCTGTCTTGTGTTGTGGCAACGATTGTACTTAAAAAGCGAAACGTCACTTTATGTTGAAATCATTCTGTCACCATTGAATTTCAAATTGTAGTCTAACTATGATACGTTAAATTTGGCTTTAATTTATTTCCTCTTATAATTAGATCACCAGAAATACATGCCGAACCCTCTAACTATGATGCGCCGCTGGTGAAAACTGTCGTATTGATTTCATTCAGATGTTTATGAGTTATGATGATGTAACGAGAAACATTCGTGACTTTTACTATACTTAGCTTTTATTTACTAATTTTTAAAAATTTTAAATTTTGTGTTTTGCTAATATGCCTCAGTTGTAATCAAGACTATTAATTGCGCTTATATTCTTATTTGCAGTGGCGTAACTAAGGGCCGTAGTTTTGGAGGCTAAACTAAAAACTTTTTTTCTTTCACAGACCAAACCCTCAATATTTCAAATTACTCTAATTTACTTTTAATTAGGTACCTACTATATTTGCAAACGCGCGGTAAATGTCCAGTACGAGATATTATTATGAGTTATACCTATAATATGTTAATTTCAATGAGGACTACTCCTACAGCGGCGCTGGAAACAATGCTAGACTTTCCTTCGCTACATTGTGTCATAATGTGCGAAGCAAGGGCAGCTCTAACCCGACTGGAAAAAGCATCAGACCATTACATGGCACATGGGAGAGGACACACAGAAAAAAGGCACGTGGATGACGACATCTTTGAAATGCCAACAGACCACATGACCGCCAGATATATCTTTCGCAAGAACTTCGAGATTGTCATCAAAGATCGAAAAAAGCTTGAGGAAGAGGACGCACCACCACTCAGCAGAGCGAATGAACTGATCTGGTACACAGACAGATCAAGGAATGAGCTCGGCACCGGAGCGGGTATATACAGCAAGTCGAGCAAATATGAAGGAATTGTCTCGCTTGGTAAATATGCCTCGGTATTTCAAGCAGAGGTCTATGCAATACTTGCATGTGCAAGGGCAAATAATATGAGAGCCTACAGCAACAGGCAGATCAGGATCTACAGTGACAGCCAAGCTGCCCTTAAAGCACTTCAGAGCTTTAAGGTAACATCTCGGCTGGTATGGGAATGCGGCGAAGAACTTAGAAGACTGGCGACTCGGAACAGTGTAACACTGGAGTGGGTCCCAGGTCACAAAGGAATCGCTGGCAACGAAAAAGCTGACGAACTGGCAAGAGCACGATCGTGAACCCTGATGAACGGACCCGAACCATCTGTGGGCATTCCCAGAAGCTCTACTAGGTCATGGTTAAAAGGGTGGGTAAAAGAACAGCACAAAAAACACCGGAAGAATACGCCAAGGCAAACACATGGGAAGAAATTCATAAAAGAACCATCAGAAAAAGTAGCGAAAAAACTGCTATCAATGAGCAGGAACAAACTACGCACCATAACGGGGCTTCTTACGGGACACTTTCCCACAAAGGAGCACCTGAACAAAATAGGGCTGTATAACGGAGACCTTACATGCAGAAGATGCAAAAAGGACGCCGAAACAGCTCTGCACATATTATGCAACTGTGAGACGCTGGACCACAGGAGGCAGAAGGCACCAAATGACTCCAGAAGACTTCTACAACCAACCAGTAAAGAACCTGTATGAGCTAATACAGGGAACGGATTGGCTGAATAGGCTGTAGTCAGAACACTAGGAGGATCCACAATAAGCCCAAGAGGCTGAGGTGGTGCAGGCGAAGGGACGGCTCCTTTTTTAAAAAAATAATATGTTAATTTCTCCGAACAATCAATATATAGATATGTATTATGATATATTTTTCTACATTCGTTTGGTTTTTCCAGTACATGAAAGTACTTTATGTTCGTCGTTTTGTGATATTTATTATTTTTATTATATGTGGAATTTATTTTCCCATTAGTTCCTTATTTTATGTTTCATTTTCTGAATTATATACTTATGTATGTCTTTTGGGTTCTTATTTTTAAACAACTTAAAATAAAAACTATAAAAGCTATAAGTATTTGTTTTGTATTTAATATTTTTTTTGTGTCTGTTCCACAAGAGTCTACTACCATAGTTCAGTCCTAGTTAATTGATAACTTTATTGAACAATGCCTTCATTAAGTTCAACGGTTTTTTTCTTAGTGGACGTTTGTTGTAATTAGTGGATAAGTTTTTTTTCTGGAGATGAACCAATTTCTGGAACATTTCTTTGTTCCGTATACACAGAAAAAAAATCCACCAGTTTTATTTCAGAAAGAGAATTCCAACAATAAAAGAATTTTTTGAAATCCATGCAGCAATAGGACAACAACTCAAGAACTGTATTTTGGATATGAAAAGAAATTTTATATTAATTGAGAGTGATGAAATTGTGTACTAGAGAAGACGTTTCATTGGATGGTGGATTGCTTGTTCCATTTCACTACCCCATACCCCTTATTTGTAAGTGCATAATATATTGCTGATTGAACGATATATTTTGGTAAAACAAGAGGAAATCTTAATATAAGGTATAGTGAGCATCTTGGAACCAACAGAAACAAGCACCCTGACAGATCAAATTACGCAAAACATTTGGTAGAACAAAACCACAAACCAAATTTGAACAATCAAATACAGTTACTACATGACTGTCAGAATTATACTAAACTTAACTTTTTAGAGTCTTTAGAAATGAGAAGGTACTCCAATGATCCTCAGTATACTCTTGTAAATGAGCAAATAGATACTTTACAATCTCCTTTGTTAGACTGTTTGACCGATATATTTTAATTTGTTTCCACCTATCTTTTCTAAATTCTGCTCATCGCGAAAATATGTTCATATATACACCTTTTAACTTAGCTAATAATACACTCTACTTTACTTTATTTAATTTCACTATCTATATGATACCTATTACTATCCTACCCTAAAAGTATTCCTTCCATTTTCTTAGTTACATAATAAAGACTGTTTTCATTCCACCCCTTGAAAATGATGTATAAACATCGAAACCGGTCGGGTCTAAGTTTTTTGTAAAACTTATAAAATATTGTGAAATAAAAATAATGTTTTTAAACATTGATATGTATGAATTTCACAGTGTAAGGGTTGAAACTATCAATTTATTGAAAGAATCTTCAAGAGAAGAACAAACCCGTTTATATAGAAAACTATGCATAATATATACGATTTATTTGTTCATGTATATGATGGGCCTCGCTAAAATCCTTGCGTGGGGGGCGCTACTGCTTATTTGTGATGATAAATATTATAAGTGCCTCTATATTTAGGTGGCATATTGGAGAAATCCGTTTTTAACTCCGTATATTAATTTTTTACCATAATTATTGATATTGCCTCCGCCACTGATTCAAACGAAGCGTTTCCAGACTGGACTTTATTGTAAACATTCCGCAAATTACTTGTGTAGAGTGTGTGTGATGATATAGCGATCGTTTCAACTAGAAAAAAATCTTTGAATCTCCGTCGTTCATTTGGTCATCCACAAAATCACTTGAGTATGTTTACTGGAAATTTGGCAATTTGCTCGATTGGGTCATATCGGTCGATCGAATTTTCTTTGCCGATCACTTGGATTGTTGTCTTTTCCACGCTGAACTGAAAGGTTTGTTACCGTGATTGGAAATCTCGTAAATGTTACGTATCCAAGTAAAAGGAAAGCGTTTTTTTGTCAATAAAATATTCAATTACGTTCATCGAAATTTTTGGTATTTTCTTTCGCTTTATTCTTTTTTGTCCGCTCTAAAAACATTTCTTAAAATTCAGGATATTGATTTTGACAGATAATCACTTCGGGGTTGTTAACCGGAAAATTAGGTTTCGAGGGGCAACAGTTTATATGAAAATAATTCGAAGGACCCCTCGAGCAATAGCACAAGAAAATTGGAAGCTGAGGTAGAGCTGTAAAAGATACACAGTGTTTAAAAAAATGATTCGAGAAACACCAACCAAAAAAATCTATATAACGTAGCAACGAAAAAACTGGAAAGCGACTTACCGGTACCCTGTCTTCTCTCATTTATTGCTGGCCAGCTCGGAGGATTTGGTCTTGCACTTGGTTCTCCAACAGTTCACCGCGGATTTTTATTGCTATACTAAATTAGTAACTATCTAACACTAAACTAAGTAAACTGGAGTTTTAAATCACACTGCGGTAAGCGATGGTACTTAGGTTTCTAGAGGTACTACTTTCGTTGTATGCGCTTATAATATATTCCGTTGCTTTTCGTTGCTATTGAAAAATGCGCGATATTTGAAATAATTATTAAACAGTCTCTGTAGGAAATCTACTGCGATTATACGATTCACATTAAAAATTAAAAACTTTGTCAGACCCTCACAGGGATTTTTAAGTAAGTATAGTTGACGTAAAAGGTGTAGTGCGAACTTAAAGTTGCCGGCTTTTTGTTTGACTCTAAGACTAAGAGTATGTCATAGCCCTGTCAATATTATAATTATTTAAAATGCTTACTTAGTTGACGATAAATTTATTCAATGTTATAATTTCAACTAATAATCGTTAGTAGTTATTTAACAAACTAGTTTATTAATGAAGGCGATTAATAAACGAAACTGTTTAAAGCACGATCGAGTGATAGCGAGTGAGTGCCTTTAATAATTTGACTGAACTATAACCATTTTTAAGAGATTGTTGCAGGTGTTCTCTTTAGTCGGTGGCCTGACATCAAGAAAGTGTGTGTGTTTTTGAGTGGAAATTGTAAGTAAGTACACATATTATATTTATTAGCAATTATCTATTTGGACGAAACTCGATATGATACACACGATACGGTTAAGAAAGGATGGACTGATTGGTCAAAATACAAATACAATATAGAATTGTTTGGTAAGTAGACGAAAATAATATAAATACCCTTCAGAGTTTATCTCCGCAACATAACTTAAAGGTGATAAACGATTAGTAGCTGGAACTATATCTTTTACGTTAACTATACCAAAGTATTTAAAACACCTTCCAAAATATATTTACAAAAAATAAAAATAATATTTCTGGGTTTCAAACTAATGTTATGAAACTTGTTCAATTTGTATTATTCGTCTTCAAATAATCGATTTTAACTTGCTTGTGTGTGAGTGTGAGAGAGAAGATGGTCTCGGACGGTGTCCATTAACCACAGGGAGTATAGACGGCCTAGATATTAATCAGAAGGAAAAGTCTTTATTTCCAATTTGGAATCAGTAATAAACCTTATAAGTACGTCGTAAATAGCCTTTTTGTTTTTCGCCAGAAGTGAACATAAATTAACAGGCATGGGAAAGTTGTAGGAAATGAAGGAATTATAAAGTTCTGTTTTTTCTACCAGTCGATCCTCACATGCAAAAAAAGTGGTTGAGGTCCGCCATTGATATATTATCGCAAGTACAAAAAGGTGTGTTGAAAATACCTATTTTGTGAAGGTGAGCCCGAAAACGTCCATAATTTACCGTTAATCTTGTGAGATTTACCTGATATATCTTTTACTGGGGACTTGAAGATATAAATGGAAATACTGATTGATGTTCGTTTTTGCGATATCATGATAATGCTTTTTCCAAGGTTTGCGGGATAATTCTTTGTGGCTATTTATTAAGTCTGAAAATTATTGAGTTTTAGTTATTTATATATATAATCAAAAACCCTTTTAATACCCGAAGGTGTAAGGGTATGTATTTATATCTAAAATTATTGTTCGTAGATAAAATTGGTCCATTCCTTTTTATTGTTTGCCACCTTTCCATTATATGTCTTCTCTCCAGTGTTTCTGCAACTTCTTGGTTCCAAGTTTTCTTAGGTCTTCCTCTCTTCCTTTTTGTATTAACTAGGGCTTCCCACACATTCCTGACTTTTCTGTTGCTCATTCTTGTTAAATGTCCGAACCACTCAAGTTTTTGGTTATCTAATAATTTGAGTATTGGTTCTGCATACAATTCCTTATTTCTTATCCGATCTCTTCGTGTTATACCCTCCACTCTCCATAAATATTCCATTTCCATTGCTTGGATTCAACTTTTGGATTTCTGTGATAGTATCCAGCTTTCACTTCCATAAGTAAGGATTGGCCGGTAAACTGATTTCCTTTTTGCCTATAAATGATCTAGATAATTAATGATACATTTTCGATGCATTGGTATTCCTTATTTCGATATCTTCATTTCCATTTTTATTTTTATTTATACCAAGGTATTTAAATACGTCTACCTGTTCGATTTTTTCTTCTTGTAATTATTCTTAATTTAGTTTCTTTATCATCTGGTCCAGTGGTCATTACTTTTGTTTTCTGTATATTTATTTTCAAGTTTTTCCTCTTTAGCTCTTTTTCCCACATCTTTAGATTTTCCTATAAGTACTTTTCGCTGGGTGCACAAATCATTAGGTCATCTGCAAACGCACACTCAGACAATGTGATTGCTTTCAACCTGTTGTATCCTATATTTTTTTTAGTGTACGTCTATTACAATTATAAACAGTAGAGGACTTAGTACTCCACCTTGTCTGAGTCCATCTTTGACTCTGAATGTATCGAATTAAATGTTATGTCTCCTTACGTAGCTGTTTAGAGAACTTAGTTATTTTACAAGCCGCTTTTGCTTCGTGGTCCACTCTTTCATTTCCATTTATACCGCGATGCCCTTTCACCCAGACTAGATGAATTTTTTTTCTTTCTATTAAGTAAAAATTTCAAAGGTGAGATGGCTGAAACATTTTTCTGGAAACGATTTTAACTTGAAATAGATATTAAAGAAAACCGATTTATGAAAACAAAACTTTAATATGAAAATTTTAATCACTGCACACGTTCGAATAAAAAAAATACCACTGAAATGTGAAGAACCTTTCACTAATGTCATCAAATTTATCTTCAAACAACTGTTCAAATAGTCAAATTTGCATGCGTCTAAATAATGCAAAATATAAGTAATTGAACACATGAATGTAAAGTAGAAATAACTCGGGTCAATGATCTTTATTCCACACTGTGATTTGAATTGGAGGAAAGAAAAGATGAAACGCGATCAACTAATAAAAGAAGTAATATCAAAATTAATTAATAAATTCGATACTGAATTGAACCATGTTATTTTAAATTATATACAGTTGAAACTAACAAGTTTTAAACGTCACTATTAACTAAACGAAATAATATTAAATCGAGCGATTTCATTCAATGAGATTCTTCGTTTTGTCCCAATAATATTTAAAAATATTATATATACGACTATCGAAAAGATTGTACAGGTAACATTGTGCATATAGCTTACAGGGCAGCATTAGCTGTCACCAAGTTGACAGTTTTCTCAAAACTTCCCTGCAACATTTCCCAAATGACAGAAATTGGTGGCTCAAGCAACATGGCGGATGGAAATCTGCAACTATTGCGGAAAGTTATGGAGCGGAGAGCGTCAACAATAAAAAGGGAAGAAAGCTGCAAATAAAATGCTATGCAATAGAACAAAGCCAGAAGTCTCCTGCAATACTTCAAGAGTAACAGAGATGGGGAAATTATGGAACATTTCATACAAATTGAGAAAAAACACAAGAAAACATGTATCCAAATTTTGTAAATAATGTTCATAATTGCACTGTTAACATTCATATGAAAAAATAAGATACACGTTTTATATTGCAGAAATTATTATCACCGAAGGGTGGTAAGTTGACTTACAGCCCGTCGTCAAGGGCAATCGATACCTTTTTGGTAATTGTTACTTACGTCCTTCAAGACAGTGTCGAAATGTGTTGTTTACAATATAGGAAGGAGAAAAAATATAGTCAATATACAGATACATACAATGAGAAACGGAACATAGGGATTTAATGTATACTCCGATCTAAATAGTACACCAACAAAAAATATATTTCAATAAATATCAAGTATTTTCTGGACAGCTGGATTCAGAACTACTGTATGTGGTTATGTGCGTATGTGGGATCAAGTGTCTTTTAATTTATTTTGGCCATAACAGCTTCCAAAATAAAAATGAATTCGTGAATAAAATAAAATAAGATTCTTTAAATTAAAACAAATTAAAAATAAATTCCGAAAAACAACTTAAAATGCTAAAACTAAAAAATTAATGAGCCAAACAAAAACCGAATCTCTATTGAACAAAGATATTCTTGTATCTCTGAGCTGATTCGGTGTAATGTTTGCAGAATGCTGGACAATTTTCGCCCTCAACTCTATCAAATTTTGAGCCCGTTCAAAACTGTGCCGATAAATTTCATTTTTTAAAAAACCCCATAAAAAGAAATCATTCGGGGACAAATCCGCTGATCTTGTGAGTGACCTCCAAAATACCACGATAAAATTTCAATTTTCTCCTGAAGGGTGTACATTCTGATTTCTCTAGAATTTATTTTAGTTTGAATAGTTATGGGCTTGCACAGTACTCAGATATCGATTGCTGTTTACTGACTGTCTGACGCTAATTAAGGACCGCCCACAGTTGAGACTACGGAGTGATGGGAATTGTACGATATGTTCTAGGTGTCCAAATAAACGATTGTAATAATCATGTTTTTAATCTGTTGAAGCTTGATATTGGTCGACAAGTTCAAAAGCAGTTCTGATACAATGCTTAAAATCCCTATGTTCCGTTTCTCATTGCATGTATCTGTATATAAATATTCCTTGGTGGGTTTAAAAAAAGAGATAATATATAACCACCTAAAAAACTATGAATATAATTAAACACGTATGTGGAATTTTGTCATCGTTTCGCTAATTGAATATTTTACTTCTGTTTAATAGAAATGTTTATAAGAGGATTGTACATAATAATATATTTTTATCTTTATTATTATTGTAATTTTATATTATACTTACTTGTGTTCACGTAATAAGTTTGTAAAACCTGTTTGAACTTTTTTTGTTTTGTTTTTTTGGCCTTGGGCGCTGCTTACCCTTTTACCCACGAAAATTTTAAAGCAAACTATAAAACTTAAACAAATGAATAAATAAACACTCCCACCCACACGTCTATAAAACGAACGATATAAAGCACTCGCTTTGAAAACGTATACGCCTTCACTTGTCGATAATATGGTCCCTGGCTTGTACACCAAATAAATAATCACTTGTCTATGGTAATCATAAATATAATTTTTGTATATTTCCTTTTTTAGATGAATGTATCAACTGAGATTATAACCTAGATAAAGTCGTGAAAGGGAAAATACAACTCAATAAAGAAGTGACAAACTAAACATTTCACCTTTGTGTTGTAGAATCCTCACTAACATTCTCACCCGAGAATAATTTAAGTCAAAATGTTACTGATTTAACTAACTCACCTTTTAGTAATCCCATTAGAATGTATTTGAGTGCCTAGACCTCTGTTTAAGCTTGGTACATTATCTCCAATTACAAAACAAAATAAAGGAAAAATGAAAAATTCAGCCTAACCTTACCTAGTACAGTATAGCGGTGAGGGGTGTTGGTTAAGCAGTATCAGGAGTCGGTTAAGCAGTAACAGGAATCGGTTAAGCAGTAACAGGAATCGGTTAAGCAGTAACAGGTGTCGGTTAAGCAGTAACAGGTGTCGGTTAAGCAGTAACAGGTGTCAGTTAAGCAGTAACAGGTGTCGGTTAAGCAGTAATAGGTGTCGTTTAAGTAGTCGCAGGGTTTGGTGCCTGTTAAGCGGTGAGATGTGACGGTTAAGCGGTGAGATGTGACAGTTAAGCGGTACCATGTGACGGTTACACTGTGACATCTAACGATTACGCCACTAAGTTTTCACTTCAAAAAAGGTTTTTAAATGATCTAATAATTTTTTTTTCATACAGTTGTCCGGGAAACTTTGCCCACAAATTATTTTTCTTCTTACTTTTTTTTAATAAACTGAGTTTACTTACTTACTGGGGAAGATTTAGGGGTACTTATTTACCTGAAACAAAAAAAAAACATTATTACCTACAAAAATGTATCCTACATGTACATTAAATAACGAGTCTCGGTTAAAATATTGTCATCACTATAGCAATGCGCTATCGCTCGAACACTCTGCCAATTTAAATAATCAAATAGGTTAATCAACTCGTTATCTACAATTGTCTCTAAATAAAAACCTTATGTTACACGCTTTAATTTATTATACAGAATGTCTACTAATTATTTTTCTTTTTTATTTAATTCTACAATAAAACAACTCCAGTGTGAGCATTATCAATGTTTAATAGGAGTGGAGTGGTAATAATTTAAGAGAAACAAATATATAGATTATTTGAATAAAACTGAAAAGAAAACTAAAAGAAACGTTTTGTATTTAATTTCATACCAACTATGGCTAGTTGGTTAATTAACTATCAAATTCACACTATTGGCAGTTAAAATTTTAAATGTTGTCAATAATGCCGCTACAAAAAGCTTGTGCTTCATTAAAATCAACTAAAACGTGATAACAAAGCCCATTGCTACTTTTGAATGCCGTAAGCTGGCAAAAACTGAGATTAACTGCTGTGGAGGTGTTTGGAAATGTGACAATTTATTGACAGGTCACTGGTTGATTTATTCTGGTAGAACTTTAAAACAATTGGTCACTTAGTCACATACCATTCATAGTTGAGTTGAGTTACATTAATGTCATGAAAGAGTGGTAGAATGAAACGCTGCATAGAATCAATCCATTTAATTCCTTAAGAGTTCGATTGAAATTTCCTAAAGGCTAACTTACTACATTTGGCAACGGTGGTAACGGCTCTTCCAAATTTTGGCAAATGCATAAGACGGTGATGTCTATAATTAAATATGCAGCCTTACTTACGGATTCCATTGGCACACACTATTGATACATATTTATTAAACAAACCTAAACCGGCATTGCGCCGACATTATTAGATTACAAATCACTCATTACTTTTTGAGAACATATTATTAGGATGATATTACTTCAAAGGTTAACACTCCACTACTCCAACTCTTCAGGTATTCTCTGTAGAGGGGGCAATTATTAGGGGTAGGAAAGGCGGGATGATACCTAATTGGTTAAGGGAAGAGCGCGCTTCGCGTATGGTAGAAACCAAATTTGAAATATGAGCGGTAAATAGAACTTCGTATTAGCTGGACCGCTACCAGGGCCGTAGTAGTTAATTCTAAGTTGAGATTTCTTTGCGAAATCTCAACATACTGGGGAAGGGGGGAAGATGCAGCTACTTACGTAGGTGTATACCTAATTGATCTACACAAAACCCGAATACCCAGGGATTGACGAAGAAAAACAAACTAACTAAAAAAAAAAAAAATATAAAATAAAAATACATTTCAGAGCCTCGAAATTCCTTATTAATGTTGCCAACTCGAACGTCCAACTAGTTCACGGGTCATCGTATAAGGAAGGTTTCGAACTCAGCACTCGAAAAGCAGAACAATAAACTACTCAAGTAACAGAAGAAACAATTAATTACTAAATACTAATGGTAAGATATAGTTATTACGGCGCGAGCTGCCAAATTTTTAAATACGAACAAATAATTTCTTTCCGACGTAGAAATATACACCAATAAGGTACCACAAATAAAATTCAAATTAAAAGGTTTATTCAATAGGTAAAGGAGCTAGCTTGACTATCGGGCGTACATATTCCCCATCAGCAGTTTTAATTCGCGCGACCCGGATTTTTCCGTCTTTACCAGGGATCAATTCTATAATTCGTGCCAGAGGCCAGTATAAGGGTGGTCTATCCTCATTTCGGACTAGAACCATTTGATTAATTTTTAAATCTTTAGATACTTGACACCATTTGGGACGCTGTTGTAAACGGTGAAGGTAATCTACCGACCACTTTTTCCAGAACTCTTGCTGGAGTTTTGTACACTGCTTCCAGAAAGATAAACGATTGATGGTAGTATTGGTCAAATCATGATTTGGGTATGCGACGAGAGGAGCTCCTACCAGAAAATGGCCCGGGGTTAAAGGAAGCAGATCATTTGGGTCATTCGACAATGGATATAAGGGCCTGCTATTCAGAATAGCCTCGATTTGGGTAAGAACCGTATATAGTTCTTCGAATGTGAGACAAGAGGTGCCAAGGATTTTGGTTAAATGAGATTTGGCACTTTTAACTGCCGCCTCCCACAACCCGCCCCAGTGTGGCGATCTCGGTGGAATCAATTTCCAAACAATTTCCGTACTAGCTAAGAATGAATTTAGTTTATACTTATTTTCGTTAGATCTGAAAAATTCAGATAATTCTCGTAGTTGATTTCGTGCGCCAATAAAATTTGAGCCATTGTCACTATAGAGGATTTGAGGACTTCCTCTGCGGCTGATGAACCTTTGAAAACAAGCGATGAATGCTGCAGTGGACAACTCACTGACGAGCTCCACATGCACCGCCTTGGTAACCATACAGATGAAAATTGCAACGTATGCCTTTTGAACCGGAGCTTTTCTTAAACGGGAAGCACGAATGTTGATGGGGCCAGCGAAATCTACTCCCGATTTGGAGAATGGTCGAGCTTCCTGCACTCGATCCAATGGCAAAGGGGACATAATTTGTCTAGTAAATTCAGCATTAAATCTGAAGCAAGTGACACATCTTTTTATAATTCTTTTGACCTGACGGATGCCATTAAGCGGCCAATAACGTAACCGAAGATTACCCAAAACATTTTGGGCTCCACCGTGACCAAGACGTCTGTGCTCTCTTTCGATGAGCAAATCCACAACATAATTGTTTTGTGGCAGTAGAACCGGGAATTTTTGATTGTATTCCAAGTTCGAGAAATTCAAACGACCTCCAACTCGGATAAGACCATCGTTATCTAGAAAAATGTTTAATGGGGTGAGTGCTTTATCCACTATGGGTTTATTTAATTTTAGGGAGTTAATTTCTTTTGAAAAGTAAATCAATTGGATCTGTTTTAAAATGAACTTCTGAGCTTTTTTCAGCTCTTCCACTGAGATTTGATTTTCGACACAAGTAGGAAGTTTTTTCAGTTTATTGACAAACCTCAATACAAAAGCTACGACCTTTTGCAAGGTATTGAAGTTAGAATATTTATTCAAAATGGGTATCCAGAAGTTCTCCGATTCCTTTATAAGGGTGAGGGTAACTTTCTTGCATTCAGGTACGTTTTCTATAAGTTCGAACGTATCTAAGGAATCGAAATCTTTACCTTCTGTGAGAAACTCAGGGCCATGTAGCCAAAAGGATCGAACTTCTGAGGTAAAGTTTCCCCGGGAGAGAAGATCCGCGGGATTCAAATTGGACCTAACGTGGCGCCAGGTAACGCCTTGACTGTTATCTTGTATTTTTTGAACTCGATTCGCAACAAAGGGGCTGAACTCGATTGCTTTGCGTTTGATCCAGCAAAGTGCGACCAATGAGTCAGACCATAGATTTATGGAGGCAATATTTACAACTGGGGCTAGAATATTTACAATGTTGATGGATAATTTTGTTAGTAATTCCATAGCACTTAATTCTAATTTTGGGATGGTTAACTTACTTTTAACAGGATTTACTCTGGATCTAGCTACAACTAAGCGGGAAGAAAAGGAATTGTCAGAATATTGAGCTACCAAATAGATGCAGCCACCATATGCTATCTGACTAGCATCACAAAACCCGTGCAGGTTAATGGAGATAACTTTTTTGGAGTCAAGTAAACATCTGGGTATCGATAGATTAGATATTTCTAGCAACAAAGTGTTAAATTTTTTCCAATTGAGGAGAATTCCAGGATCTGTAATGATTTCATCCCAGGATATCTTTAGTTTCCATAAGGACTGCATGATATTTTTACCGAAAACTATTAAGGGGTTAACTAGCCCCATGGGGTCATAGGTACTCGCTATACTACTTAAAATGGAGCGTTTAGTGATGGCTTTAGGAATGGTGTTGTTGACTTTAATATTTAATGAATCAGAGGTTGAATTCCATTGAATACCCAAAATTTTGCTTGTAACCTTATCTAGGTTGAGATCGCAATCAGGAGTTGGGGTTTCGGAAATGGATTTGAAAAAATCAATTGAATTAGATTTCCATTTATGCAACTGAAAACCATGTTTGTTTAGTATGGAATTCAACTCATTATATAGCTGATCCAATTCAGACTCGGAATTGGCGCCAGATAAAATGTCGTCCATGTAAGTTTGGGACAGGATAGCTCTTCGAGCCTTCGGGAAATCAGGGTTATTGTCGGCAATATCCTTCAGGACGCGTGTGGCCAAAAAGGGTGCACAGTTTTGCCCGAAACTGAGGCTAGTAAGTTGGATACAAGTGAAAGGCTGTGTAGGATTATCCCTCCATAAGAAATTTTGCAAATGGTGTTGCTTAGGATTTACAGAAATGAACCTATACATCATCTTGATGTCAGCACACAAAACAAATTTGAAACATCGAAATCGACATAGAATGTCTAAAAGATTATCCTGAACTTGATAACCTTTAGAAGTTATATCGTTAAGCGAGTAACCCGTATCAGTGGGGGCAGAAAAGTCAAAAACCACGCGTAGCTTGGTAGACTCGCTTTGTTCCCGCACCACTGCCCGGTGAGGGGTGAAATAGTTAAATTCTCCCTGCACGGAGTTGAAAAAAGTCAACGGGATGACTTTAGCATGACCCAGGTGTAAATAATCTTCAATAACGTCTTTATATTCATTAAAAAACTTTGAGTCCGTATTAAATTTTTTCTCAAGTGACATAAATCGTTGACGAGCCATGCAAAAGGACTGGCCTAATTTTCTATTTACATTTTCTAAAATTGGCATGGTTACCTGATATCTTCCAGATGGCTCTATTATTACGTTATTTTGGAAGTGTTCTTCAATTCGTTGGTTGTAAGAATCAATTTTTGGAGTTTCTGGGATTTGTTCCAGTTCCCAAAATTGTTCCATAAGATCATGGACTCTATCATCCAGTTCAGCTTGATTTTCAGAAATAGTTAAGAAGGATACACCAGAATTATTATTTTTTCGCGAATGATTGCCTGAATTGTTTTGCATTATCGGGCCCGCCACTACGTACCCTAATCTCGTATTTACAAATGTCGGTTGATTTGGGCCCAAATGTATTACCTCGGATTGCAATAAGCTAAAATATAGGTTCGCCCCAATCAAGACATCTATAGGGCCAGACTCGAAGAACCTTGGATCTCCGAGCTGTAATTGAATATTAGAAGGGAATTTGAAGTATTTTGGGGAAATCGAAAATTGTGGTAACTTACTCGTAATTTTTTCAATGACGGAACAAGATATATTAAAACTAGTATTCGAGTTAATCAAGGAACTAAATTGAAATTCAACTACTTCACCACTATGGGCGCAATTGGTATTTCCAATTCCTGAAATTTGTACAGTGTGTTTCTTGGGAATTAAATTTAATTTTTGTACAAAGGAGCGGTTTATTAAACTCATTTGGCTTGCCGAATCCAGCAAGGCCCTTCCAGCCACCACACGACCGTCAGGACAATTTATATTGATAAGAGCAGTAGGAAGAAGCACAAGTTGATCAGAGATCAAGGACAAAGAGACATTCGAAATACTGGCATTATTCGAATTGTCATCGTTTGAGTTTTCACGAGGAGTATTCAACAGACTTACATTACCTTGACTGTATACCGGGCGATTATTATTCACTACATTATTTGAATAATTCCGTGAGACATTGTGGTCGTTATTGAGATTTCCTCCCTGTGAAGTAGAGGGACCCTGATTATTCCGATTAACCCTGACCTGATTATTTGGATTTACGAGTTTATTTTCAAAATGTAAGTGACTATGATGTGATTTGCCACAAGTTAGGCAGCTTTTTAACGATTTGCAATCTGAGGTGAAATGAGTACTTGATAGACAGTTTATACATAACCTTGAATTTTTTGCGAATTGATAACGTTCAGAAGAACTTAAAGAAAGGAATTTCGAACACCCATAAATTGCGTGTGAAGAATCATTGCAATAGACACAATTGGATTTTCGGTTCCACGAACGGGAATTATTAGGAGTTTTTTGGTTTATATTTTTAGAGGATGAATTATGGTTTGCGAGAAAACTTACCTTAGCGTTGCGTGAAGTGTTATTCTTTGAGTGATTTTCAAATAAATTTAAGTTGTCAAGAACTGACTGGCGTTTTTTTAAAAATTCAAAAAAGTATTCTACGGTAACCGTAGTATCAGACTCTCTATCAGCTTCAAACTGCCGCCTAGAATTTTGATCTAGTTTTTCTTCCAGAATATAAACTATAAGAGATTCAAAATTTTCTTTGTCTGAGAGACCAACATTTTTTATTAAGTCAAAAGTTTTGCGTGCAGTTACGTAAAATTCTTTTAAATCCGTAGAATTGCTTCTAGATACTGATTTTATTTCGATCAATGTTTGATAAAGAGTATGGACTAATTTATGTTTATCATCATATGCATTTTTCAAAATATCGAGAGCCACGTTAAGATTTTGATTTGTTACGCTCAAAGAATCGATTAATTGCAAGGGTTGTCCTCTTAGGAGGCTCTTTAGGTAATATAGCTTTTCACTGTCTGATTTTAACTTCGAGTTCTTAATAACAAGTGAAGTAAACAAGTCATAAAACGAGGCCCATTCTTCTGCACGACCGGTAAAGGGCTTGATTTGAATTTGAGGTAAGCTTACATTTGACATTTCATTAGTTTGCGGGAGATTAGCATTTGATTTCGATTGGTTGTTTTTTATGAGAAATTCAAGAGTGGCAATGCAAGTTTCAAATCTATCGGCTACGATATTTTCGGCATTATCGTCCGAGAGGATATCATCATCCTCCTCTCTATCCATGGAAGCGATTTCCAATTGTAATTGTTGATAAGTAGCATAATGCCCCGAGATATTATTTAATTTAACACTCAATAAATAAAGTTCCGCGGCATCGCCCGAATCGCGTAAAAAAGTTTCAATTCTCGTAAGTTGAGATTTGCAAGCCTTGCGCTTATTGATTAAATGTTTCAAACTGGCCATAATCGATTCTTAGAATAACAATCAAAAGAAACAATTAAAATTAGATAAATCGTGTGCTCAATAAAAAATCAAGAATGTTGCACAATAACATACGATAGCGGAAACCGTAACAATGTAGCTAAGAAATGTTTTCAAAAACAATAAACACATAAAAATATCAGTTCAAAAAAATCAAAGAGTACCTAGTGAGGTAAATAATTAAAAAAATGTGTAGGTGACTTACCACAAGCACCCTGTAATAGCAAATCTTAAATACCAATGAGATGTCAGTTCAGTAAAATTTCCAATAAATTGAATTATACAATACTAAATCTTAGTTATTGACCGTCAATCAGATAAATTTCATGCAAGTAGTAAACAAGTTAAAAGTTTTCAAAAACATCATCAAAAATATGCTTCACCAATAAAAATATCAAATACGAAATAATTTTTATCAAATATAAGGACATAAAATTAAAAATCCTGAAATAAAAACCAAACCGTTTCACTTAGATAAAAAGATCAATAAGTCGGTACCGCTAAATAGTCAAACACAAAGGGGTGTTATTGTTTATCAGTTAAAATGTTAAGTTAAAAAATGTTCACAAATAAATACTGCCGCCGACTCGGAGCCGGGTCAAACGATACCGGCTTACACCCTTGCAGGTGTTCCTTCGTCTTGAGTGCGTTGTTGCTAAATTTCCACGGCTTCTGATGTTCCAATGAAAATTCACTTCGTGCCAAATTTTCGTATACCAGATAACGGGAAATTTATAGATGTCAATGGACACTGGACCAGAAAAAATATGATGCGGATGATACCAATACGCCAGCTTGGGCTTGAGAACAAGAAGTGCCAATATCGGCAAATTATCAATATATGAAAATGGATGAATTTGACAGTTGCTGTCGATATTATCCGGCTCGAAGGACCAAAAACTATGTTTGGAAATGTGACAATTTATTGACAGGTCACTGGTTGATTTATTCTGGTAGAACTTTAAAACAATTGGTCACTTAGTCACATACCATTCATAGTTGAGTTGAGTTACATTAATGTCATGAAAGAGTGGTAGAATGAAACGCTGCATAGAATCAATCCATTTAATTCCTTAAGAGTTCGATTGAAATTTCCTAAAGGCTAACTTACTACATTTGGCAACGGTGGTAACGGCTCTTCCAAATTTTGGCAAATGCATAAGACGGTGATGTCTATAATTAAATATGCAGCCTTACTTACGGATTCCATTGGCACACACTATTGATACATATTTATTAAACAAACCTAAACCGGCATTGCGCCGACATTATTAGATTACAAATCACTCATTACTTTTTGAGAACATATTATTAGGATGATATTACTTCAAAGGTTAACACTCCACTACTCCAACTCTTCAGGTATTCTCTGTAGAGGGGGCAATTATTAGGGGTAGGAAAGGCGGGATGATACCTAATTGGTTAAGGGAAGAGCGCGCTTCGCGTATGGTAGAAACCAAATTTGAAATATGAGCGGTAAATAGAACTTCGTATTAGCTGGACCGCTACCAGGGCCGTAGTAGTTAATTCTAAGTTGAGATTTCTTTGCGAAATCTCAACAGGAGGTATTAGCATACAAATTAAAATCCTATCGGTAACTGAAATAAGTTTTTGTTTTCAACCAACAACTAACCTATGGTAACAAAATAGACAAAGAACATGAAGAATATTAGATGAACTTTATTTGACATTTACTAGATCATTCCAATTTCAACGACTTGGCAACGTCCAGTTATGACGCACAATGATTTTTATATTTTACAACCTATAATAATGAAATCATACTTTTTTAATAGAGAGTTATCGAAACATTAAATAAAGGCTGCTTTCAATAAAAAATCCTGTAAGTTGGTTTTAAAATTACACTATTGAAAACGTCTCTTTGTATAAACTTTATTATGACATTTTTTTTAACTAGACGGTACTGTTTGTTTTGTTCAGCACTTTTATAACCTAAAAATTATAGTTAAAAGCTGTGTGTTTGTGATTTTCGTAATAATTACTGCTTGCTTAATTTGGTACGTTTGAAATATTATTCCACATGGATTATGGGTCTATGATGGGTGCTGGAGATGAAGATATATGCCATATATATGATAGCAAATATGACAGAATGGCTTATTCGCTTTTTGTTGTTTCGGTTTCGGTAACAGTGAATAAAATTCAAAATATTATGTAAGAACTTAGAGTGAATTGTAGCTTTCTTTTTATTCTTTCACTATATCGACTAGTATATTCGAAATTTAACAAATAAATATGAATAAGAATTGATTGGCTTCTTTTGATTTGTTGGTACGAAATTGGATATCATGTATTTATACAGCTTCCATGGCAATTTGATTGTGTTTTTCTTGACCGCTAAGACATACTGCGGTTCAACTGTATTTTATATACAAAAATATACAAAGTGAAAAATCAGTATTTCATAGTTATTGCCTCTATCCTATAAAATGAGCACATTATAAATAAGACACGTTTTAAACTTAATATGAAAAAACATATAATACATTTTATAAAGAAACTTATTAATAAAAAAGGATTGAAGTGATATTTCCAAAACAAAGTAAAGAAATATACGTTCGAGCTTTGGGAACATTTCTAATAACATACAACATAATTTATAACTTATTTCGAAACTTAAAATAAGAACCAAAATGACAGTATTTCAAACAGTTTTTTGACCCATACTTATGGCAGCGAAACATGGGTACTGGACCAAAAAATGAAGAGTAGAATACAAGCTTTAGAAATGAAATACCTAAGATCTGTGAAAGGAATAACAAAAAAAGACAGAATAAAGAAAATAGACATAAGAGAGGAGCTAGAAATAAAATCCATGCTAGATTATATAGAAGAAAGACAACTGAACTGGTGGGGATATCTACAGCGAATGGAGGATACTAGACTAGTTAAAAATGTATGGGAAACAAAAGTGATTGTTAAAAGAGACAGAGGTAGACCCAAAGAATCCTGGGATAACAACATAGCTAAAATATTAAAGGAAAGAGGGAAAACAATTATAGAAGCAAAACAATTAGCAAAAAACAAAGGAGAATTTTGTTGATGAATCTTCAAATTTTGAGAAGTCTCCCTACACCGAAGGATTATATATACATTGTCATAAGTAAGAGTAGATAACGTTCAAACTAAGCAATTGAACAAGGAAAAACAAATATAAAACGAATCCCGACCATACTAGATATTTATATATCAAATATAAAACATTGGAAGAAGAAACCTCCATACACATACTTGCGAATTGCACAGCAATTCAGAATCCTAGGGTATAGCACCTAGGAGGATATAGGATAAAAGAGGGACATTTGCCTAAGTTGAAGCCTGCAGATATCCAAAAATTCCTCAGGGAAATAGGACTAAAGGAGTTACTAGTCTCTGAGACGTTCCTCAGGAACTAAGTAGGTCTTTTAGGTATCAGTGAATGTCACCCATCATACATACACAATATTGGAAAAGGGAAAACCATGAAGGCAGAAAAGTTGTTTCCTTTATTCCTAGTCCCATCCTTGTTTCAAGAGCATTGCCAGTGCTCATTTTTAATACAATTGCATTTTGTTTTATCACCTGAAATTTTATCACGTTTAGATTCCCAGAATAATTATTATAGCAAAATGATGTCACAGTGTCCAAATAGTTATGTGACATCTGCTTACAGCAACAGCATTGCTACTAATACAATAATTAAAAAAGTAATATAACTGTGCATTCTTGCAATTACCAAGTGAAATGATTAAATTCGAGTCTACACTCCCATGAAAGAAAAATATAAAAATTTAATTATAATGTTTCGAATCCGAACAAATAAATCTAGCTGGAAAAGTAGTGGAAGATTTTTATTTTCCTAAATTAGATCAAACAAATAAGGTCGTCAAAGTGAGTTGAATTAATTGATTTCTTCTACTGTCACGACAGCTATATTGAGTGGCAATCATCATTGTAAGTTGAAATTTATTATTTAATTTAGGTGATCCTGTGTTGATATGTATTATTAATTCATTGTGCATCAGCGGCATCCTACAATTGTTTTATAAACAGTATTTGTATGGATGATTATTAAAACAAACTGTAAGGACTTTATATGAATAGTGAGATTGTGCCAAGCTCACTGAACTTCCTTTTCAAACATAAAGAATAATTAAAAATAAATATAGTAGTCTACAAGACACGTTTACAGGGTGGTTGTTGATGAGTGGCAAAGTCTCAAATAAAGTCAGTAGGTCAAACTTCAATAGTAGGTTACCAAGAGTCACGGCTGAACTGTGGTGAACGCTCGGTCAACTTTAAATTTGCTGGTCCAATGCAGAGGTTGGAAAATTAATTTTGGCAGTCGGAAGTTTGGCTACGTCCGATGCGCCGTAGCAAAGACGTATGAGGATTGCAAGAGCTCACTTCGCTGGCAGAATTCGTTAGCCTCACAACCTTTAAAACTTTGCATGCGGAATGTATGTCGCCTGCTCTTCCCGGTAACTGCGTTTACAAAGTTGTCAAGTTGTATGGCTTTCTCGCGCATCGTCAACTGCCAAAAATAGATAGATAGATGAGTCTACAGCTAGTAGGACCATATCGAAGGTAGTGAATCCTATTGCAAGACTGACACCACGGGTAATTAAAATGCCTGGAACAGGGAATAATGTACGAGATTTCCACGGTGTTTAGGTGCCATACCCGTACGCATGTAAAAATAATCTCTCCAGGAGGTCCACAGGCAGAAATTTATAAAAAACGAAAAGAATTCTGATTGCTTTCCAAACTTCACAGTTGCTTCTATGCTTCTCTGTGTTCGACTCTTTGGACTCAATTATATGTTTGAAATTATTTATAATTGATATTAAAGTTGCTTATTCTTTGCGGGATAAGTTAACTAACATTTTTCTTTTCCATTATTTTATTGAATTATGTACACTCTGAAATATTGGAAATATGATTTACCTTCAACAAATACAATAACTTCGTGAATATTTTGAATATTAACAGAATTCCAAGCTCAGAATGCACCTTATAATCACCATGCATACACACAAATGACACAAAATGTTAATTTTGACGGCTATCTGTCAAATTTGCCTTAATTCATTGCAGCTAACGCTATTATTTCTTGCCTAACCGTTAGTAAGTAAGTAAGTAAGTGAGTTAACTATCGTTTGAACAAGTCATGTGGCGTTGACTGCCCGGTCACCACCAACCACTCAACTAACCATCTAGTCACCGAGGCTTCATACAAGCGGGCCTAAGAACTAGTGAATATTAGTAGCAATATGCTAAGAATTATTATTACAGGTTATCTAACGGGTCATGTATAACGAGGATCTCAGCTGCAGTCTTTGTGGCATGTAGACTGAGACCGTAACTGACTGTGAGGCATTGGACTCCAGGAGACAGATAGTCTTCAGAGAGGCCAATGTGTTGCCTGAAGCATATAGCACGCGTCCAGGTGACCTATATCGTCTACTCGAAGATGCAGGAATGACTGGATGGGTGGAATAAATGTGGGAGTGGAGTTGAATAAGCTAACAGGCTCTCGGCATAAGAACGGCTGTCAAAAAGGGAAAAAAATTAAATGTAGTAAATTATTTGGAGTACCCCATATTTAAACTCCTACTAGCTAACGTGTAATCCTCACTTAATGAACACATTTTTAGTACTTTTTATGACATCACGTTTATCATCTTAATGCTCTTATTATTATGAGGTTAACTATGAAAAATGAACGGTCAAGTTTTAATCAAAAGTAGTAAGTTCAGATTGCACGGAGCGGGCGAAAAAGAAATTATTTTAAAAAATGTGTACCTTATTTTTTAATATTCACTAATTGTATTGAAACAATGCAGTGGAGGTAAAAATAATAGTTATTAGTAATTACAATGGCAACTAAACATATTGTAAAATACAAAAGAACAACAAAGTAAAAAATTTAAATGCGTTTTTTACGAAAATACGTCATACCTTATCGAACACCTTTTATTAGGTAGATATATTTACATTGTTATCAATTTATATATAGCAAGTTTTATTTTAATATAGTTACAAATTTTTTAGAGGACACCACCAACGCCAGTATACCATTAATATATTCGATATGAAGTTAACCTTGAAAACTAGTTATAAGCATTTAGAAATGTTAATCAAATAACATTTGCAGAATTAATAGGTCGTGGAATGGCAGTTTTGAATGACTTCAAGGCATTTATTCAACGGAACTATTTATAAAATTTGTAAATATAACGTGAACATTACCAATTTTCAAGTGAGACTTTTAAAGATAGGTGAATTCCCACACTATAGTTATTTTTAGTGTCCTCCCTGATGACCGGACACAGCACCGTTAGATTTTTTTTAGTGGGGTACATAAAAAACAACAAATGAACTGAGAGCTCGTGTTGTTGTGAGTGACATTAATTTGTAACGTTTCACGTTAAAATAATGGAATGCTGCAAGGTCCTTTTGAGGATTAGAAAGCCAAAAGGATAAATCATTTCGAGTCTTGACCTACCCACAAGCGAATCATTCATTCTTATTGGTGCAATGTAGCTTCTGATTGGCCTATGCAAAATTTACTTCAATTAATAGTCCACATAGACTGTGAACGTCAGAGGGTAGGTTTAGTTTATTTCTGCTATTCACGAGACATTGTGATTGAGATTTTGTTTGATTGATTAAAACTATTTTGTTGGTATTATTCAAAATTATGGCTTTTGGCGACCATTCGAAGAGGAAGATATTATTATAGGCTCCGAACAATGAATATACTGGAAGAGTAAACAGTTGTATTATCCTTTGCCAACATAAACAATGTTTCATTTATTTTGTTTGATTCCACAGATGTTTCCATGTCGCAGTGAAGTAAGTTGATTGATTGTTGCTTGTATAAAACATAAATATTTTATTGTTTAAACTTTTTACCAAAGGTTTTGAAAGTTCTGAAAGTAGAGAGTAGGGATTTGAGACAAAAGACAAAAAGAAATTTGGTATGTTCTAGTCGCTTTCTACGCAAAAAATGATACAAAATATGTACTGTCAACTGGAACAAGAAAATAATGTGTCAAAGCATGGAGCTGCTGAATATATAAATTGACAATTGGTGAATGATATAAATGAAAACATAATCATTTTTTACTGTTGTACAAACTTATTCACACAAAGAATTTTTTCTTTATCGATCTGTATTCACTGCGTTGGACAATAGCGTAGTCAAAGTACACAAAATGTCCGTAAAATGCCGCAAAAAACACAAAAAACTTGAATGAAAACACAGAAAAAAGTTCAAATCAAAAATTGTAGCTAATACATTTGTCTACAAAATTTGTCTGAACATTTTTTTTGTATCTGCATTAGTTTTTGAAATATATACGGAATTTCCATAGAAGTATTTTTGAACATCATCAATTTTCATATTTTTAATTTCACGATAGTAAATAAACAATGACATTTAGAAAAAAAATTTCATATGAAATGTGTTCTAAAATCGGGTATCTACAAACACATTGAAAAAAATATATTTTTTAATGTATTATCATCGATTTTCCTCTCTCTCTCACCTGCTTTTTCACCTTTATTTGTGCTCCCTTCTCTTTTTTACCTGAGCCATAGGTGTGTTCTTTTGTATCGCGATCACTTCTAAATAGGTTCATTATAAAGTTCACAAATTTTTAGATAATATCATAAACGGTATAAAACGTTATAGAAGGTTTGCTGACAGACCTCTGATTTAAGTATTTATTTTAAATAATTGTCTATTATTTAAAAAACTGTATAGTAGTTTCGAAAGTAGATGCTTCAAAGTGTTTAGTAGTAAAGTTTCATTGAATTATATTGATTTCAAAAAAAGATATAATTGAATTAAGTCTAAAAAAAACAAGTAAAATTAAGCATGCAAAAAGAGCAGATTTTTAAGAAGCATTCGTTTAAAATTCTAAATGTTAATGGCTTTGCTTTTATAATAATAATATTGTACGCTTATTTGCAATGCTGAATCTAAAAGCAATTTTCGCTGGGATAAGTATTAATTAAATAGGAATTATAATAAACTGATATTACAGTCAAAAAATCTACTTTTTCAAATTTGAAAGTATTTCTATCTAAAAGTTGAGATCTTTCTTTACATTTTACATGAGTTTATTTATTTTTTCAGAATGTTATAAGCCGAGCGGTTGATAAATTTGGCTCAGGGGCCGTTCGCGCGAATTGATTACCACTGAAATTAATTTTATCTCGTAAACTTTCCAATTTACAAAAAAAACTTTTCAGACAAAATTTGTAGATAAATGCATCAGCTACAAATTTTGAATTGGAAGTTTTTCTGTATATTTATTATTTAAACAATTAGAGCGAAAAAACAAAAACAAAAATTTTCACTCCACGATTTTCCGGAAAATCGCATGCCTAACATCGTAAAGTTTTTCTCACATTAAACACAACCCTTTTAAATACCCAATTTTAAATTTTCAAGTTTTTTGTATTTTTTGTGAGGATTTATGTGTACACTAGGCTAATAGGTCAAATGGTTCTCTTGTGTTTTCTGTATTTGTCTTTCTGAATTGATGCTACATGCTAAATTATAGTGACCATGGTGGTTGAATTTACTGTTATCTTATTCACTAGAAGAAGGAGAGTCAGGTACAAGTTTCAAAAAGATCCATTATTATCATTATCGGTAATTAATCGGAAAAATAGAGTACAGAAATCGCTAGTGCGTGTGGAAATCTCTCTGAAACCGGTTCTGCTTCTGCTTACAGATTGCTCTATCTCGCCGACAAATTGTGAAACGGTGCAAATTAATTTTACTCACAACTATTTAATACATTCCATTCTATATTTATTTATTGGTTGAATATGTATAATTTAATCATGTAAGCCTGGTTGACTAGTAAATAAAAGTTAATCCGACTCTGTTTAATAAAATCACTATTTTTTTGTAATGCTTGTTCGCATACGCTAAGTAGCACTTAAAGCCAGCATTAAGCATAATCCTGTTATGCTCGAAAGTACACACACACGCAAGGATTTCAGTTATGTATGCGTAGATAAACGTGCCAATTACTATGGGAAATTTGAATTATAATTTGCTTTATTTATATTTAGTCGCATGAACATCAATTAAAAAATTTACATAAATATTGCCAGGTATCTATTAGGGATCATGCCAATGAAATGTAACGTCGAATCTAAAATTCTTTTATAAACAATTTTGTGATAGTATGTTTTATTTAGGTATTTTGTTTGCAGAATAATTTTTTCTTTACTTCCGGTTTGGTAAAATTGGAATAATTCTCAAATTCTCAGTCCGTAAATAAGTTAAGGTATCTGTAATAACGAAGCTCTGATGATGATATAATACGCGAAGAGTAGCACAAACCTTTTTCGAAAACTGAGCAGCTCTTTGAACCCATTAGAATCTAAAAAATATAACACTGCGATACAGCAACAATAAAAGTAATTGGTTTGTTCCAACTGGCATTTAGGAACCGTTCTGGAATCGTTTCGGGTACTGTAAAGTAAGCAAACTTGAATTAGGGATAGACACATCAACTTTATCACCCCTTCTAGAAGGTAGTTTTGGTATCGTCCCAAAAAACATACTTTTTTTTAGCGTCGGTCTATTTCTGCGACTGATGCTAATCACTGACGCCGGGAGCACTCCACTCCTTACCGGAAATTTTGACGAACCCACTAGTGTTCTAACCAGTGGTAGGGTTCTTTATCGAGCCCAACATCCATGGACTCTAGACCTCGGTTTTACGTCTCCTCCTAAAGACGGCATACCTACATTATCCCTCGTGCTCATTGGTATAATGCCTGCGAGCTGTGATATGCTACTCCGCTGCAGGCTGTATATATACGACGGTCTTCCCGAGTGGTCACCCTTCCAAGTCACTCTTTTTCACTGTAATTGTCGCATCAGAGGCATTCTACTACAGTGCTAAGTTGACGCCCAAAAACGATACTAATAATAATCAGTTGGAACGCGAAATAAATACACCACATCGCCAGTTAAAACGAACCTAATGTGTTTGATGCTTTCCGGGATGTTATGCTGTGGTCTCCTTTTTTTCCAGACGTACCGCAGCTGCAGCCATACTCAGTGATGTGGACGAAGGACTCTTCTCGACGTATTAACTGAAACTGAATTATTGTTCCTGTTACGTTATTTGTACATCCATTTTGAAGCATATTTATGTTAGCTTCTGAAGTGATACTTTTCAATGAAATGAAGCAAATTACTTTCCAAAATATAGACCGTTCACTGATGAGGCGCAAATACACCGAAACCTGCAAGTGATACTGTTCTTTCTAATTATAAACCAGAATGGTTGGTTCTATATTTTCATATATACCATCCCCGTTTATCTTGGAAGTGTAATTCATTGTCTTACAGGGCATATTGCCCGAGAAGTAGATGTTGCTTCCTGGTGAACGGTCTATCCTTTGGAAAGTAATTTTCTAATTTGTTAGGCGTTTTAATAGTTTTACACTATTATTTTGACGTCTGATTTAATTGTCTTCTATTCCAGTGTGTCCTAGAATCCGCACTACGGTGACGATACTGACGATGTTATTCCCGTCTAGTTTATTGAGTTTCCCAACGGAACGGATCTCAGAAAAACAGCAGACTTTGTCAAAAGTTTAAAATTATATAGGGCATAATAATGAATTTTTTAGGATGAAGTGTATTAAGGAGAATATAGTTTAATCTATTACTTAAATGAAAACCTCAACAATTTCGCTGTCAAAATATTGGATCAAAATTACAATTCCTGAATAATTATAAAAGCAATCTAAAAAATTTGTTCCATATAGTTTTGAGACAGCCCATACTGTCAACTTGAATTGTGCAATCACACAAGTATTTTAATCAAATTGCAAAGAGAGTTTCATTAAAGCTAAAATGAATGGTGCTCTAAAGAACTTCATAAATATTTACCTTATTTTGACTTTCAGCATTCCGACTCCTCTAACTGAAGTTTGATGACAATCTGAGAGCAATTAAAACTTTTGTGTTAAGGCATGACAGTTGTGCATTGTAAAAGAAAAAAGAATTAGACAATGAAGCCCGTTTAAGTCTTTGTTGAGGGGTGTTTAGATCAACATATTCAACATTTAATAGATCAGTATTATTTTGTAAATAAATTCGTAGACAGCATTATTTGAAACAAGGTATGTGCTATCCGCCCGAGAATCTCTAATCCCGGACTGAAGAATACACTTCAATCACAATCAATACATGCCTTCCAGTAACGAAAATGTTAAGATGGTGACATCTTCACTTCCAATCACACACCAAAATCCGAAAAAATTTTGACAAGTCTCTTGGGCTTGAAACAATAAAGCTGTAATATTGTCGTATTTAATAAAGTGATTTATCAACAGATGTCGAAGAATAATTATTTATATTACATTTTTGAAAAATAATTTTTTTCAAAAAGAGTGACCGTTCTGTGACCTTGTACTGATGAGGCGCAAATACGCCGAAACCGGTCTACAAGTTGTCCCGTTTGACTTTGGGGTGTAATTCAATATCCGGCGGTGCATATTGCACGGGAAGTAGTTGTTGCTCCTTAGTTGAAAGGTCACTGTTTTTAAAAAATATTATTTTTCAAAAATGCATGTGTGAATATAAATAATTATTCTCCGACATCTGTTGATGAATGTCTTTATTAAATACGACAATATTACAGGAAACTGTAATAAGCTTTATAATAGTATATTATTAAACGAGCAATTTATGATAGCCATTATTCACTCACGGTGACGTTTGCGTCCCGACCGTAGGCGAGGGGCGCAAGTTACCCGAGTGAATAATGGCCATAAATTGCGAGTTGAATGCTATATATTTGCCGACAACCCTTGATTTCTTTATTAAATAAAAGCTATTGAGAATTTTAACGCCAATATTAATAAATTTAAGTCAAATATTGTGACATATAGAAATGGACGATACTGTGTAAAGTATCGAGACATCGTAACGTTATAAATATAATATCAATATTAGAAAAAGTGTCAATACAAAAAATTTCGATAATTACCTAAACAAAATACGCAGATCTAATAGTTTATTTTTTCATATTGTACCCCCATTAGTCACCAATGTGCCGGAGTGTTGTGTTGTCATAGCAACATATGCTATTCAAATGCAAAAGCGTGAATTACCATATCACACTCTAGTGATGATTGATTGATTGATTGGATCAGCACACCAGTCAAAAGATTGATGTCCTCGGCACCTTAGCCTTAAGGCTTTTTGTGCTCTTGGTTGTGCCGTTTATGTGAAGAGACCAGCAGCCCTTATCAGGCTCAGCAGACTTTTCACTAGGTTCTTCTTGGAGAAATCCTCCCTTGGAAATTTTAGTCCTAGGAGTCTATATCTCCAGTGAGATAGTGCTTCACAATCAAAGATAATGTGAGAGGCTGTTTCCTCCTCTTCCATGCACAACCGACAAATAGGTTCCTCCCTATATATGCCGATTGTATGCATGTGCTTCCTTAGAGTGCAGTGTCCAGTGAGTAAATCCGTCACTATCCTTATTTGGGCCCTGCTAAGGTTTAGTATATCATTGGTCAGCTTCTCCGAGGGTTTTTTAACCAAGAGTTTGCTGTGTTCCTGTTTTGGCACGTGTCTCCAGTACGACTGGTGTTTAGTTTGAGCCCACCGAGATATACAACCACGTGCAGCAGTTTTGGATATCCCAAATACTGGTTCAGGACCAGTGAATGCTGTCTCGGACCCCAGCTTTGCTAGGTTGTCCGCCTTTTCATTTCCTACAATGCCCTTATGCCCTGGGACCCACTCACTCTAGTGATAAATCTTATTCTACTATGTGGGTACCAAATACTTTTAGTTATGAAGTAAAATATTGACTTATTATTAAGTGGTCGTGGACAAACAAATAAAAATGAAAAAAAAGATTTCGTTTTTTGCCAATACCACGAAAAGTATTAACATTTAAGAAATAAAGAAAAAGATTCTTCAAGAGGAGTAAATTTTCAATAAAAAAGTCCCAATTCCTGGAACTCTATCTCAATTCTTCATAATTTTAATTCGTCGCTGAAAATAGTTATTTTTGGTCCTCGTCAAAAGCAAACAGGTCATAGGTATTAAATAATGTTTTCAAGGTATTAATAGTTAATTTAAAAATTAGAAAATCAACAAAATGTTCTTGAACATCCTTCTTCATTGTAAACTAAAACAATGTTTGAATAATTGTCGTAAAAATGACTTGCTTCATACAGCCCTTCAGATTAAAAACGTTAGAATATAACCCGCCTATGGGATGCTTTGAAAGGCATTGTGTCATTTAAACTACCAGTAAAGCAGCTTGGATATTTTATACCTGGGATGGTTTATTGTCACCACGTTTGCCTTCTAATTTTATTTGCAATGGTTCAGTGAAAGGTAGACGAATTTGTATATTTAACAATATAAAATTTAATTTACAAATTGTTCACTTGACGTTTCTTCTTGACTTTTATAACATCAACTATTGTTTTAATAAAATAAACTTATTAATATAGTTCTTTATTCTTTGCAAGGCTGCCTAAATACAGATTAAATTTAAAATAAAGGCAAAAATAACTTCTTCAATGCTTGGCGGAACATTTACTTCAAAGAGCAGTTATTTTTTCTTCGGGATACGTTAAAAATATCAACAAATAAAAACATATATTGTTTAAAAAATAATTTTGTGTTCCTTTACCATAACAAGTTTTAGAAATTGGTCCAGTCAAAAAGTATTTTCTAATGACAATTAAAACTTATGCATAACTCACACAATATAAATAACAAAGAATGTTTGAGTCTGATGATACATATCACACTTCAAGACTTATTAAACTTAAAATCCTGAAATTTGCAATAAAAAATGTTCAAATTTACTTATCGGGATGAATACTAACCTATCTCTTCAGGTATTTACCGACCATAGAGATTCCCAACTCTACATTTTCATAACGAATACATGTGTATGATGCATACGGGTTTGTCGGGTCCATTTCTTTATTTCGTGTCTTTCCGTTCTCGTCGATGTGCCGTAGATGTAACTTAGAGGTGGCAAAAGATTATCATAATGTCGGAATGTTAAGCAGCCATTAAAGCACTGAGTTCTTGTATAATCAGTTTCAAAATGGTGAGGGAATGCATAGGCAAACTCAATTAACTAGGCGAGAACAATATAGTAACCATACTATGGATTCCAGGACACACTGGAACAGAAGGAAATGAAATAGCAGTTGGAATAGTAAAGAGGGGGACTGAAAGACCGTTTTGGTGGCCGGAACCCTTTTGCGGTATCAGCCCCAATGTAATATGCAAAGCCGAAGAAAAGAGAAGATCTGGCAATTGGAAAAATCTAGTAGGGCTTAGACAATCAGAGATACTTCTAGGTGACTACAGCCCGTTGAGATCAAACGAATGCATAAGTCAAAGTAAAACTGCACTAAGAGTTTTAACAAGGATCCTAACGGTACATTGTCGCTTGAACGGACACCTGAAAAAGCTCAAAATGGTGGAGTAAGAATGTAAATTCTGTGGCATGGAAGAAGAAACCTCCATCAACATAGTTTCGAGTTGCTCAGCAATTCAGAATCCTAGAACACAGCACCTAGGAGATTATTGGATAGAAGAGGGACATTAACCTAAGTTAAAGCCTGCAGATATCCTAAAATTCCTCAGAGAAATAGGACTAAAGGAGCTGCTAGTCTCTGAGACGTTCCTCAGGAACTAAGTAGAAGTAAGGGGGTACAATAGATCTTTCAGGTCTCAGTGAATGTCACCCCATCATACATACATAACTTAGAGATGGATAGATATGCATTTTAAGTTTACATTACTGGATAATTGGTGTTAGCATATGAAACATCAAAACGGAATGTCAATGAAACGCAGAACGAATACAAAATCGTTACAAAAATAATAAAAGGAAGTGCAATAATTTATTTTTATGGTAGAAGTTCGTAAAACAAATAATCACAATCGTAAGTACACCCTTTTGTGACGCCTATATTTGGAATAGTAAAGTAGTAAAACTCTGATGGAAACTTATCTGATAATAGTTTAAATTCATCGATAGAGATTTAAAGATCGGAAAAATGTCTAGCACACTTTAACGTTTGGTGGAAAATGAATCAAAATAATTTTAAAAAGTCTCAAATAATTACGTAAGACACAGAGCAACGAGAAATCCTTCATCTCCAGCACAGAGTTCAAAGTAAGGTGGGATTATTCATAATTTTATCACACAACTTTTTGGTTCTTATAGAAAAAGGTTTTTTAAATAAATTTCACAAATCTCTTCACAAGCTACTACTCAGTTAAGAATTAGTGATTATTGTCTGCAGAACCTTTTTTGTAATCAGTCCTCATCAATAACAATCTGCCTTTGTCAATTCTGGTTTTAAGTATGATTTTTTACGTCATGTCTACTCTCTACAGCTTTTTGCATACCGTTAAAATAATAAGTGATTGTTGACCAGGTTCATTGTTCATTTTACTTTTTTAAATTCGATTTGTGAAAGATGAGTAAAAGTTGTATTTTTTACTGAAATTGTTGGTGTAGTTACTTTTACAAAAAAAGCTAGGTATTTTTCTATATAGTGTTGGTTTCGAGTGATAAACTGCGCAAAAGGTTGCTTACAATAATACATCGTTTCATAGATAAACTAGTAATGAACTCCAAGAAGTGTTGTCCAGTCTTACTAAAGAATTAATTCAGGACGATTAGTTGGATTGTTTTTATACCCAAACTATTGTGATTTTAAGAAACAATTGTGTTTTTTGGTTGACTTGAAGCATAATTTAATTGTTGGGCTTTTGGGATATTGACGGCATGCCTATACAATGAGCAGTACTACTAACATTTATAGATCTGTCGAAATACATCGAGCAAACAGGATGATTTGAATTATCGAACGGTCGAGACATGGATAATAAGCATATAAGGAGATCGGATTCGGGATCGTCTGAATGTAGCTCTCTTTACCGACGTTGCCTAAGGTTTATTTATCAAAAAAGGAAACGAAAATGATTGAAGAAGCTATACAGATGGGGAAGGGTAAATGAAATGGTTATTCACCCTTCCCCTTCTCTATTTAGCTTCTTTAATCATTTTTGTTGCCCTTCTAGATAAATTAACCTCAGGGCTACGCTTGGCAACGTCGGTGAAGAGAGCTACATTTAGACGCTCCTATCAGATTCCATCTATTCCAATTTCTGATGATGGCAGAGGACGCCAGTTTAAATTCAATACCAAAAACACCTTACAGCCAACCAAAAGCCTTGCATACACTATAAGTTCATGTTATTTCATTAGTTGCTAGCTCATTTCACAGTATGTGAGATTAGGCAACATCAATGGAAAATTTTGTGAGCAATTTTGTCCTCGTCTTGAAAAACATCGAAAATTGTGATCGTTTGGTGGTAAAATATAATATGTCTTGCCAAAAACATTTGTCTTCGGAATGGAATTACATGAATTATAGATTTTTTTGGAATAGTTGCGATATATTTGCACTGTGTCACAACTTGTAGGCGAGATAAGGAAATCTGTAAGCAGAAGCAGGTTCAGACAGATTTTCCATTATTGCAGGATCCCGAGCGCTTACGATTTCTGTACTCTCTTTTTCCGATGAATTACAGTTGCTTTACCGATAACTGTAATAATGGTTTTTTTTCAACTTTTGTCAATTATATATTCTTTCAGCAGCTCCATACTTCGAACCATTATTTTCTTGTTTCAGTTGCCTGTACAATGTACATATTTTGTATCATATTTTTCGTAGTTCGTGACTAGAACATACCAAATTTCTTTCTGTCTATTGTCTCAAATCTCTACTCTCCACTTTCAGAAATTTCAAAATCTTTTGTAAACAATTTTAACAATTAAATATTCATGTTTTATATATACAACAATCAATCAACTTATTATATTCACAAACAGCTATAATTTTGATTATTACCAACAAAATAGTGTTAGTCAATATAACAAAATCTCAATCACAGCAACATCTAAGAAGAGTAGAGTAGAGTAGAGAAGAGTCTCGTATAACAGAAATGAACAAAGCCCAACCTGAGACGTTCACAGTCAATGTGGACTAACAATTCAAGTGAATTTTGGATAGACCAATCGGAAGCTACATTGCACTAATAAGAATTAATGGTTCGCTTGGGGGTAGGTCAAGATTCGAAATGATTTATGGATTTTTAATCCTTAAAGAGACCTTGCCGCATACTGTTTTTATTGTGAAATAGTGCAAACTAATTTTACTCACAACTATAACTGAAAAACTCTGATTTTCCTAAATTCAATTCATTTCTTTGTTTTAAATCAGCTGCACTACTGCAAAACAATTTTAATTTTTTTAGTTCTCACTTTGAATTGTTATTCATTATCATAAGTTATTACAATTTGACAGAGGCGACGAGGCGGTGAAAAAACAAACTGCTAAGATAAGTGATTTTTAGGAAAGGTTTTGATAAACGTTAACAAATCAATACATGGGGCCAGTGAAATAATATTGTATTGATAGGATAAGCAACATTACACGTTAACAAATCAATACTTGGTGCAAGTGAAATACTGGCAAGTAATCTTTCTCAAATAAAAGTGTCATGAGAACTTCCACTTTCATGGAATTGAGGCGGCGAGTTTACATACTCATAGGTGAGCATTACCTGATAATCGGCCCAGTTTACAATAGTCGCTATAATCAAATAATATTGTAAAAAACAAGAAAACATCGAGTCGGTAGCACATTCAAAAAATCTCTCTTAAATTGGGCTTTTAACGCTTTTTATTCAATTAAATTTCATATTTAAATACAAGAGTGAATAAAAGCGAAGCCAAAGCATGAAATTAAACTCATTAATTAATTCCACTTTTTCAGAACTTCCTGCGTTCTTTGTTTAGTAGTATAAACGTTTTTAAAAGCTGAATATTTGATTAAGGACTTTTAATTTCAATAAAAATATGAGCTTGTTTGATTATTGGTAAAATACGAGTACATCAAAAGATTTATACATAATAAAAATAAATAGCTAGGTGGAAAAGTGTCGCGATAAGATAGATCATTAAACTTTTTGGAAACTTGACTTAGGGGAGATGGGAGACGTGTTCTGAAATAGTATATTGAGTACCAAGTGTCAAAAACGTTATTTTAGTCACGAGTTTTCTGTGTGAAACGGGGGTCTAAAGATGTTTTTGAGACTGGGTGCTTACTATACTTTTTCTACTCCCGCAGGATCTTAATTATGTCATATTTTAATTATATTCACAAGATGACAGACAATGACTGACGTGTCATTGAAAAATCAAGTGACACAGAACTGCAAAATGATCACGGAATATTAAATATAAATTACAGAAGATACATTTGTTGTGGCGTTTGGGAAACGAAAGATAAACGAGATGTGACTTTTCGCACATTAAACACTAGTGTTTAAAGTGACGTTTTGCGAATGTCGAACCCGTGTTTTAGTGACGAAAGTAGAAAAAAAACTTTGTTAAATGTACGGCTAGTTTGACGGAACATTTCCAGTTTGGTCTTATAAAATTCAAACGTTTCTAAGAACAAATTTAAAAAAGGATCAAAACAGTAACCATACGTCATTAAATACTGTTTTTTTTCAACAATCAGGAACCCAATTCTTGACCGTTCGCAACACTCAAGGTTACTCGCTTCCTAACGAATTCGTTAAAATACTATTCTTGAGCGCTCTCTGCTTTACGCATTCGCTTGATAGTGTTCGTTATGCAGCGAGTACATTTTTGTACGTGATAACCAGATAATCTTTATATTCATACTGAAAGTGATAGATAAGTGACAGCGCGCATATAGGTTGATATTATTTTTGCTGAAACAAATTAAAATTGTAATTCTGTTTGAGAAATCGAGTATGGATGAGCTTGTGAACTTAATGTTAATCGATAATTTAGAGCTGGCGGAAATAGAAGTTCAAAATTTCCGGGTTCCGCGCAATCCTTCGAATCCCTTCACGACAATGAATGAAGCGGCTTTTATTAAAACATTTCGTAGTGAAGTTTTTTGTTAATTTTGTTAATTTCCCACTAATCATTTCATCCTTCCCTTGAAAATATTCCTCCATCATTTTTCTTTGCTTTTCCGAAGCCTTTCCTCCGCGTCTGCGTAATTCATTATTTAAAGTGTTTGGATCCATTTCATGAAACATTTTTAAATGGATGTATCTAATACATAACCATAAAATTGGAATAATAATTTCTCAGGACGCCCTTTAACGAATCACCTCAAGAATTGCATAGTAGTAAAGTCTTCGCTAACTACTGCTCGTTATGCCGCGAATTCGCTCGACAGCGAGTGATGTCAAGAATTGTGCTCCAGTAGATTCGAAATCATTACCTAAATACTCATATTCTATGTAAGATATGAAAGTCACAATATAGAGGAATTATTAGTGAGTTTGGACCACATTAGGCCGTATTCATAAAACTGGAGGATCCTTATAAGTATAAATTTTTGAGTTGAAGAAAAAGGTAGGAGATTAACCTTTTTTTTTCGTTTTCATAATGATTATCTTATACTTGCAAGAATATCCTCCAAGAATAAGTAAAAGTTTGTTGGTCATGTTGGCGTGTGGTTGAGCCGCGGCAGGTTCCAATTTGTTTTCGATGGTTTGTTTACTCACGGTATTTCTTTCTTGTCAGTGTTATATGAGTACAGTACGTCGGTACAACCGAATTGTAGTTCATAGCAGATGAAATTGCCAATGCTCTCGTGATTTTGGAAAAATCCCAAACACCAAAAATAAAAGCTAGAAAGGATGAGGCTATTAGAAATGTTAATGGTAATGAAGGGAGCGTTGAAGAAATAAAAAACTGGAAATAAATCAATCAAACTAATGGAGTGGGAGAAAAAGTTATTGAAGGCTATGGAAGGCGACAGTAATCCTACAATTGGAAGAATTGGAGGCGCACTGCAAATTTGTATTGAAGATGGATCTAGCATAAAGTGAATGAAGCTTCTACTACGAGAGAAGAGTCTGAATCAGCCATGAAACATCTAGTAGTGTCAAGACTGTCAAATCTCTTTTGCCAACAAGAAAAAAACAGCAACAGAAAAGTAGGAAACAAATGAAACTTTGTTTGCCATAACTTTATCCACTAATTTGATTGCGCTACTAGGCTGTCAACTACGGCAGTCACTGTACGAGATACTGTAGCTTGACTTACACCCAGTTCTTGACCAATGCCTTTCTGATATCCAGGGTCACTGAGATAGCTTAAACATATCTGCATTTTTAGGGCGGATGATAACGCATCTCCTCGTGTTTCAGCAGTATTTATTCCCAATTGTTTGCAAGCCATTGCACATTTTCCTCTTCAACCCGGTATAATTATTTGTAATCACGAACAGGTGTTGATATTAATCTTTCTATTATCTCAGTTCCACAATGTCTGCCATCGCTACAACCGATCACTACACGACTGAGTCTGCTACTGGCCACACTCAAAGTTATTAAAGGATATCCTTTTTATTTAGAGTAAAAGGTAACATTTATGAATAACGAAATACTTTTCGTGGAGGATATGCTCATACATAAGTATAAGGTTTTACTTGGAATATTATGAATGCGAGATGAAGGATTTCCTCTATATTCTGCAAGTAAACGCATAACCTTTTTTTTCATGAATACAGCCTATTGCCTTACTTTTTGCATATAAGGAATGGGAGGCCAGCATTTCGATATATTCGATACTAAAGTGATAGTAAATGGAATAGATGAGTAGTGAAAAGAAAACTGGCGAACTGAAAAAACGAAGTAGTTCGTAATAGGACTAAATAGGGAGCTCCTAAAGGCGACCGATTATGCCCAAGACTATAATTTACACTCCCTTTCTCGAATTTGCAACATCACAAATTAAATTTTGGCATGTTAAACTACAGGCATTATCTCAACATCTGTTTTCTACAACAATAATGAAACATTAGATTGTAGGCGTGTTAGTTATATACGCCTCGTTAGACCCCAACCTAAAACAACTTCGGTGTGTCAAAACAAAACATTATTCTTTCATATAAATATGAAAAAGTGTACACTTAATAGTTGAAAAGAATACAAACTAATATTACAATAACGTGACTATTAATGAGGCTTTAGAGAGTTTAGTCAATAATCCAATTTGTCCCGTCCTCGATTCTAATATACTCTAAGCTTTTATTCGTTCTACTAGTTTTTTCATTACTTAAAACACTATTCTCATTATCGGTGTTTTCCTACTTCCGCAATTCCATACCTATACGTTTAAAATTCCAATTCCGGAAAGTGGATTCTGCTTTCTATCTAATACTATTAGCTGAAATATTTTGTAAGTTTAACTTACTCCGTTAAACCACTATTGTGGTTTTCTTCTTCGAAGTTGGAGTGTGCTGCGGTTTTCGAAAATTGTTCCAACTGGCTACTTAACAGCCCTAACGAAGTGGATATACTCTAGAAGTATAATGAGTCTCTGCAATTGAGAAACAATTTTGAAGTTGCATATTTTATTTTGATTGTGAAATCGAGTTCTTTTAGAAATAATATTTGACCCCTACTTATAGCTCATTACAACAGCTCATAACTTCTATACGTCTAATCATACAAACATGTAGTTTTAGTGTAGGTTTGGTTACCCATACCAAAACCATTTATTATTAGGAGTCATTATCCAAAATCAACCGCTATGGCTTAAACACGTGTTCATCGCCCTAGTCGATTTAGTATACCTAGTATGGGTGAATGGGGGTACTTATAGAGGCCAAAAGATCCTTATTCTCTCCGACAGTCAGGCAGCACTAAAATCATGTCTTCAGATCAGATCTAGACTGGTCTGGGACTGTCTACAAAAACTAATAACCCTGGCTAACCACAATAGAGTTACCCTTAAGTGGGAAGACATCCTAGCAAATTCACTGGTCCTGAACCAGTATTTGGGATAAATAAAACTGCTGTACGTGGTTGTATATATCGGTGGACTCAAACTAAACACCAGTCGTACTGGAGACACGTGCCAAAACAGCAACACAGCAAACTCCTGGTCAAAGAACCATCAGACACGCTGACTAATGAAACACTAAACCTTAGCAGGGGCCAGATAAGGATAGTATCGGGTTTACTCACCGGTCACTGTACCCTAAGGAAGCACATGCATACAATCGGCATATATAGGGAGGAACCTATCTGTCGGTTGTGCATGGAAGAGGAGGAAACAGCCTCTCACATTATCTTCGATAGTGAACCATTATCTCATTGGAGATATAGACTCCTAGGATTAGAACATCCAAGGGAGGATTTCTCCAAGAAGGACCTAGTGAAAAGACTGCTGAGCCTGATAAGGGCTACTGGTCTCTTCAAATAAACGGCACAACCAAGAGCACAAAAAGCCTAATGGCTGAGGTGCCAAGGACTCTAAGCCTTTGACTGGTGTGCTGAACCAATCGATCAATCAATCATCAATGGGTGAATGTGGTTTTCGACTTGCGAAACCTACCAGAAGTTTGGGCTGTATTTCTGTGGTTTTAACCTCAAAAAGATTTGGATCGTGTGTTTATTCCAGTAGTCTACGGATTATTCGTTCAATGTTTATGCTGAAAGTGGTGGTATGACAGATTATATGTCATAGGCGAAGTACAGTCGAGGTACCCTATAACGATATCAAAGTATGCCGGGTACATGTACAGAAAAATCGCTTCTTATCGCGGTAGCGCTACGTTGGGATGAACGTGACCAATGATTACAGGCCACTGCAGGAATATACAGTGGGGAAGTTTGCGGTTTTAAGCCACTAACCATCAAAGTATGCAATATAATATAATATAATATAGAAACGAAATTTAGAAAGCTTATTCCTTTGAATTAAAAATTTTTACGGTATAATTTGTAAATTTTCGTAATGAATCAACAGCCAAATTATTATATTTTTATTTAACAGCGTTTGTGTTTAAATTACTTCCATTCAAGACTTCAATCTAAAATTAGTCTGTAACTCCTCAATAAAAAATTAATCACTGAATACATCCCTTAATTATTCAGGAAAACTGTCCCCATATATAGTAATTAAAGAATTTTGAACATTTTCAACGTTCCGCTCTTGATTAATTTCAACTACCATCTAATAATGTCCTTTATTTTGATGAAATAGAAAGATGTTTGTTATTTCGAGGGTAAAAAATAACAAACGTTTATATTTAACGGACACACACAGGATACAAAAGAAATATAACACCTGGAAATGACATTAATTTTCCCGAGATTTATTTTATTTTCTCTGACGTTGAAATATAACAGGACATTAATTGATAAGTAATGTTGAATAAGAGAAGAATTTGATTTGACGTTCAATTATTCCTAAAATTCAAAGTTGAGATTTTTTAAAATCTTAATACAAACATAAATTCTACAAACAAAATCCAGCACACTGCGAACTCGAAACTTAAGCGGCAGTTTCACACAGCAGTTGACACACTGTTTACTATTTAGCGATGTGAATCATGAAATTGCGATCGCAGTTGAGTGTTATAGCAGTTACTGGGATAACTAGAAATATTTCTACTTTCTTTTACAACAGTCGCTGCCTAGAAAAATAAAATAGCGAAATCCGTCAAACGGCTAGCGTTCTCCGATAACCAAATTATGTTATTAGTCTAGTTATACTGAGAAAACGAATGTTTGTGGAATGTGAAGTCCCCAGAATTTGCAAATATTTCTGAAAAAAATGGGATTTACAGAAGAAATCATTAAAAAAAAGATAGCGTCAAGAAAATCAACGTATTTTCGTGTAATTCTGTGGATTTTTGAAATGGTAAACAAGTAAAATTTTGAAACTCCCCGTCAACAGTTAATAATTCGGTCAACAAATTATTTTCTATGTCAAAATTAGATGTTTAATAATGGTGTTTTCACCGAGTACCTTTTCTTCCTTTATTTTCGTTTTTTTGATATTGATAATTTCTTTAAGAGTAGCTGCCTTTTTAATAATAATAAACACACAGTCAGACCATTTAACAAAACTTCTGTCGGCGCCATTTTCAAATGCCAAATTAAAAGAAGTATAGTGAATCAGTACATAGCAGTAGTCGTGTCCCCCCACCAAACAGTACCGTTGTTATGGCAGTCGACTGTTGTATGAAACTGCCGCTTTAGATACAGTGGCAATTGATAATGCTTCCGTTCCCACTACTACTAAACCAATTTCACCCGTGCATAGGCAAGCAAGAAGCAGCACTTTCATTACATTTCGTTTTACTCGACGCTTAGAAACAGTACCTGGGCAATTCAACGATCTGTTCATTATCATGTACAATTTGGAAAAAAAAACAAATAATAAAATTTTATCATATGAACAGTAAGACAACAGGTGGAAATCTACTATACAAATTCCAAATTCAGCTTTAACGTTTTCGTTTGAGCATTGTCATATGTTACACAACATATTCTTTCTGTCATTTAAATCGTACGTTGTTGACATAAATACCCACCCTACACCAAACAAAAATGATATTTAAAACGATGTTGGAATGAAATAAATTGGATTTCTCTTGAACGGGAGTGAAAAGTAATATCGAGTATATTTGTCTATACATTTTTTTTTCAGAAGAGATTGAAGATCCGCAATTTTTATCTGTCAATAAAATAAAATATCTACAATGTACTAAAGTACATTTTTGTAAAATATTTATAAAAGAAAGATTCAAAATTACAACTAATTTTCAACAATCTGTTGAGTGGCATGTCATACTGGTGGATTGTAATCTTACGGTAACCACATTACGAGTTTAGGTGGCGTTCTCACAAAAAGCAACCAGCAACCGCAATGCGATTACAACAGTTGTTTCCAGCTACTATTAGGCAACTCTATTGCAATACGAAAGAGTGAGATCCCATTCATAGGGTATAGACCCGCTTTTTCTCGACTACCACCAAGAGACTTCTAAACAGTTTATTTCAGTAAGTACACAAGAGCAATTTAACTGAAGTTGCCGTCGCATTGTGGTTGCGTTTTTTTTCGGAGCCGTTCTAGTACCGGGATCACTGCAGCCTGTAGGCTTATTGTAGGTACTCTTCTCCCACCTTTATTCCACCCACCCAGCCATTCTCATACCCTCGAGTAGATGATATAGGTCAACTGGATGCATGCCATATGCTTCAGGCGGCACGTTGGCCTCTCCGAAGATTGTCTGTCTCCTTGAGTCCAATGCCTCACAGTCTGCAGCTGAGATCCCCGTTATATAGCCCCAGTTTATGTAGGTGATCCTTTACCGGGGCATGACCCGTTAAATAACCTGTAATAATTCTTAGCTTGTTCCTACTAACATTCAGTAGTTCTTCAGCCCGTTTTACACATAATATCACCTATGAAGGTCTTGCTGTGTACCTGCTTTGGAGCGTTCCTCCACTGTAGTCTATGTTGGCTTTGCAGATGTCGGTTGATTTGCTAAGAGCAACCGATATTGATGTTCCACCGTCTAATTGACAGGCCGTGCAGACAGTGTCAAGTTGTGCGTTCTTTGTAATAAATGGACGTTCAAGACTTACAGCACTACCAACTGCAGGTAGTCTTTTGCGTTTGGGCATTTTATTCACAGAAAGACAAAGAACGCATGAACTCCGCTTTCCTCCATTTTTTCTATGTCACGGTTTATTAAACTGTACAATTAATTGGGGCTATTTATTGACATACGAGAATATGTAAATGGAAAATCATTCTTTATCTTCAACCAATTCAGCAAAAAGAGTATGAAATTCTTCCTGATCTTATGGCTAGCTGTTAATTAAGTGCACTCAGCGTTTCGTTTTTCCTTTCCTCTTTGACCCTACAAAAGCAATGTTTTTCTGGCATTTCCATTCTAAACTCAAAAAAAACGTAGGACACTGACACCTGATTCGCTCTCATGTCTTGTACTTTAAGATGTTCTAGGCAATTAAACGGTTGACACCCTAGCAAAGCTAGCACCCAAGAGATACTTTTCTCAGGAAGGACCTAGTGAAAAGACTATTAAGACTGTACAACACAAAAAGCATAAATGCTGAAATGTCGAGATCTCGAAGCCTTTGATAGGTGGTGTCAAATCAATCATGTCAACACGAAAAGTGAAGAGCATTATACGTTATCAACTACCAAAACATAAACAGCAGCTTCTCATTATGAACATATTACTTTCAATCATTCATATCACTAATTTCTATTCCTTTTTTGGAAAAAAACCATTAAAACTTTTTCTAAATAAGTGAAAATACTCACAAAATCAATGGTTCAATTAAGAACTTACTAGAATATTTTCTGCAACGTAACATGGATACTAAAACTATATTAATATAATTAACCGACTTACCACAATACCAAAAAAAAAACATAGTTTCCTAACCAATAATTTTTTGTTTAAACAAAATTCGAAAGTGTAACACTTTTTCTATAAAACAACTATAAATTTCTACGGTAGTTTAATAATTACAATATTTATATAACACCTAATAAGATTCACTTCTGCATAAATTATGGTTGTTTTTCAGTAACATCTTAGATAATTCATTATTTTCTATCTACTGTTAAATAATTATTTTTGCCATTCTGTTAAATGTATACTTCGTTTCAAGATATTTCGTTTTGACCCCGGCTTTGACTTTCCGAGAACAGTATCGTATTCGTCAAAGATAATGCCTAATAGTAAGATTATTTTACAACTGAAATATTTGGCCGGTAAAATAATATTTGGGATCAATTTTTTAATCTATTTAAAAGTATACAAAGTAAACTAGTCACAGATATTTAATAACAACGCGCGGTTTTTTAAATTTTCTGTGAAGCGCGAGCGCCATCTCCGCTCACTGTATAGTCCAGTGGACCAATTCATTATTGTAGAACAAAAACTTCACATGTACTTGGCCGTCTCTGTCATTATTAAACTACATATTTTATTAATTTCATCTGCCAAATAGATGTACAAATCCAAGCGTATATGGTGGGCCACCCTGTATGTTTTAACAGTTTAATTCGTTCAATTAAAATTAATATATTAAAGTTGAAAGTACATAAAAGTGGTAGAGGAAACTCGACAAAAATCACATTAACTCAGGAAATGACCATATCCAAAAATAGATATGAAGTTGACCTCATTACCCTTGTTTACGAAATAGCGCACACCATATAAGTCGACCGTTTTATGGGCCCTGTGGATGAAAATTTACATTTGAATGCCCAGCTTTCATATATACAGATTGTAGGTTATATTATTTGCCTCATTACGTCCAATTACAAAATAAATTTTCTCTGACTGGATACTATTATTATATTCAAGATAATTAGTGAATTTTTAATTCAGTTTCATTAATTTTTTTCATTTTTAGACCAATAAATTAAATTTAACTGACTTCAATTATAACTGACTAAGCTAATTAACGAATTTTTTTGGTTTTTACTTTCACATACCTCCGCTCACTTGAATTTTAGCAAATTTTTTACAGTGACACGGTAAATTTTGTGATTTATTTTCGTTAGCCACAGTTAGTTAAATAGAAGAATTTTAGAAAGCATCGGTATTGATTTTGATGGGTGAATTATTTAGGAGTACACGAAAACTGGGTAGGACATTTTGTTTATTTATGCAGTTAGTTGGTAAAGCGGTAAAAGCTTGTTTGATAATATGTTGAAATAGCTTTTAGGGAACACAAGTTACACGTTTTATGAAATTCTCATGTCTCGACATTTGGCGTTAAGACATATAGTATAAAAGAAGTTTCGGAGAATAATAAAATTTTGTGTAAGTTCATATTTATATTTCATGAAAAGGTTGTCGTTGAATGAGATGAGAAAATTCTCTAGTGATGAACAAAGGATTTGGATTAGTAAAACCTTAAATATCGAGAAGGGTTGAATCGTTAACGGAGATACTGTTACTACACAATGGGAACATTATAAATGCCATGCAAAATGGTGAAACCAGAAGCAAGCAAAAACCAAAATAAGTGGCCAGTGTTGTGAGTAGAATTAGTTTGCACTGTTTCAAAATAAAATAACAGTATGCGGCAAGGCCTCTTTGAGGATTAAAAAGCCGAAAAAATAAAAAAGCCATAAATCATTTCGAGCCTTGACGTACCAACAAGCGAACAATTGATTCTCATTGGTGCAAAGTAGCTTCCGATTGGTCTATCTAAAATGTACGTCGGCGAAGAGTCCACGTGTACTGTGCACCTGCGGTAACTTCTCAGGGTAGGCTTAGTTCATTTGTGGACAAAAACAGAACTGGAAGAGATTCAAGGAACGACCACCCGACATCATCCGTTAGTAGGACTACACTATCAACAAAAGAGGGACGGAGAACTCTAACGGACATGGTTAATTTATATTACAAACAAATGTCTAAACACCAAAAATTCTTCATTAGCAAGGCTCAAACATTGATTCCCTCTTAGATCTTGTGAACCCTGACAAGAAACTTGAAATCGTTACAGACTTTGACAAATAGGCGGAGTGTGCCCAAAAAGCGCTCTATGGTTGACATCATCATGACTATAGCCATAGCTAACATTGAGTACCTACGCAGGCAAAAACAACTTTGCATCAGAAGCTGGCCAACAAATTTGGATTAGTTAACACCTTCACGTCTTATTACAAGTACCATCCGCATTCAGGTCTAGAGAATGCTGATTTTAGACTATACTACGATCGGTATAGGCATTGTCAATGGTATAGGTCAATTATCACCAATAGATGTGTGATTAATAACCGACCTGATATTGTAGTTGTGGATAAAAGAACTAACTCGGTTCTTCTAGTGGATGTTGCTGTACCCAATAACAACAATATTTTAGACAAATACAACGAGAAACTTGCAAAGTACATATTGCATTGAGGTAGGACAGATGTGGCATGCAGAAAAAGTAGAGGTATATGGACGATTTAAAACTTTATGCATCAACTTATCAACTATCTGAAAATCATTGAAGTGTACAGCAAAGATATTCAAATGAAATTCAGTTCATATAAACGCAAAACAAACAGTGTTATGAAAGGAAAACACGCAAGACAAAAAGACTACTCATTACAAGACACAAACATCATTAAAAACATGGAACCTACATAAAATTGGCACAGAACATGCAAATATTAAAAATCTGAAAACCAATTACAAAAACAGGATCATACAAATACTTAAAACAGAACTATTGGGAAGAAATGAAGTGAAAGCAATAAATACATAAGCACTACCCCTAGTAACATTCCCATTAGGAATCATTAAATGGAGTAACACTGAGCTAACTAACAAGAACATCATGTAACAAATAGTAGATCCACAAAGTGCTTCTGTGTGAGCCATTGTTTTCACAGAAACAAGGTACGTGATTAATCCCATAGTTCACATTTTCTGCATATAGGTTCAATGATTTTTCCCATTTTGTATAGATTTTTTCTCACTGTTCAAATGTTTCTTGCTCAGTTTCGATAACCTAGTTGAGACTTCCCTGTCTAATTTGTCCTGTAAACTCTTTATATGAAGGTGAAGCTTGAATTGGTGTTGGATTTTCCCTCTTATGTAATCCTTTGTGATTCAACAGAAGTCCAAGAAGTCCCATTTAGAACTTCTCCTGAAACTAACTGGTCCACCAATTCATTACTTTCAGCTCCTTCATGTCTTGAAGCTGTGTTGTCTCTTGCCAGGGGATTATTTACAGTTTTTTACCAGTCCAAACTTAGTGGTTGGATTGCTAATATATTTAAGCAGAGCCTGACTGTCAATAAATATTTTAATATCTGGTATATCCTCTCCTGATATTGTCATCAATACAGACTATCGTTTCAGCTTGAAATACATACGTATATTTTGAACAAGGCTGTGGCTGTGCACTCAAAGGATGGTCATTTGGTATCTAATAAAGTTCATCTTTTGTAATACTTGTTAATCACAGACTCCACCTACTTTTGATAGTCTCAAATAGAAATTCCGTCCCTGTGCATTAGATAGTATCATTAAACCGACTCCTGTATTTTTAGATATTACAATCTTGATTCAGATACGATCATACGTTACACTGTGTCCTAGTAAATTAATTCTAGCCATTTCGGTAGGAAACCTGTTATTATAATCTCATAAACGATTATTAGCGTGTTTATCACTAATACTTGTTTTGACAGTAAGTTAAAATATCACTTATGTTATTTAAACATGCGGCATAATTCATAATTAGTTGCCTAAAAGGTGTTAATAATATATTCAAATAACAAATCAGTTTTAATTTTTATCTAATCGATGGGTTATAATACCACACGATAAAAATTTTTAAACATTCTAAAGACTAATGCAAATTATTTACTAAATCATTTAATTAATTTAGAAGGATCATTTCTTAGAGAAAGTTGTATCATATTCCATTGCTAGATGGACCTATATATTTCGTTCCAAGATATTTCATGTTTACTTATACCAACATGATTAATTTAAGACCGAAACCCACAGCAGGTAGTCGTTAATCCGATAATAATACCACAACATCGTACTCGTTTCTTCGAAAATATCACGCCTATAGTAAAATCGCAATCGGTGCGGGGTAATAAATCAAAATTTTTTGGGACTTGCTCAGCACAAGCGGACCAAACAAAAAATGTAATTTTACACTATCTGTTGTAATGAATGTTGTGAAAACAAAGATAACAATGACCGAGTCTTATCTTAATACTTTCTAGGGGTATAATAGGCGTAGGTTTAGGAACAGTATTAGGGGTTCGTAGGTATATATTGTTAATATTGGTTGTATTTTAAATTATGAAAATACGTAGATATCCTATTAAATAAGTGTGGTTTAAAATGTTGACCGTTAAATTATGTCTCGAATTCTAAATAATACAATGTTATGATAGGTACTAATTGTAATTTGCATACCAAATTAATAAATTTCAATTCCTGTAGCGTTTCCCGTAGTTTCGTTCAGTCTATTTTAGGGAAATATGGATCTTTATTCATTTCATCCGAAATTTTGGCTAGTGTTGGGATTTCTTTCCTAAAATAAAATTCGTGCACTTTTCTTCTTATTGCGTTTTTAATTCTATTTACCGCCTGCATTTTTCTTTGTGGATTTAATAACTCCACTTTTCGCTTCCCTTCTAATTTTGTATATTGTTGATTTGCTTACGCCTGTCATATTACTTGTCTTTGCAACAATGTCATCAACTGAACCTGAAGGATTTTCAGTTCTTAAATAATTATAAGCATTGTTTATTATTACCGACAACGCCGACTTTTTCGTTCGCTTTACAAGTGTAAACCCGGATCCGTATTCCGTACTGCAAATTTTCTGCCATTGTCACTATTAAAACCGAAACTAATAATCACAATAATTACTTTATAAAAGTTATCAAGCGAGCAAGTTCTTTCTAAATTCACTAAATGAATAATTGCTGACAGTCAGACTGCAACTACCTTTACTCAGGTAGGAGAATTCTCTATGAAATTATAATCCCACCCCGTCTGCCTGAGGTCATTGAAAATTGTTTCAACAATAATAATAATATGCATGTCGTTTATATGTTCATTAAAAAAATTACAACCGAATATACCAAAATATTATAGACATTCAATAATATTCGTAATAAATATTTCAGTAATGAAATGACCTGTTCCGACAGTTTTCTTACTCCGCACCGATTGCGCTTTTACTATAATAGTATGATTATTTTTAATTAGATGTAATAAATTCAAGCGTATACGGTGGACCACCATGTATGTTTCAACAGTTTCATTAATAAATAAAAGTTAAATTTGTTTTTGAAAAATTTTGTGTTTTTTTTGCAAAATAAATTCAATTTGTTTTAGTATCTGAATTTTACCGACAAAGATCTGTACAATGAGGGGTTTATAAACTTTTATTACTAAATCCTTAAGGCCAGATACCCAGTCTACGATATATTGTGAAACGTTCTTTAAATACATATATTTTATGGTAGGCATGCAGATTATTTGTTGATAAAATTTATACACAGAATTCAAACAACTATAAGACTCGTATTTCAAAAATACCAACAAATACAAATAGTGAAAGTTATGACATGTTAAAAAAATTGTTTCGAGTGCAGCTAGGCCCATATCTGTTCAGCTTAAAAGAAAATCTACACTATGACAAAGAAATGATACACGAATAGACTAAATAAAGCGTAAATTCACTCCACATCAATTTTATATTCAGGTTGTCAACAGAGTTTGAGTAATGAACGCCTTCTAGATTATGTATTACTTCTATTTACTGGATATAAAGCATGGCGAACGTTGAGACCCAGTGTGAGGAGCGGTAGCACATGGTGAAGTGCGTCGTGAATAAAATTGCAGGGATTGTGCGAAAGATGAAACGCAGTAACGCACTCTCCAGTATCTGAATCTTAGTTCCTCACCCAACAGATGCCTATATATTTGTGTAATTTGTTAGACTTGGAATCTGTTTTTTATTTTATTGAGGAAATAATAGTGTATGCAACTATTTTCAGCCCATTCTCCTTCGCAATTTTCTCCCACAATTGCTCTTTTAATGTGGTTTTCAAGTAATTAACATCTCTGGGGTCCTTTAAGACTTTTCTATACCAAACGGCCTCAATTTGCTTTTCAATCTTTTTTTTCAACACACAAGAACGAAAAATATGTTTATATCACAGGCTATCGCAAGTTCACAGCGTACAGAAACTGCGCCATCCCATACTGCTTCCGAGCATTCGCTTATGTATAGCCGTATATTGATTGCAGAAATCGCCTCAACGCTCGCTTGGCCTAAGACATTTTTAACCTAACCAGTTGGTTTTCTTTGATCTGCTTTGACTGACATTTGTGGGGTTCGGTCTGGCAAATTAACAAATTCTGCTCAACCTTTATGCTTTTTGTTCTCTTAATAGTATCGTTTATGTGAAGTTTAATATTTGGTTAGTCAGAGTTTGATGTGTTCCTGGTTTGACATGTAGCACCAGTACGTCCGATGTTTAGTTTGAATCCACCGAAATGTAAAACCACGTGCAGTAGTTTTTGATATACCATTAATATTGGACCAGTAAATGCCGTTTCATACCCTAGCTTTCCTTTTCCTTTTCCTAGGGTGTCTGCTTTTTTATTGCCTACAATACTCTTGTGTCCCGGGACCCACTCGAGTATTATTACTCTATTATGGTTACGGAAGTGGTTCCTCGGTAAAGAAATTAAATACAAACAAAGTCTTATATTCTGAACATATTTTTATGGAACTGTTAAATACTTATATCTAGAAAATATCATGTTAAACTAAATTCGAGTGTTCACATTCTATTTACCTAAAGATTTAATCACAAATTCCTCTTTTTATATCTAGCTCCTAATTAAAAGCAGATTAACACTAGTTTTTGTCAATTTAAACGTGGTTAAGTGAATTTACGCGATTAATCGAACACGCCTTGCTATTAGCAGATATGGCTTTTAGGAAAAGTTGTTAGGCAGGTCTATCATTTATTTGTTTTATTTTAGATTATTCCGTATAATTTACAACCACGTCGTTAAAGTAACTCAACTTCAGTTTATTATGTTATGATGAATATGCAGTAAACTTTGTCTGTTATTTTTGATTTTCTGGAAATAGTGAGCGCAACACTTTTTAAGAAAAGTCGTGTTGTAAATCTTTTCAGATTGCGTGATAATTTCCTAAAGGCATTCTTGCTATGTGTAGCGCAAAATCCTATTCAAACTTTAGTAAATAATTAGTATTATTGAATGGCAAACTTTCAAATATTCATATTTTTTTATTTCTTTTTGTTCAGTCTACATAAACAGTATGAATGCAGAATTCCAGTCGCCGGATGTTTATTTGATGTAACCGGATACGGAAAATAAAAATGTATTACCTAGGAATTTTAGGGATAGCATAAATCGAGTCTGATCCATTAAGGATTACAATCGTGTTCTGTGACTATACATTGCCACTTCTTTCGAAAACATAAATAATTGCAATAGTTTGATATTAACGGTTAATAAAAGGTTTAAAAAACATCGACTGATTTTAAGATTAAATTCAAAATGAATGTCAACCGGTATTTCTTGAAAGATAGAAAAGTACAGAACGTTTGTGTTCACAGACGCTCAAATAGACCTTTCTGATTTCATACACCTTTACTACAGTTTCTTCTACTTCCTCCCAAAGGTTATCGTCTGCTATATCAATTATGTTCATTATTCAACAACCTACACCGCTCAATAGCAGTCCTGCTGCTATGATTTAACTTGCTACCTGATTGCTTATTTTACATCTCTTAAGAGCGCAAAATAATATTGATATTGTCGATTGAAAGAGACTGTTGCCGCGCTCCTTCGTCGCGCGGACCAATCTATTAGAACAATTTTCGACTGCTTCGCGGACGAAGTCGCGGGCAAAAGCTAGTTTGATATAATCCGACAATACAGTATTCTTTGTAAAAAAGTAAAGTCTGGTAAACAGTTTTTTTTTCAATTTATTTTGAAGGCCACTTAGAAAACATGGGATTACTAATCAATATATTTTATAGCTATTAAGAAAAACATCAACAAAACAAAAGTTTGCGACGCTAACCGTCCCTAATAATAACCATTTTGGTGTCTAGAAAGATTAGACGACTGTCGAATAAATGTGGCCCCTTAATAATTCAAGAGACCTTACTTTCACTGACGGAGAACGGTATTCAGTGATATAACCTTGTTTATGAAATATTTATTAAAACTAAATTCTACCTGTTTCTACTCGAACAGACGAGGAAACAAGAAATATAAGTGAATGGCACCAAAATAACATCAAACGCTTATTAAAATATTTTCATTTCCGAAGAATGCACGATTGTATATTATTTTTTGTTAAGAACCACAAATAGTTTCTAACGATTAGTTAGTTCAATAAATTGAATAATAAATAATCCTAGGACGAAAAAGCGTCACAAATAGAGATATGTTTTCAAATTACGGGAAAAGTGAACTGAAATAATCGACAGGGGGAAGATGTAGGATGTATTTTCGATACTAAAACTAAGGTTTGTGCTAATCCTATAGGTATAGATATATGAAAAATATATTTTATTTCAACTTTTCAAGTACTAGTTAAAAATTAATTTCGAAGGCAAGGACACATTAACAAATCAGTATTTGGGTCAAGTGAAATTCTGGCAAGTATATAACGGAAAAAATGTAGGTTTCGATTAAACTGTCAAAGGAAGGTTTTTGGTGTCGAAATTACACCCACCGTCGACAGGTTACAATGAAAATAACTGAACCATCTGGTAGATTTAAATATCGGCCATAGGCTCTTTCAGCCGCTAGTGGCTTCCACCTCTTACCTATTCACCATGGTCAGACTGCTGAGAACCCGTTAAAATGTTTTTTTCCCATTCATCATGCAAAGTTAGTCTTTAACAGACTGTTGAAGATAACCGATCAATTTCGACCCGATAAAAGTTGACAGACCTAAATTTTAAGATATGGTTTTCTTTTTGATTTTGATTTTCTATTATATTAATGTATTTTTGTACGAAACAAATCACTACTTTTTAAATTAAATTTCGTGATAATCACAAACAAGTATAACATAACCCATAAGTTATTATAATCTCAATCACTAGTTGCCAACAGTTTTCTAGTGACTGTCTGTTCTTCATATACAAAGTCTGTTCTCCTTTATCTCTTTGTTTGTAAACGGCTTAATGGCGAATACGGCCGTTAGCCACTTAATAGCGTAATGTGAACTCGATGCTGCCTGTATATAGCGAATAAATTTACTTACTGCTGGTTGAGTAACGCTTCCTCAGCTTTACCAGTTGGTCACCAGACACCTGACTGTGTTCACGGTACTAGCAGCTCGTTACCAGCAGAATGTAAACTTCTACATGTCACATTATTTGGCGTACCTACTCCAGAACTCTATTACCAAATACCAAATTATTAGTTTCCGTTCTATACTCGCATTATTTACTTTACTTTTATTTAATAAAGAAATCAAGGATGGTGGACAAAGTACAGTATTTTACTCGAAATTTATGGCCATTATTCACTCGGGTGACTTGCGACCCTCGCCTACGTTTCGGTACGCAAACGTCACCCTGCGTGGATAATGGCTATCATAAATTGCTCGTTTAATAATATACTATACTTATCTGTCATTTTACTACAGCGTTTTGTTATTAATACAAACATAAACATTTTTTTGGTTTTTGCATGAACGTAAAAAAATATTGTATGCAACTCGTGCAAAAAGTGTTAATTGCACCCAACTTGTTGTTCAGCTCGGCCTTACCGCCTCGTCGCACAATTTCACGTCGCGTGCAATAAACATTTACTATTTGCACTTGTATAAATAACGAGTTATTATTAGTGTAAAGCATTTCGTAGTCAAAGTTAATCGTCATAGTCACGTATTAGATGTGACGTACGAAACGTATACGCTTAGGTGCCATTTGTTTTTAAAGAACTGTACACGAAGCTCAGCAGTGGAGATTCATCAAGGCAGTCAAGCTGGAAATCGCCCGATGTGCAGAGCTGCAATACCATAAGTTCTGCATTTTCAGTGAAAAGCACACTGAATACAGTAATAGTTAAGCTATGAGAATTTTGTTTTCTTCAATGCTGGGCTTGCTAATTTTGAAGTATCTAGCGGTAAGGCTCTTGGGAACAAATTTTTAAAGTCAACAAACCAAAAGATTGTATGAAAGTAAAAGAAAAAACTCAAAAACTTGCTCGGGAAATTCTTGAAGAAACATCTATTTGGGAATCATATGCAAGTAGAGTCTGCCATTAATCACATCAAGTCAGAAATCAAACTTGATGTTGATTCATTGTTATTTTATACAATTAAAGAGAAACATTGTTAGAACAAGAAAATCATTTTGACGAGTTTCGTTGTCTTGAATCTCTTGGATATGATTTTATTTAAGCCACAGCATCAATTTTGTTACTTATATAAAATAACAATTAATTACCATCAAATTTAATTGATAAATTAATGGCAGTCTCTACTTCCCATATAAATGTTTAGTCAAAAGTATTCCGAGTAAGTTTATGAGTTTTTTTTTACTTCCGTACATCCCTTGCACTTGAATTGCATTTGGTTCGTTGATTTTAAAATTTTTTTTCAAGCGCTGATAAAATATTTTTCCGCCTACCTCTATCCAAAGTATACAGTTTGGCAAATACAGGAGTGAATGTCGAGAAACGTACGAGAGGCGCGAAGTTAAAATGAGAAAGTATTCGGATGATAAAGAGGGTAATATGCGCTTGGTGAATTAGTACGGTAAATAATCAAAGTATATTAAGTAACATTCTTTAATTAGTCATGAGACGTAGATGAAGGTATTAATAGTATTTATTACTGTTTAATAATATCTGTTAGAACAAAGTCTATACGAAATAAGAATGCAGATATATTATAAAATGTTTTGTCTGATATCAGGTTTCTCCATTAAAAGTTTTCTATTTGTTTTAGTTTTCCTCCACCGAAATCCCATGCTATGCATAATTTTTCTTAAACTTTCCCTTGAACCTGTGTAGCTATACTCATCGTGAAATATTCTATGTATATTGCGCAAGGTTGGTACTCTCTTATGGGTCACTTGATAATTCAAAATATATCTTCTTAGAACACCTTTATCACAATTATCCAAGCCTGTTTTGGGTTTTGATATTTTTCTTTTTTAGTTTGGAGTAGAAAATGATGAAGATTCCCCATTTTCTATTTGTCTCATCTCCTTTTCAATATTTGAAATCGTATGCACACTGACACCTGTGACAATAGCAACACGTTCTTGAACTTTTTGAATGTCCTTTATAGGTTTATTTTCCGATGCTTCCCGGCGCATAAAATAAATTATATTTGCCAAAATTTCTCAACTCTGTCCAGTCAAAACTTTTCTTTTCACTTTTGACTCGAATTCCATTTTATATAATATCTTTATTTTGCACCAATAAATATTTTTCTCGGTATCCAGTAAAAACAATGAAAGAAGGTACCCACGCAGTGCTCTTCACTATCTAACAGACACAATAGAACTGACAATAATAGTTAGGTAATTCTGCTTCAGGGACCGTACTAATCCCTACTACCATTATTTAGTAACGCGCATTGACGGGCGTGGCTATTTCACATTCATTCCTGTATTTGCCAAAGTGTACATTTCCTGGACTCATTGTAGGGAGCCAAGTCCTCCCTAGGGAGGAAAAGTACTTTTACTTATAATATTGCTCATACTGTGAGAAATATTTTTTATCACGGCACTTTGCCCACGCCACATACATTTATAATATGGAGAATCAAATAAAATCGACAAAAACTTAGTAGGCTACTGTCATCTTTAAATACCTACTTAGTTGTCACAAAACTATCAGATTATATTAGAAGTTTTTAAATAAAATATACATTGCTAATAAAAAATAAATCTTATTACAGTTTCCTGTAATATTGTCGTATTTAATAGAGTGAATGTATCAACAGATGTCGAAAGAAATAATTATAAATATTCAACACTCAATGAATTTTTTGAAAAATAATATTTTTCAAAAACAGTGGCCGTTCAACTAAGGAGCAACAACTACTTCTCGTGCATATACACCGCCGGATATTGAATTACACCCCAAAAGTTAAACGGGGTTGGTATATCTACCGTCACAATCTTTACATTTCCGTTACTGGAAGACATGTATTGATTGTGATTGAAGTGTACTCTTCAGTCCGGGATTAGAGATTCTCGGACGGACACCACATACCTTGTACTGATAAGGCGCAAATACGCCGAAACCGGTCTACAAGTTGTGTTGTCCCTTCTAATTGCAAACCAGAAAGGTTGGTTTTAAAATATCTTGTAGATATACCAACCCCGTTTAACTTTTGGGGTGTAATTCAATATCCGGCGGTGTATATGCACGAGAAGTAGTTGTTGCTCCTTAGTTAACGGCCACTGTTTTTGAAAAATATTATTTTTCAAAAAATTCATAGAGTGTTGAATATTTATAATTATTCCTTTCAACATCTATTGCTAATAAAATCGTCAACTGTATTGAAAAACCAGTAGAACTCTACACTGAAATGGAAACAGAATATGCAGCATATATGAATAAACCCTAAACTTCTACTATTAATATAACGGAGAATTTAATGAAAAAAAATTGACTTTCTTAGTTTGACCATACAACATTGTACAAATTTCACCATTAACTATAATTTTAAATAATATTATTTAACAGTTTAGAGATAGGATACTTTAGTGTTATTTTTGTTTTACTAACCCTAAAAATCCACTCTAGGATCCTATGCAACCGTATTTCAGGCGGAAATTTACGCCATTGTAACGTCGAAATTGGTTTTAGACCGCCAAAAAGGACTCTCCTCAATAGGAGAACTAAAAAAAGTATAGCTGGTCTGGATCCCTGGCCATTCTGGCATGGAAGAAAACGAGAAGGCAGACTCTCTTGCAAGGGAGGGTGCCGCACGTGTTTCTATCGGACCAGAACCTACAATTGGCATCGCAATAAGTTTTGCCAAACAAACACCGAGTACCTGGATGGCAAGAAGAGCTTTAGACTTCTGGCATAATTTAGCAGGATTGGTTCATTCAAAGGCTTCCATACATCCTTCGAAGAATGCCTCGAAACAAATGTTAGACTATAGCAGGCATGACATACGTTGTCTAACAGGCCTTTTAACAGGCCACTGTCATCTGAATCATTATATGCTAAAACTTGGACTGTCGGAAGATCCGACCTGCCGTCTTTGGCTGGAAGATGATGAAACAGCAGAGCATATAATTTGTGCCTGCCCCGCCGCAGCTCGAATCAGGTTAAGAAGCTGAATTTGTTTGGTGAAATCTGAATAGGTGTGAGCTACAATAGACTCGCAGTGGAGGGCCTTATAGACCCACTCACCATAAACCTAACCTAACCCTAAAAATAAATATTAAGTTACTTTACTTGTATTTTTTAAATTTGTGCAGTTGTAGTGTGTATAGTGTGCAACATGTGGGCAGTAGAGGGCCTTATAGACCCACTCACCATAAACCTAAACTAACCCTAAAAATAAATATTAAGTTACTTTACTTGTATATTTTTTAAATTTGTGCATTTGTAGAAAAAGTATAGTGTGCAACATGTGGGGAAAGTACTTTTCCCACTTGTTACACAATATACTATTTCAACACAGAAGTAGTCTCAGGAAAAAGTATTGTACGCTATAACCATTTGTAAAAAAATAAAATTTTGATAAAAAGCATTCTTCATCAGACATAACAGTAGTCTAGTCGGCACCTCTCTAATTGTAACGGTCTTTTTGTAAAAACTAGATTATTACACTTTCGACAATTAAAATAATTCTCATAAATACCATACTCTTCATGTAAAGTACCTCATTTATTAATTTTGTAGCTCGTCACGACGGTACTTTATGTTGTGCAATAGGTAGAGCGGAAATAAAGAAAAAATCAAGTGAACCGTCAAAGTAGGTCGGTTAACCTAGATACACCGGCGTATGCGAGAAAGTTACAAGAATTTCACAAAGTTTCAAATGAATCGCAACACAATGAAACGTTCGAAGCGTTAGCTCAGTAGACGGACGACCTTGAAATTAAAATCATTTTACTTTTTACCGTTTCGCGTTTTATTTATCAGATCCTAATTCGGATAACTGTATTATATTAAGATTATTTGCGTTACCTAGTTTTTTGCGTTTTGATGTTCTGTCGCTTATTTACGTTCTGTATTATTGTAACACTTATTTTTATGAAAAAAATACAATATTTTTCCTAGGGATATTTCGCAATAGTAGTTTCCCTAACTAGTGCGGAAAGTGATACTGTTTCGCACTTGTTAGGTACACTATTTTTTCAACTAGCGTGTGGAAAAAAATCCAAAAGTTAACATAAAGACACATTTATTATTAAATACATATCAACAAATTAATTATTATTGATATTAATATTGAACGTGCAATTTGTAGCATCGTGCAAATTAATTGCAGAGGCTAAAATGAAGTCAGATTTCGGTTCCTCACTGCTTTGTCAGCACTAATTGTTGCAACCGTGGCAAAGGGAACTTGGCTGAACGAGGTCATTTTGGAAGCTGCTGACTAGTGGAAGGGTCAGCGACAGCGTATATTTTATTCGATAGGCCCTTTAGGAAACTTGGTGAGCTTTCTACATAACCTTCTGCGACGCTAGAAGATTTCCAACCTCCGAGGCGTTTAATATTTGTTATTCCTTCTCCGGAAACTGCAAGCATAGTGGCGGCGGAACGTCGGAAACAGTGGCCCGTATATAATTGAGAATTTGGAAGCTTCAAATAACTTGCAATCTCTGATGGAATTTTTCCGAAGGTGTTTATTCCGATACTCACATACATTCTGAACAAATTGAGCAATTTTCCATTTTCAGCTTCCTCTGAAATCATAAAGCTTCTGAAAGAGTGGTTTTTTGTGTCTGGGATATTTTTCAATAAAATATTTCCTTTGTCATCAATATGATCTAAATATTCAAATGTCAGTATACTCCACAAAAACTTAACAAATCTACTTTTCCGCACTAAGTGACTAGTGCGGAAAAGTGACTCTTTCCACAATAAAATGAGTGAGGAAAAGTGGACTTTTCCGCACGCTAGTAGAAAATAGTTATTTTTCTACCATCACTATCGAAATTCGTCTTTTGTGCCTTGAAAAGCAACTTCAAAGTTGATGTTTTCCGCGAGCTGTCATAATTTGACATTATTGGCGCTCTTAAGCAGAAAGTAACTTGGGCGACGCCTAATTTTATTTATAGATAAAAGAGAGCTAGTACTTAATTTTGGTGTGATAGTAGAAAAAATCTTGTGTGTATTTAGAGCAGAAAGTCTTTTGGTAGTTTCGAGAGATTGCTGCGTTCCGCCAACGCGTCGCTCAGCAACTTTCTGTCTCGACTACCAAAGTACTACTTTCTGCTCTTGATATACAAATAGCTATTTCCTTACAAGCGGTCAATGGCAGAAAATACACTAAATGAATGAGTTATAAACATTATTTTCTCTACGACCGTATATACAAAAAAGTGTACCAACTCATTTTTCAAAAATTATTTTATTTCAACATACATATACAAAACTACTGATTATTATAAATATTAATACTAAAAACACAATTTGTTGCATTCTGTAAATTACTTGAAATTCCCGTTCCAGTGGAGTTATTTGGTGTTAACTGGTAAGTAGATGACGTCGATGAGGATGGCATCGGTTGCAGGTCGCATAAAGATGAGGATGACGGTGACGGCAACGGCTTTAAGTCATTTGTAGATTAAATAATTTTATTTGATATATTTTTCTTCTGATTCTCGAAGTCCTCCAAATAGCCCTCAGCGACAGTAGTAGACTTCCAACCACCGAGGCGCTTTCTAATAAGGTCAAAATTTGCATAATTTTACTTTCCTGCACTAGTGCGGGAAAGTGACACTTTCAAAACTAAAATGCTTGCGGGAAAATGCGTTAAAACGCACGGTCGTAGAAAAAAAAAATAATAGCTTGAAAATTGTATAGTATCATCGGTAAACATTTTTTTTCATAAAATCATTGTCAATATTCTGTTTTTGTTTAAGTAACATTGTGCAGAAAACTGGCATCTCGATTTTGACAAAAATTTTTGTGACAATGTATAGAAATCGCTTTTATAATTAATGTGTATCGTTAAATTAGTCAGAAAGGCGTTTTTTACGGGATAGGGAGTGAATAAGGGTGCTGGGTGGGTAAAAAAAATCAGTCTTAAAAACCCCAAGATCATAGATTTCCAAAAATAGTTCCAGCCAAAAATGTGTACCGTGGTGCCAGATTTCTGAATAATCCAATTGAATTTACAAAAAGGATGCAAAATATATTCTACGAAAAAAGTAAGTTATGACTTACAAATTCAATCGACCAGCTGACAGATCAAAGTGAATATCCCGTATTTTGAGTCAATTTTTGTAGAAAGATGTTTAAAATTACTGTAGAACGGATTATTTGCAAGTTTCAGTCAGCGCACAGAAACTCAACTTGTTGTTTGGTATCTATCATAGGCGTGCGCAGACTTTTTTATTAGGGGGGGGGATTGATTCATTTGAGTATGTCTATTAAAAATGATAATTAAGCAATAACGCTGCCTTTTCTATAATGCAAAAGTCCATTGGCGGCTCATCGGCGAAATAAAAAAACGTCATTGCCCCATTTCTAATAATAAAGATTTAGTAATTACGCAATTATAAGTAATAGAACAAAATATATTGAACCAACAAATAAACTAGAAAAACAAAACGTAACATTCGTAACAATACATGGAATCCAGAGAAAAAAGATAGATAATGATAATATCCTATCAACTAATCTAGGTACAAACGCATTCGACGTGTTGCTTCGGATATCACTTTAAACTCGTCTATTACCTACTTTGTCATAATTCACATTCGCCGTTTTCTCTTGTTCAATGAATAAAAAGAGAAGTGAATCGAGTCTCTGTTGTGACATGGTACTCCTCAGTTTTAATTTAACTTGAACCATTTTTTAAAAAACGAACGTTCACAAGAGCAACTAGTAAAACATTTTTAAAAGCGTGAAAAAGCTAGTGCATATTTTGTAGTTGTCTGAGGAAAGGTCCAAGCCATCCAATCATCAAGATTAACACCTTTGGGAATAGAATTATCAAATTTTATTACACTCAGTTCGGCAAGCAATTCTTCTTTTTTATTTTAAATTTATTTTCAATTCAAGCGGAATTAAAGTGAACGTTAAAATTTAAAAATTATAAAATGTTTTTAATAGATTGATATTTTGAGGAATTGGGGTGGACCGATTAGGGTGGGCCATGGCCAGCCCTGCCCCCCCCCCTGTAGGCACGCCTATAGTATCTATTGAGTTAAATATTTAATATTTTTCATTCAGTGGGACAAGGAAAATTATTGAAGAATAAAGTGTTGAAAAAATGGTAGCGTAAATTGAAAAACTGCAACTTTATAAGTAAACGTCTAATGCCCGTTGTATGAAATTTGAAGATCAGCGACAAAAAAATAGTACCTGTTAATGTTGGCATCGTAAAGAATATGGAGGTATACATTTTTTTGTAAAAATCGATAAGCCAGTGCTCTGCACAATGACCGAATCTATTATTAGGTTACTACGTAGTTTTTATTTAGTTACGAAATCTATTTTTAATAAATAATTTTGTTAGTTCACACTTCAATACAAGACAAATAAATCTAGTTTTCGAATGTACAAGAGAAACTACACTCTTATGAAATTGTTGACTTACACGTTTGTTTTTGATACACCGTGTTGTAGGTATCTGACTTGGCTTCTTTACGTAACAATTTCGTCAATCGCCTATCTTCCTTTGTTATTTTAATAGTTTCCATGACTTTTAACGTAACTGCTTATTAAAAATATTAAAAATGTTGCTACTATAAAAAGAGAATGTATGCATGGTTCATCGTATAAATTCATTTAATGACAGTTTTAGATACCTGTTAAATATTAATAAAGCAGCAATACGGTAAATACAAAAGCCAATCAAAGTGTCGTTACCACAGTTGTTAGTTTGCTGTCCAATTAATACGTTTTGTTTTTGTGAATCTAATAAAACTGGAAATTTATGACTTGTAGGTCACAGTAAAAATATTAAAAGGAAACTTTTTGTATTCAATTTAATACCAAGTATATACTCTAACTATTGTCAGTGTGATGACCATAAAATAAAGCAATGTTGTCAGATATATTTTCTAAAATTGTTAGGCTCGCTACACAAATGTTCTTACTTCAGTAAACTGTTAGTTCGTGATGTTATAAAAAATCTAGTTTGGAAATATTTTTAAAAAAATACATAATGTAAATTTATTAGTAAACATTAAAATAAGTCGCTTGAAATTACTAAAAAAAGAAAAATTAATTAAAACCACTTTTTATATGTTACTATATTTAAGAAAATTTTGAAGAGATGGCAACGTAGTTGCACGTGCAGTCAAGACTTGGAAACAACCAGTCATCAACTGCAGTATTCATCGTAATATAACCAAATAACCGAAGTAAATTCCGTTGGACGATTTTCGCAGAAAAAATTCTACGGTCTTAAGGGTATTCGGGGGGGTTGTGTTGTAGTTCGGCTTATAATCCATTAGTATCATTCAGGGTCGGGTGTGAATTTTGTTTTAAAGAAATATTTAATATAATATCTATTTCTTGGTTGAGTGAGTTTAGTGAATTGTTATAGGTATTTATAGGCAAGTGTAGGTGATCTAGTGTAAACAGGTATCATTAATATAATACCTTTTTGATGGTGTAGTGGTTAGGTCGCGTCAGTGAATTAATATTAATATAATATTCATTTGTTCGTAGACGTTGGGGTGAGTTTTATAATATAATTAATTAGAATGGCATTTTGGAGACCATTTGAAACAACAGTCCAAGATGATGCGCGAGATTATTGAATTGTGGATTTAAATATAAGAAGTTAGATAATCGAATGGTAATAATGGAATCTCGGCGTATCGCTGAACTTAGACAGGAGTATTTGCGCAAAATAAAAGGGTACCGTGATTCAAATAGAACTATAATTTATTTAGACGAAATTTGGTTTGATACGCATGATGTTGTCAAGTATTCATTTATTTGTTATTCAAACAATCCTTACGGTTTTATTACATCAATAAATATATAAAATAAAATACATTTTAACTCAATATGTAAGAAAATAGTAGTAATGGTAATTATATTATAATTAAAATTGTATGATGATATACACCCACCTTTAAAATATGGTTGGGTTGACGATACAAAAAACTGTTCTCTGGATACTACGTGTTCTAGAGGAAAACGCGTTATTATTGTATTACAAATTTTATGAATTTTGTATGCAGGTTAATTTTTTTCATTCAAATTGATATAGTAGATTAACATTATTTCACAATATTCGAATTTATAAAAAATGTATATGCACGCCATTGGGCGGCCTTTTCCTTTAGAGGGATTAAAAATATGGTTCATCACATTAACTTTGGAAGAACTTTAACTTTAACTATAACTCGTTGGTTAATTGAATATATAATTCAAACTAACGGCAGTCTGAGACTGACATTGCTAAAATTTTATGTTGACAACAACGCGCACTATTGCCGCGTTTAAAATTGTTTTATTATGTAACTATTTCGACGCCTTGTTATAATTAAGTTTAATATATTTATTATGTTATTTAGGTATGTTGTAATGACAAATTGGAGTTAGACAGTATATTTTTTTAAAGAATTGTTTTATTCATTGTTATAAAATTTCTTTTTTTTTGTTATTTTTTCATAGAATTTATTTTGTTTATGGTTTTTGCTTTGAAATTTCGTTGTCCATAAAAAAATCGAATGGGATACAAAAAGGGCTCAGTTCACGTCTGGTATCCCGTTTAAACCGAACGCATTTTTAACAATTACGTAACATCAAATACAATATACAATTATGTTTGGTAAGTAGACGAAAATAATATTAATACCTTTCAGAGTTTAGCTCCGCAACATAACTTAAAGGGGATATATACGATTAGATAGCTGCACAATATGTTTTACGTCAACTATAACTCATTTATAAGGGCAGTGGAGAACGTTTTTACGAACCATATGGTTAGTAGAGTCAAATTTAGATTTGTTCGATCGTTTTCGTCATAAGACAATGATATTATTTTAGTCTAAAAACACAATTTCAAGTTGCAAAATTCATGGTTATTCTGGACATAGGCATGTGTTCCGTATAATTGAATTATAATTTTCAACTTACCATCAAATATTTCCCCCGCAATAGGTAAGGAAAAGTCGGGGGTTAAGGGTAGGAGGACTTCCAGATGAAAAAAATAAAAAAAAGGGTTAAAGGGAAAACAGAAAATAAGGTGGGTGAAGGGAGAGCAAACGTAAATGCTGTGGGTTGGCATTGATGGTTTGTACCATGAGGCACGCCTCCTTAATTCAAAGTGTTTTAGGACGTTTTCTGTTACATATTTTGTTGACATTCCAAATTTTTACATATTTTATCCATAAAACAAACATTCATTTTTTATCAAAAAAAAACACCATATTTTCTCTTTTTATTTGGGATAGAGAATTTTTTGTGAAAAATTGAAAGTTTAAATTCAACTTCACAAAAAAACATAAAATAAGCCAATTTCCAGATCTAAGTACCTCGAATTTATCAAGCTAAGGTCCTGGATTATTTGATTCTGCTTCTTTAAACTGTTATTAAACAGCCCAGGGTTAGGCTAATATTCCGACTACGTCATTGGATGCACAGAAAATTTGACGGAAAACATGTTTTTACGAATAATATTCTATCTACAAGAGAAGATCACGATCTCTCTAATCCTAGGGAAACATGCCACTGTCTTTCAGGCAGACGTAATGGCGGTGCAATGCTGCGCAGAAGAATTGATGAGACGGGAGGTGGATAACCAAAGAATCGTCGTCTACTCCTTTGCAAAGCAGCACTAAAGGCGATAAGCTCATATCGGACAACGTCAAATCTGGTGTGGGAGTGTCGCAAGGCCCTCAACAGACTAGGTAGTCATAATAGAGTGACCCTAGCCTGGTGCCAGGTCACCAAGGAATAAAAGGCAATGAAATGAAAAGGCCGATGAATTAGCCAAGCAGGGAGTGACTGAGATTAGGAATTGCAAAAAACCTCACTAAGGAGGGCATCCACCAATGAATAAAGAACCAGGCGCTGCGCTGGTTGCATAAAACCCCAGGACAAAGGCACGCTAAGCTATTCTTTAAAAGTACTGCGGCCAAACTGTCACGCGACCTACTATGTCAAAGTCGAGAAACGACGAGGATGATGGTGGGAATGCTGACCGGAAATTGTAGACTGAGGAAGCGTATGCACACAATTGGCCTAGCAGATGACAGCCTATGTAGGTTTTGCCAGGAAGAAGACGAAACCGCGGAGCACATACTCTGTGAGTGCAAAGTCCTAGTAAGGGTGCGGTTTCACCTATTCGGAGAAGAAAAACCGAGGGCAGAGAGCTACGCAAGGGAGGCGGTATCCAGGCTAATAGGTCTAACAAAAAGAATAAAGCTAGCTTTCGAGCTCTAAGGATAGGGAGGACCACAATAGATCTGCAAAGGTCGCAGTGGGATAGGACAAAGAGCCACTCCATTTCTAATCTAATCTTAATCACAGTTTATTTAAAAAATAAGCCTTCTTACGAAACGATTCGTTGTTAAAGTCGTGAGCAGAAATAATTTTTCACGAGGTATATACCTACCTATGGTTTTGATGGTTTTTTTCTTCTTTACTTTTTACAGTTGTATAATACGCACCTGTCGTTTGCATAGTACTACTTGTAATTTATATTATAATTGGCTCAATTAATGCAAATGTAAATTACTTATAATATAGGTTATTATATGTTAGTGTCCTTACTTTGTAATTATTTATTGTTATTGAGACAAAAACTTCAAAAGGATATGGAGAGTATGAGTATTATTCCAAAACTACAGTTTTTACAGGTAAAATTAGTAATTAAACTAGTTAAACTTGACAATATAAACTTTATATCGACTTTATAAAAAAGCAAATACTTCACCATCACTTAGTTTTAGAACGTAGGAATATTCAACGTGGAAATTAGTTAATTATCATTTTTAAGATCTTTGCAAATGTCATTTTAAAACGCAGAACGTTTATTTCGGGAATCGAATATTATTGACTGTCCTGTCCTAATGATTTTTCAAATCCACAAATTGTCTACGCAAGATACGTTGATTCGTCTCCTATTACTTAAAACACTTGTTGTCTGTGTTTTTGGCATTGATAGCACAAAACGTTTCTCATTATAGATTATTCCAGAATGACGTTACTGACAGGTCGGCCATATTGTGCTGGAGGACTTATGACACATTGGTCGCCTTCATCCCAACAAAGTTGATCAGATAGCGATTTTTAGAGTGATTCTTAATTCGTCTGAACGGAGTTATCTTGATATAACACGATAACCTAATTTTATTTGATATAAGACTTCAATAATGATTTATTCATTTTCGATTTCAATTCAGTTTAATAGTTTCTACTAGTGTTGATTTATTTTTAAGATACAAATGTCTAAAATACATTCAAACCAAAATAGGTTTTGTCCTTTTATATGTTTATTAACAAAATATTTGACATAAATAACAGTTAATGCATCATTGATCGGTAGCGTAGCGTATTTCAATTGTGATCAGTAGACAAAACATGCGTTCAGCAGGAAATTGCTCCGGTAGCGCTACTTTGGGATGAGCGCGACCATTCTATTCAGTTTTCATTGTTTACTGGTGAACTTTAATTAGTGAAAAGTTCTTGAAATTATCTAAAATCCTATCGTTTTGTAGTGTTGTCAATTGTGGAATGCAGGAAGCAAAAGATGAGGTATCTTTTTTTTCGATTTCCGGCTGTTTTAACCAAGCAAGGTGACTATTTAATTGATCTTTTTGTGCATCTGAATCTATTGCTCTTTCGATGGAATGACATAACTCCTATGTTGATTTCTTTTTTTCGTCGTTCGATGTTTTAATTATTATTTAATTCAATTCAGAGACAGTTTACTGACGGCGCCATGTGGTATTTGTGAAGTTTTTACTATTTAAATGAAATATATATTACACTTTCATTGTTGTACAAAGTTTGTCTGACAACCAACTGACTTACAGCTCATGCCAAAACACACAAGGTTCAACTCCAACATCCAACATAAAGCGTGACGTGATCATATCCAGAAAAACCGACAATGAATTGAATGAATGAGTCGTAATCGAACATAATATTACAATCTCCTTGACCTTCATAGCTTTCATTCTACGAAAATTTGGCATCAAAATCGAATTTCGTTAATTACAGTAAGATTATAAAGTGATTTCGTACTCTTTTTATCAGAAAGGAAGAACGGCAAAAGGTATTCTAATATTTGGTATTTACTATATTGTTATGATATGGTCAGGAATTTGAGAATATTTTATTAGCTTTGAAAATACAACAAAATATTATATACTGATACCAATGAATATGGATACATTTTTCCTATCGTTTACTCAAAACAGAATAACAAATGTCGTGATCACGTCACTAAAATAACCGATAAAAATTTCTTGGAATCTGAGTGTCTTGACTTTTTGTGCAGCGAGAGTTTTTGTAAAGAGTAAGAGACTAGTCTTTATCCAGCTTAACAGTATTATCACAAGGTCCTTCTTGGAGAAAAGAAAACTAAAGGCAAAGCGGACAGGAAACGAATGTATCTCTGCAGTTTGTTCCAGAGATGCTCAACTGCGTTTAAAGGATTTTATTTATTCTTCAATAACAGACATAAAAACGTGAAAAGTTTCAAAATGCATGGTGCAATATTTTGGACACATTTCATTGTAGTTGCGGCATCCTATAGATAGGGTGTTTCAAATTTCGAGTAAAGAATCTTCATTTCCAAAACTCAACTCTACATCAATATTTCAAGCAAATTATTTTTACAAATGAATTGACCTAACATTCAAAAAAACAATCATAGAAGTCAAATGGTTGGTTCAAGAGATAACCATTTTTGAAAATGTATCCATTTTTGGTGGTTAGTGTATATGTAAATAAAACTCTCATTTCTTCATTAATTTGTTCCTTTTTTCAATTTCATGAGATATGGAGTGGTTGAGTTGATATAACACCACAAAATTATTTTTTTAAAAATTGACGAAACGTGACATTTTTTAGGTATATGGAGAATGCATTGTAATTTGTGAAAAAAAATCAAATTATTTCAATCGTTCTGTAAATAAAACCCTCATTTATTCATAGAGAACGTTACGCAATTAACAAAAAAAAACCAATACAAATGAAATTCTATCAAATACACTCTAATAAAAGTGTAATTTCATTTTTTTTGTGTACAAATGCATTTGAGTGATATTTGATTTTGTTCGTTATAAAATTGGTATCAATTATTTTCATACTTCATTTGGTTTCGCCTCAAGAGCATTAATTTACGTTTTTTTCAATGGAAATCCCAAATTCTAAAGGATAAAATAATAATTAATAGTTGCAACAAATACAATTTTTGGTTACGTGTCATACGTATTGATCTGTCGAAACTTCGCCCTCGTTTCTAATCCGAAACGGTTGTGTTCATGCACCATATCGACTATTTAAGTTTAACGGTAAAATACTGGTTCGAAAATGTATAATTTAGTAGACAATCTTCTCTTACAATAGTCCAATTGAGATATTCCTTCGGCTGTTAGTTTCTTCCATTCTAAGACTTACGTTACAAAATTATTAAAATAAATATTTATTTGTTTTACTAGGCATAAAAGCACAAGATTTAATGCCGCGGCTGGCATTAAATCTGCTTTTCTGCCGTGTGAAACATATAATTTTTTCTTCAAATTTGTTCCAATTCCACGCAAAATCGACTTTTTCATATTTAAATTGCGTTTCATTATCAATACCCAAATAACTAAATTATTTTATCAAAGGTGACTGGGCCTACTATGTTTACCGCTGATGACGTTTGTTGAATATGTTTGTTTACTGTTTACTTTGTCATTGTCAATTTTGAAAAGTTGTCATGTTAGAAATGGATTTACTGCAAAGTGAGGATGAATTGATGCAATTAACACCACCTGAGATAAGAGACCAGGCGCGAGATGTGGAATGTAACCTTTTACCGGAAAAATCAAGAACTGTATATGAACTCACATACAGCAGATTCATGGAATATAGACAGAAGAAAAATATAGGATCTTCTCTGAAAATGTGCTGATTGTCTATTTTTCCGATATTTCAAAGAAAATGAAGCCTTCAACGTTATGGTGTACCTATTCGATGTTGAAAGCTACCCTGAACATAAAAAATAACATTGATTTGGCAAAATACCTGAAGTTACGGGCTTTTTGAAACGCCAGTCAGACGGTTTCCATGCGAAAAAACCCCGAGTTTTTCAAAGAGAAGAGATCGAGAAATTTTTATCAGATGCCCCAGATGAACTGTATTTGTGTACGAAGGTAGGAATATATTGAAAATGATCTATTATGGATTAAAGAACTAATTTTCAATTTATATTTTAGGTTGTACTTATTGTTGCAGTCGCTGGGGCTTGTAGATGTGATGAGCTTTTGCAAATGAAAACAGATGATATAAATGATATGGGCGACAAATTGCTAATTATGCTACCAAATACTAAGACCAAAAGATCAAGATCTTTTGTAGTAACGGAATATTTAAGCGTTTACAGAAAATATGCGAACGGTAAAGCACATCATCAATTCATTGGCATTCACAAATTCGGTAAAATGCCAGAAGAAGTTGCTACTTTTCTGGGACTATCCCATGCGAAAGAGTATACCGGGCACTGCTTTCGCAGAACGTCGGCCACGTTGCTGGTGCATTCTGGTGGGGACATAACAATGTTGAAGCATGGAGGATGGAAGTCTTCCGCTGTCGCGGAGGGCTATATTGGGGACTCGCTAGCCAATAAGTCGAACATCGGCAATAAAATATTATCTGGCGTTTCCGGAGTATTAAGTGTGGATACTAAAGTTGTTAATTTTACTGGAAAGGAGGGAAGTGGACAGAGTTCAATTGTATTAAATAATTGTTTACAATTCACCATAAATATATCTAATAAATAAAAATTTCGTGTTTTAGTTTGTAGTTTTAATGCAATACAACCAGTTTATTTATAATCATGCTATTAAGCATTCTTGAAGCAACGAGTACGATACTGTGCTATTGTTATTGGATTGACGACTACCTGCTGTTGGTTTTGGTTTTGAATCAATCATGTTGGCATAAGTCAAAACGAAATATCTTGGAATGAAGTATATAATGTACATTAATGTTTCGTCCACGACTATTTAATACACATGACACGGATACATAGGACCTGTATTGGATGGTATTTGTTTACAACTGGCACATTATAACAAATGAAAATATCCCTGCGTCCAAAATTCTAACTTTTCGGCTACAATTCTTCATTTTCTCAGCCAGCCCTCTATACCACTTGGCTACGAACACAATGATTTATCAACCAAGCTGGTATATATAGAGCGTATGATGTGTGCCAAAACTATTCGAGTCTGCGCAATATACAGTACTCGATACAGTTCGAGAACTGTTTATAAATGCCAGTTGGAACAATAATATTAATTTTTTACGTGAAAAATTATGAACGCACATGGGTAACAAAATTATATAAATAAAATAGGTTCAAGATAGAATGTAAGACAAATTCAAACAACTTTTTGTATTTTATTTCCTATATTTTATACTCCTACAGATTGGAAGAAATATAGTTCCCAATACCATTTATCTAAATAAAGGTGTATTTTCTCTTTTTTTTGTGTTTTATAGTTGTAATTCTGTCGACCAACCGCTCGCTGTAGGTCATCTCCTTTTTTTTAACTATCAGCATCAACTACATAAAAAAAAATTCAATTTTTATTCCTTTTCTTGAGGACATTCTTTAATTATTCCATTTATTGTTGGAGTTGAAACTATTTTTATATCGCATGTAAGAAACTTATCTTATTTATATTTCCCTTTGCAAATGCATCTTAATCTTATTTTATATCAATCATAATCTCGCATTTTGTTAAGATTTGTTTTTGTTATTGTTGGTTGGATTTAACCCAGTTTTATTTGCGGTTACTTGTTCTGGTAATCGTTTTTATTGTTATCATGATGTGGTATTTTATTGAAGTCATAAAAATATTTTCAATCTCTATTACACCCAAATATAATGTGATAGGTACCGTTATATGGGCTACCGAGTTGTTAGTTTGTATCTAGAGTGTAAGCTCCGTTTCACATAAGAAGAAGCCACGTGAAGTTTCCCAACTGTCTTGCGCAGAGACCAAAATCCGTCTTGTTTATCTAAGTCGCCTCGTAACGACCGTTTCATGCCATTGGCGTTACAAACGAACATCGCTAATCGTTAATTAAAAGTATAAATATTTTAACGATACCAAGTATTTTCATACATTTCTATTTTATGTGAAAATATCTCGATAAGCTTCAAAGAATTCCCAAATATGTTTTATTTCAAACTATACATATGATAAATACATTTTTAGTATTCCAATTTTGTGTTAACTTACAAAATGTGAAAACGTAACGCTACTGATTTAATGTCGAATGTCAATTTTACAATATGGCACAGGTTTTGACAACAAGTTCACGCATACGACTGCAACTTCAAGTGGGTTCTTCTTACATGAAACGGAATCTAACATTCTTCATTTAGAGCATATTTTTTGTCCAAAAAACATAGATTTTACTTACAATTATTATTATTTTCGAACCGAGATTACCCAGAACAAAACTTTTCAACTAAATTCATTAATCGAACAGGTTTGTGTCATCACGATAATGATAAACAAACATTAAATCACGTAGATAGTGTGCTGACCAGTAAAAGTTATAATAAATAATATGTATGAATAACCCAATTGCGTTATTTGTAATTGTAAATAATTTATTTTTTTCCAACTAAAAAGACATTTTTATATGCGTTGTAACCTAATTGTGATGATAAACTTTGTTTATTTTTACATTTCAAATACAGGATAGTTACATGTACTCAAACCTAAGCCAGTTCAAGAAACGACAAGGTAATTTATCTTGCTGCTAGAGGTACACAACATATTTCGAAACTAAACTGTATTTTAAGTTGAAAGTCAGAATAAAGTAGTAAATAAAGGCCGAGGGCCAAGGACTTGTAACCTTGACTGGCTGTACTGAATAAATCAAATAGCAGTAGTTAAGACCCTTTAGAAGTATTTGGTATATAGTGATTTTTAGTATAGTACTGAAGAAAATGTTTTCACATAATCTAACGCCTTCGAGTTTGAATTAAAGCAAGCATCTCTTGAAATCCTTACATCGCAATTTCCCTCTTCGACTCTCTCTCTGGTACGGAGTACATATTCTGACAAACTTGCGTCTCGGGACAAGAGCCAGGGAGCCTGAATCGGGTGGCGCCGGCAGTTGCCGGTATCTGTCGGCTCTCGAATCAAAGGAGGGAATGCTGGTTGTCTGCGTACAGGTGATTTGAAAACTTTTTGAGTTGAAAATTATTTATTATTATTATAATAATTTTCAATAATAACCCAACCAAAACCACCCTACCTTACCCCCTACCCTAATCCGAATCGAAAAATTGAATTGTGTAATTGACAGATTATTATAATAATTTTCAATAATAACCCAACCAAAACCACCCTACCTTACCCCCTACCCTAATCCGAATCGAAAAATTGAATTGTGTAATTGACAGATTATTATAATAATTTTCAATAATAACCCAACCAATCCTACCCCCCCCAAACCTTCTTCGTATTTTTAGTCAATTTTTGAAAAAAACAATAAGAAAAAAAAATAAAAATATCTTGACTCGGACACGACTCGAACCTGGAACCTCTGTGTTAGGAGCCCAGCACGCTTACGCAGAGCTAATCTCTGCACACATCAATAATATCGTATAGGTGGTTAAAAGCTTTATGGACGCATGCGCACCGGAGCCAGACAGATCTGAGCCGACAGTTATCGACAACTGCCGGCGCCACCCGATTCAGGCTCCCTGGCTCTTGTCCTGAGACGCAAGTTTCTGACAGTCTTTGCTTGACAAGGGTCATTTATTTCTTTATTCGTCTACCTTACCGGGAAACCAATCATATGAACACCAAAAATAGGTCGGAAAGTATTGTTTGGCGCCGAATAGTTAAAATGTTACAAGGCCGATATGTACCAAATAACGGATGAATACCATTAAATCAAAATAACAGTATGGGATTACAAAAAATTCATAACGCCTCGATTTTGGAATTTTTTCTCCATTTGTCACTTGATTACTTTGACGTTTCACGTGAATTTTTTAATTAAACGTTAGTGTATGTCAAAGTTTTTTGTTATATTTCCCTATTTTTGGGTTTATTCGATAGGCGAAAAACAATTGTGTGTTACACATGCAGGAAACGCTTTAAGGGCCTTAACTATCACTTGCCCTCGCTACGCTCGCTCGTGCATATAATAATCTCGGGCTGCTAAAGCTCATTTTCTGCCCTTGTGACACAATATACTATATGATCGTACGTTTGCCACAAGAAGAAATCTACTGTTTCACACGAACAAAGAAGCAGAATTTGGTATAGGGCCCCAGTTGAGCGATTAGAACAAACCTTCCAGTACTGAATGACATCTATAAATCTTTCAATCTAAAACATTTGGCACAAATTATTCGAAAAACATTTATGATGACTTATTGCAAGTTAGTGATCTTCGCCGCTGTATGAATTTGCGATTACTTCCCAAATTTTTCACCAAAAATAAGCCCTTACACATCTAAATATCCATAATCGAATTTCGGATTATCGAAGTAGCTCCAATTTCGATCTTGACTACCACAAATTAAATAAAAATACTTCATGATTGTTACACCGCCCCATCCAAATCATTTTTTTAGTGCCAAATCAAAAACTAGACGTCTGACAATATAATGTGGGATATTTTTCTGAAATACTGTAAATAGTCCAGTCCTTTTTTGTTTAAGTTAATAATTTTTGGAATTTTAATTTGTTTTTAATAAATTTCTGGAAGATAATGACCAAATTTTCCAGTTGGCAACATTGCTGTCCAAACTTTTACAACACACTGGCATCTGAAACACTCCAAACTCGAGTTATTCGATCTGAACAGGCCGTTAAGTGTGAAATTAAAATAATAGGTAATTTTCCACAACTAAATCAAATACCAACCGTTTAAATATTTTAAGACTATTCAAAAGGAATTTTAAATTAGAAATAAGTATTTTTAAGTTAAAAAACCTACTATATATCAGATAATTGAACTATTATTTATAAAAATTGGCTCTTAATAATAATTTTCAACTCTAAATCTTGAATGGAAGACCACTTAGAGATAAAATCCATTCAAATTTATTTCAATCAGTGATTAATAATGTTGGTTTAGTGTGCAGACAATATCATGTGTCAAAATCGTATAACCTAAATCAACATATTAATTCGAAACTGAAATATATGTGAAACTAGCGGGCGCTATGACGTAATAACCCCTAACATTATCTCCGTCCGTCTGTACCAGTCAGTTCTTCAAACCATTTATAGATCTAAAATAGTTGATATTTCAATGAAAGCTGGTAAATGAAGTCAGAGAAATATCTCAATTACTAGAAAATTAAACCAAAAGAAGTTTGCGATGGAGGGTTTCAGGGCAAACCTTTGTGGCCTAGTCAAAGTACACATAAAACCTCACAAAAAATACAAAAAACTTAAAATTTACGATGTTAGGCATGCGATTTTCCGGAAAATCGTCGAGTGAAAATTTTTGTTTTTGTTTTTTCGCTCTAATTGTTTAAATAATAAATATACAGAAAAACTTCCAAATCAAAATTTGTAGTTGATGCATTTATCTACAAATTTTGTCTCAAAAGTTTTTCTGTAAATTGAAAAGTTTATGAGATAAAATTAATTTCAGTGGTATTCAATTTGTGGTTACGTGAGCCAAATTTATTAACCGCTCGACTTATAAGTTAATAATTTTGGGCGTATAACATTCTGAAAAAAAAATCATGTAAAATGTAAGGAAATATCTCAACTTTTAGATAGAAATACTTTCAAATTTGAAAAAAGTAGATTTTTTGGCTGTAATATCAGTTTATTATAATTCCTATTTAATTAATACTTATCCCAGCGAAAATTCCTTTTAGATTCAGCATTGCAAATGAGCATAAAACATTATTATTATAAAAGCAAAGCCATCAATATTTAGAATTTTAAACGAATGCTCCTTAAAAATCTGTTTTTTACTTGTTTTCTTAGACTTCATTCAATTATATCTTTTTTCGAAATTAATATAGTTCAATGAAACTTTACTACTAAACACTTTGAAGCATCTGCTATCGAAACTACTATACAGTTTTTCTATAAATATCAAATTTTTTAAATAATAGACAATTATTTAAAATAAATACTTAAAACAGAGGTCTGTCAGCAAACCTTTTATAACTTTTTATAATGAACCTAGTTATAAGTGATCGCGATACAAAAGAACACACCTATGGCTCAGGTAAGAAAGAGAAGGGAGCACAAATAAAGGTGAAAAAGCAGGTGAGGGAGCGTAGAAAATCGATGATAATACATCAAAAAATTTAAAAAAAACTTTTTTTCAATGTATTTGTAGATACCCATTTTAGAACACATTTTATATGAAATTTTTTTTTCTAAATTTCATTGTTTATTTACTATCGTAGAATTAAAAACATGAAAATTGATGATGTTCAAAAATACTACAATGGAAATTTCGTATATATTTCAAAAACTAATGCAGATACAAAAAAATGTTCAGACAAATTGTAGACAAATGTATTAGCTACAATTTTTGATTTGAACATTTTTCTGTGTGTTCATTATTTAAACAATTAGAGTGAAAAAACAAAAACAAAAATTTTCACTCGACGATTTTCCGGAAAATCGCATGCCTAGCATCTCAAAGTTTTTTTCATGTTAATCATAACCCTTTTAAATACTCCATTTTGAATTTTACAAGTTTTTTGTGTTTTTTGCGACATTTTACGGATATTTTGTGTACTTTGACTACGCTATTGTCCAACGCAGTGAATACAGATCGATACAGAAAAAATTCTATGTGTAAATAAGTTTGTACAACAGTAAAAAATGATTATTATCACTTTACTGACATTTCTTCGAATAAATAATTGACAAATAGAGACCTGTACGGTTCTTTAGTTTTTATTTGTTATTGACTATTCAAAGGAATTCTGATGGTTTCCAAATAATAGTATGTCCGTCAAAGCACTGATAAACGTCCATTGTGTTTAAGTCTATTCAGAGATAATTTACGAAATAGCAGTCGATCAAGTCAAGTGGTGAATATCGTACAGAATCAGAGTATTTGTAATCTGTTACTTTTTTTATACGTTCAAGAAAGAATTATTTGTTTAGGTATCATCATTATTACTACTCGATCCGAAGTAGTCGAAAACAATTTTGGCCCAACTCGACCCATACTCTATTTAATAATGTGAGTCATACATTATTATTTAACTATAAAACCCAGTGAGCACTCACCGTATAAACAATTTTTTACCTCTCGAGGACAATAGATATACTCTGCGAATGAAAAGTGATAGATATATAGCTAGAGTTTGGAATCCCAGGAATTAATAAAAATAATTTTTAAATAGTCAGGAAGTTCCATTATACCAGCTTTTGAAAACAATAAAATATATTCTCCGAATAAAAAGGATATCTATTACAGTCTAAATATAACCATGACAGCTAAATTATTATAATATTCATTATATTTTAATAAACTACCTGTAGTTACGCCACTGTCACCAATGTGTGCAATGTAGGGTAAATCCGATTTAGGACCGATTCGGGAAGTCAACTTTGGCCTAAACTATACTTTTTTCACATTAGCATTTTTTGTGTGGCAAAATAAATTCATGTTCTCCATTAGTGAGACGTAATGTATTGGTTAATCTTTGGGGTTGACGCATTTGCATTTTATGTTGTATTGTATTCAAGATTTGACTCATCAATGTCTTGTAGAAAGGTAGATAAGAAAACAGCCTTGTAAAACAACCGTCTGCTATTGAAACTGTGCTTCTTTCATGCGTTACCAAATACATTTTTATAAATTCCCTCATTTGCCAAGGTATAAAAACCATAACAATGGTTTTACATCAAACGAAGATGGTATGAAGTTGTACATTCATGACATAAAACGTGTACTTACATCTACTCCGATGAAACGTCAAGAATGTTTACCTGAAATAAAAAAGATTAATCAGTATGGTAAAGAAGATTTCACGATATTTCGTTGGCTTTATCGCCATAACTCTGCTCATGACATGATAATTAATTATTTAACCTTTTCATTTTTCATTAAAGTCTGAATGTAATGGTTCGGGTTGTTGTTAGTTAAAAAACTTCTTAAACTATCATTACTGGACACTTTTTCTTTATTCTCGCATAAAAATATATTCACTATTTAGTTTACATAAAACTGTATTCACTTGAACTTCGTTCAGCCCAACTGACATCTATGGAGTTCAAGTTATAATCGTAAATATAAATGTAATTGTATACCCGTCTCATCAAAATGCAAAGCTATATAAATATTTATTTAAGCTTACTAATGTTTTTATATAATTGTTGATAGATATATCTATATAAGTATAAATTGAGGTATTTTGGTGAATGACCTAATACATTATACGAAGGGCACTCACTACATGAATTGGAATCATACAAATAAAACACTCTTCCATTTTGGAAAAATTTTCCATGCCATGTTTTAGTATATACAGCTGGTAATGCATTATCAGATTTTGTTGAATACAAATTTTTACAATTTTTCTGTTTTGACAAGAGACAAGAGATTTCCTTTTTTCTCCCAAGCTATATAATCCGAAATCTCCGTAAGCTTTCCATTTATTTTCGTCATACTAAATATTTTCCAAGAATGATTTTATGTTTTCATAGAACTTCTTCATGATATCATTGTAGAGAAAAGATCGTCACCTCAAGGACAGTATTGCAAAATACTGAAATATTATTTTGTGATATAATGTCTGTTGCCTGGTTTCAATAAATGCCTTCCCTTTCATCGATACCCCAAAAGTTCTGCATGTCGTTTGGACCAATTCTCGACTTAATCTTAATAAATAAGCTTGTTCTAACCTCCCCCCAGTATATACGATGGTCGAGAGTGTTGCAGAAAGAACAAGATACTGACTAAGTAAAGATGGAACCATAGAACATTCCTGGCTTTTAAGGAACATGCCACATGATGGAATAATGAAAAAGTTCAAGTTTTCAGTGGAAACAAAAAGGAATGGTATCCAATTACCAAACTTGGAAGAATGCCATTTAATGGTACACATAAGGAACTGCGATAGGAGTGTACGGACTTGGAACTAAATGCTCTAAAACTTTGGAAAACGCAGTGAAAATTCACGCCATAGGAAGGTTTGCCCAGTTCAATATTATATTAAGATAAACATTGAGTTCACTGAGTAATCGGCGTCAAAATGGTATGGGAATGAATAGAAAAACTCCATGAACTAAGCAACAGCAGCGTCATCATACGGTAGATTCCAGGACAAACTGGAATGGCAGGAAATAAAATAGCAGATAAGGACTGAAACACTACACACCGAATATACTGAAAACTACCACCAGGTGATATCGAAAGAATACCTAAGCCCAAGTAAGACTGCAGAGTTTTGACAGTTGCCTAACCAGGCACAGCTCAGTTCAAAATAATGGAGCAAAAAGAATGTAAATTCTATGAAAAGGAAGAAGAAACCTCCATTCACATACTACAGAATCCCAGGACACAAGACCTGGGAGACTGCTGGATAGAAGAGGAATTCCTACCTAAACTGAAACTTAAAGTTTCCCCAAGTAAAGATCTAAAGGAACTCCTAGTCTTTGAGACTTTCCTCAGAAAATGTGTAAAAGAATAAATCTTTTTGGTATTTGTGAATGTCACCCCAATAAATAAATACATTGTTAAAAAACATAAGTCTGTAGACAGATCGGGAGCTTTAAGGAGGAGGTATGGCAGCTTTCGGAAAACTACCCGAACATTTACGTTGTCACTTGCTCTATTGCTCAAAAACGTTATAAGAACACGACTATTCTGGTCTAAGAAACTCTTTAAATTTGTACAAGATATAACCTCAATAAAACATATTATAAGGAGCAATGTTGTGTGCAAATGTTAAATTTTAACGCGTGGTTAAAAATTATACAATGTAACTGCATGATAAGTTTTAAAATATTAACGGATAACTCTTTGACACGATACCTGTTAAAATTTAAATCTTAATATTGACTATGTATGGATTAAAACATTTCTAATAGCGGAAACCTCTTCAAACAAATATTACTGCGTGCCTTTAATTTTCCGGCATAGGCGAGTTACGCGCAATGGTTAAAATTTTACCTTATATAATAAGGGGTGTCTCAGGTAGTAACCGTCAAGGGATTATCGGCATTCCCGGAATACGTAATTTTGACGATAATGCAAAGGGGTGCTTATGCTAATAAAATGAGGAAAAAACCAAAATACCGTGATTGGATATTTGTTGTAATAGAATTTCAGGACAATAACAAGCCAATAAATGTTCTGTTATCGGGACTGCCCTAATAGTTTACCCTGGCGGGGGAAGGGGGTAGGTAGAGGTTTTATTAGAATTCTATCTTAACAAATACTTTACGGGTTGTATTTTATTTGTCTTGGAAATGTTGTACAACAAAGATGGAAATTAAGTGTGAAGTTATGTTAAGTGTCTTATTATTCCTGAAATAAATGTACCTTTACCATTTAATTTATTTTATATTTCCTTAATCTCCTAATTTTGGTGTTCTTACTCGTATTCAGGTAGAAAATAACCGCTGCGCGCAACTCATCCCTGCCCTAATTTTCAACCAATTCTTATAGAGTTGACTCTATAAGCGGCTTTGTAGAATAAATTTTAAAATCCAAAACATAGTTTTTAAATTATATCACTCAGAAGAAAATAAAGTAGAGTTTTCATCTCAATTAAATTTTTTTATTTTTTTTATTTATCAAACAGAATTCGAAATGTTAACGATTCGATCGCTATTGTTATTGCAATTTAAAAATTACATGAAATCAAAAGTTAACAGAGTCCAATATATTTTTACGAGACTTGTTAAGCGAATGCAGTTTATCTAATCAAGGTAACAAAACAATGGTATATTACGAACTTTGAATAATAATAGCAGCGAAAGACCATGAAATCAATGAAACTAATTAAGCTTTCGTGTAATTAGATTTTGCAATCAATTCGTACATTGCATCCTGTAACAAATTAGATCAATGTTGGAATTTAGTGACATTTTGTGTAACTAGAAATGGAACAGAATCAGAAATGGAAATATAAAAGAAATGGTCGAAGAAGATTCAATAAAACACAAAATTAGGACACTAACAACTAAATTGGAGATGAACTCAAAGAGACAAAGGTAGGAAAATTAAATGTAAAATAACTGTTAGGTTAGACTCTATTTATAAACGAGAATCTAGCAGTGTAGTGGAACGCATCTGATGCGATAATTATAGTGAAGCAGTGATGAACGCGGTTAGTACTTGGAGTACATCCTGTAGGGAAACACTTTAGACTACTAGGGTGCACCTTAGATTACTAGAATGAGTAACATATCACAGCTTTTAGGTATTATACCAATGACTACAAGATAGATATGCCGTCTTTCGGAGGAGACGTAAAAACGAGGTCCCGAGTCTATGGATGTTGTTCGAAAATACATTTTTCTCGCTAAAGAATTCTGTTCTGTACAGAATTTACAACCTCTTGTGATGCGTGTCAGAATGTACGACCCCTTGTTTGTATCCTAGAAACTTAAGCGTGAACCAATATGATCCATTGTAAAATATTTTCAGAATGTGCCACGATCAAAAATTTCCGGTTAGGGGTAGTCTCAAAGATAGACCGACGTTAATAAACAAGGGATAAAAACTAGACGCAGATAAAACTCATTGTTTTTTATCTAGGGTCTCCCCTAGCGGTATATTATTTCAATGATTTTCATCACTTATCTCTCCACCTACCCTGCTAGCCAGGGGATTTATTGTCCAATAGAATTTGGAGCAGAATCATAAAGGAGGTTAAAGAGCATTCAAGATGTTATTAAGACTCATTGATGGAGGTAAAGTTTATCCAAAATCAATTACAGAAGAAACGAACATGTGTTCGTTTCCCATACCGACATTTGATTAGATATAATGCCGGTATATGTAGATTAAAGGAAAAGGTCGTCAAGGGAGCCGAACACTTCTTGTTTGTCATTTCTGCAATAAATTTTGTACAACCTTCATATTATCTATTTATAGTCCAACTGGGTTTACCATGTTAAGAAAACATGAATGTTATGTTGGGTTCAAACAGGCAAAATAAGGAGAAGGCGAAAATATTCATATTTGGCGACGAAGTAGCGACAAATTTAGTACTAAGAAAGATGTGAAAAGTGTTCGATCATTATTGTGTGTTAGGTTAAGATTCCACTCGAAAATATGACAAGCAAGTGTCGTATGAAAATTGTCGCCGTTTAATGAGGTATCCTACTTACGGTAGGGTTATGGTTTTTAAGTTTAGTCGCTGGCAATTTTTGAACGAAACCACCACGGCCAACTTAAAAGCAATTGAATTTTCCTACTCCTGCATGGGGGCCCATAAAATTTGGTACCTGGGGCAGAATTACCCAGTTACCAGATGTCCATTAAAGGCAAGCGCTCTAATTTCAAAAGACACGTCGACGACATGTTGTAAACACATGTCTTTGCAGAGATAATTAGTAACTGAATTATAATAGGTCTGTTTTTCAACAACATTCAGCCACGATAAAATAATAACTATAGCATAAAACGAGTTTATTTTCGCCTAATTCCTATCACCGATTGCGATGGTTGACTATTCTCTGACAGTTTTCGACAGTTTCTGATTGTTGGGATTTTCAAGAATTTTACTGAGTTTGTACCAACAACGAGTGAATTGTATTCCGAACTGATCCCTAATCGTTTTAACGGTTATTTTGATAATTCTGAATCTCTGTTTTCACTTTTTCTTATTTTGATTTTATATTTTGGTATGTGTTCAAATATTAATGGAAATTGAAGAAAACAGTGAATTTCCACATTTACCTAATTAATCGGGGTTCCAAGTAAGAACTATGAACAATTTCTTAGAAATAAAACAAAATAAAGGAAACTACTCACAAATTACAGTTATAGTTTTTTTGGAACATGTTCGTATTAGAAAAAATAGTATTGAACCATTGTCAGACAGTTTTGAATCAAGTAAGTACCGGTAAAACGTACAAAAACTCCCAGTCAGTTCCCAAGTCATTCCAATAAAGTGAAGTCGATTCTGGAACTAAAGTTCGCGCATGACTTTCAAATAGTGCGAATTTTTTGTTGGAACAGTTTATTTTCAATTGTGTTTTTCTTCTTTAAAAAATCTACAATGAAGTTTATGTCACCATTATTAACTATACAAATTCGGCAAATAATTATGTTCCGTATTCCCATTCTTTGAGTGGAAGAGAGGAGGCTATAGAATAACAGAGATACAATGTCTAGTTAAGTGCGCATTTCGTGGAGGGGAAGTATGCTGTTCTCTATTTTACATGTATAATTTAATTTATAGTGCTCACTGTTGCTCCTATATGAGATTATACATACGGAAGATAAATATTTGCCGAACCTGTATAAATATAACCACTTATTCACAGTCGTATACCTTATATAAAGAGAACCAAAGAGATATATTTTGAATATTCAGGATATCGATTATGTCATTTGAGAAATGTAGGTTCTATTACTATGCAAACGTCAATTATTGACATGAAGATGTTACGCAAACCTTTTAAACTACACCATTTACCCAAGGATATTTTATTATGAAAGATATTTATTTATAGCAGCAAACTTTCACATCAAAAATAGTAAAAGTCCAAACACTGAAACTGCATTTATGTGAACCGCAATTATAGAGCAATGTTATGGTGGTTTTAAGGTTGCATAATATTCTGCGAATTGACGATTTTGCTTATTGATAGTTTCCAATTTATTAGGGACAATAGGACATTATACTTTTGCATACTTTTTTTTATATAATTGTGCGACATATGTATGTAGAATGAGGAACATAATGGTAACGTCTAACTGCATGAAAATGATTTATTTATTTTGAAGCCTACCAATCATATAAAACTGTGGTTCCGAGTATAACATAACAGGAGTCAATCAAAGTTGAGGTTATGTTTCATTGTATTTGTATGCTGTTTTTAATTTTTTGGAAAATATTCAAAATACAACACAAAAACAGCAACCATAACTTTACAAACATACGACAATCGGACACAATAAACTAGATGCACGGTCAAAGACGACTAAGGTCTCATATCACAGAACAAAATGTCAATCACGCTAAGGGTACTTCTGTGAACAAATGTTAAATTACATCTCCAGCGGTGTTGCCGCACTAAAAAATGGTCAAACTTGTTCTCGAGATAAAAGAAGAATACAAACAAAATACTTACTTGGTTGTGAAATGACATTTTCATCATCATTTGATACGTTATAGGGAAAAGACAGAACAGATATACAAAAGCCAATGATGAGTAGCTTTGACAACACTGCACTACGGCTGGAAATATATTTAATACGATTTCGACATTATGTTATTGTCTGCACACTGAATCAACATAATTATTCATTGATTAATATATATTTAGAGGGAGTTTAACTCTAAGTGTCTTCCCCGTTGCAAATTGTGGCTCGTGTACGGCCGCAAATATTTCTTGCAATGTATAACATCTGCTTTTGTTACCTTGATTACCGTATAGTTGTGAATAGAATTAGTTTGCACTGTTTCACAATGAAATAACAGTATGTGGCTAGGTCTTTCTGAGGAAAAAAGCCGAAAATATAAAAAAGCCATAAATCATTTCTAGTCTTGACCTACCCACAAGCGAACTATTGATTCTCATAGGTACAATGTAGCTTCTGATTGGTCTATGAAAATTGTACTTGAATTATTAGTCCACGTGGAGTGTTAACGTGATTGAGATTTTGTTTTATTGACTAAAACTATTTTTTCGTGCAATCGGACGAGAAGTCAGTATTTCGCGTTCTCCACACAGTCCGCGAAATTCAATTTCGCGGCCGTTACCCATAGCAACGGCTGCGAAACCAAACGTCACTTCCAAATTTGAATATCACTTCCAAATTTGACATTTCTAAAATACTACAAAGACAAGGATTATTTTTTATTGAATACCAACAAATACATAAGTACTTATATTATTTAGGATGAATATTAACATCAATTGTACAGTTTGTATTATTACTTATATTTACTCCAGAAGTTGAAGCCAGAACTGGGAAAATATTTCGTATATATTGAAACATATCATTTCCATAGCACACATTGTTAAATAAATTAAACTACTGTTGATTTTAGAGCAATGATATATTTATTTACAATTATCTAGTTTAATAATTTTAACGATTGCACGAAAAATAGTGTGTATGCCATGGCCGCGAAACTTTTTAACGACCTCAAGATTATCTTGCCTCGGCCGCAAACGGCCTCGGCGATAACTGTTCTTTCGGTACGTTAAAAAGGTATTTCGCGGCCTAAGCATACAAATAACTATTTTGGTATTAATCAAAATTATGGCTTTTTGGCGAACATTCGAAATGGAAGATATTATTATAGGCTCCGAACAATGAATTATACTAGAATAGTAAACAGACGTATTATTCTATGACAACATAAACAATGTCAAAGTTTATTTATTTATTGTGCTTGATTTCATGTCGCAGTGAATATAATAGGTTGTTTGATTGTTGTATGTATAAAACATGAATATTTTATTGCAAAAAATTTTTTACCAAAGGTTTTGAAATTTCTGACAGTGGAAAGTAGAGATTTGAGACAATGGACAGAAAGAAATTTGGTATGTTCCAGTCGCTATCTACGCAAAAAATGATACAAAATATGTACAGGCTACTGAAACAAGAATATACTGGATCAAAGCATGGAGCTGCTGAAAGAATACATAATTGACAAAAGTTTCAAAAAAACCAACAAATTGTGAAACAGTGCAAACTAATTCTACTCATCACTATACTCTATGTATGGTGCCTTGATAAACAGATTCCCGAAGGAAAACCGAACCTCTATACTAGTTACACTACTCTTAGTGACTGTTGAATAATTCGGGCTAAGGCAATAATGACAATAGTATTTTAAGGATTTTCTGAAATTACGTTTAGAAGATGCGCCAGATGTCCTACCAGAGGTACACTGTGATCACACCTTAATGGATGGTAATATTTTTCTGTTTCAAACAAATATTTTTAGCTTTCGTTTTACTCAACAGATTCGTAAGGTCATTATTTACTCTGACAAACCAAATGTTATTTTTCTAGGATCACTCTCTTTGAATAAACTTGTTCGGAGCCATAAATCGGAAATTTATTAAACCGTGATTCAAGATAAAGTGAGTGCCACAAAGAAATCGTATTATTACCGAGACGGCATCAAGCTTCTATATAAAGTAGCGCTACCAACCCTACAATATGACAGTATAATCAATCTCACAAGTGATGCCCTTATCTGATCCACTGTGTTGCCGAGGGATTTAAGCTTGTATAAAACTGAATAATATATCCATTATGTACCTGGAGCATTAAATGGGGTGCCCTCAAATATTGTAGCGAGCTATTATTGAGATCATGAATGTTATTAATTGAAGGGAAATTTGCAAGATCTATCCGTGATTGTTATGATTTCGGAAGGTGGTTGAGAGTGTGTGTGAAAAAATTTTCTACACTGTTAAAATCTTATACGAGGATGTATTGATATCTAGTTAGCCTAGACCAGTTCCATGCATAAAAAAATATTGCGTTACCATAGCAACAAACAATAACTCATTAGAAGTGTCAGTGTGAAGTTTGACGTCAAAAAAGTTAACCAGAGTTACGCAATAAATTAAAAGAAAAAAGATGTCCACCGAAATTGTGAAAATCGAAAAATTTGAGTATCGAGCCATCATCAAGTACCTGTATTTGAAAGGGTTAAGAGGTAAGCAGATTTACGAAGATATGCTTAATACCCTTGGTGATCAATGTCCTTCGTATGCGACCGTGAAAAATTGGACTGCAAGCTTCAAAAGAGGTAAATTTTCCATTGAAGATGATGACTGATCGGGAAGGCCAGTTTCTGTGTCAGTCCCCGAAAATATCGATGCAGTTCATGACATGATTTTATTAGACCGTCGAATTGGGCTAAAACGGATATCTGAAGCACTGAATATTTCATACGAACGCGTTCATAGTTCACGTCAATTTGGACATGAGAAAAATTGCTGCCAAATGGATCCCCAAATGTTTGAATGTTGACCAAAAGCGTGCAAGGGTAGAAGCATCGCGTTCGATCTGTGCTCGATTTGAAAACGATGTAGACTTCTTAAACCGAATTGTTACTATGGATGAGACTTGGGTACATTTCTACGATCCAGAAACAAAGCAACAATCGATGGAATGGCGACACTCTGGTTCTCCAAGACCTAAGAAGTTTCGTGTCCAAAAATCTGCTGGAAAAGTTAATGCTTTAGTTTTTTAGGATTGCCATGGAGTAATCATGATTGATTTTTTGGATGAGGGTAGGACAGTAACTGGAGATTACTATTCGACATTACTGACTACTCTACGGGAAAAAATTAAAGAGAAAAGACGCGGAAAGCTATCCAAAGGTGTTTTGTTTTTGCAGGACAACGCCCCTGCACACAAATCTCTTGTTGCCATGCAAAAAATCCATGATTTAGGGTTTGAATTACTAGAACACCCCCCTTATTCACCAGATTTGACTCCGTCCGACTATCATCTCTTTTCTCAACTGAAAAAAAGTTCAAAAGGTCGTAAATTTTCTTCCAACGAGGAGGTAATAAAAGCTGTGGAGGTCTGGTTTGCAGAGCAAGAAGAAACATTTTTTTTGAAAGGTCTAGAGACGTTGCAGGTTCGCTGTAATAAATGTATCCAATTAAGAGGAGAATATGTGGGTAATAGAATATTTTGACATTGAAATTTTGTTTGGTTCTATAGTAGGCTAAGAAATTTTCAATATATCCTCGTATTGTAGAACACTGACAACATAGACAATAGCAACTATTTATAATCAATTCCTTTTCCTTTTGATAAAACAAATCTATTGGAGGAACGAAACCTTTTTTTACCTTATTTTTTTTTCGAGATTAAGATTATTGGGTCTACACAATGACAGTCAAGTGTATTATTTATGGCAGTAGAAGCCAACCATACATTTTGGGGGACATGTATTTCCGCCAAATATAAATTTTGTAATAACATCAATTTTTATGATCATAATCCTAGATATAATTTTGCCAAAACACTTTTCAGTTAGAATTTTATGACTTCATATTTGAGGTTGTAAATATCATGGTTGAGTGCGATTATTATTGGTTAATTTATCGATAAGGGCAAGGAAAATGATTGAAAAAGGTATGTAGTGTTAAAAAAAGGTCCTCGTAAATTGGAAACTGCAACTTTAAAGCTAGATTTATGTTCTCGTTGTTCGTTGCTCGCCGTGTTTCCCATACTGCTGGCGATTCGTTATTCACAGTTGTTCCCGAGAGGGCTAATTTAAAAGGGTTTTTCGTTGCTGGTGATGTTGAAATTTGATTGGTCAAAAAGGTGACGTTTGTCATATGACATAAACATTTACATGACAGATTATTCACGTTTAGTTTCGTTTTTGTATCAAAATATGTGAAGTTTGACACGATTGGCAGATATCAAGTCACGTGGCACTAATTTCAATTTTCATTGGCGGAACTGCGAATCACGAATAACATGAAATAAAATTTGGTTATTTGGGAGCAACGACGAACAGCACGACAACAACGGTTTATAAACGTATGTAACCTAACGAAAAACAGTTTATAAATCCAGCTTATATGCCAATAGAAAAGTGATAAGAAGTTTTCGCCAACAACGGACTTATGTTAGTGATCCGGCGGGTATAAAATAGAATTACCTATAGTAAAATCGCAATCGGTGCGGTGTAATAAAACTGTCGGAACAGGTCATTTCAGGGATACCTATTATTATGGAATTTGTATATTTTTGTTTAAAAGGTAGTTGCAGTCTGACTGTCAGCAATTATTCATTTAGTGAATTTAGAAAGAAATTGCTCGCTTGATAATGTTTATAAAGTAATTATTGTGATTATTAGTTTCGGTTAATAGTGACCATGGCAAAAAATTTGCAGTACGGAATACGGATCCGGGTTTACACCTGTAAAGCGTACGAAAAAGTCAGCGTTATCGGTGAACAAGAAAGTTATAGTAAACAAAGGATATAATTACTTAAGAACTGAAAATCCTTCAGGTTCAGTTGATGACATTGTTGCAAAGACAAGTAATATGACAGGCGTGAGCAAATCAACAATATACAAAATTAGAAGTGAAGCGAAAAGTGGAGTTATTAAATCCACAAAGAAAAATACAGACGGTATAGTTGAGAGTAGAATTAATTTTCACCGATTCACAATTTGTCGGCGAGATAAAGAAATCTAAAAGTAGAAGCGGAACCTGTGAAATTTACTGTCCACGTGGACTAAGCCTTCTTGTAAATTTTGCATAGACCAATCGGAAGCTACATTGCACCAATGAGAATCAATTGTTCGCTTGTGGGTCGAAGTGATTTATGGCTTGTTTATCTTTTCGGCTTTTTAATCCTCAAAGGGACCTTTGCCGCATACTATTATTATAACGTGAAACAGTGCAAACTAATTCTAATCTCAACTATACAAGAATTCACAGAAGAAATTAAAAACGCAATAAGAAGAAATATATCCCAGCACTAGCTAAAATTTCGGATGAAATGAATAAAGATCCATATTTCCCTAAAATAGACCGAACGAAACTACGAGAAACGCTACAGGAATTAAAATTTAAATGGGCCTAAGATGAGGGAAGAACTATTTAAAACAATTTACAAGTGGAATGTTCATATTAATTTGGTAAGCAAATTACAATTAGTACCTATCATAACATTGTATTATTTAGAATTCGAGACATAATTTAACAGTCGACATTTTAAACCATACTTATTTAATAGGATATCTACCTATTTTCATGATTTAAAACTTAAGCAATACAACAAATATATTAACAATATATACCCACGAACCCCTAATACAGTTCCTAAACCTACGCCTATTATACCCCTAGAAAGTATTAAGATAAGACTCGGGTCATTTTTATCTTTCTACAATATCCGTCTGCACAAATAAATTTCTTGTTTTCACAACATTCATTACAGCAAGTAGTGTAAAATTACATATTTTGTATGGTCCACTTGTGCTGAGCAGGTCCCATAAATTTTTGATTTATTATTCCGCAACAACTGCGATTATACTATAATAAATTATCTGAAAAAAGTGAGTTTGTGGCCAGATTACATTTTTACATTTTATACCTGAAAAGGTTTCTTGACGAAATTACATATAACAAAATGAGTTAATGACCTTCTTTGGCGAAATTATAAACACCCATATTTTAAAATAAACTATACCCTCACTGAAATACTTTTATTTTCTTAAAGACGGTTCTGTGTCTAATCTAAGCACTGACCCACTGACACATAATTTTATCAGCGAAAGATTCCCTTTGCTTATCTTTTTTGCAGAATAAACATTAAAAAAAATACTTTATATCTTTTGTTTGAGCTACTTATGAAAAAAGTTATTTTTCGCAGATAACGGAAATATTCGACTCCTTTCAACTAGAGTTGGTAAAAGATTCTCTACCACTTCGAACCACCTGAGTAAAACTACCTGCGAGAGACAAAAATAGATCAAATTAAAGGTAAAGTATATTTCACAATATTTAGTGGACTCGGTATTTAGTGTTGAGGATTTAGTAATCAAAGTTTATAAATCCCTTAGTGTACAGTAACACATCGGTTGTCGGTAAAATTATGATACTAAAATAATATTATTTTATCAGCCAAATATTTCAGTTGTAAAATAATCAGACTATTAGGCATTATCTTTTTGAATTAACAATACTGTGCTACTGTTATCGGATTAACGCCTACTTTCTGTGGGTTCTTCTCTTGAATCAATCACGTAGGTTTTAAGTTAAAACTGAATATCTTGGAGTTGAGTATACTGATTTTGTATACTTCAAAAACCGTTATTACGACACGGTATCAAAGTTGGGAAACATTGGGAAAACATCACGTTTGTTTTAGGTTGTATGTAAATATTAATTCTAATTTAATTATTTATTTTCAAAGTGAATAATATAACTCAATGGTCTGTGAATATTTCAAGCGTCTACCTGTTGCCGTTAGCAATATCGAGCAAAAATTCACGTTTGTTCAATGAGAACCTCCCTAAAATATTTATTTTATTCTGTTTTTAGTATTTGTTGTTATAGCGGCAACAGAAATACATCATCTGTGACAATTTCAACTATCTATCTATCACGGTTCATGAGGTACAGCTTGGTAACAGACGGACGGAGTCTTAGTAATAGGGCCTTTGGGATGGTTAAACTAAAAATGAAAATTTTAATTCAATTTTTTCATCAAATTTCAATCGCGTGGGTACTGGTAAATTTATGCATTGACATAAGTACGTCTCTGCATCATCATTCGACAATAATTATTAAATGGAGAAAGGCAGAATTTTGATTATTCCTATTACCAGGATTCGGATCTAACACTTTCGATTATAACTTAAGACGAGAGAAATTATTTGTGAATGTTTATAATAAATGTAAATAGATTACGTAAGCCATTTACAGCTTTGGAATTGCAAACTGGCAAATAAGGTCAATAGATATTAAATATCTCGACATGTTTCATCAAAGTGCCTCACGTTTTCATAATAATATATCTTCTCATGTATAATAGTTATTTAACCAACAAGTGAGTTAACCCTTTATGTGCTGACGGGACTTTAGAGTCCCATTACATTTTAAATTTATTTGATATACAAATATCACGTCGAAGTTCACTTTGTTCTATCCGAACTCTTCATTACTATCAACACTGCCGATGTAGCATCCTACACTGACTAAAATAGCCACGTGATTTGAAATAACCTCTGTTTTCTACAGTGCCGCATTTGTTTACAAATTTCAAAGTTACTAATTCTCTAATAAGCACGTAGTAGATAAGTACATGGTTATTTTAATATTTGTATAGAACAGTTCTTTATATGTTTCAATACATTTTATGAATGAAAAAACAATATTTTGTTCATAAAATAAGATTTTGTTTGACTGAAGTTACAAAGCTTTTCCGTCGACTGTACAAGTTGTATTATTTTTTTTCAATATTTAAAAACTAATAATATTTAATTGTTTCATAGGTAAGTACTGTAAAAATTAAATAATGACATTGAAATGTCATAAAGAAGGTCGCTGGTTCAAATGTCACTGTTTTCGTTATTCTTAAATTCTTTTTTGGATGTCTTAACACTAATAATTATTATAATTTTGTAGAATAATAAAATAAAAACGATAGGCAAGTCAAAAACTAGAAGTATTCTATGCCAGGAATCATTTTTTAAAGATGTTATTGTATGTTTGGTTGCCTACACCACAGGGAACTGTCAATATAAATAAATGTATAAGATGTGCGTTGGGTTGCCTATAGAAAACTCGTTGATTAATGAAAATCACATTAATATAGCTCATAAGCGCACGGTCGACGGAAAACAATATTAAAGGCATATTTTAGCATAAAATTAACATGTATTAGTTAAAATCTTTTTCAATAAGTTGTTTGAAATATACATTACGGCACAAAGTAACAAAAGGGAGAATAATCATTTGCGAGTAAATCTACTCCAATATGTATTGAAATAATCCCTTTCCAGTAAATATCCCATCACATCACACCAAAATGAGATTTCTTTCAAAACTAAAAGTGGGTGTACCTCGAAATGATTCCATGAGATAAGACTTCGAAGTCGAATACTCAATGAAATCCAGAGATAAATAACTACTGAACAAAATCTACACACCTAAGACAGACTGGTGCGACTGGTGGTGGCGTGGTAGACTCATAGATATAGTACAGATAGAGGCAAAAAAGTCAACTCGAAACCCGTCAGCATGTAAGAGAGAGATAGAAAGTAGGAGGTTAATGCTGTCTTTTTCTAATAGCGCGCATATTATATATACAGACTAGGACAGAAAAACCTCTGATCGTCTGTCTCTTCCTCTCTCACCGGAAGTTGCACCGTGAAGTTGCAGTCGTATGCGCGAACTTGTTGACAAAACCCGCGCCATTTTGTAAAATTGACATTCGACTTAAAATCAGTATCGTAACGTTTTCACATTTTGTAGGTTAACACAAAATTAGAATCTGTCAGCCTTGACTGTGGATAAGTTTTCGTCCAACACCAATAAGTTTTTTAGGAGGCATGGCATGGCATGGCTCACGGATAAACTAGCTAAACGTCTTAAAATATTCAAAAGTCAAAAATATTCGACAGTAAAACACAACCACAAATGTCAATAATAAAATTGCAGTCGGCATGAAACATCATTAGTAATGCCAATGACATGAAACGGTCGTTACGAGGCGACATAACTAAATTAAACCGATTTTGGTTTCTGCGCAAGTCAGTTGGCAAACTTCACGTGGTTTCTTATATGAAACGGAGTCTACAAGCATGTGCCACCCGCATGTTAGACTATGAGGACAATATAATACAAACAGATGTGACGAGGCACTGGCGTGGTGACACCCACCATACCACGCCATCAGTAACTTACACGAGTGACGCGACACTTTACGAAACTGTGAAATTTAATCCAATATTGAATTTCGCGAAGAATTGCTACTGTATGTAACTTTATACGACCAGACGAGTGTGTTAACCTAACCAAAGCTACGGAGCAATGAAAAAAAAAATAAAAAGCAGAGATAGTCGATACTACTTCCATCGCACAAAATCTTGTAAATCAAATGATAATATAAGACAGGAAACAATACATAGCAGGAAGTCATCAACAAGTAGAAATAAAAACTAATCCGTTAGGAGTTAGTACATACACTCGGCAAACAACAAATAGAAAGTGAAATTGAATACAGATGGTTTTACAATTTTTGGATGACATTATAAGAGAACTTAATAAGCTTTTGCTATCGTATAAACCGGATTTCTCATTATCCAAAAACGGACCAATGGAACAAAATGCATATGATGTACATTTTTTTGTTAATAATATTCTTCCGGTTTAACCGGAAATGCCATCAACTTCTTTAATTTAATGGGACACCCTATATATTTTCACAGATTTTGAAAGAGCTTGTTATTTTGAATTCATACATACTGAGTTTAGTGTAAAAAAATTTGTAAAAACAAGGAATAACTCACTGTTAGTTGTACAATTGGTGTACATTTCATTATTTTAGAATTATGAGAAACAAAATTACTTCAAATGTTCAGAATGCTCGCCATTTACTTGCTGACAATATGCCATCCTATTAACAAATTCTGGAGTCACTCCATGTATTAGTTCACATTCATCAATAATTTTTTGTCTCAATTCCTGTAAGTTTGTTGGTCGTCTAACGTAAACACGTGATTTTAGATAACCCCAAAGAAAAAAATCTAACGGGCTAAGATCCGGAGAACGAGCAGGCCAATCTATGAATCCTCTACGTCCAATCCATCGATTTGGAAAATTCGCATCCAGAAAATCCCTAACCCGTCTATCATAGTGGGGAGGTGCTCCATCTTGTTGAAACCAAACATTGTGTGGTAATTGCCCATTCTGTTGAAGTGCAGGAATAATTTCGTTATTTAGTAGATCCAAATACTTGACACCATTCAAGTTTCCGTCGATAAAAAATGGGCCTATAAGCCTATTTTCGACAATTCCCATCCAAACACTTAATTTCTGTGGATGCTGGGTATGTACTTCATGAATCCAATGAGGATTCTCATTTGACCAATACCTTGAGTTATGGCGATTAACTGTTCCATTTAAACAAAAAGTTGCCTCATCGGAAAAAACTATGTTAGAAGCAAAATTGTCGTCGACATTACACATGTCCATTAGACGTTCGCAAAATTCCAGCCGTCGGTCAAGATCATCGTCTGACAATTATTGAACCAACACCTTATACGGATGATACTTTTCACTTTTTAGTGCCAAATTTGTGGTGGAAGTTTGAGGTGATTCTTCTAAATCTATTGCAAAATTTTGTTCGTTGCAGTCCGCGGTCTTCCAGGTTATAGCAAATTTTTTACCATCCCAGTTGTATTAAAACGTTGTAATGTTTTAGATACTGTTGAGCGTGATATAGGAATTCTCTCCGGATGCAAATTATTAAAAATATGACCCACTTCTTCATGAGTGTTCTAACACGATCACCATAACCAATCATCATTAAAATTTCAATACGTTTTTTTTCACTTAAATGATCCATTCTAAATTGTAAAATTTATTTCCGTCAATTAGAATTTGACACTTGGAGAACAAAAGCCGTACTAAACAGTACTCGTTTATTTATTACTATGCATCAATTAGTTTTTTGCTCTAATGCAAAAAACTCAAAGGAGGTTGATTAAAGTTCCTCGTTTTTACAAAAATTTTTACACTAAACTCAGTATGTATGTATTCAAAATAGCAAAGCTCTTTCAAAATCTGTAAAAATATAAAGGGTGTCCCATTTAAATTAAAGAAGTTGATGGCATTTCCGGTTAAACCTGAAGTATATTATTAACAAAAAAATGTACATCAGATGCATTTTGTTCCATTGCACTTACCTGCAAATTTTCATAAGTATCGTTCTTTTCGTTTAAAAGATATTTACTTGGTTCCATACTTTATCCCAGCCCCGTATATGAACGCCTTTAATGGCGTTTCATACCCTATATCGAATTAGGTAAAGTCAGAGCGCCGCTAGGTATTTGTTAAAAGTCACTGCCGCCTTCTAGGAGTGTAAATGCTTATAGAACAGCAGAAATATTATCGAAAGAGAAATCATAATTTCGTCTGTTAAATTAAAGAAAGCAAGCAGGGATAATAAAAAATATATCACTGATTTGCATGATTTTTACTGTCATTATTATACATAGGTAAACGGTCTGATTTCGGAACCCTACATATTTCCATTATTATTGAATATTCAAAGACAAACTGGGTTAACAAACTGTGATTATCAGTGAAACCCCACACGTACAGGTGTTAACACAAAAGATAAGATTAATTTATCCACTTCCTGTTGATCACATTATTTCCAGGTAATCTTATGCATAAACAGACAAATGTCAGGGATTAAATTGTCGAACACGATTGTAATTTGAATTATAACTTTATTTAAAAATGTTTTGATCGAAAGTATAAAAGTATCTTATTTTCAAGCTTATTGTTTCCTCAGTGAACTTTAAGTTGCTGGATATTTGTAGGGTGTTTTTTTGGGAAAATTTAAAATATCTGTGAATATTATTTAATAATTACTAAAATTTATGAATAATATCGAAAAAATAGCACTTAGATTCAAAAGATGGCAGAGAGAGTTTGTACGCGAGTTATGAACGCTTCAGAGTAAAAGATATGAAAATCCGTGGAAACGGGGAAAGAGATTTCAGAACGTCTCCGAGTGGATTATAAGAGATGTACCAAACCCTGAAATGTATTTCTAGTTGTCTAAAATTTTGAACATGAACTGTCAAGCTGTCAGCCAGGGAACTGTTGGAAACATTACTCGCCATAAAGTATAAATGTTTGTATACAGTGATGGGCAAATGTGTGGAACCAAGTTAATATCTCTGGAATTATTAGAGATATCAAAATGAAATTTGGAAGGTGGATACTACAGTAGATTGCCTATTTATTTTCATATTTTTTTACAATTTTGAACTTCCGGTTTTACCGGAAGTAATGTCGATTTTAAAATTTGCAATGGAACACCCTGTATATTATTTTAGTTTCTGATGAAACAATGTATTACGAATACAAAAATATCGGGTACGATATTTTTTATTTCAATACCTACCGAGATATTAACAGAAAAGTAACTAAGGAAAGGAAAAATCTAATATCCATTAAAGAAATAATCAAAATTATTAACTGAAACTAAGTGATTTTCAAAACATTGAAACTCAACTAAACTAAAATTAATGTATTAGATGTTCAAACTGAGCACCGTTTACTTCTTGACAATAGGCAAGTCGGTTTGTAAATTCTCTAGTAACATTAGCTATTACTTCTGGTGGAATTCTCTGGATCTCTTGAGTTATTGTTGCAGCTAATTCTTGCAAATTATTTGGTCTATCAACATAAACCTTAGACTTTAAATAACCCCACAGAAAATAGTCTAGTGGATTAAGGTCGGGACTTCGTGCAGGCCATTCATAAGTACCCCTTCTTCCAATCCTTCTGTGATGAAATGTCCTATCTAGATGATCTCGAACAATGCGAGCGTAATGGGGTGGTGCTCCATCCTGCTGAAACCAGATATTATTTGGTAATTGTCCATTTACCTCCAATGCCGGAATCACTTGTGTCTCTAAGAGCTGTAAATACCTATCTCCGTTTAAAATTTCTTGTAAGAAGAAGGGTCCCACGATTCTGTTGTTATAAATGCCGGCCCAAACGTTCAATTTTTGGGGATGTTGTGTATGAGCCTCTTGTACCCAATGAGGATTACTTTGCGCCCAGTAGCGGCAGTTATGTCGATTAACCGTACCGTTTAAAGAAAATGTAGCCTCGTCTGAAAACACCACATTTCTTAGAAAATTATTATCACGGCTGCAAATATCCATCATTGTTTCTCAAAATTGTAAACGTCTGTCGAAATCGTCTTCGGATAGTTCTTGAACGAGGCGAATTTTGTATGGATGATATTTTTCCCGCCTTAATATCCTTCCTACTGAACGACGGCTAATTCCATGCACATTGGCGAGGTCGGTAGTGGATAAGTGAGGATTTTCTTCCAAAGATATAGCAACATTTTGAGCTACATCTTCATTACTTGCACTTTTTAACCGTCCACTTTTTGGTAAATTGCAAACTTTTCCACTTGTGTCGTACCTTCGCAAAGTTTTCGTCACTACAGAACGGGATATTTGTGCATTCGGATGAACAATATTAAAAAGGTCACAAACTTCTTGATGCGTCCTTTTCCTCTCCCCATACCCAATCATCATCAATATTTCTATTCTTTCTCTTTCACTTAATTCGGCCACTTTACGATCAAATTAAAACAATACAATCTTTTCACGTTCAAATACAAACACTAATAACTTATTTTGACAACTGCTGTCACTTCTACAATGAATTTCATGGACTACTAGCTACCATCAAATTTTTCCTTTCCTCAGTTACTTTTCTGTTAATATCTCGGTAGGTATTGGAATAAAAAATATCGAACCCGATATTTTTGTATTCTTAATAAAATGTTTCATCAGAAACTAAAATAATATACAGGGTGTTCCATTGCAAATTTTAAAATCGACACTACTTCCGGTAAAACCGGAAGGTCAAAATTGTTAAAAAATATGAAAACAAATAGGCAGTCTGCTGTAGTATCGACCTTCCAAATTTCATCTTGATATCTCTAATAATTCCAGAGATATTTACTTGGTTCCACACATTTGCCCATCACTGTATATTATTGAGCTAGCGGTCTTTACCTCATTTAATATAATGTACGATTATTTGAAGCCAGAATATACCTGTTTTCAGTAACAACAATTTGTAATCAATAAATATATTCCTTTAATGTTAGGTGTTCTGTTTAAATGAATACAATAATTATTTTAATTGCTACAAAGCGTCTCTTTTTAGGTGTACCCTAATGAATTAAAAAATTTTAGAGTAAAATCGGAAATTTAATTATAACCCAAGCTTCAGAACACCAACGTTATCAATTCCAAAAATAGAATGGTCTTTTGTAATAGCTAAACAACATAAGAGACACAGCTGTATGAGAAGACGGGGTCTGGTTGAAATTTACAGTTATATATTAAAGTATGTATGTAACTATGTATTATTGGGATGAACATTCACTGAGAGCTAAGAGATGTTCTTCTACTCCTTTCCTGAGGAAGGTATCAGAGACTAATGCTGCAATTCTGTGTACGCAAATAGTAAAATCGTTAAACCTTAAAACCTGTAAGTATTTACCAAACTTGTATCCGTTCCGATATTACGAGTCATATATAGATCGTTACGATCGCTAAGATTTTTACACAGAATTGCAGCATAATAGTCCTATTCCTTGGAGGAACTTTATTATGTCCCTAGTCTTTACTTTAGACAAGCTTTCCTCTTCTATCCATTTATGACTAGAGCTATGCATTCTTTAAGAATGTTAATGGAGGTTTCTTTTTCCGTTCCAAAAAATCAACATTCTTCCTCGGCCTCTATCTTGAGATTGATTGCCTGTTAGGAAGCCTGTCATAACTCTTAGAGCAGTCAACCTTGAACTATATTTACAGAAAGTTACATAGAAATGGAGGGACTAGTGGAATTCTCTATATTACGCAAATAAGGTACATAAATTACCATTATTTGTATGTTTATGCCATGAAATATGGTACTTAGCTCAAGATTAGCTTAGCTTATCTCCATAGTCTGTATACCTAGAAGCTGACAATCATTAATAAAACTTTATTTAAAAACAATGTACAAATGCAAAAAGGAACAAACCAGATGTTGCAAGAATTTTTTTCTAGTTTTTGAAGGTAAAAATTAATAAAAATAGTCAATTGGACCTTTGTATACTCCTAGAGAGTGAAAAAAATGGACAAACCTTGCGATCACAACAATTGTTATCTGATCCATTACAAGTTTACAACAATTTAAGTTCTCCACTTATGCATCTTTTCATTGTTTTCGTCAAGTTTTTATTTTATTACCCAACTCCTAAGTGACTTAATTTAAATAAACCAAACCAGAAAGAAATTCCCGTTGACTTATTAAATTTATAGACAAAATGTATTTTTAAATTTAAAAGCACAACTAACTTTATTCTCCCAACATTATCTGTGTTTGGCTTTTGGGATTCATCTCCAGAAAAGAAAACATTTTCTCTTTAGTATATAAGTATGTGGACGATTACCGTCAACATTTTTCAAGTACAAGAACTCTTTATTTTTAAACCTCGTAATCGCATTGTATAACCTCCGTTCATAACAGGCCGGTTTTAAGGAATTTAATCAAAGTAAATAAAGAACTCGAGAAAAATTTACCTAAAAATCGATTATTTGTTTGGTTAACGATGTACCACATAATTTCATATTCAATAATAATAATAAGATTGGTGGTTAAGATGATATTTTTGTGAATGTGAATCGAATTATTTTTTATGTTTTAGATTTACTGCCACCAGACATGCAACCAACCTACTGTTTTAGTCGCTGACTGGTTAAAGCACATTTTTTTAATGAAATTAATATCATTTATACCGAAGTAATGAAAAAATATATTATAATAGGAACTGTGATTTAATTTATTATGAATGTACCAATAAGCGAGTGGGATAGCTGTTCGTGGAGAATACTTTGAATAGCAACAATGTTCGAAAGTTATATACTGTTTTTTTTTCTAGCACTATACACTGTGTCCGTAAAGTATGGAACAAATTCATTTTTAGCTAAAAAGGTCATTTTAAGAAATAATCCTGAAACAAGTCGATTTTTGATTTCAATTTACCGTATTTTAAAATAATATTCTAATATACAAGGTGAATTACTTTCGAGTAATGACGTCACCGTCATTTTTTTTAAATGGAACGCCCCCCTTTTGTCTCAATTTTCGGATTACTCTAGCTGAGCTGATTCCAAAAATGTATCACATGTTGATTCCACTTGGTACAGGATAGACAAAAATACAATAGTTTTGTGTGTGCTCATAAAATAACGCGTAACATTCTTTATAAGTTAAATTAACAATATTATCAAAAATACTTATTGTCTAGCGGACAGAATATGATGAAATACATGACCCTTGCTGTATTTGACAGTAACCCAAACGGTGTACAAATTCTTGTTGAACCTTGTTCATTGTGTCTTGAGAAATATTGTTTATTGCTGTCCGAATTCTCCTTTTTAATTCTTGAATATTTGCTGGTTTCATTTAATACACAACATTCTTCAGATGGCACCACATAAAATAATCCAAAGGATTGAAATCCGGAAAATTTTTATCTAGGTACCTTCTACTTCTAACATCTACAGCATAATGTGGAGGTGCACCTTCCTGTTGAAACCATAAACTTTTATCAAAACCTCCAGGATTACTTTATGAGCACACACAAAACTATTGTATTTTTGTCCACCCTGTACCAATTGGAATCAACATGTGATACATTTTTGGAATCAGCTCAGCTAGAGTAATCCGAAAATTGAATTTAAAATGGGGGTGTTCCATTTAAAAAAAATGACGGTGACGTCATTACTCGAAAGTAATTCACCCTGTATATGAGAATATTATTTTAAAATACGGTAAATTAAAATCAAAAATCGACGTGTTTCAGTATTATTTCTTAAAATGGTCTGTTTAGCTAAAAATGAATTTATTCCATACTTTACGGACACAGTGTATGCAAAATATAAAAGACAACCCAGGAATTGATTTTAAAGAAACAAAAACTATTCAAGATTAGTTTTTGAACTCATTATAATTCCAATTAAGCTTTTCATTAGATTCAAATATTTTAACTTACTAAATAGAAAATATTAAACATTTTGATTATCCACTGACTGGCCTATAAGTCAAGTGCATCATTTTACGACACGATATTCTTTGTCGACGACATCGTTCTCAACATATTATTAAAAAGCATTATTTGACTGCTTGTTTATCTAGAGAAAGATACTCAGTGTAACTTTATTTATGATATATTTTCCTTTTGAGGTGCAGCTGCACTTATGTACCTTGTCAGAATGGAATATTTCATCTTCAGATGCATCTTTAGACACTAATAAAATAAAAATACGTCTTAAGGCGAGAATATTGGTATGTCGTGAACTATGAATATATATATATAGGTTACGATAAACGTACCTTTGTAAATTTATAGTTCACATAAAATACATTTTTGTTCGCAATAAGGTTACGATACATAATCGGCAAATTCAACTAGACTAAGTTCCAAGATGAGCTCGGCTGTCAAGCTTAAAATGCAGACAGGACAAGTTAATGGCTCTGAAAAGGGAAGTGGTCTGTTTGGGAATGGGATTATTTTTAATGTTTAGTCTATATATAACCTGAGGATGGTACAGGGATACAGGACAGTGGGTGGACTGGCAGCAGTGGTGCTGTCAAGATCCTACCTATTGGACCTAGAGGCTAGAGCCAGGAACACACGCTGTAAGTGTGCGACTATGGAGGAAATGCAGGAATGGATGGAGGGGGAAATGGTGAGAAGATGGGCGCGATAAAAGGAGCGATTGGGAGTAGGAGAGATTGGATGGACCGGAAATTCGGGGAGGTAAACTACTTCTTGACACAGGTGCTCACTGGGCATGGGTCGAGAGTAGGGTACCTCCACAAGATTGGGAAAAGAGAGACTGGAGTGTGCGGGAGGTGTTAAGTGGAGGATGATGTGTAAAGATGCTGGAAGAACGAGGAGGTGCTGAAGAAATTGGAGAAGAAACTAGGGGAGGCGGTGTATTGGAAGAGCATGGTGGAGATAATGTTGACAGGAGAGGAGGAATGGATGGAGGAAGGTGGCGTAGTGGAGATAATGATTAGGGGGAGAGAAAGAATTGATATGACATGAAAGGTAGGAGTGATAGAAGGGAGAAGATGACGGAGTGTGTGTGTGAGGGACCGCCGCCCGTCTCGAAGTATGCTAGGGTAGTGATTCCGAGGCGGGATCTAAGTCCAACACTGTCTGGGTCATGGATATGGCCCATTCGAACATTAGTTTTTCTGTCTCAGCCCGAGAAAAAAAATTCATAACCTTGGTTTTGAAAAGACTAAATTCAGTTAAATGTATTATTACCGAGTTTATCCTTTTTGAATCTTACAGGAATAACAAAAGAAATATGAAGATTATTTTTGGAATAGTTATTTCCATTTAGTACATGCCAAATTTGTAATACGTTGAATTTTAAGTTAACTGTAAGGCGAAGTTGTGGTTAATGGTAGCTTATAATACCGAACACGACCGAACAGAACATTGATGAGCAGGTAACGTCCGTAGCGCAGGGTTTATGAAAGGGGTTCGCTTTTTCAATGTTCGGAATATTCAGCTTATATAACCTTCCTGTGTTTATCTAACAGAAATAATCAAATCTATTTTTTTTATAATATCTGTATATATCCAATTTTGTTTAAAGCAATTTTCGCTGCTGAAGTTATTTTACTAGATGAACAAAGACTGTATTAGGTAAAGTGATTTTTACAATAAATGTTTTACCTTATCAACTCCAATAAAGAACCTAGTCGATGCCGTTATAAAACTCGGCAATAAATACGGATAATAAATTATTTAAATACGACCCTAACTATAAAAAAAGAAATTCAAGGTCATTTATGATCGCTTTTATCACGCCTTCAAGTAAAACTGAACCATTTTTTTTCGAATGTACTTTACATTTCTATGGATGACATGATTATTCTTTCAATACGTCATGATAATTCTTTAATCCGTATTTCCCTCGGTATTTCCTATGGAGAGATTTATAATTTGAATAATGGTCTTTCTAGCCATTGACAGAAAAACAAAAGCGTGTGTGGAGAAGTTTTAATATTGTATTATGAAACATTGTCCAGTATTTGAAATAAATTGCTATATATGTAGAAACTGACAGTTCTTGAATAGAAGTAGACCACAATGTTTGTTGAATGTTTATCTTTTCAATGTTTCGGTAGTGTTCCAGTTGTCATCAAGAGTTACGTGTTTTTGAAATTGTTTCCTAAACTGACAGTTCTAAAAAATTCGACAACTGGACGATCGATGAAAATATTTTGGAATTCAAGATTGCAAAAAATTGCCAAATTTTCTCTTCACAGTAGATTAAATCTTTGATAAAAATGATAGTGAATAAAAATATATTTTGTGTAACATTCTAATAATAATTGTAGTCGATACGAATAGAAGAGTTCTCCCGCAGGGTAGAGTGCTGCTGTTCGGAGAAGAACTAGAAATATCCAAAGAAGTTAAATATGTGGGAGTGACCGTTGATTACAAACTGAACTGGAAAACACATCTAGAAGAAATTACCACCAAAGCGACTAGGCTTTTCTGGCAATGCAGAAGAGTAATGGGCAAAACCTGGGGATTACGACCTGAGGTGGTTCACTGGCTTTACACAACTGTGATAAGACCAACGATCACCTATGGAACAATAGACTGGTGGAGGAGTACAGAAGTGTACTCTGCAGTAAATATAATACCTGCAATACAAAGACAAGCCTTCCTTGGTATTACTGGGGCAATTAACAGCACGGGGACGTTATCAATGGAAGCCGTTATTGGATTTCCTCCTTTGGAACTTTTTGTAAGGACGGTGGCGATGACGGCAATTCTTAGGCTGACATCGGGAGACTTATGGATCTCGAGAAGGATACACCGATATCACTGGGATGAACTGGATAAACTCATATTTCACATGAGTTTTGATAGCATAACACCGGAGGACGTATTCACTGAGCGAGTCAACATCATCATCCATCCAGGAAGCAAGTGATATATCCAGGTAATTCTGGATATATCATCTGGTTCACCGATGGTTACAAAACAAACTATGGCACTGGTATAAATGGACCTAGGAAGAAAATGTTCTTCAGCCTTTGTCGATACACGTATGTATTTTAAGACGATTGCCGCTATAGCCTGCATTGATGAAAGCATCGGAAGAGGATATACCGGAAAAAAATTAAAATACTCACTGATAGCCATGCTTTGCTTAAAGCTATCAGTAATCCAACGACATTTTTATGAAAAGAAGTTACAATAAAATATGTATACTTTTTTTCAACTCAAGAAATTTAAAAACTATGAAATTTTCAAAATTAAACTAACATTATTTTCCGTTAAATTTTTTTTCCAAATACTATGAATTTTTCTTTTTAAACAAATTTTAGAGCCTCAGAAAATGCCTTATTTATTTAGACCACACCTGCATTTCTAAAAATTTACAGAAAATATCTAATATCTGGATAACGGTAAGGTTTAGGTATAGGAAAGTATACACGAATTTGCCTTATTTTTTACCCCTGAATGCATTAAAATAGAAAAAACCGGGTGATTCTATTTAAAAAAACTAAGAAATTTGATACTTATGAAGTTGAACTTTGAACACTTTTTATACACACCCTGTATAAAATGAAAAAATTTTTCAACATAGATTCATATACGTCTGACCTTGCTTAAAGCAACCGAACAGAAACAATTTCCAAATCTTTAAGGGTATCCTCGTAAAAAAATAATTTATAAGGGTCTGAAACGGTCAAATTTTTTGCAAAAAAATTAATAACTCAAAAAGTATGCATTTTTCGGAAAAAGTTCTTAGACAAAAGTATACTAAAATTTCACGTAGATTTTAAAAATGTATTAATAAACAGGGTGTTCCATTAAAAATATCAAAGTTACACTCGACTTTCGGTAGAACCGGAAGTCAGCCATCTTTGAAAGTATTTTAGTTAATAGGATCGTATCCGAAAATCCAAACGTAGAAATTTTCACGATTTTACTATAAGTATTTTGCCATATACAGATAGTTTTAACTCGTCTGTATAGGATTTCCCTTTGTTCAAGTTGCCATTTTGTAATTTTATCAATTTGCCTGAATTGATGTACCTGTAATCATTACGAAAATCCGTTTCGTTTTGCCGGCTTTTGTAAAATGTCTAGGAAGTTTACAAAAAGCCTAAATTAACATTTTATCCCTAAGACAAATATACCACAAGAACGTTCAGAAAATATTTCAACCTTTTTTTAAAATAAAACGCGTGTGTTAAAAAAATGTTTACTGTCAGTTAAATAAAATAAATCCATTTATATTATCATCATATAGCATAAGAAGTAAATACCCATTAAATGACGAGTGACCTAAAAAAAATTGGCCTCGTAACGCAACGTACCTTAATATACCGCCTTCGCAAGAAAATGGAGTGCTTAGAAAACAAAACACATCCAACTCAAAGTTCACTTGACGACGCTGGTGTAAAATTTGGAACGATCAAACTTTCGTTCTTCGCACATTTAGACATGTGTTTCACATTGTCGTTTGCACCATAATTTTAGATTTTAATTTAAAAGTTCTATGTTTTAAATGCGCACAAGTAATAAATTCAAATTTCGGAATGATATAACCGAATAAAATTTATCAATAAACGTTGATGTGTTATCGACTTTTAACTATCCTGCGTTCGATAGCGGTATCCACAACTGCAACATCGTTACAAATGATAGATTCCAAGTTTGATCATCAGCTGAAGGATGTTGATCATACTTTTCATTTTCTTTGAAAGGTCTTCAGTGTCTTAAGCATTGTGAAGTAATCTTATCTTTATTCGATGTTTTTCTCATTTTCCAAAGAATAAGAAAAGTATGAACACAATATATCAGCTGTTCATCAAACTTGTAATCAATCATTTGTGATATTTCAGCGATGGCTTGCGACGTCGCAATGTCGCTGCCCCATTCCGCAACGCCGGATTGAAAATCTTACCAATATATAAGTTTTTCATTTGTTTGCTATGCTTGTCCGGTGACGTCACTCTGGGACGAAACCTGGTGACTTCTTAACTGCAGTATTTTGTTAAATTCCCATCCGATTGGGACAACTTTTTTTGTTCTTAGATTGACAAGGTCTTTACGAGAATTACATAAGAAAAGTTAATATAGTATTATCACTAAATTACCCTGTTGGTAAAATTAGGATAGCCAAGCAGCAATAACCAAATTATTTTCAAAGATTTCATAAATAAAGAAAAGCTGAATATATTACTGATTTTCTATGGTGAACATAAGAGTTTTGACCTCTTTACAAATGGCCACCTGATTTTGCATTTTATAGGAACGTCCATCGACTGACAAGTTGACACTGATGACAGTCGTCCTGAGGATAAACAATTATTTGTATAGATTTTAGATTTGTAATTTGGTTGTTTTGTATTGATTTAATGACCCTTTTGATTATTAACAGTCAGTAGAATCTTTTAAAATACCTACGAGGATATATTGAAAAATTCTTAGCCTACTATAGAACCAAACAAAATTTCAATGTCAAAATATTTTATTACACAACATATTCTCCTCTTAATTGGATACATTTATTACAGCGAACCTGCAACGTCTCTAGACCTTTCAAAAAAAATGTTTCTTCTTGCTCTGCAAACCAGACCTCCACAGCTTTTATTACCTCCTCGTCGGAAAAAAATTTACGACCTTCTAAACTTTTTTCAGTTCAGGAAAGAGATGATAGTCGGACGGAGCCAAAACTGGTGAATAAGGGGGGTGTTCTAGTAATTCAAACACTAAATCACGAATTTTTTACATGGCATCATGAGGTTTGTGTGCAGGGGCGTTGTCCTGCAAAAGTAAAACACCTTTGGATAGCTTTCCGCGACTTTTCTCTTCAATTTTTTCCCGTAGAGTGGTCAGTAATGTCGAATAGTAATCTACAGTTATTGTTCTACCCTTATCCAAAAAATCAAAACTTTTCCTACAGATTTTGAGACACGAAACTTCTTAGGTCTTGGAGAACCAGAGTGTCGCCATTCCATCGATTGTTGTTTTGTTTCTGGTTCGTAGAAATGTACCCAAGTCTCATCCATAGAACAATTCGGTTTAAGAAGTCCACATCGAGCACAGATCGAACGCGATGCTTCTACCCTTGCTTTTGGTCAACATTCAAACATTTGGGGATCCATTTTGCAGCAATTTTTCTCATGTCCAAATTGACGTGAACTATATGATGAACGCGTTCGTATGAAATATTCAGTGCTTCAGGTATCCGTTTTAGCCCAATTCGACGGTCTGATAAAATCATGTCATGAACTGCATCGATATTTTCGGGTACTGACACAGAAACTGGCCTTCCCGATCTTCAATGAAAAATTTACCTCTTTTCAAGCTTGCAGTCCAATTTTTCACGGTCGCATTCGAAGGACATTGATCACCAAGGGTATTAAGCATATCTTCGTAAATCTGCTTACCTCTTAACCCTTTCAAATACAGGTACTTGATGATGGCTCGATACTCCAATTTTTCGATTTTCACAATTTCGGTGGACATCTTTTTTCTTTTAATTTATTGCGTAACTCTGGTTTACTTTTTTGACGTCAAACTTCATACTGGCACTTCTAATAAGTTATTGTTCGTTGCTTTGGTAACGCAATATTTTGTTTATGCATGGAACTGGTCTAGGCTACCTGGATATCAATACATCCTCGTAAGAAATTAAAACAACAACGAAAAAAGCACCAAATAAAAATTAAATGAACTGACACATCATCAAAATAACTATCAAGAACCGCATTACATGCAAAGAACGATTGTTTATAATCTGTTTCATCACGCCACGTGGACTTGTCCTATTAAAATCGGTATGAAAAGTTAGGTTTATTGTGTGTCTCTGATTATGAGAGGATTTGGATCATTTTATATCCTAGACGCTCCAGTAATAAATGAAACGAGATATTATGAACCAAATGTCTATCTTCAACCACGTGTGTGAGTTAGTATCAAAAAGGGGGACGATCGTCATTCGGGATTACTTTAGGGTTCAATAATCCACCGAAGGGATTTCGACCATAACGTTAAGTTCTGGTTATAAGCAAGCTTTAGAGAAATATCACGTTTAATTGAAGAGCGAGGCAAGAGAGCGGGAATTCGATATGTTTATGTGCTTCAAAAGCACTTCATTTTGTTAATTGGAAAAGGAAGTTTAATATTTGCTGAAAGGTTGTCGGGTTGTAATGGTTGTATAGACATTGTTTGAAATTTAAATAAGTAATTTATGATGTTGGAGGTTAAACTAGTAGATAAGAATATTCACTGATTTGTTGGTATCAGTATAAAAAGCAAAGATTTATTAAATTGTTTAGCCTAAATTAACAATATATTACGTATTTGATAACAAAAACTAAATTTTGTTGCTCAATAAGCTACTGTTATACAATTTATAATAATATAATGAAGTGTAGATGTGAAAAATTACAAATTATCTTCTCTGAATCAAAATGGCCGTTTAAATGCCCAATTCTGGGTTTTTCTAGTTCACTAGACATTGTTATTGATGGCTAAAACATTTACTATTATTGTTGTTATTATCTATTTCGAGAATGGAAGCTTTCTAATGGCACTTCAAAAGTTAAACCTGACCATATCTTCACTAGATATTTTTTGCGAGTGAGAATGTTTGTCAATACCAAACTTTCCTTTTTTTCTATTTAGTTACCGAGAAAAAAACAAGTAGTTCCTTTAAACCGAGAGGTGAACCGCTGATGGTATTATTTGTCAAATAGGGTATTTTAGTGTACAACTTTTGGTCAGCGGTTCACCCCTCGCTTTAGACCTATTTCGTGAAGGAACTTTAGGATATCCGCAGGCCCAAATCAGTTTCAAACATCAGAAAAAACAATATAATTATTTTCAACTAAACTTTATCGCAGTATTCCTCTATATTCTAAAACTATTCATGTATTTAATTCAAGTTTCTTAAATTTGACAGTAAAATTCCAATCACTAAACCAACGTTCAAAACTAGACTTTCCAATTAACTCTCAATTACTTATTCGTCAATTTAATATAATAAAATTCCATCACCCCTTCGGATTGTAACCCCTTCTGGCAAACGTCAACTGGCGGTCCCTAGCATGTGATATATTAAATTTGAGCTCGTGAAAAATGAATGCCAAAGCCAAATAACAAACCGATATGCGTTATGTTCATTTTTTATACACAAGTCGGTTAAGATAATGAAAGTGTATGGGAAATTTTTTTATCTATTTTTGAAATGTTCAATTTTCTGCTCTGCACAAATGAATTTGTAGTACGCTTATTATAATTAAAGTAGGTAAATGTAGGTTATTCATGGAATCATAGAGTCAGATATTACTTATTTAATGGATGATTCCATTCTAACTGTGATTTTTTATATTCTTTACTATTTGTTCTCACTGGCTATTGATTAATTCGACACTACCAGTCATCGCTGCCTGACTATCCGAAAGTATAAGGATCTTATTGCATCTTGCATCTATACCCCCTTTCGTTATTCATTTTCAATCATGAGTCGATATCGTAGATTTCCGTGGACTTTAGTTCCTGTTCCTATATCAGTTTTAGATCGGTCTGTGTACAGCACCAACGTTCCTTCCTGGCTGCATACTTCCAGCCCATCCCAGTTCAGCTGGATATGGTATGGTAATCACTTCTCATTTCAAGAAGCGAGATTGTAATAAAATCTATGATTCTGGAATTAATATCGGTGTTGGTTGCTTGGTGCCAATTCCCATTGCATTCCAGGCTATATGCAGCCATTTTGCTTCTGCCTCAACATGCAAAGCAAGAGGCGGAGGGCGTGTTCGAGAAGGAAACACTTATACAACTGGGACAATACTAGATGAACCCATATTTAACATTAATTTTGATAGCATGACACCGGAGAATATATTCACTGAGCGAGTGAACATCATCATCCCATCTAGGGAACAAGTGATTTACCTAGATAATTCTGGAGAAATCATCTGGTTCACAGATTGTTCCAAAACAAACCATGGCACTGGGGCTGGTATAAAAGGACCTAGCAAGAAAATTATCTCTAGCCTTGACGGATATACGACTGCGTTTCAAGCAGTGACGATTGCCGCTATAGCCTGTATTGATGACAACATCAGAAGACAATATACTGGACAAAAAATAAAAATATTCACTGACAGACAGGCTCTGCTTAAAGCTATCAGTAATCCAACAACTAAGTCTAGGCTGGTAGAAAACTGTAAATAATCTCTCATCAGGCTGGCAAGAGATCAAAGTGTCAATAATATGGGTGCCGGCACATGACGGGACTGCAGGTAATGAAATGGCGGACCAGTTAGCTAAAGAAAGTTCTAAAGGAGACTTCATAGGTCCGGAACCGTTTTGTGGAATCACAAAAGATTGCATAAGAGGGGAAATCGGGAACTGTCTAGATAGGGAACACCAACTCAAATGGAGGTCGACACAAGGGCACCAACATACAAAGACTTTACTGAACAACGTAGACAAGGAACTCTCAACCAGGCTATTGAAACTGAGTAAGAGACATTTGAAGACAGTTACCGACCTGGCTTACATGCGCGGACAGTGTCCGGACACCATCAAAATGACGCTTCCGTTCGCGACGCTTCGGCTAAGTGCGCGGACACCATCAAAATGACGCTTTGCTTCGCAACGCTTCGGCTAAGTGCGCGTGAGCCTTTATACAGCAAGTGCCAATATAGACGGATGTACTATTAATTTTTTTTTCATTGAAGCAGATAATGTCTAACAAAATATACCTCGGTAAATTTGATCTCCGATTAGAAATCTGCCTAATCATCCGAAGTCTGAGTATACTACCTTATGGTATTACTCAATTTTATTCTATTTTATCTGTAGGAACAATCTTGATTTTATTGTATAATTTCAATCTGTTGTGTAATTGTTGTTTAAAAACAGATTTGCGAGTTCATTTTCCAGATATTTAAATAAATCCCAAAACAATAAAAAGCACTTCAATGTATGCTACATAATTTATGAAAAATAAAGTGAAGCCATTTTTAAATTTTACTATTATCCTCTGAAATTATTTTTCACTTTTAAAACTATTGTTATTTAATTGGCGTTGCGTGAAAAAGTAAAATGATGTTTGGATTAAAAAAATGCATGTTAATAAATGTGTAACAAATGCAAAACACTTAAAACGATGGTACTAGACTTTATTGTTAAAATTGACATGCTATTCATTCATTTATCAGTGTAATTTCGTAAATTCGATGGATAGAGTAATCATGTTTCGCATTGAATCGGATTTTTTGTTATTTTTTTTACCTTGTTTTATCCAATACTCCTGGTAAACAAAAGCTTGTGTAACAATCATAATCAATCGTTATTATATTGTTACAAATCCACTCAGTTCTACCCGGTTCTACCTCTTCATGATAAGTAAACATTTGTTGTTATTAGGTACGTTCAAGCAGTAACATCTACCATTATCTAACGGGTCATGCCCCGATAAAGGATCATCTGCATAAAATGGGGCTATATAACGGGGAACTCAGCTGCAGACTTTGTGGCATGGAGACCGAGACCGTAACCCATATTTTATCCGACTGTGAGGCATTGGACTCAAGGAGACTGACAATCTTCGGAGAGGCCGACGTGCCGCCTGAAGCATATGGCATGCATCCAGTTGACCTATATAATCTACTCCAGGGTACGGGAATGGCTGGATGGATGGAATAAAGGTGAGAGGAGAGTACAATAAGCCAACTGGCTGCAGTGCTCCCGGTAAAAAAAAGTACCACCTACCAGCTCCCAATAAAATGTAGAAAAAGTTTGGAGTTCCAGCAATAAAATTGAATTTGTTCAGTACTGGAGTAGGCCTCTGGCAGTGAATTTTTACTGATAGAATTAAAAGAAAGACAAAAGGCAACTTTTTGTATTGTAAATTGACTATTTTACTCGCCGTACACTTAAAATAATTGAAATATATCAAGTTACGTCTTTTAAACAGTAGATGTCAATGGCGCTGCTTCAAAATTAATTTCCTTTGTTGAAACATGATAAATTTGTCTTAAAAAATCCATTGATTTGCAAGCAAAACTCCAGAAGCCATAGTTACTATTCTAATTCGGTAATTCTATAGAAAATTCTGTATAAGTGGCAGAGCTGTGTCCAGTTATGATCACCAATTACTTTAAATCACTTCATGTACGATCACTTAGTCGGATTCGGCTGGTCTTGAAAACCCTATGCAATAAATTGCTGTATTGTTTAGGCCTCATACGCTTAAATCCATGATTCATCACCCCTGTAGACAGTATCTCACTTTCTCTGCATCATTCAACACGACCCTTTATCGAGCCATTGTATCGAATTTGGCAAAAATGTTTATCCAATATTTTACTGATGCTACTAGGCATCAGTAAGAGGTGAGGAAACATGGCCGATATATGTCATAAACGTACCAATGACGTACGGTATTTTATAAAAGTATCAAAAACGTTGTATTGATAATCAAAAGTACAGTACAGTACAATATTATCAGTACACTTTAGCTTTTTACGAGGGGTAAATCGCCAGCAAAAATCTTGTACACCTACTTCCACATACCTCCACCTGTTGATGTTCAAAAGAAGGTGTAAATAGTAAACGAACGACCCAATACGACAGTGGCGTGCTCGAGTTCCGTAATAGGGTTCCGGGTATACAGGGTGTTAATGAACAGGTGTTACAAACTGAAGGGGCATGTAGGAAATGCGAAAATAGGCGAAAATTTTCCTGTAGACATGGATCGTTAGAGCTTCAGTTTTCGAGATACAGGATGCTAAAATTCTTGGAAAAATTATATATTTTTCGAATATCTATAAATTGACTGATCAGGATAACTCGAAATTGTTCACAGTTGTTGCACTAATTGAAGTACATGATTTGATACTATGATACTCCCGACGAAAAATTATTGAATCCAGAGGCGGAGATCTGGGTGTGTTGATGCCTTTTTTATTAAATAATTTCTACGTTTCTGTCTTTAATGCAATTAAGACAATTTTGGTAAGTATGTACCTCATTTTGTTTAAAGGAGAAAAGTCATCCTACGTTTTTGTTGTAGGGCGCACTGTTTTCAAGATAGTTGATAATGTATGAACCCATGTAACCTTTTTGTAATGCAACACGCTTCCATAACGAGCACAAAAATTTATAATTTCTGAAAACACTCAATAGCATTGATTTTTATGATATTTTACCTTTTGTATGGTAAACTTTAACACCCTGTATCTTGGAAATTAAAGCTCCAACGACCCATGTCGACAGGAAATATTACGCCAATTTTTACATTTTCTACACACTCTTTCAGTTTGTATCACCTATTAATTAACACCCTGTATAATGACCTATTCAATAATTCTAAATTCGTTATTTTGACCGCACTTCGTCTGATTTCTGTCTTAAACTTCCACATACTTCCACCAAACTTCCACATATTTCCATATACCTCCACAATCCACATACTTCCACCTGCAGTGTACACCTACTTCCACTTGCGGTTTACCCCTCGGCTTTTTCATAATTAAACGTGGCAATACGGAATGTTTTCGGCCGCATTTCTTTCTCAGCTTCCGATGTCAAACTATAGCAATGTTGACATTACCCGACTTTTGTCATAACAATTTCAAGTTGAAAAAACACTTAACCCTGGATGGATACATTTAAAAAATACCTCAAACTATGTAATTGAAATACAGTAAATTCTACGATTCTGTTAAATTACCATAAAGCTTAAATCTGTATATAAAAGGAAGTTCAAATAGCTGTTTTTGCGGTACAACGATTCTGATGCATCTAATACCCAACTATGTAAAACTAATAGACTTATGAATAATTTATTGTCTACAATGAAGTCCATATTCGTTAAAAGTGTCAATGACTTTAAAATGATGGACACGATCGTTTAATGAAAATAATTGGCAATGTAAATCTGTCGAATTAATTCATATTTAGTTTTTGATTAGAAGTTTTATGTATGACAATAACTTGGTTATAAACATTATTAAATAAACACTAATAATTACATTTTTTTGAAAATACCTTTCATTTAGGGAAACTGGCTGTAAGTGTGAAAATCACAATTAGATCAGACTCCTCTACCAAACGGTTAAAAGAAAAAAGGGCCATGAACACACGTCCACCTGTTTGGTAGAGGAGACGGATCAAATTGTGAGTTTTACACAGAATAATGCTTGTTCCTCTCTTTTAAATAGTGTTGTTCATATTATCCTTATCGTACTTGTGTAAATAGTATGACCTATTAAACTTTTTTGCAATCTGTATGTCTTTAATGTTGAAATAAAGTTGTCCTGTATCTAAATCACGTACCTCTGCACTTCTCGTTTTTTAAAATAGCATAGATCCTTTTGTCCATTTTGAAACAAAATTGTAGTCTCTTCTCCTGTATCCTGTATCTAAACTCCCATTTTTAAAAATAACATTAGATCCCTTTCTTATATTTTGAAACTAAATTACTGTCATTTTTGCCACATCTTGTACTTCATTTTTCAAAATAACATTACATCCTTGTGTTATATTTTTAAGCTAAATTGTTTTTATTTTCCTGATGCATTACAAGATATTTCATTTTAACTTTATACCAACAGGATTGATTCAAGAGAAAAACCCAAAGCAGGTAGTTGTTAATTCGATAACAATAGCACAGTATCGTAATCGTTTTTTTGGAAAAGATAATAGTATGATTATTTTACAACTGAAATGTTTGGCTGGTATGATAATATTCAGTTTTACTATCTAAATTTTACCGACTACGGATCTGTTAATGTTGACTGTACAATGTACAATTTATAAAGTTTTATTACCAAATCCTTAAGATCACATACCGATTCAACGAAATATTGTGAAATCTACTTTACTTTACTTGAAATTTTACCCTTTTTTTGGATACACACTGCTCTGTTTCAATTCAATTATTTTTGGTTTCATTTATGTATTCAGGGTTCATCATAAACTTTTATCATTATAAGCGTCAAACTAATATTTGGGTCGAGTGTTGATATCCTTGCAAAGTTATAGTTTGCCCTTTTTACGTTAAAGCGTCCTTGTCTAATTTTATTGCTTTTGACATTTTCTCATTAATCCTTTGCTGTGACATGGTCATAACCATTTTTGTTCCCTAAATATTGTTGATGCTATATGCACATTTCTTATTTCTTCAAGGAATTGTTGCCTGTTTAAAATCTATAAATAGCGAAGAGTTTCTCGGTAGGTAGACTGAATAAGCACATGTTGATACTGTTTTTAAGAACTCATGTTGATTTTATTAGATTTTGTGTGGGTTTGGTTGATCAGAAATTTCCTTTTTAATTAGGTTATCATTTATATAAAGTAATTAGTAAAATAATGCTTAAATCAGAGACAACATTATTTTGTCAATAAAATTTACAAAACTTTAAATACAAAAACACAGCATAAGCACACATAACCTCAACTATGTTTACACTGTTTTAAAAACGCTTTGCAAACCTTACCTTGTAGATTTTCGTTTAAAAAAGTCTCCAACTGATTTATTTTCACTTATTTCTAACAACGATCACTCTTATTTATAACTATATTAATAGCAAAGCGCAAATTGAACACGTGTTATCGATTTGTTTGGAAAAAATAATAGGAGGAGCCTTCTGTTGTGACGTCAGAGCTTAGGCAGTTCATTCTCTTGTAAAGGACACTGTTGCCGGATGAAAGTGTTTAGTTTTACCTAATAGTGCATGAGCTCGAAAAAAAGTTAACGATAACGAGACAAAAATATCATTTGTACAAATTAATCTGCGCTTCTGGCAACAGCGGTTAAAATAGGGGGCACTGAACACACCCCCAACTGTTTTTGGTAGCTGGAACTGAGCACACGCCCATCGCTGAGCACGCAATTATTTTTCTCGCTCTTTCAAGTAGTTTTGCTCATATTTTCCTTGTCGTACTTGTGTAAATCGTATGGCTCGAATAGACTTTTCGCAAAAATGATTTTCTTCTTCCACGTTCCAACCAATTAAAGCGCAGCGCTTCTAGCGCACTCTATGCTAGACTGGGAGATGAAGATGTTTAAACAGACGTTAACAGGTGTACGAGACTTTTAGCGCGCAGTTTAGCACCATAAATTTTCCTCATATGTGATCGAATGGACATTTTTTGAGATACAAGGGGCCAAACATGAAGAAAAGCAGTCGGTACATTTGAAAAATGTAACAATAATAATAATATTAAATAATTTTCATATCTTCGGGTTTGTGGGTTTGACTGGTTTTCTACAAACAATTGACTAGTGGAAAAAGAAGGAGCTCGTGGTCAATGAAATAAACATAAATTTATATTAAACTATGTTTTCAGCCAATTAACTTTCCATAAAGTAGAGTACAGGCCATTGGCCAAGCTGTTATCGAACAAATTCCTACCTTGGAGTATACGCGAGTTCGCGAACAGTTCGTTCAAAGTTCCGAGTCTAAGAAAATAAAGGTTTATTTGCAAACAAGGGTTCAGACGTTGCAGACTATGAGGAAAGTAGATAGCCAGCAATGCAGTTAACCTCAATTTGCTTAACCGAATATATTGTTTGTAAAAAAAGATTCAAATCCAACAAAACTAACCAATTCTACTTCAAGTTATTTCATTAATAGATTAATTACACAACGAATAAATAGACCTGTCACGAAACTTGTGGCATTTAAAACTATATATTAAGCAATGTTAATATAAACAAACTATATAGTTCCGTTATGTTGGCAGTAAAGGAAATAACAATCGGAATATAATTAGCCTCCAGCAGTTATGATGGTAATAATACGTGCATTGAGATGTAAATCAAATTTCGTAGGAGGACAGCAGACAGGGCGAAATATAAACGTAGTTAAAAGCGATTAATATATCCACTCAATATTGAGACAAGTACTTAGTTGTTGAGTATTTTTTTGTGAGAAATACTCTTTGTTGTTCGTTGTTTTATTTTGGAACCACCTACAATATTATGGTCCACAAGTGACGGATTTTAGAAATTAAAGGATGTAATTTTCAAACGATGCGATGATGGAAAGTTAAAAATAAAATTCATGAATGAACGACTCTATGTTGTTCGTTGTTTTATTTTGGAACCATTCATGAATGACTATTTGTTGTTTTATTTTGGAACCACCTACAATATTATGGTAATATAATGAATGCATGACTCTATGTTGTTCGCTGTTTTATTTTGGAACCATTCATTCATTCATTCATGAATGACTATTTATTGTTTTATTTGGAACCACCTACAATATTATGGTTATATCATGAATGAGTGACTCTATGTGGTTCGTTTTTTTATTTTGGAACCATTGATTCATTCATGAATGACTATTTGTTGTTTTATTTTGGAGCCCCCTACAATATTATGGTAATATAATGAATGAATGACTTTATATTGTTCGTTGTTTTATTTTGGAACCATTCATTCATGAATGACTATTTGTTGTTTTATTTTGGAACGACCTACAATATTATGGTAATATAATGAATGAATGACTCTATGTTGTTCGTTGTTTTATTTTGGAACCATTCATTCATTCATGAATGATTATTTGTTGTTTTACTTTGAAACCATCTACAATATTATGGTAATATAATGAATGAATGACTCTATGTTGTTCGTTGTTTTATTTTGGAACCATTCATTCATTCATGAATTACTATTTGTTGTTTTATTTTGGAAGCACCTACAGTATTATGGTAATATAATGAATGAATGACTCTTTGTTGTTCGTTGTTTTATTTTGAAACCATTCATTCATTCATGAATGACTATTTGTTGTTTTATTTTGGAACCACCTACAATATTATTGTCTACAAGTCACGGATTTTCTAAATTAAAGGATGTGATTTTCAAACGATGATGGAAAGTTAAACAAGGAATTCATGAATGAATGACTCTTTGTTGTTCGTTGTTTTATTTGGGAACCACCTACAACATTATGGTCTACAAGTCACGGATGTTCGAAATTAAAGACGTGATTTTCAAACGATGATATACTTAACGTTGAACAAGGAAAGGATTATGATAACGTTTTGTTGAAACATATTATAAAGAAAAAGGTTATCCAACAAACGACATGAGAATTGAACTGTGGTAATAATTCTGTACATGCAATGAAAATAATGTTGTCCTGGAAATTACTAATATTGATTGGTCTATTAATGATATGCTTATTAACAGGTCGGGCGTATGCGACTGCCATTTATTGTTACTAGTTTCCTACAACGGTCGTATACACCCGCTAGTACAACATCTCAACATATTTCCATCATTGTGTGCTACCGGTTGTGAATAGGTTAGGAAACTTGATATTCAATGTGGAAAATTCAAAAGCCTAGGACCTTGTCAGTATTTAAAATACCTACTGTAAGGACAAAGATGATTGACTTAAGGGGTTTATTAAAGCGCTCATAGAATTGGCATTCACATAGTACAGAATGTGTTCCACTGATTCCTCATCTAGACTCTCGGTGTTTTCCACCAGCCCTATACTGACCAGATGATAGTTTAGCCTGCTATGTCCACTAAGGATTCCAGTACAGGCCTAATTTCTTCCCTGTCCATGTATAGAAAAACTTCCGCTTTGAGGTTTAAAGGTTCATCGATAGAGGTCTTGGCTTGTCGTAATTCTGGTACCCCATTCCAGACGTCTTTTGTTTAAGGTATATCTGTTACGAGATTGTGCTCTTTGCTGGATTTGCAGAGATTTTCATTCGAAGCTCGGCTCATTTCCGTTACAAGTATGTATGAGGATTGATTTTTCTTCCAATCTTTCACAGTTGTAAGAGTGTACTTGAAGGTCAGTTGCTGTGACTTTTTAGTGGCCAAGAGCTCCGTGTAAAAAAGAAGTTGTTACATAACGGTTTGACCTGTAATCTAAATCGATCGGTAAACATTTTGTTAAGCGTGTTCATTTCGTTCAGGATATTAAATTCTCTAAATATAAATTAATTTTATGATTGTTTTCATAGAGAACTTGTTTCTTTTTTCATCAAGATAAATGTAGTACAATTAACGCGTTTAAGTATTTTTCTCCCAAACGAGCTTCGTGCATTGGAAACCAAAAAACTCGGAAACATAAATATAAAGTTCAGGGCTTTAAATTTTATGGTTTCTGGTATCCTACGGTGAGAAATAATACGCCAACTGTTACATTTCCTATACATTTAATGTTACCGTATATTTATGTTTTGTAACGTAGCCATTGTGGTATTAGTTGTAGTGTTGCACGATAACATGATTCATTACAATTATTGTAGGAGTTTTAGATCTCCACACGTTTTTTACACTCGTTTTTGTTTAGTTTCCTTTTGTCATTCAATATTTTATACAGAGTGGAATGTCAAACTGGAACAAATTCTGTAACTTGATAAATAAAGGTTTATCGCAAAATTCCTGATACACAATTTTTATTTTTAATGGGGCATTACAATGATATGTGTTTATCTTTTTAATTATCTAAATTTTTTTTAATGGAAGTGTAGGTTGATTAGTTTTTTTGAAAGCTTTTTAATTGCAAATACAATTCCATTTTTGTTTGTTATTTTTTATAAGCAGTGTGTTGGAGAAAAATTAAATAAGGAAATATTTACTAAAATTACATACTTCAATGTATAGGTACATTTTTTCTTACTTGATTAGCCCAATAAAAAACCTGCTCGATAGTTTTTCGGTCAATTTGAACTGAATGTGATTGTTTTGTTAGTTTTTGTTTGCATTCCAATGTGTAAATTAAAAACGAAAAATAAGAAAATGTCCTATTTTACCGAGATGCATCTTATCGAAATTTTAATGATGATCGGATATGAGGACAGAAGTCGAACACAGGCTGAAGTCGCTCGTTTGTTTACTGAAGTTCATCCAGAATTACCTTCAATTAATCGAAGTACGATTAGCAAAATTGAAACTCAATATCGGGAGATGGGACACATAAGGGATGCTCCTCGACAAAAGCTTTTAAAAGTCGACGAAGAAGCCCAGTTGAACATATTGTTGGAAGTAGAAGAAAATCCTGTTACTCCAGCTAGACAAGTCGCTCGAGTTCATGGTGTCAGTCACACAAGCTTTTTAAAAATTCTTAAAGAAGCCAAAAAGTACCTATATAAGATGCAAAACCTGCAGGAGCTTAACGAAGATTATCCTGATCCTAGACTCGAATTTTGCGAACGAATTATGGCTTCTGTCGATGGCGGACAAATTGCTTTGGAATGGGTGCTGTTTTCTGATGAGACTACGTTCACATTACGGGCACGCCAATCGACATAAAATTCCTGTTGGATGAGTAAATGCCATACCCAAAGGCACTAAAAAACAAATGTCTGGGCTGGAATTATTGGGGATCACATAGTAGGTTCTTTTTTTTCAATAGAAAAATAACCGGAGAAACATACTTTAATATGCTCCAAGAACTGATTCCTACTTTAGTAAATTTATTCCCCAAAAATTTGAATCCCAACTTATTTGACCAAAGGATGTGGTTTCAGCAAGACGGGGCACCACCACATTTTGCTCAAAATGTACGGACCTATCTTAAAGAAGTGTTTCCAAATAGGTGGATTGGATCACCCGATCTTTCTCCATAACATTTTTTTATGGGGATATCTAAAGAGCAAGGTTTATGCCACTAAACCTAACGACATCGCCGAGCTTCAACAAAGAATCAGGGACGAAATTAGGCAAGTAACGCCGTGTTACAAAATGTTCGGAATGTTATTTATAATCGATTAGGATATTGTCAGCAACAAGGTGGAGAGCACTTTGAACATTTATTGCATTAAAGTAATTTCAGTAAATATTTCCTTATTTATCAAGTTACAGAATTTGTTCCAGCTAGACTTTCCACTCTGTATAATAAAAACATTCCTACCATTAATAATATTAGTAATATGTATTTTCTTCGAAATTTATTAAAACAGATTATTCGTTCAATCAAATTGATAAACAATTGCTATAATTTTAGCTAATTTTTTAAGAAGCAAAATATATTTTTGTGACTACTGAAACCAAGCAATTGACGTTGGTACTCTAACAAAAAAGGTTACTTTCTAAATGTGTGTCAAGGAAATAAAATGAAACAATAGAAGTAACCTCGCATTTGATACAGAAGAATATTATTTTTAAACTTGTGTAATAGCTACATCGCTCAATTCATTTGAAAATATCTGCGTACGAGAGTTGACTTTTGTATTGCAATTCAGATGAAAACCTCATATCACGCATTGATAGAATTTCTTATGTACTTAAATAGTGTCCTAACTGATCTCAAAGAAAAATTTGTGTTTCCCAAGGAAACAAAAAAAGCTGAACAAAAGTTATTGGTGTCGAATAGGGAACTTGAGGAAGAACTGCTAAATTTGACCTTGATTTTATTATTGAAAATGCTATAAATGACGCTTATAGAGGACTCAGCTTCGTTAGGAATAATCTGCAGTAAAGAAGCTGCATACACACTAGATATCAAACTTCCAGCTGAAAATCCGCCTTAGACTTTAAGCAATTTTCAAGATGAGCTAGATGATAAGTTTGATGCCGATTTTGAAGCTGATTAGGCTAAGATACAACCGAGCGTACAACTTAATGTTTCTAACAATGACACAAGGGTCCATTCTGAAGACTCTGTGAATACAATGCTGGAGTTTTCTTCCTCATTTGGAGACGACAGAACCCAAAAAATATTTCAAAAATAAAACTGCAGAATTCCGTTCAGCAAAAGCATTTACTTCAAAATGAATAATAATAAATGAAATGTTAGTAGTAGTAGTAGATGGATAATGTTTCCGATACCTACTTAAAAGTCTTGAAGTGCAATTGAGTGATCCACGAATTTACTTTAATCATTCTTATTCAAGTCATGATTGCAGTCTAACGACATCTTAAAAGTTTCTGCATTCGGATTAATTTTTTTTTCTTTCTACTTTAGCGAAATATCTAATAAATTCTTATAAAACTCCATGGAACTGATTGATTCAAAACATGAACAGCTTAAATTTATCGAACTAATTTGAAATTCCTACATCTTTTTTGCTTTATTTTAATTTGAACTCGCCTAACCCAAGTTTCCATTCGATACCGTTATAATCCACTTCTTTGCATCTTTTGGAACGCAAAGCCGAAGCCAAGCAAACTCAAACTCTATTTTGTAATGGAAAACATCAAAAGGCAGTAAAGTTCTCTCTTCTCTCTCCACTCTTCTCCCGAGACTCACTCAATAATGGGACGGGTCTTTTCATTATGAATTGAAGAAAAGACTGTAATAAATATTTGCTTGAAATGACGACGGCTACGCGGCCTGCACAAACGAAAAACTCATAAATTGACAAAGGATATCAGTGGTTACGAGTATGGCATTCTTTGAGGCATTATCGACGGCTACACAATTTAGTTAACGATATTATTACGATGGGCGTATAGTTGAATCACAATGAAAATAATGATTTATAGATATATCCTAAAATAAGGATAACTATGCAACTTTTTTTAGGCTTTTGACACATTCATATTTAAAATGCGGTAAAGAACGTTTCACAATATTTCGTTGATTCGGCATCTGGCCTCAAAGATTTAGTAGTAAAAGTTTATAAATCCTTCATTGTACTGCAGTAAACAGTAACAGATCCGTAGTTTAGATACTAAAACATAAATTAAATTTATTTTGTAACAAACGTTTTTCAAAAACAAATCTTCGATATGTTCTGCTGTTGTATCTTGGTGATAATCTAAGCTTGAATCATTAATATTATTTGCTGATCCAGCATGTATTATCGTTATATTATTTGTCCTTTACTTGAGGATCCTTTGCTTTGCATTATCCCGATGAATCCACAAAAACCTTCGTTGGAGCATCATGGATGTCATACCATGTCTCGTTGAGTTGCAGAGATCGCTGAAAGTTCCTATGAACACAAAAGTGACACTAAGACTGGTATAGGAATGAAGAGGAAAACTCAGTGTCCTCCCAGAAAACAACAAAAAAAAACTTTCATGTGGGTTTCAAGACATCTAGCAACGAAAAGCTGAGGAGTCATCAACTCCATATTTTGGTACAAAATCCGCTTGACATCCGATGTTGGATATGTGGAATTAAACACAAAATATTCATTAATGAACCGTTGGAACACGAAACTGAAGAACTGCCCAGGATGAGCAGGACGCAAATCAGATCAATAACGGATTGTTAATATAATCGTGTTCACTTCTTTTCAATGAAGGATAAGGTATTACCAAGGTATAAAATATGTTGACTTGATCAAAGTAAAGATAATTGTTTTATATTCAATTCAAAATATGTACCAATCAATAATTAATGCTGGCCCATCCAAACTACAACTGTAAACATTTAACAAAATGTTTCCAATATCCCAGTTGGCATAATTAAGTGCGAGTCCGAATACTGTTTTAGCTATACAGGTTGTCCCAAGATTTTTTTACAGGATGTAACTCAGGAATTAACGAAAAGGGTTATTTGAAAATTGGGTAATGATTTTGGGACCTACAGTAATTTCATCTGAGGGTCCGTGGCGTCATCATAGAAGCAGGGACGTCATCGCAATGAAAAAAATTCAATGGAAGGGGGGGATCAAACTTAGCTCCAATAAACATAAATAAAGCAGAGCAAAGAGATATAATAGGTACTACACATTACCAGAATACTTTTTCATTATCGTTCGTCGATACCAAAGTACTCAAGAACGCCACTGCACTAATTCCAGAAATTCATCAAAAATTTAATCAAAAAATTTAATAACACTAAAAGTCCGCTCCAAAAATCACAAATTTAATTACAATCTAAATCGCGAGTTTGAATATTTCAACTGATTTAATTTAAAGAAAAAAAATATATAAAAGAAAGTCCGTTGACAAGTGGTTAAACGCATAATTTGTAAGCCATAATTTAAGAGATGAACATGGCTCTCGACTAATCTGCGTTAGCTATTGTTTCAATTTCGTTAAGTTGGCACCACTCCAAGGCAATAATGTCAAGCAGAAGTTTAGCTTTCATGCAGAACAAATTAGTGGGTTCTCGTTCGTTCAGTTTAAATATTCAGAAACTTCCGAGGAATGGCAATAGCGCCGGATAAGGTTTTTGTGATGATGTTCTTCTGTTAACTTCGAAAACTTTCTTGCGTTCGAGAAATATATCAATACGTATCATAATATAAAAGGAATTTAGGTGTGGATGGGGATCTCGAAATTAAAAATTGTACTGTGCTCAAAATGTATATAGTTTATTTCAACAAGTACGTAGAGTATTGGAATGCAATAATCCCCAAACTAACTGGTGTTTATCGGATATTACAGAGTTGTACTCAAAATTGACGAATAAAATGTAATAGTGATTGGTTGAGAATGTATTATTTTGCTAAAATGATTGGGTGGTAAATATAATCGAATAAAAATGTAAAAAACAACATAGGTAGATACTGTAAGAAATAACTCCTATGATGAAAAACGAAAAATACACACCTAATAAGCAGAAAGTTACTGGTCGTCATCGTTATCAGTGTTGCATATACTTGAATCACTCTCACTTATGTTAGAGCTATCTACATTAATAATTGAACGATTTCCATTCACACTTTCAATAATATTGTGTACGTTATACATGTCCTTTTCAATTTTTTCAACGTAATTAATATACTTTGTCCACTTAATAGTAAGTCAGTATTTTACCTCCTAACAAAAGGTATCTGGTACCCATATATCTACTAGAGTGAATTATGGAGTCATAATTCACGCTTTTGAATTTAAATAACATGCCACTCACAACATTTCGGTACGTAGGTGACTAGAGATGGGGGTACAATATGAAATAAACTATTAAATCTGCGTATTTTGTTTAGGAAATTTGTTTCTGAAATATATCGTATAGATAAAATATCAAAATTTTTAGTATTGATACTTTTCATAACGATATTTTTTAATATTGATATTTTTAAAACACAATATATTATTTACAATGGTGTATCCATACTTTACACAGTATCGCCCATCTCTATATGATACATTATTTGACGTACTCCAGAAATGTATTAATTTTGACGTAAGAATTGTCAATAATACCAAATTATTACTTTCCGTTTTACACTCGCATTATTTACTTGACTTTTATTTAATAAATAAAACAAGGGTCGTGGACAAAGTATAGTATTCCACCAACAATTTATGGCCATTATTCATTCGGGTGACTTGCGCCCCTCGCCTACGGCTCGGGACGCAAATGTCACCCTGCGTCAATAGTGGCTATCATAAATATACTATTTGCCACCCCCATTAACCTAGCAGAACCATTTCGGAAATTTGAATTTTTGATTATGCCATAATTTGTCGCTAATTTATCGCTAATTTATTACCATAATTAAAAATTTGTCGCTCGTCGTTTTTTAAAAAAAACCCATGGTTCTGCTAGGTTGATATTAAGCTAGCAGAACCACTTTTTACCTAATCAACTTTCGAAAAAACTAATACCACCATAATTTGTCGCTAATTTATCGCTTTTTCATTACCGTAATTAAAAATTTGTCGCCCTTCGTTTAAAAAAAAAACCATGGTTCTGTTAGTTTGATATTAAGCTAGCAGAACCATTTTTTATCTATCAATTTTTAGGAAGAACTGATATTACCATAATTTGTCGCTAATTTATCGCTCTTTTATTACCATAATAAAAATTTTTTCGCTTTTCGTTTTTTTAAAAAAGTCCAAGAATTTGATAGGGTATACGAGTTTACATCTGCCGATGAACTTGATATTCACCTTTTTATTTGGACAAAAACCATAACTTGCCTGTTAATTTTGTATTACCTGAATGTTCAATATTCTCTTGGGTAATGACACTGAATCGGTTTCTATTCATTTTTCAATAAACTTCAAAGCACTTTTAGCTGTCAAAATGACAAATTCAAAGTAAAATTTTGACGTTTCAATGTAAACAAGGTATTATCGATGAGGAAGCAGAATTATCACTTATAGTCAAAGGCACTCTTAACGTGCGGGTTCAAAGGTCACTAACCATATGTATCAAATCAGAAAACACAGAGGTTACCAAAATGTGAGAGTACACTGCAGATTGACGAATTTCCACTTCTTTCATTTTCGAAATAATCCATCGAACTAAGTACAAAAAAACTGAAAATTGCTACTTATTATTCATACTGTCATTTTGAATTGTCAAAGTGACAAAACCGACATATTTAAATAAAAACTCTGCTGGTGAAAGACTTTTTAGAATCGCTGAAAACTAAATACATATCCTTCTTTTTCCCGTCAAAATTGCATAAGTCTGTCTTATTTATCTAACGGATTTCATTTGGAAGTTATAATTAAACGCAATAAAAGAAAACAAAAACTGTGAGTATGTCTTTGTTGAATCGTATGACCCGCACGATAAGAGTGCATCTGACTATATAATTGCACAAGAGGTTTGTATTTTATCGGGTAAATTTGGATTGTTCAATGAGAAACTGTTGCCTAGCAATTAGACGAGAAAAACTGTTAAGTATTAAAAACGCGACACCGAAGGTGGAGCGTTTTTAGGTTGACAGTTTTTTGAGTCAAATTGCTGAAGGAAACAGAAGTTGAACAACACAAATTTACCCGATATCAATACAAACATCGAGTGTCGAAGGTACGGGGATAACTGGATGGGTGGACTAAATGTGGGAGCAGAGTACAATAAGCCAATAGGCTGCAGTGCTCCCGGCATCTGAACGGCTCCCAAAATCGAGTGTAATTCGCAATCAATCGACTCATTGTTAGTGTTTAAAAATTCAATAAGTTGTTGACAAACATTTCAAACTATTTATTGTGGTAATCAGCACTGCGATAATTGAAGAACAAATGCATAAATGAAAAAACCACAAGTGCACTTATCGCTGTAAAAGTTAAAGCTAACTTTTGCCGCTGTCAAAGTGACAATTGCACTGTGGCATATGCGATTTTTTATACATGAGTTGAATTGTCACTTATAATTGCACAAGAGGTTTGTATTTTATCGGGTAAATTTGGATTGTTTAATGAGAAACTGTTTCCTAGCAATTGGACGAGAACAACTGTCAACTATATTAAAAACGCGACACCGAAGGTGGAGCGTTTTTAGGTTGTCAAATTATTTATCATGGTAACAAATGCATAAGTGAAAAAACCACAAGTGCATTTATCGCTGAAAAAGTTAAAGCTAACTTTTGCCGGTGTCAAAGTGACAATTACACTGAGGCATATGCGATTTTTTATACATGAGTTGAATTGTATATAATACAATTATAATACCACGAGAGTGAAAATTTTGTCGGCAAAATTTTTTGACTGTCATGAAAGTTTGTTGCTTGGCAATTTTGCGAATGACATTTTTAACAAAACCACGAGCTGTCAGGCAAGGGGTTTTGGATTAAATGTCATGAGCAAAATTACCTAAAAGCAATATACTTATTGGCTGACAGGATCGTTTAAAAAATAATCATAATGGTTTGTTATAATAAAAACAAATATAATGAAAAAACATCTAATGAAAATTTAAAATAACATAAAATTTCTGAAATAAACACACCGAAAACAATGAAAACTTAAATTAAAAGAAATGCAGCTTGTAATACTAAAATAGCTCTATATAGTTTTTTGGTTGCTAGAGTCAGCCAGTTAGATATCGTTCCAAAAAAAAATTTCTTCTTCGGAGTTTGGTAGGTATATGTGCTAAATTCAATCTATTGTCTTTCAATATAAATTTGAGAGTTATCGCACTAGTGCGGTAATGTATTCAAAACCGTACTAGTGCGGTAATACACGTCATTATGCCACTGAAAATAGTATCAAATCGTATCCGTTATATGACAGTTGTAGATAAAAAATCTAATTTACACCTACCTTTTATTACCCTAAATCTAACAAATTAAATTAGCTATGAATTATAGTAGTAAATGTTCGTACAAAGTAATTCGTCATATGATGAATAAAGTTATGGATTAAAAAAACAACGTACGACCAATTTCTAATTATGATGATAAATTAGCAGCAATTTATGGTTTTTGTCCAAAAGGTGAATATGAAGTTCATCGGCAGATGTAAACTCGTATACCCTATCAAATTCTTGGACTTTTTTAAAAAAACGAAAAGCGAAAAAATTTTTATTATGGTAATAAAAGAGCGATAAATTAGCGACAAATTATGGTAATATCAGTTCTTTCTAAAAATTGATAGATAAAAAATGGTTCTGCTAGCTTAATATCAAACTAACAGAACCATGGGTTTTTTTTTTAAAACGAAGGGCGACAAATTTTTAATTACGGTAATGAAAAAGCGATAAATTAGCGACAAATTATGGTGGTATTAGTTTTTTCGAAAGTTGATTAGGTAAAAAGTGGTTCTGCTAGCTTAATATCAACCTAGCAGAACCATGGGTTTTTTTTAAAAAACGACGAGCGACAAATTTTTAATTATGGTAATAAATTAGCGATAAATTAGCGACAAATTATGGCATAATCAAAAATTCAAATTTCCGAAATGGTTCTGCTAGGTTAATGGGGGTCTATTTGCCACATTTCGTCGGTGATATTTCCAATCGCACTTAATAGTAATTCCTTTACATATTTTAATTTAAATCAACTCAATTGGGTTTAACTCACAGAGATAAGGGGGGAGCCGTAAAACACAACTTTGCAGGTGCAATATAGTCATTTGGTTCGAAAAATAGTGATTACTTGGAAAGTTTTACGGGAGATTTGATTAAAAATTTGTAATTTTACAGATTTTGATGTGCTCTCTCCGAATTTTGACTTTGCCACCTCGCATTTTTGCCTCTCGCGCCGCTATATTGGGAAAATGGCGACTAAAAGCAGTTTTTAGTTAATTCCTTTTCGGCGCCCTTTTCCAATATGGAGGCGCAAAAATACGAGGTGGCAAAGTCCAAATTCGGAAACAGCACATCAAAATCTATAGAATTACCAATTTTCAAAACTTCCGGAAAACTTTTTCTTTGGTAACGCTGTGATTAAATGATAAACCTTTGTTTTGTAGCCATTTCATTTCATAGTCTTTTAGGTGTTGTGCCCTAGGATTCTTACAATTCGCTAATATGTGGACAGATGCTTCTTCTTCCAGACCACAGAATCTACATTCTTCTTCTTCCACTATTTTGAGCTTTTTCTTGTGCCCATTTATGCGGTAGTGTCCCGTTAGGACCCCTGTTACAACTATAAGTGCAGTTTCACTCCGACTTAGGCATTAATTTGTTCTCATAAGGTTGTAGTTACCCAGAAGTATCTTGGATTGTCTAAAACTAAATTCTACTAGATCTTTTCCCTGTTCAGATCTTCTCTTTTCTCGGCTTTGTCTATTTCATTCAATATTACGTTGTAGCTGATACCGCAAAATAGTTCCGGCCCCAAAAAGTGAGTTTCAGTCCCCCTTTTTGCTAGTTCATTTGCTATTTCACTTCGTTCTATTCCAGGGTAACCTGGAATCCACAGTAAGGTGACGATATTGTTCTTGTATTGATTACTCAAGAACACAGTGCTCTAATGGCTGCTTGACTATCCGACATGATGATAATCCTTTGTCTTTTATATGCTTTATCAATATTTAACAAGGCACACTTTCCCACTGCGTGAATTCCCGCTTTAAACATACTTGGAGCTTTCGGAGTGTTTGGTTCCGTCTATTGTTTTTGCTGCTCTCCTTTTAGAATCAAAACTTCTCGCTTTACTGCACGATTTAATAACATATACGGAAGATGTTGACGGTATCGCTTTGCATCATTTTATCTATTGCTCGTACTATAACAGTTCTGCTTACTATGGATTTGAAGAAAAGAATGCTGTTCAATGGCTAACCCTAACATTTACCTTTGGAAAAACTGTACAGGCTTGTGAAGGGTATAAGGAAGAATTCAAGAGTTTGGAGAACAAATGAAGTCCAAGTGCAGGTGTATAAAAAATTGTTCAATGTGTAGAACGTCTTATGCTCTATAATTAAAATTAAGTGTAATTTTAGTTTAAACTTTTAATTGCCGTTTTCGGGATTTATAATGGTCGAGTGATTCAAATATTTATATTCTTAAACATACTACGAATTCGTTTAGTGCAGAGGTTCCCAAACTTTTTTGTGTCGGAGACCCCCTTGCCGTGTTTTTCGGTTTTTGTTAGACCCCCCTTCTTCCCTAATATTGATTTCTTGTAAATTTCCAACTGTAGTGAAGTTTATATTCTTTTAAATATTTTCTTAGCACTTTCCTTTTCAAGATTCAGGAAAAGAATAAACGTATTTATCTCACATTCGTATATATAGAGTGACGAATTGAACAAGTCAGTGCAAGTTCGCGAAGCTCTGAGACAAGATGATACTGATATATCATTATGAGTAGGTTTTTACAAGTTCAAAATGTATTGCGACCACAAAACGAATGCCTAAATCCTACAACTCACACAATTTTATGAACATATATAATAATTTTTTTACTTCATAGGTTCTTTCATAAATAATGTAGGTATATGTCTTCAAATTATAAGATAGTATAATGTAAGTAAATAGGTACTATCAGTGTATGTTGAGATCCACTGTCGTGGACCGCCATTTTCATTTCATAGACCCCGAAGTTTTTTTTCGCCGACGTAGACCCCTTGCAGGTTGTCATAGACCACTGGGGGTCGATATAGACCACTTTGGGAATCACTGGTTTAGTGGGCGCCCTTGCTATGTTAAATTTTTCTCGTTTCATATTAACATCGATTTAATCGAAAAATGAAACAAGTAGATAAATCCGAGTTCAATGTTAACTCGATCAAACAAAGCAGCTATGTGCATTGTATGTGGATTATTTGAAAAGTAATTATTTCCGTTTACAATTTCAAACGTGCGAAATGCTATTTGTTCTAGTCGCGAAGGTAAATAGTTTTAATTCGAATTGTTTAGAATGTTGTTATTTTGTAGCGCAAAGTAATTTAATAATTCGGTTTTTGTCAATTTGAATTTTTAATGACAGTTATATTACTTATTTATTAATAGAAAGTTGAAAAGATGTAATTTATTATTATTTATTATATTTATCACAGATGATTCTTTTCGCAACTAATAGTGTTATTATTGATTTTGAAATTTGTTCTTACGAAACATCTCGAAAGACGTACAAATGTTTCTTTAAAAGTAAAATGCAAATTTTGAAGAAAGTTAAGAGTAGTCAAGAGTAGAATAATATAACTAAAAAAGGACGTCGATGATGGTAGCTCCCGGTAATTAGGCCAGTTCCAGCAGGGTTAAATAATTTAACAAATTGAGTTTAATGAATAATTAAATCTTGTATCTGCTGAAATGGAAAAAACTACGTATAAATGCTTCAAAAGACCAATTACAGCTAGAGAAAAGCTTTTACCTACTTGGCAGCAGGATAATCATAGAGTTCCATAGCATTTAATTATAAAATTTTCCATAATTACCTACATTAAAGTACACGAAGCTCGAGACGAAGCTTATTTTGCATCACTCGCGAGAAATTCAGCAAACACGCGGCTTAAATTGACTTGCGACCGATTCTGCTTCGAGACGAGTCGTATTTGTGGCTTAAACCAAACCATTGCTATAATAAGCATTCAGTCTGTGGGTAAACCAATACATAATATAAGCATATCATAGCGATGGTTTGGTGTAAGTGTCACAAGACGACGCGCCCACTAGGTCTAGACTGTTAAAAAACTGTAAAGAATATTAATTGGCGAACTAGTTAGCTAAAAAATGTTCTAAAGGAGACTCCATAGATCCGGAACAGTTCTGTTCTGTTTAAGTAGAGGTTGACAAAACTTCACTTTCATACAAAGAGTTTAATGAACAAGATACATAAAGAACACTCTACCAGGCTATTCAAACTGGGTAAGGAACATTTGAAGATAGTTACGAGCTGCTTACTGGACATTGTATCCTGAGGAAATATCTACTCGTATCTTCTGCATCTGCGAGAGCTGACTAGACACTTAGGAGGAGAAATAATACAACCATTAAAACTACTCAAAATCGCTCCAGTCAAACCACTGGCCTAGATAAAAGACTTCTGAGATGGAAGTAGAAAATATGAGATATGTTTGTTGAGCACAAACCAAACGATCTAATGAATAAGCTCCAAAGGTACTAGAGTTGATTATCCAATGTGAATGAGGAATCACGAAGTATCAATGTCAACTCCTGTAGATAAGTACCGAAAAATAAAATACGATTTTGCATACATCTACATTCATTATTTTCAAAGAAAGCTTTTTTCTGCCTGTGATTGGTATTTTAATTTTTTAGTTTATGTTAACGGATTTAACAGTTCATTAAACTGACATCTGGTGAAACTTAAGTATTCCCTGAATTTAGTTTCGTCATCAATTGAATGTCTCATTATCAGCGTACGGAAACGTTGTTTCTCAATTTGTTTTTATACATTAATGATAATATTAATTACTTCCATAAGCAAATGTGCTGCAATCACAGGATTACTGGTGGTCATTTTTGCTGAACGGGATAAAAAATACCGAGTGGCGGCTAGTCGATTAATGGAGCTGAAGACGCAGACGGGCCATTAGGTGCAATTGGATGTAAAACGACACATTTAATCGCCTCCACTACTTTTATCCAAAAAAGATCGTACCTTTAGATTTTCAAACGCTTTTATAATTCATTCTACAGTTTGAAGAATTATTGAAACTTATGAAATAACTTTTTAGTAATTTTTTGAAGAAGTTGCCGAAATATGGGTATGAATCCTACTTCAGAAAGTATGAAAATAAGGTTTTGTGCACCTGTGATAAATTAAATTATAAATAGTATATATTTCTGTGAAATATATCTCAAACAAATTTACCTAAAGTGGATATTTAATATTGTCTTAATTACTATTTTAAATGAAACTAACTGCTTCTCATTAATTCCACTTAAATGAAAAATATATGAAAATTCTAAATTGATAATTATTTCGATATATAAAATATCATCGTCAGAATGGCATATTTCATATATTTTTTATTAAGGTGGAAATAATTAGAAGTACATTATACATAATATATCAGCACTACAGGCCTATCTGGCCCTCGGCTTCAAGATCTTTCACTCTCTCTTTCCATTCCTTACTCCCACTGTTCTCGGGGCTCTCCCAACCTTCTCCAACCATTTTTTCCTTGGTCTTTCTCTTCTCTTTTTACCACCTTTTAGCACTCGTTTCAACCATCTCGCTCTCTGTGCTTTAATTATATGCATGGGTTATAAATCCTTGTGTGCTTATACAATTCTGATATTTCTCTGTTTGTTCTTTTTCTGTACATTCTTCTTTAATTCCAACATAAATCTTTCTGAGCATTTTACGTTCCCATATTTCTGGTTTATTCTGCTCTTTTTTGTTCATTGTCCAGGTTTCACAAGCGTAGGTAACTGACGGTCTTATTATTGTTTGGTACATTCTTATTTTAGCTGTTCGTGATATATGTCTTTTGAGCTTAACATCATTGATACCATTCCTGCTGCTTTACTGCCTTTTGTTAACCTTTTTTCTATTTCCCTTTCTTCGTCTCCTTTATTTGTGACTCCCAAATATTCGATTTGTTAGTAGTTAGTTAAAAAAATAATATGAGTAGATTGTACAAAGTAAGGGTTCAAACAGTAAATTCAATTGTCTTAAATGTTTTATAGTCATGGATAAATATTGGCCTGGAGGACGGATGGTTTAAAAAATACTAAAAATTTGAACCTAATTGAGAGGAATTCAAAAGACACAATATGTTGTAGGTTGTAGTAACATTAAAAAATGACCGTAGAATATTTACCTTAAAAAATTAGGGTTTATTTTATGTATTTACACAAGATTCAATAATACTTTTTTCTTCATGATCATGGATCTTATAAGCAATAACTATTTAGCAACAGTAAAAATATTTATAAATTATACTGTTATTTGTAGACGATTAAAATAAACTTTTGAAACGTGTACGTTGCTTGGCACCAACTATGTTTGTTTAATGTAATGTAATCTTCTTTCTCCACTTCATTAAAGCCGCTTATTTCATGAACAGCTGTTGCCCAAACGTTCGCCCATGCGACTAAACTTCCGATATTCAACCCCATTTAATATTGTGATTTCAGCATTAATTTTTAAATAAAAAATAGTACGCGCAGAGCTGATAGTTTGACTGTTCTACCATACGGTTTAGGACAGGTACACATTATACCGCTGTTTACCAATTGGCAGAGCCGATTCGATGTAGACGCAACCATTGGCACGTGCCAATAAGCTAGTCATGTGCCAATGAAAATCGCGGACAGTCTCATTCAAAGGAAGCCAAGTAGGGGACGTGCCAACCACTTGCCTCTAGCGGCTTCAGTTGTGATTCAGACTGTCTGGAAGTTAGAACGTGATTTCAAATGGAGTGGACGAACGGGAAAGTTATTACTTTGACAAATATATACCGGGATGGTCCTGTTCTGTGAACATTGGGCGACTAACCTAAATGAATGCTAAAGCAGGACGCGCACTGAATCCGCTCGACTCGGTTCGACACGGAACGGATCGGCATAACTATTACCCGCGCGCTGAATCTACTAGCAACTAAGTTTTCTTTTGGCGTCGGAGCAAGTCAGTATCTCGAAAACAAAATGAGTTCATCAACGGATTCTGAGGAGGATATTATTATAGCTCTAGCTTGAGAAGACATCGAACAGCAATCTTCCAAGATTTGGATTTATGATATTAATCTAAAAAAAAAATATGGGGAATTTTATCACTTATTTCCCGATTTAGTTGAGGAAGAGGGAAAATTTTCCAAATATTTTAGAATGTCCCATATGAAGTTTAATGAACTTCTAGAGCTATTGGATCTACAAAAACAAATCCTCCATGATAAATACAGTATTGACACCACTGTTGGATTGCAAATAATCAACTGGACGTTCGGTCCGGCAGAAGTTGCCATCCCATGCCTCGTCGTAGTCGAGTCGAACGGTCACTACCGTGCCGATCCGAATGAGTGCGCGGTGATATATGTATTGAAAATATGACATATGATGCCGGGACATTCTATCTAAATACTTTTGCTCCAATTTATATTTGCCGTGTAACTGCTCAATTGCGAACGTGCAGTGAAGAATCGTTAAGAATAATCTCACGTGGTATTGTGTATTCTGTGTCAACTGTGGATATCTGTACAATCTGCAATCTACAAGTTGCTGAATATTGCTTCAATGCCCAATATATAATGGTGTTCGGGACACGCAGTTGTTTTCAAATTTAAAGAATCTAAATGATTTGGTGCTACTTCTGGATTCGCATGATTTAAATAAGCAAAAGAAACTTGTTTATAGTATTCTAAGTATGTTAAAATTGATATGTTTATAAGGAATGAATAATTCACCTATTTTATAATATATTGTATTGCCGTACTTCTTGTGAAAAGATGTAATTCTTATACACAATAAATTTATCTATCTATCTATATTGAAATAAGAACAATGCAAAACGTTCGGCAATGCTGTGCCGTGTCGATATGAGTCGAGCGGATTCAGTGCGCGTCCTGCTTAACACATATGTAGACGTTTTTACAGTCGCTGGCTTTGCCAACGGCTAATTACGGCATAGTGTTGACGCGCCTTTACACATATTTCGATACGTATACGCCGAAATATCGTTATTTGCATTGGTTTTCATGACAATCAACACTCATGAGTAATATGATTTCCACCGCCCTAAATGCAGCCAGTTATTGAAGGAATATTTATTGGGCGCTGGTTATGCGAATAGATGACGAACGACTAATCGAATCTGAATGTTGACCATGCAAACTTGAAAGGTACTGGAAAGAGCTGTTCGTGTTGGACGCTGAGATAGTATGGATAACAAAATTCTACCAAAACGCTGAGCATTATAGTGTGTAGGTCACATTAGCTTAACGAATAGACTGTCGTTCTCAATGATTATTATTGGGAAATTAATAACTTTTTGGAGGTAAATTTATTAATATGCTGAATGCTCGGCTGAATGCAATCTTTTACTTTTTATACACTTCCCGTTTACCTCAAATGGTTTAGAAATTTTCAATTAAATCATTAAAAAAAAGACAATGTTGCAATAGGAGAATGGTTATTGTTACATTTAAAAAAATGTTCTATCGATTTAAATAAAATCGAATTCAAAGGGTGCCGCAACGTAAAAGCAAAATAAAGCGGTGCAGTATATGATTGCATATCGTATATCATAATGAAAGGTCAACAGTTTCTTTTGGTATTCATAATAATAGGTGTGCATGTTTCACTTGTAATTTATTAATGGGCACTCTCGCTGGGTTGGTATTTCTTCGTTTTTTTTGCCGGTGTCTGTCGAAGCATGAGGAGCTGCATCTGCGGTGTGTATTTTACCTGTTTGAGTGTATCCGAATGGTTAGTAATCTGTATTGTTTGATTCTTGTAGTCGAGAACAGTAGTTTTTGTACCTTTATAGGTATAAATATTTGTTAGGCCACCCGGCAGAATGTTTGTCTAATAATTCAACACTTTCACGGAGATTGAAACAATAAATTATTTGTTCTTATACTCTTTCTAAAGTCCAGTTGCACGGAAAGACGTGGGCGGTGTCTACACATTTTAATTTTCAGTCCTTGATTATGATTACTAATTACTAGGAAATCTTCATCTAATCGCTTACACCATTGTATTACTTCATAGCGATAACTTGATTGATCTGTTTTCTAACAATTTTGGGAAAATTATTTAGCGTGAACTATTCACTTGAATTAAAACAAAGAACGGTACGGTCGTTAAGGAGAAAGTTTTGAAATAACATTAAAAACTTTCTTCAAGCGGTAACTAATTCAGATATTCGCGTTTATTCTTTTTTTAAGTTTAAAGAGGTTATTTATTGGATTTGTTTCAACCTTTGGTGTCAACAAACTATTGACAATTAGATGTAAAGTGAGTTTGTTCTGTTCAGCTACAATTTTTCGTAGAACAGATTCCGATATCTCAAAATTTATTGTAACAAAATGAATAGAATAGAGAAATATGCTTTAGTTGACGTGTTTTTATGAGACATACTGAATATTAAGCAGCAAAGTAAATTTCTTTACAATAAAATGATCTGATAATATTAGATTCATTATAAAACATATTATTTAGATTGCAAATTACAAATCATTAATATTATGAAAATGGTGGTTGCATCAAGGACAAAATAACGGAGATAAATGCTTTTTTGTTCACGAATGCTCTTTCTTACCTTTAAAAAAGATCCTTGAAGTCGATAGGTACAAACTGAATACTGGCGGCTTACGTGATATCGATGAGGTCGTTATTATACCAATGACGTAACATAACTTAAAAAGCTGATGAAGAAACCGAGATAAAAATTCTATTTTTGATGTTTGGGAACTACTGTTAAAACAGTTACTGTTAAATAAATGGCTGCTGTTTTTCGTCACAATATACTAAAAGGTACGGCTTTATCAGCATACACAAATCCAACTCTAAATTTAATTTATTCATAATATTTAAAAAAATTTAAATATCAAACATTTGTACTTATATTATTTTTAAATTCATCAAATTCTTGCAACCAAAGAGAGCACAACCATTTAATTACAATCAATTTTAAAGGTATCGATAATGTGCAAATTATGTGTTATTTATGTGCATCATTTCTGACTTTTGTATCTTATATATATTTTTATCAAAGGTTGTGCTACCTCAAACTCAAGCCAGAACAGCTCTTTTAATTACCATCCGATTTAAATGAAACAATATTATGTGCAAATTATATGCAATCCATGTACACTATTCCCAACTTTTGTGTACCTACTTGTATATGTGTATATATTTTTATTATTAAAAGTTGTGCTACCTCAAACTCAGGCCAGAACAGCTCTTTTAATTACCATCCGATTTAAATGAAACAATTGTTGTTATTATGTGCAAATTATATGCAATCCATGTACACTATTCCCAACTTTTGTGTACCTACTTGTATATGTGTATATATTTTTATTATTAAAAGTTGTGCTACCTCAAACTCAGGCCAGAACAGCTCTTTTAATTACAATCCGATTTAAATGAAACAATTGTTGTTATTATGTGCAAATTATATGCAATTCATGTGCACTATTCCCAACTTTTGTGTACTTATATATATTTTTTTATTAAAAGTTATGCTACCTCAAACTCAGACCAGAACAGCTCTTTTAATTACCATCCGATTTAAATGAAACAATTGTTGTTATTATGTGCAAATTATATGCAATCCATGTACACTATTCCCAACTTTTGTGTACCTACTTGTATATGTGTATATATTTTTATTATTAAAAGTTGTGCTACCTCAAACTCAGGCCAGAACAGCTCTTTTAATTACAATCCGATTTAAATGAAACAATTGTTGTTATTATGTGCAAATTATATGCAATTCATGTGCACTATTCCCAACTTTTGTGTACTTATATATATATTTTTATTAAAAGTTATGCTACCTCAAACTCAGGCCAGAACAGCTCTTTTAATTACCATCCGATTTAAATGAAACAATTGTTGTTATTATGTGCAAATTATATGCAATCCATGTACACTATTCCCGACTTTTGTGTACCTACTTGTATATGTGTATATATTTTTATTATTAAAAGTTGTGCTACCTCAAACTCAGGCCTGAACAGCTCTTTTAATTACAATCCGATTTAAATGAAACAATTGTTGTTATTATGTGCAAATTATATGCAATTCACGTGCACTATTCCCGACTTTTGTGTACTTATTTATTTTTTTATTAAAAGTTATGGTACCTCAAACTCAGGCCAAAACAGTTCTTTTAATTATCATCCGATTTAAATGAAACAATTGTTGTTATTATGTGCAAATTATATGCAATCCATGTGCACTATTCCCGACTTTTGTGTACTTATATTTTTTTTTATTAAACGTTGTCTACTTTAAACTTAAGCCAGCACAACTCTTTTAATAATCACAAGAATAATCATCACAATGGAACCATTATTCTTATTTTGTGCAAATGATGCGCAATTCATGTACACCAATAGCACTTACAATTTTTGCGAGTTGTGATACATGACAATACCGATCTTTCAAGTATAGTCTGATGTCAATGAAAACAGTGAAATTATTTTGTGAAAATTATGTGCAGATTTCGTTTTGTTTTATTTTCAATAATTGGAGGTGAAAATTATTGAAAATGGTGAATTAGACCATTGTATACTCTTCTATAGGGTTAAATATATTCTTTCGACTTATTCCTTTAGATCAGGCTTTCCCCACCTTTATATCGTCGAGACTCCTCGAACTATTTTCATGCCCCCCTCAAGTTTCAACAAAAATAAGAAACTTGCAGCGAACTCGGCACGCAATTGTTTTATGACGCAAGACGCAAGCCGTAAGGTGGGGGTGCGCGTCGTGAAACTTGTATAGCAGCGATTGAATAGCAACGTATCTATTACGCCCCCCCTGACATTTCTCCTGCTTTAGATGATACAAGAAAACAGCATATCTGAAATTTATTTTTTACCGTTTTAATAGTCACCAGCGATTATCAAATTAACAATCACATTTTCATATGATGCTTGTGCCTCATTAATCTTATGATGGAGTTAATCTTATGATGGATCAGCTGACAAAATATTTTGGTTTTGGCTAAACCACAAATAAGATTAATTTGCGCTTTTTTGGTAGAAGTGGATTTTTCAAAACACATTTAATATGTTACGTAAAAACATTCCAAGTATATTAAAAGTCAAACTTTAGAATATGAGAACGTCAGGTGTTCTGAAATATAATTATCCACCTCCGTTGGTATTTTTATGTAAGAAATCAAATTTAAAACGACATGCTTTTGAATCTTTATTGGATTTAAACTCGAAAACGTTTTGGTACAGAAATTTTTAACACGATTCAGAGATAAATAAAATCCAAACGAAGAATTTGCCGAGATCTAAAAGTTTTTCCCAACATTATATTTTAGCTTTAATTAAGAAATGAATACTTGGCATTTCCATAACAATCAAACTTGTCGATGAAGATGTTTAAAGTGAAGCGTGAAATAAAATTATTAAGAAAACGAGACTTTTATTAAATGCTATTCGAATATTTTATTCCCACTTGTGGGTAGAAAGCCAAAAATAACTTTTAGCCATATTGTATAGTAAATTTATGGAAAATAAAAACACTAGATCATCTCAACACAGCAATAAAAATATCGTAAAACTTAATCACTCCACTCACTAGATTTCGATTTATTTTAAGACACGAGCGCCATTCAATCGCACGTTTGAACTATGTGCATTTTATTCAGAACTGACAAGGTTACCAGAAATCATAAAATATTCATGGTTATTCCTAGTCTTTGATCAGATTTACACCATTTCTATTATCATTTTACAAATTTATAGCTTGAAGTTTCTACAGTTTTCCTTTTATTTAAAACCGAGTTTAAAACTGTTAGAAAAGTGACTTAAGTATCAAAATAAATTTCGCATTCCTTATGTTATTTATTTCATATTTCATATTAGGTATCAAATCAAATTCAATTTGGAATAAATTGACAATAAAATGGACCTTACACATGAGTCAGTATGTTTTATTGGTACCTATTTAATTTCACATTGAAAATAGTCGAATGGAATATCTTTGGGACATTTCCAGTATTCGTTCATTCTATATCTTCTACAAATCTTAGAATACATATCAATACAATACAACACTTCCAATAGGTTTCCTCGTTCGTGACCATTACATGATAATATAAAAAGAATAATATTTCGTTGTCCTAATCAAAACTATTGGATTAAAAATGGCTGCAAGGTAAGATGCATTTTCCCGGCATTTTGACTCAAAATCATAAACAATTAAGTGCCATCGAAGTTAAAAAACAGGATGTTATCTGTGCTGAAGTATCAAACAATAATTTGTAAAATTGTCAGTGAGATTATCCTAACAAATCTAGGTAGAACGATTCTTTTTTGTGTCAAATTGTAACAGCGCTTTTCGCAAAAAAAACTTTTTTCTACGCCCATGTCCGTAAACGTCAAAAATCGCACTGACAACTTTCCTTGTAAGTGACATTTAACAATAACATGCACGTAATGAGAATCTCATAACATACACGTGCGTTTAGATAGAAAAACTAAGATTTCTTTGTTAAATCAAATTGCAATCAAATTTTTATTTACGTAATACTTTATTTGGTTTATTTACATACTTTTAATCAATTGAAAAACTTAATAGCTCTTAGCATTAGTGAAATACATTTTAGATTAAAAGAGTGATGCCCCTAAATGTCGGCAACACATTTAACAATTTAAAAAAAAGTAATTCATATTTTTGGGATAAGGGAATAAACGTTATCTCATTTATGCTGTCAATTTTGGTAACAAATTATAGTATCCGAACATTTTCTCAACTTTAACTACGAATATGTCTGTTAGTAGTGAAAAAGATGAAATTATATATGAGCACTCAGAAGAAAATAGATGGGCGTAGAAAAAGTATAGTACGTTACACGAGTTGTAATCCCATAACGCACTCGTGAAATTTACGCACTCGCCGCTGTGCGGCTTCGTGCGTAAACTTTTTCACTTCGTGCGTAATGGGTTACTTACAACTCTTGTTACGTAATATACTATTTCCATCTAGGTATGTAATCAACTATTAATTAGGTACATATTATAATATAGAGTTAGTAGTATATATTAACTCAACTAAGAGCGGCGGTTTAAGTAAAAACGAATCATATGATAAGCCTTCAAAAATCTGACTAGGTATGTCTTTGGCTTTGGCACTTCCATTTTGAAGAACATAACTTTTTAGTGTTACAATAACAATTTTTAACGGTACAAATCCATGAAACATATTTTTAGGAGAATTCAACCAATATGCGCAGGAAATCAACTTCTCGACTAGACTATGTTCTTAGATCCGTTCACGTTTAAATTCTCCATACTAACGAGAAATTGCCGACTGATACGACTTCATTACCGAAAACACAAACCAATTCGGCAAAGCATTATTGTTGACACAACTGTATTCGAAAATTTGAGTTAACTAAACATGACAGTTAATTTCGACATTTGATATTTGTTGACAGGCGCTAACTATGTCATTATATACAACACTTAAGCCTCGTATATTCGAATGTGTGACGTGCACTTTATTCAATGCATATTATTAGTTTGTTCTAAATCAAAATTTCGTTTATGCAAAACAATGTACATTTGAGCTGTTAAAATATGAAATTATCATGTTTATTGTTGATGATACGGTAATTTATCGGATATTTTGATCCAATATCTATACAGGCCATTAGATCAGATTATATAGGAGCTTACGGACTAGCAGTCTCTCCGCCGACTCGACATCCGAACGTTTCCGCTTCCGTTGTTGATTGTGACGTTACCCACGATGTAACGGGTTTGTCAGGTCTTACAGTGGTATATTTGGAGTACAATTTCTTTGTTATATTGTCAAGATTGGATGAAACGGTATTTTTTTTGTAACAGATAACAAAATATCTAAGTATATGTTTATAACTACGATAGGATTAGGTTGTTGTTTATATTTCGGGTATAAACTTAGAGTAATACTACAAATAGAGTCCGCAAGTCATTCATAAAACTATCCGAAAAGACGGCTAACATTCTATCGCCATACATATGTTTTCATCAATGACTCATCAAGGAGTGGGGAGAAACTGTCGGACAGTGCCACTGGCCAATAGAACTCTTTTCTTACAGGTGAAAAGAGAGGTTATGAAAATTCCGACTGTTTTTTTTTGCAAATTTGGCATTGACGAACCATGATTTTCACAAAAAAATATCGTTTTTAATTACACACACTCACAAATAGCTTCAATAAACTAGGAACGTTGAACTTCGTAGTAAAATCAGGTAAAGTTGATAGTAAAATGGTTTCCGCCCTTTTCTCGGTGTTGCCATATTTCTGACAGACAAAATTATTAACACGCATTTGTTTCGTTTAAACCTCAAAAGTTTCAAACAAAAACAAATATGTTTATTACATAAACTACTTGGATAATTACATATATGTGATGTCTCGTGTGATGTAATGTTGGGTTCACTTTTAAATGGTAACAAATGTATTTTTTTAATGTATTAATCTGAGGGTATAAGCATGATGACAGTCACTACAACCAACTTGTCAAAGTCAGGTGTTCTAGAATGGTCTATTGGTTGAATTTTCAACAGATACTTACTTCCAATTATTGGCAAATAAAAAATTATTCCCCACTAACACAATGATATCTTACCATACACGGTCAACAACTACCTATTTAACCGGTTAAAACGTGTAATTGTTGGGTCATCCGCCATACGGACTTAATTTGACCCCGAACGACTGCGTGGTCAACGTTTTTCGACGCCTGAAGAAGCCGTTAAAGTAGACTGAAATTTATTATCTTTTAAAGATAAGTAAGTAATCTTTTCTTAATAGTCCATACGTGCCAAATAAAAATTGCAGCAGCAATACGAAACTGAATATCGCGAGAATTAACTAACTCACGGTTACAGCGCTGGTTTGTAATCTTAATGGGGCATAAAATTAAACAATATTTCCACAAATCCCACTTAAAGAGAAAATAACTGTATGCGTTGACTAACCGTTTAATGCGAGATAGTTTTGTGCACTGAAACAAAATGGTTTAAGCATGAACTACTTATTTTATCCAAGATTTTATCATTATAAGTACTGTGTTGAATAGCATTCTTTAAATAATCTAAAAATGTTCAATTACCTCATCAATGTTATAAAAACTTGTTTACAAATTAAGTATATTAAAATAGTTGATGTGACGGTAAAAATTATCGATTTCTTCAGAATTGGATAAAAGCTTTTTTAACGGCGCTTCAACAGGGAGACGGTTCATTCAAATCATTTATCCCGGCTTAACAAGTTTTATAAGTTGGAAGGATTGGGCGAGCCAACAGCACATAGGCCTCATTAGGGCCTTTGTGTATCATCCTGAAAGTACCCATCAGTTAAGCCAACCAACCTATTGCTTTAACATAGTTGATAACGTCCCCAAGAGGAATTTCTGTCAGCTTGGTGTTAGTCAAAGCTATGATGTATGATATACCTGAGCAATTAATGCTCTACCGTTTCATCTTCCAGTTCAAAGTCGCGACATAAGGATTCCCCCTGGTCATCGTCAAGAAAATATTTTGCTGTTCTGTCAGGAAGATCACTACCTAACTCCTTGGATAGTTTGCAGTATTTTGTTTTTTTCAATTCATTATGATATTTTCACGCCCTAGGCTTGACACTACTGAAACTGTTGTATTGGCGGAGCAGGCAGGTTCATGGCCAGAGTCTTTGATCCACTACAGTGTGTCCACATTGTTGTTTGTAGCCACAACCAAGGCATGGTGACATCCCATATGATACGTGGTTTCCTCAGGGCTAGTAGTGCTTGTCTGCTATCTGTATCCTCACCTTAATCTGACAATTCGTTCTGAAACTTCCCTTCCTCTGTTGTATACTCAAAATTTTTGAGCTGAGAACTTCCCATTGCGGAATATTGTCGTTCTAAATAACTTTTATTATAATATCACTTTTAGATATATATTCAAATTTACCGTTGTTATTTTAATTGTGTCGAATACTCAATGGTAATTTTGTAAATTCAATATTCGCGTACCTTGAACTTAATTTTCAAATAAGGTCAACTGTTGCCATTTTTTGTGCCACAAAAATACCTGAACATATGAGTAACAGATATTTCGAAATTATTAGGTAAAAGTATAATTTATGCGCTAAAGGTTAAATCAAGTTATCCACTTTTATTTCTTTGTGATGTAATGTACTGTTAAGTTGATTAATTTGGATATAAAACAAAAACTAATTATTTTGAAAAACAATACTTACTATGGTTCAATATGTCAAATTATTGGAGTAAATTGTATTTCCCTTCCCCTTTTTGAAATATTAAATGTGGAATCAACATTGTTTTCTAGAATGAGGTAAATGAAGCTGAAACCAGCCGGAACTAGCAGCCGAACTCCATCGTCGTACGTCGTTACCTCGGTCGTTACCTTTTGAATTAGGGAACCGCGAGATGCAATTATTTTCCGCAAAAATGTTTTATTTTCTATAAACATGAATTTGATAAATTTTTTTGATGACTCACAATTGCTATGAAAACTTCTTAATTGATATAAAGAAAAAAAGATGATCTGATTAACATTTCAATGCCCTAGCTATGTATACTGGACACTTTAAACTTTATATAATTTCACTCTCCGTTATACGTTTACAAAGGAACAAACCTCTCCCGGGTTCTTTGTCTTAATATCCGTTAGTTACGTGAAACATTCGTTGCGTAAAGATGTGGCAATTTACGGAATAAATGGCAGTAAAAAGAAGTCATTACCTTGTTTAATTAATTCAATAAAAATAAGGTGAATTGGCTATTTTTATATTAATATTAAGTAAGTATTTTAACCACAAAGTTTTGGTTTGGTAGTTAATGAAATAAATATCTAATAATTTATATTAGTAGTTCTTGGGACAAACTGTAAGCTATTTGTTAAACCCAGATTATAATTTAATCATTACATTATGTGATGCACAATCGTTGTTACAGATGGTCACAGACTGAATAAAAAAAGTTAACCAGTCAGTAACCATCTGTTATACAATGTAATTCCTAGCTTTGCAAAACTAATGATCAAAAATAACCAGGATTTAACCCACTATGTTACAAGTTACAACCCACCGCTAATGTATAATAACTACTTAATCACAAAAAAAAACAATAAAACAAAATTCGTTGAAGGAATAAACTTTCCCATTAAAAAGAGAACGTCAAGTGACCTTGTTATCTTTAATCGACTTAATGAATCAAGTTTTACACAAAGAAAATTTAATTGCATATACACATTTGTGCAATACGATTACTCTACAAATTAATTGAGAAACACAATCAAACAGAAGGAATAATGCGATAATCTATGCGACAGGAAGATAAATTAAGGAAATTGCAATAGATAGTAATTTTTTGCACTACCTAATTAATTACAATTTATTATTATTATATCACTTTTATATCAATCAAATATGTAAAGAACTTTGAGTTACCTTTTTTTAAAGTTTTAATCCAAACGTAATCCAATTTATCTTATAGAATATTATTTAGCACTTAATCAAGTATATTGTTAGCACCAAACTTTTTATTTTTAATATAAAGTCTAAAAAGCACAGTCACTACAACTTTTACTATCCAGAATCGACCGATTAAAATAAAAAGAGGGAAAAAAGTTTAATACAATCGAGCACTACATGGAAATCTTATGACGTTTCACTAAATAAATTTAAATTATCCCGATTTCACATTTAATTTATCGTATTAAACTTGCGCGCACCTTTCACGCAATGCCACTTTCAAAATCCTGTGTAGTACTGTTCTTGTTCTTGAGTAGCGAGTTGCGCGTGCTGTAGGTCTTTGCATCGTTGCCGGACTTTTGATTATGCTAGTCTCATGAGGAAAAGTATGTTTACTGCAGGTGATTGCAAAACTGTGGCAGAATGTGTTAATATTCATAAAAATAAGTTTGATGAATGCTTAAAACTACTGATGTTAGCCCATTCTCCAATTTGTTTTTAGAAAATTCACGAGTAACTGCGTATTGGAAGCTGCAAGGTATAAAAATAATATTAGATACTTACGATTAGATATTAGAGGTCGATACTTTTTTTTTATAAAATTGTTAATACCAGTACCTAGTATTTGGACAAAAATTATTCAGGTTCGATATTGAAAAGCCTTGTTTCCAAAATATAATAGATTATATTATTTCATATTCGAACCGAGGGCGAAGAATGTTATATTTCTTATCGACAGACAATGTGGAATTAATTGATAATTTGTTAGTCTATTTTAAAGCAATGTAGAGGCTGTCATACTAAGTGAAGTGTTTGGAAGTCATAAATAACATTTAATACTTAGAAGTGTAATTCAAGGTCCTTCGTGACATATAGCCAGGGAAGTAGTTGTTGCTTCTTAGTTAACACTCTGCTCTTTAAGAAGTAATTTTCAAATTTGTAATGATTCATAATATGACAATTGTTACAAGAGACTGTAATTAAGTGAGTAACATTTTAATAATACAGCTTAAGAAAAGAAGTGAATATGCATGTGAATACTGAAGAATATTGTGAAATTGTTGAACTATGAAACGTTTTTATTCTTCATGTATGTCTGTTTTTACGCGTGTAATAACGTAAAAGGGTTTGGACAGTAAAGTTATTTAAATTCAAGGTCGACAGCAGATGTTCGAAAGAACCATGAAATACAAAATTATGTTCACATCGGGGGAGGGAGTGTTTGATAAAATAGTGTAGTGCCTGTCTGTTAGCTTACAAATTCTTGTTCGCATTTAAATTATCTTCACTTTAGCTGCCTGAAGGGCTGCGTTTATTTTGCGGAAATTGTCAATTCGAAATGAAACAAAATGTTTTAACTGAAATTTAAACTGTTCAAAATTTTTTACTTTGTATATTAAAGGTGATTTCGAATAGTTCTTTTCACAGTTTTGTATAAAGTAAATTTTCATTTGGTTTCGTTCTGCAGGCAAGTCTACGTGTGCTTGAACTGGGAGTCTTGAAATTCTCATTTTTTGTTCCGCATTTGAGGCAATTATTCCATAAGCAGATAATTTTCCACTAAGTGTTGCTCTTGTAATGTTATCAATGGTAAATTCATCATCACTTAAAAGTAATTTCAAAGCTGCTTCATCGCCGATAAAATGGATTACTTTTTCATTAGTTTCGAAGCCCACTGCACTTGGGATTCCGTCATCATTTTCAAAAAACGCGAGCACACTGTTTACACAACTTTAACCTCAAAACAAATATAAACAAAGCAGTAATGCTGGGAGAATCGGAGAGTAGAAGGAGAACAAATAACCAGAGAGAGCACCGTGCTCTAGAGCACGATTAAGTTTCTGTTAACCAACCTTGAACCATACGAACTATGGCGCCATCAATTTGTCATTCGAATACGGTTGATCCAAATATGACGAACCAATCTATAAACCAACCAAGAACCAATAACATTCGAAATCGCCTCAAGTATTTAATATTGATAACCTTTGAAAGTAGGGGTCATTTCTAGAGCTTATTCCAAAGGTATACAGCTGGCATGACTAATGTGCGGAGCTAATTTAGAAACACTTAAATTAAAAAAGGAAAAAGGTTTGAAAAATGTTGTATTCCTAAAACGAGACCTTCCTTTGCTCTTGATGCACTTCATTTTTGAAAATGTTTGCTCGCACCAATATGTTGACCCAAACATTGAAAAAACTCTCCTCAACAAGATTTTTTTCAGAGTTGGGCAATTTTTTTCGGGTTTCTTCGAACAAGTCCTTAAGATAAGTATTGGCTTTTTAATCCCATAATTTCCATTTGAACATTTTCCTGAACTGTAGTTTCATCAATTTGGAAAGGATTTTCAATCAAACAAAACAGCACACTTCACGCTTAAGTTTCTGAAAACACGTTTAAAACCAAATTTTCAGTTTTTCCAACAATTTTATAGTTGGGAAATTCTGTAGGATGCACTCTTGCATTTTTTTACAACAATTAAAGTGAACAAATTTTTTATGTACGATTTGTTTGGTAAATAGATTCAGTTTCAGCTCAAAAGCAGACACGTCATTCAAAAGGTCAAATATGAATTTGACTTGAGTCTGTAATTTCAAATTCAAATGCGGTATGTCTCTTAAAAAAGCCAAGTTCCAAGGCCACGGTGCATCAGAAAATTCAGGGTATGGTTTTTCTCTCTCCCTTAGAAAAATCCCAATCTCGGAAAGAAGGCTAAAAAGAGTGATAATACTTGGGCTCAGCTAAACCTAAACCTGGTTGTGGTAAAGAACGTCGGAAAACTCACAGCCGATTTCTTCCAAAAATGCTTGAAACTGCCGAATTCAGTAATTGTGAAAATGAGTAATTACGCTGTATGACAAATGTCAGTGCTTTCGTCCAAAGGCAAGGCGAAAAAGGAAAATGTTTCTGCCTTTATTTGTCACTGCTCTTGTAAATTTTGGCCGATGTCTTTTACGCGACGAATGGTGGGCTGGGGAAGACTTATTTCTTTGAACGCTGAGCATTTATTTGGTGATATGTTTTTAACAGCTGTGATGATGCACTTCTCTATAAACTCACCACAGCTGAACGCATGTTGTTCTTAGACTAGCGATCTTGCTGTAACGATGTCATCCTTTCCTTCTACCTGTCGCGAAAACATACTTTTAAAGTCCATTTTCCACGGTGCGAGTTGACGCTGCAACTCAAAAAAGTTGCATGCAAATTGGCATTGTATTTTATTGGGCGCGTCGGTGGCATGAATTAGAACTAGCTCTATTTTCGAGCGAGAAGTCGCTGCGAGCTGGTAACTTTTCTGGTGGATTTTGTCGCACCAACCCAAAGTTTATATTGGCTGCTACGCTCTGACATTGCGGTCACAGGCCATAATACTAATTACTGTTACTAAAACAATGTCCTCATTGTTTTCCTCGACCATTCTGTTAACTTCAAGACTTGATTCTAGAGAAACTACTCCTATTTGCTTTATTTTCACCCGCTAATTTTTTTCATATTGTGAGGTTATGAAAACCAATTTTTTAACGAAGTTGGCCACGAGTAACGTTTACCCTATGCCTGGATGAGTCGCAGCAACAAACTATCGATGTGCTGATTGTACTTTTTCTCGCAGCGATTTGTCCCAGCAAGAAGTCGCTGCGATTTGTCACAACGTGGAAAATATACTTAACAGCGCTTGTGTCGTCCTCAACCTTTTTAATAACAACATTCTTTGTTTTCCGTTTGGTTTCATAATGCCTCTGGATATTGAATTCTTCGAAAACAGCTACAGGTTCGCGACAAATCAGGCACGTTGGTTTCTCCTTAAATTGTATGAAAAAATACTTATACATCCGAGAGTCTTGAAAACAGCGATGTTCTTCTGACACTTAATTGTTTAAGACATGTTTATCAGAGAACAAACTCTATGCACAGTAAAAATTGACTTATTCTCTTTTAATTTTCACTTTGAAAGTAGCAAACAAACTAACTCAAATGTGCACACGACGCATCTATTTACAGCAGCAGCAAAACGCTACAAACATTACCATAAAAGGTAAATGTTTTCTATGATCGCCAGTCCCGCGTCCAAACGTGCGTTACTGCGTTTTTGACCATATAGGCGCGTTGTATCAAACACCTGAACTCGGTTTAATGATAACTGATGTTTAGATTGTGACAGATTGATGTATTTATTATCAATCAATTACATCAGTCTAAACCTCAGTTATCATTAAACCAGGTTTAGGTAATACAAGGCCCCCTATATGGTAATGTTTGAAAAACGTTGATTTTTGAATTTTTTATAAACATGTATGAAATGTGTGTGTATTTTCAGAGTTGTATGAGGCAAACAAAAAATGTTGGTAGGATGCCGAACAGAAATCCATGACATATCGGATCGCGAAAATTCTTAAGATCGACATCGCATAGGTGTGTATTATCCAGTTGGATAAGGTGCGCACTATCAAGATGAATACCTGATTGTACATTTTGTATGCTGTTTAGGCATAACATGAAACAGTGACTTACTACTACTAATTTAGTCAGGCGAACCTTGGCCAAGACAAACTCAAGCAAATGTTCCGGCACTGAGGCCACTGGCGGACCCATTGTGCCCTTCCTGCTACTTATGCATCCATAGGTGGGTTCGATTTGCACACTCTTTTCACTCAGTAAGCTCTTTTCGCTCCAAAACGGTTCGAGATGCCCCTTTGGAGCGAAAAGTGCGGCGCACACCGCGCTCGTTTTTGTGATTTCAGAGTGATCGGAGTTCACTCCTAAAGCCCTACCTCGACAAGGTGGCACGATAGGAGTGGGCATGCGTGTCACAAACTTTCCTCTGAGTCTTAGGGTTTGTTATTGTTTTTTTTTTATATAATCGGCGAAACATAACATTAAAACAATGTTCAATTCTCCTGTTAATTCTTCTCAATATTAAGCTTTTTTAGCTTTGGTCTTAAAAATGATGAAAGACTGGAACAACAAAATAAATAAATTTAGGAAGTAAAAGAAGTGAAGTTACACTATTTTTAAACACTCTAAATTCCGCTCCAACGCGTTCCAAATAGATTTTCTCACTCCGCTCTTACTCCGCTACAGCACCGTATGACCAAATCAATCCCACCTCTTGAAGCCGAGTCCCTCGATGAAGGACTCAATTCTCTACAGTGGATGCCTGCTTATGTCCCCAGACACCATAACAGGGACTCCCGAAGATTCGCCTGCGTAGCACAGCCCAATGTGGACATACGAGGAGAACATGGTCGACGTTTCGTCAGCCATGCCGCAACCCCTGCATAGGGGACTTTCTTCTAAATCTAGGTTACATAGGTGTTTCCTCAGACAGCATTACCCTGTTAGGAGTCTTTTTTAACCTACTCCTTGGTAATTCTAGAGCAGCTCTAGCATGTCCATCAGTCCATCCCTTCAATAGGAGCTTGGACTGCCTGAGACCCTTTGAATATTATAAATTGTACCCCTATCATGGGATGTACAGAATAGATCACTGACGTCACTGACAGGTCGGCTATCTTGTTATGGAGGACACATGTCATATTCTATTTAGTTTTCATTGTTTACTGGCAAACAACGGATGATAGTTAGAGTTTAATTAGAAATAAATCCTTAGAATGATCTAAAATGCCATCGTTTTGTACTGTTGTTAAGTATGAAATGCAGGATCATTGGATACGGTATATTTTTTTCGATTTCCGGCTATTTTAGCCAAGTGGGGTGAATATTTAATTGATATCCCTGTTGCTCCTCTCTGTTGATTGCTTTTTTTGTCGTCTGACATTTTATTACTATAAACTATAACAATTGAATTTAGAGACTGTTTACTGACTGCGCCATGTATTATTTGTGAAGTTTTTATTATTTAAATGAAATATATATTAGATTGATATTGTTCTACAAATTCTGTCTGACAACCAACTGACTTACAGCACATGCCAAAACACGCAAGGTATAACTCCAACTGATGGAGTGCCTTCCAGAACAATATGACCAACCTATCAGAGTCATGTGTTCTGGATGGAATGGTCTATTATAAAACAATCATTGGTATCAGAGTGAATAAAAAACAAGTAAGTGTCATAATATATTTCTCTTTTCCTGTGTGGGTCGTTATTTCGTGCGTGTATTTGTTAGTGAAAAAACATCACTTTGACCTGAAATTAAACTAACCCTAGATATATTTACTTGAAGCTTAGAATACAATACTATGATTAAATGACAAAAAGTTGCTTTATGCATCTATTGAGTAAATTAGTATATTTTAATTATTAATCCAAATATTCTGTTTGCGCACGTGTAATGAGACCGAAGAGAAATAGTAGGTAATAAAAATATTTCAAAGCTTATGTCTAGTTGGAAGAAACAAATTACATAGAAATTCTAGGAAGCATAGGTAACGCTGATACTGATAAACTAAGTTAACAAATGTACCTGAGCGGTCGCCCTAAAACCGCACCTACAACAAACGAAAGCACCTGGCCAAAGACTTGAAAACCCTCTTTATAAAAAATCCCGCATAGAAGCTCAGACGTTGTGCGCCAAAATTGATGTCGGGACACCCCATCAGCCGTCAAAAGTTCGTAAACACGTACACATACAATTTCTTCCTACAACACACAAAATATTTGGCAACACCGACGAAAACTTTTTAGCCTGTGTAGACTTCACTATTGATATCAACGATTTGTTGAAGTGCTTTTGCTCGCCTCACAATTTACCGATATTATCAAAACTGTATTCGACAGAGCACGGTGTGCAGGAAAGTAATTTTGAGCCGAGGGTTGGTAAAACGTGGAATTTGCCACTTGCTTTTCTCTGTCAGAACTCAATCCTTGAGTCCCTTTCAACAGTATTAAGCGGAAAAGACAGATTTTTGTACAGATTATGTGTGTTTGACGGTAAATTTTGTTTGTTCTAATAAGCTGAGAGCGTGTGGAGTAGCTCCGTCCTTTTTTATAGAGATATTTAATGTATGGTTTATTATTAAACAGTTGAGCTTTTTATTTTAAGCGTGCAGGTATTGTAATCGAAAGTAAAATGTAATCGCTGGAAGCGGTTGGAAAATTGGATGCTTGTTAACCAATTATTGGCGTTGGCATACGTTTCACTAATTTTTTAAAGGGTTTTTTTTGTAATCGGAATTAATTTTGTAGAATAATCTATTTTACGCGGATTAATTGATATTATGTTCTTTTTTCTTCCAAATTAACTATTTTTTTATGTATCGATTCTATGTAATCTATTTTAAATTGATTAGACTACCTGCTGTGGGTTTTGGTCTTGAATTATCATTTCAAAACGAAATATCGTGGAATGGAGTGTATACCTATATAGTCAACTATAGCAACTCAATGGGTATAATAAGAGCTGAATCAGTGGGACGTACTGGAGAAATGTTGGTGTGTATTCTTAGGAAACGAAAATTGGACGACATTATTTATTAAATTATATAAATTGGTAGGTAGGAAACATATCGAGTAGAGCGAATAAGTAAGCTTTTAAATTAAATAGGAAAAATTATTGTGTTCAAATTTGTACACCAGTATATTCTGTATGTTCCGTGTGGTATATTGATTATTCTTTTTGTTAATTTTCTTGGATATTTCATAATATTTTTTAAATTTTTATTTCAACGTTTCGGTACCGTTCCAGCTACCGTTATCAAGAATAATATTAAGTTTTTGAAAAAATGTGATCCCTGATACTACGAAAAAATTTGACAACTAGACAATCAATAATATTTTGAAGTTTGACACTGCAAAAGGTTTGTTGTCAAATTTTTTTAAGGTACATACACAGTAGATGAAATCCTAGGTAAAATGTGAAATAATAGTATATTATTCAACGAGCGTGTAGGTTAGGTTCTATGTGAGTGGGACCTTCTCGCCACTTCCACTGCGACCCCCGTTGGGTCTATTGTGGCTCACCCCTAGGGATTACAATTCACCCCACAAGCCTGTGCTTCTGACGAAGTCCATGGTTGTATTTGGTGATACTTTTTTGAAATCGTTCGGTTCTAAGGTACTAAAACCGAATATGTTATACCTTACCCTGTCCAAAGCTGGGCATGAGCATAATATATGCTCCTCAGATAAGTCCTCCAAATTACAGAACCGACAATCCGAGGTCTGAACCAGATTCATCTTCTTTAGGTGGTAATTTAGTCGACAATGTCCTGTAAGCTGTCCCGGCAGAATGCATAGGTTTGTTCTACTCCATTCCAGGATCTGCTTATTTTTTGTACTCGAAGGGTTGTGTATGAACACATTCGAGTGAGAGAGCCCTGGTATGTCTGCCCAGTACGTGAAGGTTTTCCTCTGCACCCAGGTAGCTATGGCTGATCTAGCAGTGCTTTCCGCAATGCCAAAAACGAGCGTGTAATGATGGCTATTACTCATGAGAATGAAGTTTGTGACGTGAGCCGCAGGCGAACGACGTAGTCATTCGAATGAGTAATAGCCATTACACGAAAGTAGAATACTATACTGTTTATATGATTGACTGTTCACAATTCAATTCAATTGGACGAGATATTTGGAAAATAATTTATTGAAGAAACAAATTTTAATGGTTTTTGTCAAACAAGCTGAAAGCTGAAAGCTAATGAAAACGTATTTATTGGTTACAATATTTATGGTGAAATTTGTGCAGTTGGAAATATTTATAGAGGGAGTATAGAAAGAGGAATCAATTTCCAGATTCATGTTATTATTTTTTGAAATAGTGGAGGTTGCGATGTCTTCTAACCTCGGATTTGAAGATGAAGGTCCAATTGAATTCACAATTTCTTATGCCGTATCCATCTTGTTTTTCAAGGAATCATCAATGTATCCTCCGTGCCGTTTTAATGAAGTTAAATCACCGCCTGCGTCAACTAAAATGGTGGCAGATGATCTTCGAAATGTATGTCCTAAATATAATTCTGGGTTCGGAAGTTTCAGAAAAAGTGCTATCTGCCTTCCCATTGCTCCGAATTTATTGATTCCAATTTTTTGATTAGTATATTTACCATTCTGGAGGTTGAGGAAGAATGAATTGGTTGAAATATTATTTAGCCGGAGCTCTCTATATACTTTTTACAAAGCGAATAGAAACATTCTCCGAAAACAGATTTACATGGTTAGCTTCTCGCCAATCTATGAATCATCTGGTAAACCGTTTTTCATACCTTTTTTAGATTTTTCAGGCAAAAGGCTGAAGGTACTTAAACTGGCAGCTGGTGGAGTGCAGTTGAATTCGTTTTCGCTTTCTGAATCCATTTTAACAATAAGCCAGCTCTAAATCACCTCAGGTAGGTAGGTATATTGTCAAATTGACATTTCATGGCGAGTCTGATTCAAACATTGCACTGCACGCCCCATATTCCATTTCAATTTTGTACAACTGGTTTTAATTGTTTTGTAGGTAATTAATCTACTTTGACGCTGATTGGTTATAGCCGTTGTGCAATGGCTCTTTACACAACGGAGCATGGCTTGTTTTGTATAATGCATCCAGTTACTTAACAAAAATGTTACATAAAAAAGGTCAATTTTTCAACAGTCATAGAAAAAAATACATTTTATTCTATGACATTCTAACAATTTTACAGTCTACTAGGAATGGGATCCAGTGAAGTGCACGATCCAGGAACGCGTTTGGTGTTATTTTTTTTTGCGATATGATTGTATATGTCTAAATCAATTTTGTGATTTTGTGTATTGAAGAATGTGTATCGATTAACAACAATTCCAATGATAAATCATAAGAAAATAGCACAGCATCGTACTCGATTCTTTCAAAAGCTAAAAGATAATAATAGTATGATTATTTTACAACTGAAATATTTGGCTGGTAAAATAATTTATCCACAACTATTAATTAATATATCTGTTAAATATGCGATTTTTATCAAGTAATGCCATGCATTACCATATAGAATTGAATGATAATGACAGTTCGATGGAATAATATTACTCAATCGTTGCGTCAAATTTGACAATTTGTAAATTTACTTGTCATTGTATTTGTAGATATACTGTCAGTCGGTTTGTGAGTTATTTGGCGTGAACATTCTTATCTCTGGTATCATTAGAGAAATGTCTAATAGTGAATCAGATTTAGAAGATATGTCTTGTACACCGCCAGACATTTTAAAATTAGCGGCTAGCGCTATAGAAAATCTCCTACCTAACAAGTCAAAAGGTAAATACGATGCGGTGTACAAAAGTTTTATGGATTGGCAACTGGCACAAAAAACATCGTCTTTTTCTGAAAATGTTATCCTAGTGTATTTTGTTGAACTTGCTAAAAAATACAAGTCATCATCATTGTGGGCATATTATTCTATGCTGAAAAGTACATTGAATATTTACCATAGTATCCACCTAGAGACTTACATGAAGTTACAGGCATTTTTAAAACGTCAGTCCGAGGGCCACCAACCGAAAAAATCTAAAACTTTTACGCCCGAAGAAGTCAGTAAATTTATTAAAGAAGCGCCAGATCATACCTATCTAATGACAAAGGTATTCTTACAATAACGTAATTTTCAGCTTAGAACTTTCCAATAAAATTAAATTATTTTAAGGTAACCTTAATCATGGGGCTAATGGGAGCGTGCCGATCTAATGAATTATATTCCATGAAAACTGAAGATATAGAATATTACAATGGAGCTCTTATAGTGAAAATACCTTTCACAAAAACAAAGATTCCTAGATCATTTACTGTATCAGGTGAATTTTACGATATTTGCAAAAAGTATATAAATCTTCGCCCATCTCATGCTAAATGCCCATCATTATTTTTAAATTATCAAAATGGCAAATGTACTATTCAAAGAGTAGGCATTAACAAATTATCTTCTATGGGAAAGCACATTGCTAAGTTTTTAAAATTAATAAATCCCGAATTGTACACAGGACAGTCGTTCCGAAGATCATCTGCAACCATTTGCGTTAGCGCAGGAGGTGACATTACAGCAGTAAAGCAGTTAGGGGGATGGAAATCAACCACAGTTGCCGAAGGTTATATACTCGTAGATGACAACATAACCAATAAAATAAAAAGAGGAAATCAGATTTCAAACGAAATTAACAAACATTATACTATCTCTAATTACAATGAAAAACCTTGTACTAGCTCTAGTGCCAGTCCAAGTCCCATGATTTTCAATCAGACTCAGATGACTGACAAAGTTATCCCTGGCATGAATTTTAACAATTGTAATGTAACTATTAATAATTATTATGTAAGTAAACAAACATAAATTTATTGTGTATTAATAACGTTACCATTAATAAAAAATAATGTTCATTTGAAATATATTTTGGATTTTTTCAATAAACTTATATATATATATATAGTTGTGGATAAAGTATAGTATTTAACACGCGCATAATGGCTATTACCCACTCAGATGTTACAACACTCGCCTCTGGCTCGTGTTGCAATTTCATCTTCGTGGGTAATAGCCATCATTATACGCTTGTTGAATAATATACTATTTTCAATCCGTTTAATTATTACACTATTTATTTGTGCTTCGGAAGATATATTTCCGAATTTTTATTTTTTAAGTTAAAAAAAAGACCAAGCACATGTTCGTGAATATACCTCAGAACTGAATTTTTCTATGATATTGATTTATAATAATACCAATCTATTATCGCTTTTTAATGTAGTGAAAATGTTTTTAATTTTAAACTATAATTAAATCAATTATATCGTTATTAAATTATGTTGCACATCAAACTAATCGATTGAAATATTGAAATTACCAAAATGTTAATGTTAATTACATTGAGGCAATTATCATTTATATGTTTGAATTGTTTTCTGGACGATGTAACGCTTTGATTTTAGTTTTGGAGAATAATTATATCTAACGGTTTCAGTACTAAGCTCTTCAATTTATAATTAAAGTAATAATTTGAAAATAAGGACGTTAAAATATTTAGCCCAGCCAAACTTTGTTAATGATGTTCAGTTTATAATTTTCACTATTTAACCTTTTTTTTTAAACTAGTATCTAAGAAGAAGATCCTCAGACGTAATAGATGCGACCTATACAAAAACCAAAGAAAATTAGTGATCCTAGAAATATTCTGGGGCTGATCATGGCCAGATGGAAATAACATTTCCAAGATCTACAAAAAATACAGATGAACATATAGCTGAGTCTAACCACCAAAATAACAACCAAGAGCAGAAGATTGTTGTTACACAACTGAAACATGGGATAACACCAGGAGATGATAGATTACGGCTGAAATGATCAAAAACTTAAGAGGTGTAGGATTTCAGATTACATTAGACATACTAAATAAAACTTGTAACAATAAAAAAATAGCGGGAGAATGGGAATAGGACTAATATCACGGATACATAGGAAAGGAATCCAAAAAAATCTATAATACTACGAAAGCTTGGGAAAAACCCCAAGTATATTTCAAGCGGAAATTCAAGCCATAGGAAAGTATGCCCAGTTCAATATTGATATAGAAGTCGAAGGGTATAATCATGTCGGATAGTGCAGCAGCCATTAAAGCACTGAGTTCTTGTGTCATCAGTTCCAAAATGGTATGGGAAGGTCTAGGTAAACTTAATGAACTAGGCGAAAATAATATCGTCACCTTTCTGAGGATTCTGGAATAGAAGGAAATGAAATATCAGATGAACTAGCAAAGAGGGGGACTGAAACACTCTGGGGACTGGAGCTTCAATGTAAGAAATAGGCAAAGCCAAAAAAAGAAGATCTGGCCATTGGAAATATTTAATAGGGCTTATACAATCTAAGAGACTTTTAGGTCACTACAGCCTGATGGGAGAAAATACCTAAGATTTAAACTACACTAAGAGTTTTAACAGAGGTCCGTACGGGAGATTGCCACCTGAATGGGCACCTGCAAAAGCTCAAAATAGTGGAGGAAAAAGAATGTAGATTCTGTGGAATGGAAGACGAAACCTCCATCCACATACTTGCGAATTTCGCCGCAATTCAGAATCCTAGGGCACAGATTCTTGGAGATTATTAGATAGAAGAGGGAAATTTACCTAAGTTGAAGCCTGCAGATATGCTAAAATTCCTCCGGGAATTATTCCTAAAGGAGCTACTAGTCTCTAAGACATTCCTCAGTATGTCACCCCAATATACACACATACCTACTTATATACAATACAAAATAGACAAACCAATACTAGAACTACTTTTATCAGAAACACAAACCGGATTTACACTTGGAAGGAGTTAGTAGTCAGGATCATATTTCCACAATAAAACCACAGACAAACGTGATTTGCAAAACAAAAAACTATATCTGGCGTTCATATACTCGTATCTGAAAAATACTTTCAACACAGTACCCATAGCAGTATATATATAATGAGGAAGAAATCAGATGGATTCAAAATAGAGATGGGATTAAGACAGCCCAATTCTATTATACACGGACAATATTATTAAAAAGTATCGATAATTTCCAATGTACTGGTTATATAACTATTGAAAATAATAATTTTCTCTCATATAAAATACCGTTAAAAATGTCCTGTAGTTATTTTGATTCCCACAAGGAATAAAGAGGGTAGACTTTTTGATAATTTATCCTAGGGGAAGGTAGATAGAATACATGATGAGGTCAAGTTTTTTGAGTAAGTAAATGTAATTAAAATGATTATTTATGAATTGTACGAATATATCTATAGAAAAATTATTATTTGAGATTTGAGTGTTTTCAAAGGGAATATTTAAAATCTAATCTAATTAATTTTTCTGGTTAAGTCGAAAATACAATATACGAAGAAGGAGAAAACCTGATAAATTATTTAAACCTCTTGTATTTTTGGTTATAATATTCTTCAATGCTTTAGACACATTAATTAGCACGTATAACACATATAATAACGAAGACTCGTTAGTAGTTCTTAAATCGCTATCGTTTTACGTTCAAAGAACACGAAATCTGAAAAAAAGCATTAAATATGCAGGAGGATTATTATATTTTTTTGTTTTCCTACCATTTAATTGCTTTTCTTTTTAAAAGGTAACGTGAAGCTAATTTTGAAATTTTTTCCAATTAATATGATATAAATTTTGGTATAAATTGTCCAAATTTATTTGTCTTCCAAGATAATTTATAGGAATTATAAAATTCATATAACCTGTTATACTAAGGTGTAATGAATGTATGTTACTCTCAATGGAAAAAATTGAAGTCGTCCAAAAAGAAATCAGAAGCTATTAACAGTTTAGTTTTAATTAACCAATGCCAAATTATTCCTCAGTAATGCTAATGCCTACTAATTCTTCAGTAATGCCCACTAATGCCTACTAATTCCTCAGTAATGCCTACTTATGCCTACTAAATCCTCACTAATGCCCACGTATGCCTACTAAGTCCTCACTAATGCATGCTAATTTGTCAGTAATGCCCACTTATTCCTACTAATTCCTCATTAATGCCTGCTAATTCCTCAGTAATGCCAACTAATGCCTACTAATTCAGCAGTAATGCCCACTTATGCCTGCTTATTCATCATTAATACCTGCTTATTCCTCACATGCAAACTAATGCCTACTAATTCCTCAGTAATGCCCACTAATGCCAACTTATTTCTCAGTAATGCCAACTAATTCCTACTAATCCAGCAGTAATGCTCACTTGTGCCTGCTAATTCCTCACATGCACACTAATGTCTACTTTTTTTTTAATAATGCCCACTAATGCCTACTAATTTCTCAGTGATGCCAACTAATGCCTACTAACTCAGCAGTAATGCTCACTTATGCCTGCTAATTCCTCACATGCACACTAATGCCTACTAATTCATCAGTAATGTCCACTAATGCCTACTAATTCCTCAGTAATGCCCACTAATGCTTACTAATTCCTCAGTAATGTCCACTTATGCCTGCTAATTCCTCATTAATACCTGCTAATTCCTCACATGCACACTAATGCCTGCTAATTCCTCACATCCCCATTAATGCCTACTAATTCCTCAGTAATGCTCACTAACGCCTACTAAGTCCTTAGTAATGACCACCAACGCTAATTCCCTAGTAATACATACATATTTAGTTATTCCCTAATTGACCAATAAACATTTTGATTTTAATATTTTCACAGTATAGCTAAAACATATTTTGGTTTATCAAAGAAACTGCAATTGACGAAAAACAGAGAAAAGCCATTTTTTATGTGGGTTAAATTTTGGGGTAATCATTAAAAAGTATACAAATTGTGGTTGTGCAAGAAACTTTGTAACTGCGTGAGACGCAGCATTAATCTGGTCCTTGATTTGTGTCTTTTGTACCCTTATACAAAGTTTCCATTGAAAAACAAAGAACAAATATTTCGCAGGCGTATTGTAAAATTGGTCACATTATAAGAAAATCTTGCGGACAACGAATCTATTTTCTAAATTGTTTTTTTTTGTCTGTAAATGTGAATGTGTTCACTTGTAAGTCTAAAAACTCTATGAAATCGAAGAACAGAAATTAGTTTCAACCAAAGCAAAATATACACTGCTCTAGACCAATGAAATTAACCTAGCCCAAGATTTCTCCAACAAACCTGGTTTCTGAATTGTCCTTAGTAACGTAGCTGGTAACGTTGCCCAGGCGTTTCTGGTTTAAAACTGACTATAAAACTGGTTTGATTGCTCAGTTCAATATCAATACTATTCCGCAGCATGGCAAAAGCGTAATGTTACAAATATTAGCATATATTGATTTACTAATTCCAAAAAATTCTCAGTTATGCACACTAAAGCCCAGTAATTCCCCACTAATGCCTACTAATGCCCACTAATTCCTACTAATGCCCAGTAATTCCTGATTAATGCGCAGAAAATGTACAGCGCAATGCATCAGAGCGGTTTGCCCCCCGATATTTTTCAACAACGTCAGATTTTGACCAGTCGCTGCCGGCTACAAATCTATTCAAAATTTCCATATACAAAATTGATTTATACAGTGTTTTGCGAACAGGTGGCTGCGTGATGCGGCTCGCTTTGGATGTTCAAACACCAAAGCTCCATGTGGGTCTACTATACGGCTCTACATGTACTGTGACCATGATAAAAATCACTTGCTTATATCCATAATTCGAAACGTCTAAATACTTATGAATGTAGCACAAGGAACATTTTAGAAGCTTTAGAAACTAAATTCAAACAAACATGAAACCCCTCACATCTAGATAAAAAAACATCAGATTTTATACTGTTTAGTAAAATTAAAGCGTTGTAGAAAAAATATTGTACATCACTCATGCTAAAGGGATTTGTCTATTAAGTAGATTAAAACCAATAATATAGATATTATCACGTCAGTATTTCAATATTTTGGTAAAATTATCATCATGTTCATCACCACTCGTGTGAAAAATGTCACTTTCGGCCCTTGTATCTTATACGGATATAACAATGGTTATTAAAAAAATAATACTGAAGGTAGCTTTGCCGTCCCCTGCCGCCTGCTGAAATTTTACTGCCTGGAGCATCTGTAACCTCACAACTCTATTCATTAAATCTTCTTTTTACTTCAACTTTAGAGTGAGTTAATTGAAGTGCTTGTGACGTGGCAAACTTTGTATATTTTGATTATGATTAAGTGAAAAATAGAATTTTAGTGGGTGATTTTATAAATTGTGATTGAACATATTCCGCAAGAGAAAAGAAATATGAGACTTTCAAGTTCACACATTTTTGTACAGAAATAGGTGCATGTATGTTTTAAAAATAACTGTCTCACTTAACCACATTCTGTTTCCATTTTCACGACCATTATCATAATTTTAGTTGTCTAAATCTGAATTTAGTGTGACTCTTTAACTGTTTTTAGTCTTAAATGTAGTTTGTCAAAGGTTAATTCAATTAAACAAATGATAACTAATTTCATTATTATAATTATAGAAATAGGAATAGCATAAAAATCAATTGAATATCATTTGATCACTTGTATTAAAATTTTAATATTGTACCAATGCGTCAAAAACGATTTGTCTCACTGTAGGAATACATTCCAAGATTAGAATTTACTGAATTTCCAAGATAAATAGTAGGTACGAGGGAAAGAACTTTTTAAAAATGCATATCGTACTTCAATATTCATTTTATACAGGGTGTAACCACCAAAAGTAACTCGATTGCCTTAGTGTAGTTTGGCTAGTTTAACTGAATCTATGCGGCATCGGTAAAGGGGCGAGGAAACATGGCGGATATCTGTCAAAAACGTACCAATGGCGTACGGTACCTATTCTTATAAAAGTATTAAAAATAATAATAATTATATATAGAAACTGATTTTTGCTTTGCTTTAAAGGTGAGGTATTTTTCGAAAACACGGTATTTGTTAACAACAAATAATGTTAAGAATCGTACTTGAATTCAATAGGGATACGAAATAGTTCAAAATCTGACACTGACAATACCAACGCCACTGGATAATCAACGTCAGTCAATTGACAAAGTGAGAGAGAAGAACACACGCACGCGCTTGCTAATAGGAAGTCAGCTGGTCGCTAAGCAACGAATGCCTTTCGATAAATTACACCAATTGAGTTAGTTCGGATGGCGTGAGAATTATGGTTTTCGCACAAAGCTGCCAGAGCTTAAAGAAGCCCATAACAAATTTGGAAAAGTGTTCATCTTTCAATATTCATAAATTGAAAAAATAATGTTAATAGGTAAAATCCAAGAAAAAACAAGCACAATAAAGAATTAACGTTTAATCATATTGTTGGTATTGTTAATAATAAAAATGAAAATAAAAATTGACAGGTGGCTTTCTCAAGCTTTTTTATGATTCGAGTATATTTCAAAATAAAAATTTCATGGAAGCTGATCCCCTAAACCCCCCCAAATTTTTGTGTTCGTTACAATTCACTGATTATTGTGGCACGATTGATTAAACACATTATTTTTGAAACAGTTGATGTAGCTACGGATACAATTAGACATTAGCATCCATAAAATTTTTTGATGGCATTTCACCTCTTTACAATGCTAAAATCGAGCGCAGCGTTTTGGCGTCACCAGCTCTCTCAGTTTCGTTGCATACCAGTCCATATCGACAACCAGGCAACTTATTCTTTGCTCTCTCTCTCGTACTACTTATCTGCTATTTGTGATTATTTTAGTTGAGTTTTATGTATTCTACATTCTTCTTCCTCCGCTATTTTGAGCTTTTTCAGGTGCCCGTTCAGGCGGAAATGTCCCGTTAGGATCCCTGTTAAAACTAAGTGCAGTTTTACTTTGACTTATGCATTCATTTGATCTCAACGGATTGTAGTCACCCATCAGAATCTTTGATTGTCTAAGCCCTACTAAATCTTTCCAATCGTCAGATCTTCCCTTTTCTTCGGCGTTACCTACTTCTTCTAATATTACATTAGGGCTGATACCGCAAAACAGTTCCGGCCCCCAAAAGGGTCTTTTAGTTCAGTTAGTTTTTAATAAAGTTCGTTTCTAACAGGACCCCCTTGCTATTTAAAAAATCTGAGGGGGTAGCTGTCAAGTGTATCGGTAAAAAGGTGTGACAATTTTTTGTACATCATAAAACACCTCGATTAAAATAAAAATTGACGGGTTCGAAGATTTTTCATCTTTGTCTTGAATAATGTAGTTTCGTAGGGGGGCAATACTTAATATCCGCACTGTATATAAATTACGTTGACTGGCACCAATAACAATAATAACAGATTTTATATTTATCTTCTATAAGTTCCTTGTGGCATTACTTATTCTTTTTTCTTATTTTTTTGGGAATCAAACCACAATAATGTTTTTTTATTTTTTATTTCGACGTTTTGGTAGCGTTCCAGCTACCGTTGTCAAGATTAACTATACCTTGTTTTTAAACTAAGAGGAGCGATTTGAATTTAAGTTGGCATTTCTGCTGCCTAGTGATTGGTCAGATTGCCACCAGTTTCACGCAGCTCTGTTGATACCACTGACACTGACATTTGTCAGTTTTGTGTTTATATAAATAGTTATTAGTTCAATCATTTTATACCTCGTTTGTTGTTTATTGTTTATTTCTAACAAAGTGTTATATTTTGCCCAAGGTATTTGCTATTTTTATTATTTCTTTTCTTTCTCTTCTTAATAATATAAGTTTCACATCAAGTTTTACATACATTGCAGTACTATATTATAGTATTTTTCGATAACAAAACTTCTGTTCACTTTTAGTTTTGCTTCACCAAAGCCTCAAATTTAATCATACAATTGCATTTCTATATTCTCATCAATCCTCAAATTCTTAAAACATTTTACATAAACTACTTATTATAACCTTACATCTTTTCACAATAATGTGACTTTTGGGTACTACTTTCGCAATGACCTGTGGCCAATCATCATTCGATATTTAGACATGCTTTGATCCCTCTTTGGCCACGACAACAGCGAGCAGTACAATATATATTTCACGTAATTTTTTATTTAGTTCTAAAAGTCTGAACACGGCCGTTTCGGAACACACTCCCAATCTAGTAACTTTTAGTGGTGTGGATGAGGTTTCCTAAAATGCTCCTCCTAGTTTAAAAACAAGGTATAGTATAAAAATAATTTTTTGGTCCCTATCTGACACAACGAAAAAATTTGACAACTAGACAATCAATAATATTTTGAAGTTTAATACAACTAAATTCAGATAAATGTGTAGCTAGTATTTCAGCCGAATGTAGTCAAATTTGGTTACCAATGTTAGAAAGAGAAATTTCTAATAATCAATTACCTGCGTTATCAGGATAGCATCATAAGTTTTTATCCAGGTTTTCTTATGATTTATCTTTGGAATGGTTGTTAATCGATACACACTTCAATACACAAAATCACCAAACTGAGTTATACATATTTTGAAAACAAAAATAATCATACACAAAAAAGTAACAATAAACGCGTTTTTATTAACAAAATTTCCAAAATAAGCGAAAAAAAGCGCTATCCCAATAAAAACCGTTCCTGGAACGTGCACTTCACTGGATTCCATTTCTAGTGGACTACATCACAACTACATATCGTTAGAATGTCATAAAATAAAATATTTTATTTCACATTTTACCAGAGGTGTGATCTACTATGAATGGACCTTAATAAAATTTGACAACAAAGTTTTGTAGTCTTAAACTTCAAAATATTATTGATTGTCTAGTTGTCAAATTTTTTCGTTGTGTCAGATAGGGACCAAAAAATTATTTTTATACTATAAATAGTTAATCTTGACAACGGTAGCTGGAACGCTACCGAAACGTCGAAATAAAAAATAAAAAAACATTATTGTGGTTTGATTCCCAAAAAAAATTAGAAAAAAGATTTTATATTGTATTTTTTTCTACAGAAATATTTTATTGCGGCATATTTAATCCTATCTCCATATTATGGTCCAAATAATCACCCCCTAAATATACAAAGTTGGAACGCTACCGAAACGTTGAAATAAAAAATAAAAAAACATATTGTGGTTTCATTCCCAAGAAAATAAGAAAATATAACAAAGTTTAAATAACAGTGAATATATTCAGAACAAAAACATTTAAACAGAAATGACATTGACAATAAACATTTTACACAAAATCAACGAGGTTATCTAATTAGAACATGTTTTGTTTTCTTATAAGTGAACTCTGGTGCAATTTTATATTTCACGCTAATAGTCACAATTGCCGCTACTGGTTTATAGTTAATCCCTACTGGTTGAGAGAAGGGCATATAAAACAGTGTAAAAATGTTTGGAATACTTGAAAACCATCATTAGTCCTTTTTTTATTGATAGCAGCTGGAGTGAAATAGTTCCAACAAATCCATAAGATCCAGAGAACACTATATAACTTCTACAAGATGTACCTAATTTTATCCATTGGTGGATGAAAATACAGAGATTTTTTTAATTGAAATTTACCTGTCTCGGCAGCGTAGGTCATTGACACACACAGTTAGACAGGACTTAATACAGAAAATGTCTTGGATAAAGCTAATAACATTTTATTGCTGTATAAAAAGACCTTTCTTTGGCGCTATTACTATTTTTGTAGTCATGTTGCTGTTTGTGTTTTCATTCTATCATTATGTGCTTCACACTAACCGGCTTAGAGCAATACCGATATATAGGGTGGATTTTCGGAAGTCACTTGTGAGCAAGCCCAATACAAACCATTCATATGAGTATTCTATCTTTTCTTTTTTGCTGGAAATAATTATAGGGTCTATGTCTGGATGTATTCCATATAATTTTGTTCTAGATCTATCCCAAGAACTAAGTACTCTATGTTAAAAGAAGTCCTTCAAGTATATTTAAAGTTCGATTATTCCAGGTCTTGCCGGTGGCTTCTCATCGCCTAGAAACCGCACATTCACCAGGCATAGGCATAGGATGTGCTCTGCAGCTTCCACTTCTAGGTGTCAGAATCTGCACATGGCTTCGTCTGTCAACTCCATTAGCTTTGCGTGCAACCTTACAGCGCCCTGTTAACAAATATACTACGGCTTTGGCAGTTTTCCTATCTTTGCTTATTAGGTTTGCCGTAAAAGTTTCGCCTGTCTTTGTCCTGGTGAAATTGCCACCTACTTCCTTCTGGCAATATTTATTGGCGATTTTGCGACGCCGCAGAAGGATTCCGGTCCAATGAATGTCTTGCCGTTTCATCCGACAATCCGTTGTTCTTATGACCCTCGTGGCTTGGTACCCAGGCTACCACGTCCTTGTTATGGTCTCTTAGTGCGTTTAAGGCATCTATGCAATCCCATACTAGCTTGGAATTGACCTCTGCGAAAGCAAGTGCCTTCAGTGCAGCTTGGTTGTCGGTGAAGATGGCAACTGAATGGTTTGTCCTTTTCTGCCTTTTAATTTCTTCAAGGCAGTGGTGAATCGCCGTCACTTCCGCTTGGAAAGTTGTGACGGTTTTAGGCATCCTTATTGGAATAGCTATCCTTTGTTTTGTTCATCCCTACAACTCCGTCCTTGTGATCAAACTTTATCAAGTATTGATTGAACATCTGGATGTCATGTTTATAAACGTTTAATTTGGGTATTTGAATGTTTTGTTGAAGAAAGACATGCTTCTAATATAGCGAAGAGTTCACTTGTGTATACACTGGAATGTTATGGTAAAAGCTAATTTCAATTAATGCGCCAGAAATAGTGACCGAACACTAATATTTTGTACCGATTTTATTCCGGAAGCTGTTCCTTAAGAACTGATTAGGTCTTTCATAGGATATTGAGTTACAGCTAGATTAAAGATAGGTACATAATTATTCCATGGCGCTGCAGGGGATATTAGATTACGAGTTGTTTGAGATAGATCGATATCACAGAGTAGTAGACTGGCAGTTTTTGATAGGGATTTTAGTTTTGAAGTAGGGTTATGATTAATGTGCTCAGGTGTTATTAGCGGTTGAAATAGATTGTTAAGAGTGGTAGATACTCTGAATGAGTATGTTAAGTGTTAAGAAATGTCGTTGATGTCTTTAAGGTAATATATTGGTGCCATGGCAAATGTATTCAGCTAGACTAGATCTAAAATCTCCAAAACAGATCCGGAGAACGGAGTTTTGTAGTGTATAAGCAGCAATAGTCTTGTCTGGATCAGACTAGAGATAGGTAGACCCAGGCGTTTTCAACTCCGCATTGGTGATCGGCCTAAACAATTTACTTCAGCATCTCGCTTAAGCTGATTCCAGCTAAATCAAACATAAGACCCCATAATCTACGTCGGATGAATACTGGAATGTCATTTCTATTAATTGAGTTCGAAGTAATGGTTGCTTTTTTTACTGAATTTCATTACTTTGGACAAGGCTTGTAGTTTATTCACTGCTATTTGGAAAAGTCCCGAAGCAGTGTTTTTGTTATAACAAAATAGAGCTAAGTAGTCAACGTGAAAAGCAATTTTAACAGAAAGGCGGATGTTTATGGTTAGATTAAAAAGAGTGGGTCAAGTACTGCAGCTTGGGGAACTTTTCAACCACTTTAATTGTTCTTTAAGAAGTCATATTTAATTCAACTGTCAGAATAAGGAACTAGAAACTTAACTTTGACCTTTAGATCTGCTAGATTGTGTAGATCAATAAAAATTCCGTCAAATCTTTCATCTGACCTCAGAGGTAAAAATTTGGCAGTGCTGAAGGTTCGAGTTGTGCCACAGATATAGGTAATACTTTAAATTTACTATTGTACAAACGTCTAAGAATCCAGTGCCTGAAAGTTGCAGTTTCGAGGACGTGGCCAAATGCCAATTATTCTTGGTAAATTGAATTCTGTTTCGTTTTAATAATACAGATGCATTGCGTTTATAAATAGGATTTGTAAGGAAAGGACTCGGAGGAAAGACGCCGAATAAATTTTACTGATATTTTCATTAAACTAAAAGGCTGTAACTTAATGAGTGATGCGTTAACTTTGAGTCTTTGCTAATTATGTTATGAAGTATGTTTTCAATTGACTTTACTTTTTTTTAATCAATTTTATATATCCAGCTTAAATTTTTGAATTGTTGGAATCTTAAAAAAAAGTAATTAAAGTAAACCTTAGATTAAGGGAAGATACAAGGGTATATTATCAAATAATTTATGTCCCAACTGAAGGTATTAGGAATTAGAGCATCGAGATTTAATGTAAGTTTCTTATTAAGCTTTATACCCTGGCATCTGTTTCGAGGATCCTATTAGCAATATAGAAATAAAGCAATTTTACTAACAGAGGCGTACAGTAAAACAATATTTCAACAGTTACAGTTCATTCATAAATCCGGCTGAAAAATCAATCAATCAATTGACAAAACTCTATAAGCGTACCTAATGAGTTTAAGTAACTGCCGTAATAGCTTAATTTTTTAATAATCTGCACACCGTGTTACATCAGGGCTAGTATTAGAGTGCCATCGAGATTTAGCTAACGCCTCGGTAGATTACAATATTATCCTGAGGTGGGTTAGGGAGCACGACAGCAGCAAAGGTAACCGCATTGCTGATTCTTTAGCCAGGGAAGCGGCAGGACTAAGAATTCTTGGACCCGGCGACGCCTACGGCCTGACGAATTCGACAATTGCGGAACTAGCTAAACGTTACAAGAGATGCAGTCTTGTCAGGATCATCCTGGGCGACCCTGGGAAGCTGGAGTCGAAAAAATATTTGGCGGTGACCAGGAAAAACCTACGTTTAACGGTAGGATTTCTGACTAGCCACTGTCAATTAAGGAAACACCTCCATACAAAGGGGCTAGTGGACACACCTCTATGCAGGATGTATGTATGTATGTATTTTGGGGTAACATTACCTGAAAACTAAAAGATCTATTGTGCCCCCTTACTTCTACTTAGTTTCTGAGGAGAGTCTCAGAGACTAGTAGCTCCTTTAGTCCTATTTCCCGGAGGAATTTAAGGATATTTGCAGGCTTTAACTTAGGTAACTGTCCCTCTTCTATCCAGTAGTCTCCCAGGTGCTGTGCCCTAGGATTCTGAATTGCAGTGCAGTTTGCAAGTATGTGGATGGAGGATTCTTCTTCCATTCCACAAAATCTACAATCTTCTTCTTCCACTATTTTGAGCATTTTAAGGTGTCCATTCAGGCGACTATGTCCCTTTAGGATTCCTGTCAAAATTCTTAGTGCAGTTTTACTTTGACTTATGCATTCATTTGATCTCAACAGGTGTCTATTCAGGATGTGTCAACAGGAAGATGGCTCTGTCAGCCATGTCTTATACGAGTGCCCGGAGTTATCGTCAATAAGAGAGTGTGTGTTCGGTGAGTCTTGGCCTACACCTGCCGATATAAAGAAGATCTCTCCTAGTGACCTGTCGACCTTCCTGGAAAGGACAAGATGGACGATGATCTAGGAAGACAACTCCTCGGGAGGATGTACAATGTGCCTAAGTGCTAACCTACTCTAGACAGACAGCTTAATTTTTAATATAAAAGGCACTAAACTCGTTCTTATACAGGATGAATCACAGAAACACAGAAATAGAAAAAAAAAATGTATGTTCACGACAATATTATTTGGATGGTTTATCAAGGGCAAGGGCCACAAAAGTTCTTTACTCTGCCAGATTTCTTAATAAACTTTAAAACATCGTATTTATTTACTCACGCCTTACAGCTAAAAATCAAAGCAAAATATTAAGAAAAATGAAAATGTGCTTCACATGTGCTATTTCTAACAAAAAATTACGAAATTCTTTCTTTATTTTTTGACACGTGCTACACCCTCGCAGGAACGTCCCTGAGTTTTGAACTTTATCAACGCGTTTTCGAACCTCCTGTTAATTTTGCACTCCAATATCAATTAGCACATGGTTTAGCATTTACCATTTGAAACGTGTCTATTTAAAAATTCTACTACAAAATCATGATTAACTCAATGGGCTTGTTCAAGAAAAAAATATTAATTTAAAAATCGAAACTAAAACTCATTTTAAACGGATTCCCAAAATTTTAGATTTTTCCGCGAACGTTTAAGCCCTCAAATTAATTAAAGAAATGGGATTGAACGAAAACGGGGCGTGGTTACCTGTGACGTCACACTGCATATGCTATACCCAATGACGTATTAAAGATAGACCAGCCTTCACACATTATTACGTACACAATGTTTTGGTCGCAACATAAATCATGGAAAGTACAACGCACAGTAGCGTATATTTCGAAAGGGTTCATTTAAACTATTGTTATCGCAATTCGTGCTGAGTTGCCGCAATAACAAGGGTCCTACCTTAGGTGTAGTTACTTTTTAAATAAAGACCAAAGTCGTTAGCATGCCCAACTTAATGAATTAGATTTCTTAAAAAGCGGTAGGTACCTCACTCAGGAGTGGGTGCATCTTGTCGGTTGCTTTAATGTCAATATTTTGGTTCAGAGCGCCACCGAATTTTACTCCCTATGGAAAACGCGGAAAACAAAGGCAGGTACCTGGTAAATAAATTGAGCAGTCTAGGTTTGTGACCAAGATAGAATGTTGTTTACTAATAAATCTGTAGTACGGTATAATACAAGTAAAATTCTACATTTCTATACTTAATTGTACCTACTTAATTGTTGGATTATGACAACCAATAACTACTTAGCACTGTATGATCATACAAGCTTTACAAGCCAGTTCTTTTCTAAATCTATTTATAATATATTTATTTGGATACCTTAAAACCCACCCATAATAAAACAATATTTAACCAATTCTAAGAAATTTACAATAAGGGAAAACAAAAAAAATACAAAACGTAAAGGTTATTTAGTTTGGGTTTCAGCCAAACTAAACAGTCGAGTCCGGGTCTTACAGTCAATTTGTCAATATCGGCGCAATCACTATGAACTAAGGTTGGGTTCCAGCCAACCCTAGTTTAATGATAAAAAAATGTCAAATCTGGTAAACTAAGGTCAAGTAGTGTGAAGTAGTGAGATCAGTGATACAGGGATTCTTAACTAGAGTACTTAGCTGCTATGGTGCCGGTCGGAGTTCCAGCTACCTATCCGCGATGTAGGGCAACAACCAAGTTCCAAAGTGTCCAATTCAAAATTTCAGTATGATAAAGTCCTAATAATTATTGTCTCTACCCACTTAAGCCAATGAGCCAACCAAACGAGTGACTATCCAAGGGAAGAACCCTAAAATGATAAACCTTTACTATAAAAAAATTGCATACCAAAATATGCAACAACTATCAACCTTTCCTTTTAAGAAAATAATCGAAGTAATAACTTACCTCAACACAATGAGGGTTCAACTAAACGACCACGCTGGAATATGGCGGAATATGGCTCGATGTCAAAATGAGCCTGCGGCAAGTTCTTATCAAATATAATCCCTTTCGGTTAATACAGCGGCTTCTAAATATTCCAAACTACTGCCGACTATATTCTATTATCTTTCTGTGCAAATCAAATCCCGATTCAATACGGCTAAATCCAAAATTTTCCAAAATTCACAAATGCCTTGCACAACGATGAGAACTGCCAAAGTACGTTTCCCCAACAAACGTAGCGGTCGCTTCCCGTCCAATTTTACTCAAAAATGGCTAAATCAGTTTGACCAATAAACAATGGAAAAATCAAATTCGAAATCTATTTAAAAAAAACTCAACTCTTATTGTTTCAATTGGCAATATACGTTGGTTAACCCAAAAACAGAATCCAACACTTCCGAATTCCAAAAGTGTTCTCACTATTCTCAATAGTCTTGTCTTACTCACCCAAAATGAAAGAGATAGATAATCAATCGATCGAAGGCTGTACAGTTGACACACGCAAGGTGCACCAGTGTACCTTGTGGCGAAATTTCAATTGACTCTTGACAGTTCTACTATTTAACCAAAACAAAGGCATGAAAACAGAAAACAACCCGAAATATAAGAATTAGAATAAACCCAGGACTTCCTTATGAAAATGGCAAGAACTAATATGCATCCAGGTAAGCCAACTATATTTCATCAATTAATATCTACTGACTAGTTTATTTGTTTAATATACATCCAACAGCTAAGACAGTGTACAGAGTACGTATTTTCATTTAATCTTCTCCAGTTTCCTAAAGGAAAATTAGACATAGACCATTTATATGCAAAGATAAAGCTTAGTAAAATAATATTCGATAGTTATTTATAAGTATTTTGTTATATCTTAGACACTACACAATGACAAATCCAAGGCAACGAACCAAAGGAAGGTTACTGAGAAATCAAAGTTCCATGGAAAATACTAGAGTGGGGTAGAAAATAAATGACTAGAAGAAAGTGGATACACAAATGTTCATATAGAAACAACCTGAGTAAGTTCCTAGTCATAGAAGATCACAATTTTTTTGGTAAGATAGACTCGATTGTTTCCGAAGAAGTGTTTAGTGTTATGGTCATTTCATCATTTTAAACGGTATTTATGCTGATAATATTCTAGTTTTGCTATATATATTTGTGAGTGGTTTTATAGGTAATACAGTTCAGTGTTAACAAATTCATGTATAGTTATTTATTACCTCGTACTTGAAGAAAATTGGAAGCCTGTAATAGTAGATCATTAAATTATTTTATTTGGATCATAATGAAATTCTCAGAGAATTTAAACCATAACACTATTTTATGAAAATTATTTACGTAATTAATTTTTTCGTTTGAATAATTGGAAATTATATCGAAGATCGTAGCTTATGGACAAGTTATTTTTTTAATAGATACCTTTAAAGGATTTTGAAGTTAAAACAAGTTTTGCACTACAGATTGTAAACATGTTAATATAGTATTGAAAGGTTTTATTTTCAATTTCATCTAAACTCATAGTAAGCGTTCTAGACATTTTTCAGCTTCGCAACCAATAGTAACTGCAATTTTGGACGCTTTTTTTAAGTTTTCCAAAAGTTTTTTTAATTCCTAGTTTATACAAACTATACAATCACCTTCTAAAAGTATAGAACACCTGTTTGCAATGAATTTTTTTGTTAAAGATTTTTACACAAATCCAAAAATATTAGCAACTACATCCTTAGTATATTCACTCAAAAAATAAACCGAAAGATAATCATGGTAACGAAGATCTTTTGACAATTCTAAGTATTCTTCAGAAACCTGATAATAAAAAAAATAGACAATATTATTATGAAAACCAATGTTGAATCCCTCGTCTTATACCTATACTACGCTCATGCTACTATAACCTCACCTGTGAAATGACAGATTATCATTCTTTTTCCAAGTATTTTCACACAATATACATTTTCTCACCATCATAAATGTCTTAAATGCACCTCAATAGACAAATATCAATCAGAAAACAAATAAAAACACAATTATAATTAAAATCTTATTGACAAACTTCACCAAAATGACAGAAGTAGTTCGAGGTTGCCAAGCTAAAAATTTATAAACTATTTTACTTATGGCATTAATAGAACATAAAAAATTTAACCGAAAAACAAAAAGGTGAGCTGGACCGAAGGTTGGTCATACCTATTTTTAATGCTTTCCACTTTTTTCTTACGTTTTAATCAGAAAATGCTGCCAAAATCTAAAACATATTCATCAATTACGATTTTTGTTATACGAGATTTGGCATCATGTAAGAGTCTCGTCTTAAATATGTTGGGGACAACCAAAATGTAAACAAGGCTTGTCTATCTTTAATACGTCATTGGCTATACATAACGTTTGAAACGCCGCGAGTCGAGAGCTGTGTACTGTGTATATTGTAAGTACCTATCGTGTTGTGTGAGAATCAAAACGCTGGACTGTTGACTGTACTGTTTCGTTATTTTATTTTATAATGAGTGAGAAAAAAGTGGTAAATAAATACTGTTTGGTTCCTGACTGACATCCAAGAATGCACCAGAAATATCTATTTGTGTAACAAGGGAGCAAAATGATACTTTTCCTCCCGAGGATGAACTTTACTGCCCGACGAGTAGCAGAGGGCAGTAATCATTCAAGGGAGGAAAAGGCATTTTACTCCCATGTTATACATATGATTTTTCCGCATCTCTCAATAATAACAACTCATTTTTCTGAGTAAATACGAATATGCTTTTCTTCGGCCCATTGCTTGAAATGTAAATACTGTTTTTCGAATTTTTCTTTAGACTTTTGGGGCAATAGAGATTGTAATGTTACATTAACTTTCCAAAATATCCGGTGGTGTATTATCTATATCTTCAAATTCGCTTGAATCACTCATTTTTTAAATATTATTTTATATTTTGTTGATATATTATAGAGTACCTAACTCACTTTGAAACTGTTAATCTGTCAATGGACCATAGCATGCTATATAATATTTCCCTTTTTATAAATAATAACCTAAACATATTTTTTAAAAAATTTCATTGCAACTAAAAAAAATTCAAATGAAAAAAAAAATGTCTACTTTCAGCAATTTTGAATAACAAAATTTGTAGATTTTTGAAATTAGTGATAACTTATAAGCTTTATATAGCGTTTAACACAAATCATTTGTATTAAGTAGAGGAAGATATAGAAAATTATATATACATTAAAACAATGAACAGTGGAAAAGTTAAACTAAAACCTGGAGTTGTACCGAGATTTTTTGATTGTCAAAAAAATAGAATTACAACGCATAGTTCAAAGCCACGGTCACAGTTTTTATTAAAGTAGTCCATCACCATAAAGATATCGACTTCAGGTAAATTTGCAGAATCTGCTTTAATAAAGTATGCCAAGTATCTACTGAATACATTTTTAATAGCAACCACTAACACTTTTGAAATTTAAAGAACCAACTTTCTTATGTGAAACGCAGCGGTGTACTGCACAAATCACCTACTGTATGGTTATCTATGGTGTACTGCCGAATATCAGACCACAATATGAAATGTGACGTCGCAGTCGGTTCTGCCGCTTTTTAACGGAGCTCCATTTTCAACCTTTAATATCTAAGTAATGGGGAAAGTTGAAGAGCTAAAAATTTTACCTCTTATTTTGATGATTCAGTTTTACAAAATAACGGAAAAAAAACCGAGAAAATATTTCATTGATAACAAGCCCATTGTAGCCAAATAAAAAAATATTTGTCTAATTTTTAAAGTTTATTAAGAAATTTAGAGTAAATTGGTGTCAAAAATCTCTGAACAGGTTTAACGCAAGAAACTCGAAAAATATATACAGTATTGTCAGTGATGATGAATCCTGGATTAACTCTTATGAACCTGAAAATAAACGTCCGTCGGCTGTTTAGGTGTTCCAAGATGAACCAAAAACCGTCGAAAGCTATCCGTTCTCGACAGTGGCGGATCCAGGGTACTGGTTAGGGAGGAGGGGGGTTTAATGAATATAAAAATTCTTATATAAGAAAAGTAAAATACAAATATATTTCCAAAAGTCATATAAAATAATAAAAACAAACATAGAACATAAAAATGAGATCGTAATATATTTCCAGTCATCATATGACTAATAAATAAAACAAATAACATTCTGCAGATGCAAAAAAACAAATAAAGCATTCCTAAAAGGTAAAAATTATAGTGAAAACAACGTACCCTATATCCTATATCACAAAAATAAAAGGAAATCAGTCTACATTTCTGTAATAAGTGATCAAAACAGGTGGTAGCTGTTAGTCCCGCCGCAAAATGAGACGCAGCGTGAATCACGGCGAGTTTATGGCGGGAGAAAACTGCTAGCGCGAGTTCGGCGCAAAATAAAGACGTAGTAGGTGAGTGCAGCTAGTCACGGGGAGACCGTACAAAAAATACGATTGTAGTTTTCACGTTGAAGCTTGGACAGTTCTGAAAAATGACAACTACTATTGCACTGATTGATTCTCTATTTAGTTCTGAATCTGATTCAGAAGACGAGTTCGAAATGGTATCCTTCATATATTGATTTCTTTAGCGATTTCCTTCCATATTTCAGATTTTAGTTTTGTCCTCATGTAGTCTACATTACTTGTATCGTACCAAACGTGTCGAATCCGCAGAGCTTGGATTAATTTTTCTTCCATGGTTTTCAAAACACACGCCGTGAGCCGTGATCTTCTGAGAAAAACTGCGGCAACTACACTGCGTTCTGCAGGGTTTGCACTCAAATTGCGTCACGTCACGATGCGAAGAAATATGCGCATGTTATATTATTTATTAGGTTCACAAAAAGTCACCGTTACTAGCGCTGCGCCACCTCACCAAGCTGTGTCTCATTTTGCGGCAGGGCTTACTGTTACAGCTGATTCATCAAACTGTTGTTCAACAGTTTTAGGTCGCTTGATAAGAAATCAATCTAAAGTGGCATTGATTATTTTTTTACTCATTGTTGTCTGAAAAATCAATAAACTATTACAAATTATTATTTGTGAATTTGTTGGCTCTCCCACAACTCGTAATATACTTGAATTGATTAATTAGCACTCATACAAGCAGAGAGAACGATATATACTCTCAAAGATATAAAAAGATTAAATAATAAGTCCTACGTGCGCTCACTCACAGACGAAATGCAACTGAATACTGAAAACTGTAACTGAAACAGATCGGAGATTCTGCTAAGGAATTATGAATATTTCGGACGAGGCTGGGAGGGGGTAATTACCCCCTTTACCCCTCCCTGGATCTGCCACTGGTTCTCGAAGTGTTTCCAAAAAGAAAGAGGATTTCGAAAATCCAGCCTCCACCAAGACAATCAAATTTGTTGGACCATACAAAATACAGTCCCGACCTAAGTCATAACGACTTTCTACCTTTCCAAAAGGCAAAAATTGAGAATGAAGAAGAAGTTAACTCATTCAAAAACTCAATTTTGAATGTACCAATGGAATAGAATAAGTTCCAAAGGAAACAAAAATGAATTTATCTTCGTCGATAATACTTTGAAATAGAATAGTCTTTAAAAGTTATCTATCCTGATTTTTTTCTAGTTCTAAATGCAAAATATAAAAGACAACACCTGATAACAAATTGTTTTATTTGATATCATTCTATTTCTGCTCTCTCTGACTTTGATATGTCACTTTAAATGAAATGTTTTGTGGTTTGTTACGCCAGCGACAAAATATATTTGCATTTAAGGATCTAGACGTATCTTTGTAATTAAAGTTTAGTCTATCTGGTAATTAGTGTACATGGTTGAATATACGAGTATCAGCAAAAAGGGCAAGCTGAGAATATTTTAGCTTCCAACGTTTAATTATGGATGTATTAATTGTTGTTTGCGAAATTGCAATCAGTTAAAAGGTACAGTTTATGAGTCAAGTAATTGATATTCCACAGCCCAAATTATATTTGACTGACCATAAACAAAACTTAATTCTATGGAAAAATAACAAAAATAAAAGAAATTTTATAATAATGAATTAAACAATTCGTTAAAAATAAATTTAATGCCTAATTCCAGTTTGTCACTACAACATAAGTAACATAAAAAATATATTAAACTTAATTATAACAAGGCGTCGAAATAGTTTCATAATAAAACAATTTTAAACGCGGCAATAATGCGCATTGTTGTCAATATAAAATTTTAGCAATGTGAGTCTCAGACTGCCGTTAGTTTGAATTATACACTGTGTCCGTAAAGTATGGAACAAATTCATTTTTAGCTAAACAGGCAATTTTAAGAAATAATCCTGAAACACGTCGATTTTTGATTTTAATTTACCGTATTTTGAAATAATATTCTGATATACAGTGTGAATTACTTTCGAGTAATGACGTCACCGTCATTTTTTTTAAATGGAACACCCCCATTTTGTCTCAATTTTCGGATTACTCTAGCTGAGCTGATTCCAAAAATGTATCACATGTTGATTCCAATTGGTACAGGGTGGACAAAAATACAATAATAATTTTGTGTGTGCTCATAAAGTAACGCGTAACATTCTTTATTAGTTAAATTTACAATGTTATCAAAAATACTTCGAACTGCCGCCCTTGCTGTATTTGACAGTAACCCAAGCGGTGTACAAATTCTTGTTGAACCTTGTTTATTGCTGTCCGAATTATCTCTTTCAATTCTTCAATATTTGCTGGTTTCGTTTGATACACAACATTCTTCAGATGGCCCCACATAAAATAATCCAAAGGAATGAAATCTGGTGACCTCGCTGGCCATTCAATAGGTCCACGTCTACCAATCCACCTGTTCGGAAAAAAATTATCTAGGTATCTTCTAACAACTACAGCATAATGTGGACGTGCACCATCCTATTGAAACCATAAACTTCCACCAAAACCTCCAGGATTACTTTATAAGCACACACAAAACTATTGTATTTTTGTCCACCCTGTACCAATTGGAATCAACATGTGATACATTTTTGGAATCTTCCGTTTAGCTAAAAATGAATTTGTTCCATACTTTACGGACACAGTGTATAACGCACATATAACACACTATTTCTCGAATATGCTCCTGTTTCGGATTAATTAAGACTATAAAATTTTTGCCCAAATTGAAGGAGTAGCAGTTGCCACGTTTCCAAAGCAATCTCGTCTCTGTAACCATTACCACTAATATGTTTACCGAAATATGTTTTGCATATTCCCCAAACTTACTCTAAGGGATTAAATTGGCAATGATAAGGAAAACAAAACCTTTAATGATAGGCCAACCCCTTCATTATTAGTAAACTTTAAAATAAAATCGATGTTGGTCGCTTATTCATTCATTCGTTTCGGTTGTACTCAACAGTCCCAGTTTGACTGGGGGATTTTGAGTAGAGAAAATTAAAAATGGAGAGCAAGAATCTAGCAAGGAGAAATTGGGGCTGTAACCCAAAAATCCTGAGCTGGATGTACACTGCCATAGTGAGACCAATTATCACTTATGGAGCCATTGCGTGGAGTAGCAGAACTAGTCTATGGGCGACGGGAGAAAACCTCTCCATAATTCAAAGACTAGCCTGTATATGCATTACAGGAGCAATGAGAACATGCCCGGCGGCAGCCATGGAAGTGATTTTCAACCTCACACCACTACATATGGAGGTGGAAAGTGTTGCAGAAAGAACAAGATACAGACTAAGTAGAGAGGGAATCATTAAAAAAAACCACCTCCTTAGAAATCAAAATTCCTGGGACATTTCACAAGATGGTATGATGAAAAGGTATAACTTTTCAAATAAATTCGTTACAGAATTAAGCAGCAAGAAGGAATGGGATCCAAATATACCATTACCAGACTTGGAAAGAATGCCAAAGCAATAAAAGGAACTGGGATAGGAGTATACGGGCAAAAAACCAAACACTCTGAAAGCTTGGGAAAAACCACAAGTATCTTTCAAGCGGAAATTCACACCATAAGGAAGTGTGCCCAGTTCAATATTGACAAAGGATATAGAAGGCAAAATATTATCATAATGTCGAATAGTCAATCAGCCATTAAAGCATTGTGCTCTGTGTAATCAGTTCCACTGTGTAATCAATGAACTAGGCGAGAACAATACAGTAACCTTACTGTGGATTCCAGGACACACTGGAATAGAAGAAAATGAGATAGCAGATGGACTAGCAAAGAGGCAACCTTTTGGGGGCCGGAACCCTTTTGCGGTATGAGCCCCAATGTAATATTGGAATCTAGTAGGGCTTATGCCCGGTTGCAAGAACGCTTATTAAAAATGATGAATGATTAACGGCTAATCAATGAAATAATAACTTGTTAATTCTTCAAATCAACCATCATTTACACAATCAAAATGCAACGGATAGGTACCTGCAATGATGAACAATTGATCGACCATTATTTTTTTCGTGAAATCGGGTTCCCACTGATGGTTCATAATTTTTTAATCAACCATCACATGATGAGAGATTTGATTAGCGTTCTTGCAACCGGGCATTAGACTATCAAATATTCTGATGGGTGACTACAACCCGTTGAGATCAAATGAATGCATGAGTCAAAGTAAAACTGCACTAAGAGTTTTACCAGGAATCCTAACGGGACATTGCCGCCTGAACGGACACCTGAAAAAGCTCAAAACAGTGGAAGAAGTGGGATGTAGATTCTGTGGCATGGAAGAAAAAAGATTATTGGATAGAAGAGAGACAGTTACCGTAGCTGAAGCCTGCAGATTCCTCAGGGAAATAGGACTAAAGGAGCTACTAGTCTCTGAGACATTCCTGAGTAACTGAGTAGAAGTAAGGAACTACAATAGATTTTTTACGTCTCAGTGAATGCCACCCCATCATACATATATACATGATGCCTTTGTACCCGAATCTTTTATTTACTGAAATAAACATTTTGAATGGTTATTTTATATCTCTTCCAATTTTCTACATCCCCAAACTCAACTATGACAATTTCCGACAGTCTAGCCTGAAATTTTACATCAAGTTGCTATGTCTACAGCCATGCTTACTTGTGTCAAGCCTGCAGATATTCCAAGATTCCTCATGGAAGTAGGACTGTCTCTGAGACTTTCCTCAGGAACTAAGTAGAAGTAGGGGCACACTGGATCTTTTAGGTATCAGTGAATGTCACCCCATCATACATACATACATTATTTCCTGTCTAAAGTGCTTCTATCTTTGTTTCTCACAGAAGCAGAGTATGTGAATGTTTCATTCTATTTTCTATACATAGGTTCCTTGTGTACCTTGTTCAGTAAAATTTTTGTATGTCTCTTTCGGTCGTATAAAGTACCTACGAAAAAATTTTGAATACAGACAATTTTCGACGAATGGATTTTTGAGAGGAAGTGATGGAAAAAAACGTGATTGTGAAGCCACTGAAAAGCCGTAATCAATACTTTATTTTTACACACAAAAATATCCATTTTTATCAGTTATACATAGACAAAATATATTTGTAATATTTCAACCGCATTTCCCAATTTGAACAATATTATTCGATATCAACCACACCCTTTTGATAATAATCATATATCCCCGAACCATCCGGTCGGCCCATTGAATACCTCCAACAAATTTAACTTTCCTTACAAGTTTACAACAGAGAGCTGGAACGAAAATGGGGTGCTCACCCCTCTGCGAAACTTGGACGAGCCTCGATGCTCGAGACTGAAAGGGCTTTTGAACCTATAAATCGTATTTGTGTTGCTTACATCACTTGAAAATTCCATTTTAATTGTCTCTTATATTATATTGATTGATACTTTTATCACGTTATGACGAAGAAGTTTCTTAGCAATTTGTGAGTTTCGTAGAATTTTGGATGTTTTTGAATTAATTAATAACTTGATTGAGGAGGCACATTGAAAAGATTAATGATGACCTGCTTTCGAAAATTATTACATAGAAAATGGATTTCAGTCGTTATAGCTAGTGGAGTGTGTATGTCTACAGCTAAATTAATTGAGACAGGCTTCAAATAATGATAAGAAATCCTCTTAATTGTGCAGGGCTGTAATTAGGAAAATTTCATTATCTTCAATACAAAGAAAAATGTTGATTTGAATAGAGGATGTCAATTGCATTTCAATTTATCAACTGTTCACCAAACATGGAATATTGCAATCCATCATTGGTACGTACAACCTTAGATCATCAAGAAACTATATTAAATGCGTTTTCAGACAAAAATGAATCTTTTGACAACACTCCACAATAGGTTGTCAAAAAAGCATTAAATAGAAGATGAGTGGACATCTACATATCCTAATGAATGTCGAAACTGCTCACCACTAGAGTAGTAGAGACGAGGCTGAGTGAAGACATCGAAAATTGCGGATGGAACAATATTTTAGGGACTGGGACAATCTTTTGGGGGCCGCATCGTTTATGCGGTATCAGCTCCAATGTAATACAGGAATAAATGGGCAGCGCCGGAAAGATCTGACCGTTGGAAATATCTAGTAAGGCCTAGCTGAGAACAAATTAATTTGTAACCCAGAGTAAAACTGCACAGTTCTAACAGGTGTTCTGACTGGACACTGTTGCCTGAATAGATCAAAATAGTGGAGAGAGAGAAGAATGTAGATTCTTTGGAATGGAAGAAGAAACCCCCATTCGCATACTTGCGGATAGCATAGAACAACCTAGGGCACAACACCTGAAGACTACTGGATCGAAGAGAGACACTTACCTAAGTTAAAGCCTGCAGATATCCTAAAATTTCTCCGGGATAATAGGTCTAAAGGAGCTACTAGTTGAAACGTTATCTTTACAGTCAACTATAAAAATATATATACAGATTGCGAAAAGTCTATTCGCGCCATACGATTTACACAAGTACGACAAGGAAAATATGAGCAGAACTACTTGAAAGAGAGAGAAGAATAATTGTGCTCTCAGCGATGGGCATGTAAAAGTTTAAATGTGAATTCTCTCTGTAAAGGACACTGTTGCCGGATGAAAGTTTTACCTAATAGTGCATAAGCTCGAAAAAAAGTTAACGATAACGAGACAAGAATATCATTTCTACAAATTAATCTGCGCTTCTGGCAACAGCGGTTAAAATAGAGGGGCACTGAACACACCCCTAACTGTTTTTGGTAGCTTTAAATTAAAACACGCCCATCGCTGAGCGCACAATTATTTTTCTCTCTCTTTCAAGTAGTTTTGCTCATATTTTCCTTGCCGTACTTGTGTAAATCGTATGGTGCGAATAGACTTTTCGCAATCTGTATGAACGGAGAGGCTTTCGGCGGTCTGTGTATCAATGCCTTTGAGCCAACGCGGTAGTAGGAAATTGTGCAGTATTCCTAATATCCTAATATGAATTTTTCTTAAAAATGCATGGTTTGGATAAATAGTTTATAATTTAAAGGACGTAACGTTGTAGATGTGAAGATTTTTATATAAAGTATTATCTAGTTATACAAAATGGCTACTAATTTTTAGGATGGCTTTATTTTTTCTTATTTAAATTCTTTTTATTCACATTTCCCCTTTATACTTTTTTCTTTGGATTTAAATTTTCTGTATCTAAAATAGATGTTTGTCCAGAACGAATGGTTACGCTGTAACTAAAAAAAAATTATAATTATCCGTACAAATATCCAAATATGTTTCATTTTGTAGTTTTCTTTCATATTTGTAGAAACAAATTATTATTTAGCACAATTTCTTGGTCGCAATTTCTGTGCTAATAGATTTCCTGGGTCACAGAATTCCTGGGCTAATAGAGTTCCTGAGTAAAGACAGTACCTGAAGAAGATATCTTAAATATACCGTTCCTGTGCCAGACCAGGTTCAGGATATACTATCCGACAGATAATCAAGCTTTTGGCTTCTACCATTTTTAATATAGACCGTTCCTGAAAGGCTTGGTATCTTAATATTCCGTTTCTAACAAGACTAGGATCTTAAAGAGCTGTTCCTGACAAGACAGCCCTCTGTAATGATGTCGTGTTGGCATAACTCAAAACGAAATATCTTGGAACGAACTATACCTACCTAAACTATAATGGGTACAAAATAATGTAATATGCACTTCTCGTCTGACCACTTTGTTGGTAGTTGAAGAGTAACCCAAAAAGGGATTAAGATAAGGTGGCCATTCTCCTAAAGAATAGACCCTACGGATATTTCGTCACTTTGAAACGTTGTTTTTATTTTTATGGTATAATAGAAACCTGATTAATGTTCCAGCTGGTAGTGTACATTTGAGTCGAATATTTTGCAGAATGATGGAATATCAAATATTTCTTAGTTTTGAAAGACTGATTATCTAGGGATCCTTTCTTAGCTCGGTAGGAATACTCGCACTTTACGACAGGGTGAACCTGGAGTATTGCGAATAATTTTGCACGTACTTGGCTCAGGGTTGTTTCTTATATGAATAGGCAAAGCTGGTAAAGTCAACCAAGAATAATTTAGATAAAACCGCGTGTCCGGTTACGGCACTGCTATGTGTGAATCGACCTTAAATCTAGCTTTCTAATTTTTGTGATTATTATATACACTTATTATGCAAATTTCTTCATATACCATCACCATAAAAATTTGTCATCGGTTTCTAGGAAGTGCTGTGCGTATATATTTTTCTAATTGTTCTAAATGGAAATCATCGCAGCAAATTACCGTTTATTACACCGTAGGTACAAATTAAATGTTGTCCTGTATAAGGCAACCGATTTGAATTTAATTGGTTTATTAAAAGGTTGTGACGATCTATTGATTAATATATAATTATATATTATTAACTTCTGGTAATTGCTAGTATGATACTAAAATGATTTTCTATAAAGGGATTATGAACATTGACACACTGTTCACGGAAATTATTTGTATAAAAAAATGTAGATATACTAGGATATATTGAAAAATTCTTAGCCTACTATAAAACCAAACAAAATTTCAATGTCAAAATATTTTATTACTCAACATATTCTCCCCTTAATTGGATACATTTATTACAGCGAACCTGCAACGTCTCTAGACCTTTAAAAAAAATGTTTCTTCTTGCTCTGCAAACCAGACCTCCACAGCTTTTATTACCTCCTCGGAAGAAAATTTACGACCTTTTAAACTTTTTTTCAGTTGAGGAAAGAAATGATACTGGGACGGAGCCAAATCTGGTGAATAAGGACCCCCCTTCTAGTAATTCAAACCCCAAGTCACGAATTTTTTGCATGGCAACATGAGATTTGTGTGCAGGGGCGTTCTCCTGCAAAAACAAAACACCTTTGGATAGCTTTCCGCGTCTTTTCTCTTTTTTCCCGTAGAGTGGTCAGTAATGTCGAATAGTAATCTCCAGTTATTGTTCTTCCCTTATCCAAAAAATCAATCATGATTACTCCATAGCAATCCCAAAAAACTGATGCAAGAACTTTTCCAACAGATTTCTGGACACGAAACTTCTTAGGTCTTGGAGAACCAGAGTGTCGCCATTCCATCGATTGTTGCTTTGTTTCTGGATCGTAGAAATGTACCCAAGTCTCATCCATTGTAACAATTCGGTTTAAGAAGTCTACATCGTTTACAAATCGAGCACAGATCGAACGCGATGCTTCTACCCTTGCACGCTTTTGGTCAACATTCAAACATTTGGGGATCCATTTTGCAGCAATTTTTCTCATTTCCAAATTGACGTGAACTATATGATGAACGCGTTCGTATGAAATTTTAAGTGCTTCAGATATCCGTTTTAGCCCAATTCGACGGTCTGATAAATCATGTCATGAACTGCATCGATATTTTCGGGGACTGACACAGAAACTGGCCTTTCCGATCGGTCATCATCTTCAATGGAAAATTTACCTCTTTTGAAGCTTGCAGTCCAATTTTTCACGGTCGCATACGAAGGACATTGATCACCAAGGGTATTAAGCATATCTTCGTAAATCTGCTTACCTCTTAACCCTTTTAAATACAGGTACTTGATGATGGCTCGATACTCCAATTTTTCGATTTTCACAATTTCGGTGGACATCTTTTTTCTGTTAATTTATTGCGTAACTCTGGTTTACTTTTCTGACGTCAAACTTCACACTGACACTTGTAATAAGTTATTGTTCGTTGCTATGGTAACGCAATATTCTGTTTATGCATGGAATTGGTCTAGGCTAACTAGATATCAATACATCCTCGTACAGATTATTTTCCACACGCTGAATACCCTTTGGAAAAATATCAAATTAATACTGCAAATGAAAAAAAAAATTGTAATAGATAAAATAAAATCGAGCATTCAATGGGGTGTTGAACTTAACAAAAATATGTTTTCTCAATGTTAATAGTTAGTGGTGGACAAAATCATAATGGGGAATGAATTATTTTCAGTATTTTTATTCTATAAGTATAGGGTTTTCATGTCGATTTGAAATTTCAACTTTTGGAAGATTTAAATAATCCGCCATTTATGCTGTGACGTATATACACTAAAAGAGAAGTTAGCTACACATAATGGTTGACATAGGACCACAATTCTGTCGTCTTCTTTTTTAAAATTGTGATGAAATAGGTTATGATTATGTCATATTGCTTTTGTAATGAATGAATTAGGAGTGGTTTACATTTATCAGTATTAGTTTTCGTTAACGTATTTACAGTTAGTTTTTATTTTTGTTAGTGTTAGATATTTTTCGTAAATTAATAGAATTTCTGGGTTCGTACAGACAAATACACACACACATTTAAATATTTTGGCATCTCATTGAAGTATATTGGTACTACAAAAAATATATGAACTTTACTTATTTTTATAAGTCAGACTTTTAAATAAGTTATCAAGGTAAATATTACAAATTTATATTTCATCAGTCGGACAAATAGTAGTGACCAAACATCCCCTAATCCTAAACACAAAAATGATTTAGCTGTGAAAATCTTTTGATGTTGGAATGACAAAAATAAATAAATTTGGAGGTGACAGCTAACTCTGGGATATACTGAGAACTATGATAAATGCTTAGAACTTTACTCGAATCACAATGAGAAAAATTATTTTAGCGTACGGTTGTGTTTTATCAAATATAGGTATTTGTTGACAATATTATTGTATTGAAAAAACACCTAAAAAGTGTTTTTTTTTGTGAGTCGGACGATTCGTTGGTTGACTTCAATGATTTCAACATTTATAGATGATCCACGAGAATTATTCAGGAATGTCGACAAATAACCCTAGATATGTTACAAAATGTTTGAAACTCATTTGAGGCTCGATTGTATCCAAACCAACCAATGGAAGTCAATTTAAGCAACTTATAAAATAATTTAGTATTGTTTTGCTGATTTGTTATGAATTTCGCTTTCTAAATCCGTTTATCGGGGTGAATCAGTCGTCATCCTCGGCTTATCATTCCACTCGTTCACTGATTCGCCGTCATTTCTTCCGGTCTAACATCATCTTTTCCCATTTTGTAACTCCCCCCTGCTTAAGTCCTCCTCTACCTCTGCTAGCTATTTCGATCTGGGTCTTCCACGTCTTCTTTTTCTCCCTAGCTCCCATTGTAGTATAGCCTTTGTTACTGCTTCTGTTCCTTATCTCCATATATGCCCAAGCCACTCGATTCTTTGAGCTTTAATTTTGCTTATGTTATTATTAGTAAATTGGAATTATTCGTAACTCCAACTGATTCACTTTTTACTTATGTATTATACATTTTTGTAATCCTCTTGTAGAAGAGAATCCAACAATACAATAATGTATAGTTGTGAGTAAAATTAGTTTGCACCGTTTCACAATTTGTCGGCGAGATAAAGAAATCTGTAAGCAGAAGCAGAAGCGGTTTCAGACGAATTTTTCATTATTGCAGGATCCCAACGCACTAGCGATTTCTGTACTCTATTTTTCCGATGAATAGCAGTTTGACCGATAACTGTGATAATGGATTTTTCTGAAACTTTTGTCAATTATGTATTCTTTCAGCAGATCCATGCTTTGACCCATTATTTTCTTGTTTCAGGTGCCTGGGACGTTAACACTCCATGTGGACTAAAATTTCAAGATCATTTTTCATAGACCAATCGGAAGCTACATTGTACCAAAGAGAATCAATTGTTCGCTTATGGGTAGTTCGAGACTAGAAATGATTCAGGGCTTTTTTATCTTCTCGGCTTTTTAATCCTCAGAGAGACCTTGCCGCATACTGTTATTTTTTTGTGAAACAGTGCAAACTAATTCTACTCACAACTATATAGGGTGTCCTATTTAAAAATTTGTGAGGGGTTAAAGTTGTAACACTGTTCTCTCCTCTAGAGACAGATCCCGGCTAGAGACTCTCTCAAGGGTGGACCGACTCCATGTTAGTGTCACACTAGGTATGTCAGAGGGTTGATAGACTATAAGAACTTATAGCGCTACTACCTTTTTAGATATCGACGAAAGAAAATGAATTTAAATTAATAAGAAGAGAAACTAAGGTGAGAAAGGTAGAAACACCTTGTAGAGTTTAATAAAAGTTAAAAAAGCAATATTAAAAAAATTAAAAATGTACGTTAACCCGGATACTTTATAGTAGTTAGGTACTTAGCTTAGTTAAGAAGACGAAGAGGTCTGGCAGAAACAGAGGAAGCGAAAGATGTCTTGAAGCTGAGGTTGGAGATGTCTTGAAATTCGGAACTAGATCTATCTTGAAGCTGAGGTTAGAGATGTCTTGAAATGTATCTTAGCATGTAACTGTAACCTGGCAGTGTAACGGTATCCTCCTAGCCGCTGTGCTTATCACAGCAATTTAAGGTAAAACTTAAGATAAAATTGGAGAGACGATAAAGTATGTCTTTGCTATAAGACAGTCGATAGTGGAAAAAAAAGGGCGATCGTTGTAAAAATGGAATCGGCCGTTGACATAATATGTCAATTGTCTTAACGGTCAACGAGTAGGAGAAATTTGAGATCACAGAACTATAATTATTGGAAGTGGTTACTATGACGGCGAGCGGAAATTAGAGAATTTATTTTGTAAAATCGAAACAGGTCGATAGACGTCATGTTACAAAGTTATAACGTCAAAAAGACGTTCCCCTTTATATGATTTTTGACGTGTTTTTTCATTTTTTCTTTTCATATAAGTGACGACTTCGGAATTATGTGGCGTGGATAGTTTTCATTGAAATGCTCTGTATATTATACCATTAAAATATTTATGGTATAGAATGGCACATGCTTACTTTAATACTGTGTATTTAAATAAGGTGTTGGTATTTCCGGATATATAAATTCAATCATATCTTCCGTTCGGTATATTTTTTTGCATGTCATGAATGATATTTTATCGGATATTCCACACAAACATAAATGCGGTGAATAATGTTATTGCGGTTATAAAACCGATTTAAGAGTATACTCACATAGGAACTGTGGTAACTGCGTTTTATAGTCGTAAATATTTTCTCAATTATCAGTCTATGCACATACTTTCATAATGGAATATTTAATTGAAAGTTAATTCAAGTATTTGTTTTTTTTTACTTGTTTTTATAATTTATTATACTCTATTCCACTGTTTTTGTATCTCAGGAAGAGTTACCTAAATTTTTCTATGTGTATACTTATATGGCATGAATAAAGCATTTTGGAATATTCAAGCAAGTTGTGCTGCCGCTACTACAGAAAAATAAAACAATTTGTGGAATTGTTTTAGAAAAATATACAATGTCTTTCCCAAAATATGCACCATATGGGAAACTTATTGAGTAAGGCTTTTTCGAGGTATAAAAGCTTGAGTATCCCCTAAAACAATCAAAATATTGTAAAAAACACGTAATATACGAGGAGCCTTCAGAAATTTGATTTAAAACAATTATTTTAAACAAGAGAATCTCCAGATTATCAATAGGTTTGGGCCGTATTACTTATTTTGTTTTAATGTTTTGAGATTTGATATTATTGAATATCAAGTTTATGCTATACCTAGTCCTGTACAATTTTGAGCAATTTTCATCGTTAACAAAAGTTAAAAATTACTTTCCACCAATAACATTGAAAATTATAAGAAAAAATTTACCGTGGTTAACACAATACTAATGTTACAGAATATATACAGACTTAAATAAACGTTTAGAGCAGTGGCCTTAGCGTGGGTTTTCTCCGCCCGGGGCCCATCGCAAATTCACCGCCTCCCTTATTTTAATTATTAGTTCAAAGTTTGAATATTTTATTCAACGGAACTAATGTATATCGTACAAGTTATTGAAAGTCAGGTTAAACTACCACTGTTTTGGAAGGAAATTTGGGAAGGAATGACGTAAGGAACCGGAAAAAAGGAGTGTTATTGTTTCATTTGATTGAATAACTGAGTATAGTTGTGAATAAAATTAATTTGCATTTGCACAATTTGTCGGCAAGATAAAGAAATCTGTAAGCAGATCCGGTTTTAGACAGATTTTTCAATATTGCAGGATTCTGATGCACTAGCGATTTACGTACTCTCTTTTTCCGTTGAATAGTAGTTGTTTTACTGATAACTATAATACTGGATTTTTTTGAAACTTTTGTCAATTTTGTATTCTTTCAGCAGCTCCATACTTTGACCCAGTATGTTCTTGTTTCAGTTGCCTGTACATATTTTGTATAATTTTTTGCGTAGATCGCGACTAAAACATACCAAATTTCTTTCTGTCTATTGTCTAAAATCCATACTCTCCACTTTCAGAAATTCCAAAACATTTGGTAAAAAATTTTAACAATAAAAATATTCATGTTCTATACATACAACAATTAAACAACTTATCATATTCACTGTGACATGGAATCAAGCAGAATAAAAAAATTAAACTTTGACATTGTTTATTCTTCTGTTTACTCTTCTAGTATATTCATTGTTCAGAGCCAATAACAATATCTTCCTCTTCGAATGGTTTCCAAATGTTATAATTTTGATTATTACCAACAAAATAGTTCTAGTCAATAAAACAAATTCTCAATCACAGCAACATCTAAGAACACAATATCTCCTATATAACAGAAATGAACTAAACCCACACTGGGACGTTAACAGTCCATGTGGACTAACAATTCAAGTACATTTCTCATAGACCAATCAGAAGCTACATTGTACCAATGAGAATCAATTGTTCGCTTGTAGACAGGTCAAGACTGGAAATGATTTATGGCTTTTTTATCTTTTCTGCTTTTTAATCCTCAAAGAGATCCTGCCGCATCACGATTTCATCTCGTCTCCTCTCTTTCACACCTTTGCGGTTTCTCCTAGCAAATAATATTGTGGGAGCGATTAGGAGTTAATATTTTTATTTCCAATTCCAAAATTCAAAAAAGTCGTGCTGCTTGCTGCCCTCTTTTGTATACCGCCGGTCCCTGTTGCCCTATCCACGCTACGCCACTGTTATACAGGATGTGGTATTATATCGTTTTAGCAAATAATGCTTCCTATAAAAAATATGAATTGCCAAAAAGGAGATTGAGAAAAATATATTTCAGCCTAAAATTTGTTCATACCGCGTAGTATCTATCACTTACTATCTTAAATCATATTAAAAGATCTTCGTCTGGTCTCACGAAAGCTGGATATTGTTTACTATGATTGAAAGTATACAAATAAACCAAAAAGGCTATTAATACATTTAACAACAGAATTTACATTACAAATTGTAACAGCCAAGAAAAATGGTTTAATTTAAAGGATTGAGTGCTTTATAGTATATTTGTTTGTATATATGTATATATTTGTTTAAGATAACATGCATTTCAAATGATTCTATAAATTTGGGTCTACTTATCATTTTCTTTTATGAGTTTGAACGAAACTGCACACGCCTTTCTAAATACCACCAGATGGATGGTTGGTAGCGGGATTTTCGTGTCTATGCGTTAATTAAATAAATATTGTTGGCATTTGATCTGTTTCGGTTTAAAAAAAACTTGTGATACGATTTTAAGAAATGGTATGTAAATGTATATAAGTGTTCAAGAATATATAAGTGCACGAGAATTCGATTAAAAAAATAGAAAATAGACTATAGTTTGTTTCAAAAAGTACATAGAGTATTGGAATGCAATAATCCTTTAACAACCAGATGTTTATCGGATATTACAGAGTTGTACTCAAACTTGACCAAATATTTTACAATTTAATAGTAGAAGTTCATAAAAGAAAACTTGTGGTGGATCACTTCGAATATAAAATTATGTGCTATAAAATAAAATAGTTTCCTCGCCCACTAAACAGTTACTACTAAATTGTAAAAAAATATTTTGTCAATAAACCGTTTTAACGGAAGACATGTTGTGGTTTACAGCAACCGTTGTCTACCGATTGGTTTTATAAGAGCTAATAGAAGCTAACTGTAATTTGAAGAGTAACTGCAACTGAGAGCATGGTTAGGTGTGTAGAGTCAGACCACAATAACTTTGGGACACCACGTGGTCGAGGGTGTGGCGTATCAGCCAGTGGCGTTAAACTTTGACATTGTTTATTCTTCTGTTTACTCTTCTAGTATATTCATTGTTCAGAGCCAATAACAATATCTTCCTCTTCGAATGGTTTCCAAATGTTATAATTTTGATTATTACCAACAAAATAGTTCTAGTCAATAAAACAAATTCTCAATCACAGCAACATCTAAGAACACAATATCTCCTATATAACAGAAATGAACTAAACCCACACTGGGACGTTAACAGTCCATGTGGACTAACAATTCAAGTACATTTCTCATAGACCAATCAGAAGCTACATTGTACCAATGAGAATCAATTGTTCGCTTGTAGACAGGTCAAGACTGGAAATGATTTATGGCTTTTTTATCTTTTCTGCTTTTTAATCCTCAAAGAGATCCTGCCGCATCACGATTTCATCTCGTCTCCTCTCTTTCACACCTTTGCGGTTTCTCCTAGCAAATAATATTGTGGGAGCGATTAGGAGTTAATATTTTTATTTCCAATTCCAAAATTCAAAAAAGTCGTGCCGCTTGCTGCCCTCTATTGTATACCGTCGGTCCCTGTTGCCCTCTCCACGCTACGTCACTGTTATACAGGATGTGGTATTATATCGTTTTAGCAAATAATGCTTCCTATACAAAATATGAATTGCCAAAAAGGAGATTGAGAAATATTTTATTTCAGCCTAAAATTTGTTCATACCGCGTAGTATCTATCACTTACCATCTTAAATCATATTAAAACATCTTCGTCTGGTCTCACGAAAGCTGGATATTGTTTACTATGATTGAAAGTATACAAATAAACCAAAAAAGCTATTAATACATTTAACAACAGAATTTACATTACAAATTGTAACAGCCAAGAAAAATGGTTTAATTTAAAGGATTGAGTGCTTCATAGTATATTTGTTTGTATATATGTATATATTTGTTTAAGATAACATGCATTTCAAATGATTCTATAAATTTGGGTCTACTTATCATTTTCTTTTATGAGTTTGAACGAAACTGCACACGCCTTTCTAAATACCACCAGATGGATGGTTGGTAGCGGGGTTTTCGTGTCTATGCGTTAATTAAATAAAGATTGTTGGCATTTGATCTGTTTTGGTTTAAAAAAAACTTGTGATACGATTTTAAGAAATGGTATGTAAATGTATATAAGTGTTCAAGAATATATAAGTGCACGAGAATTCGATTAAAAAAATAGAAAATAGACTATAGTTTGTTTCAAAAAGTACAGAGTATTGGAATGCAATAATCGTTTAACAACCAAATGTTTATAGGATATTACAGAGTTGTACTCAAACTTGACAAAATATTTTACAATTTAATAGTAGAAGTTCATAAAAGGAAACTTGTGGTGGATCACTTCGAATATAAAATTATGTGCTATAAAATAAAATAGTCACCTCGCCCACTAAACAGTTACTACTAAATTGTAAAATATTTTGTCAATAAACCGTTTTAACGGAAGACATGTTGTGGTTTACAGCGACCGTTGCCTACCGATTGGTTTTATAAGAGCTAATAGAAGCTAACTGTAATTTAAAGAGTAACTGCAACTGAGAGCATGGACAGGTGTGTAGAGTCCGACCACAATAAGTTTGAGACACCACGTGGTCGAGGGTTCAGTAAAAAATGTATCCAAATCAGAGCGCAAAAAAACTGCATCAACTGAAAACAAATCTTTAGCTGCTGGTATCTGTCCTGTTCGCAATAAAAAAGTGTGCCCAGTTCAATATTGACAAAGGATATAGAAGGTAAATGATTATCATAATGTCTGATAGTCAAGCAGCCATTACAGCGCTGAGTTCTTGTGTAATCAGTTCCAAAATGGTGTGGGAATGCCTTGGCAAACTTAATAAACTAGGCGAGAACAATATAGTCACCTTACTGTGGATTCCAGGACACACTGGAATAGAAGGAAATGAAACAGCAGATGAACTAGCGAAGAGTGGGACTGAAATACCCTTTTGGTGGCCGGAACCCTTTTGCGGAATCAGCTCCAATGTAATATTTGAAGAAATAGTTAAAGCCGAAGAGAAGATCTGACAATTGGAAAGATCTACTAGGGCTTAGGCAATCTAAGATTCTTCTGGGTGACTACAACCTGTTGAGATCAAATGAATGCATAAGTCAAAGCAAAACTGCACTAAGAGTTTTAACAGGAATCCTAGCGGGACATTGTCGCCTGAATGGGCACCTTAAAAAGCTCAAAATAGTGGAGGAAGAAGATTGTATTTTTTGTGGAATGGAAGAAGAAACCTCTATCCACATACTTGCGAACTGCACAGCAATTCAGAATCTTAGGGCACGGTACCTGGGAGACTACTGGATAGAAGAGGGACAGTTACCTAAGTTGCAGATATCCTAAAATTCCTCCGGGAAATAGGACTAAAGGAGCTACTAGTCTCTGAGACTATCCTCAGAAACTACATTTACCTAAGTTGAAACCTGCAGATTCCTCAGGGAAATAGAACTAAAGGAGCTACTAGTCTCCGAGACAGACATTCCTGAGGAACTGAGTAGAAGTAAGGGGGCAAAATAGATCTTTTAGGTCTCAGTGAATGTTACCCCAAAATACATACATACATACATTTGTCCTGTTCTTGAGTACTAGACAAATATCGAGAGAACTTGATATTTTGCAAATATCTGTAATGAAAACTTTCATTTAAATTATCCATATATTATTATATATTATATATTATTATATAGCCTTTCCAAAATATGCGATTTTCAATGACAAAACGTTGTTATGTTTATGTTTAAATGTAAATGGACAAAATTTTGAACATCTCTTGTGATTTGTTGGCTGCTTAGTGAAAAATTATGTATATTGTTTAAATTTGTAACTACCTATCTTATTTTTTATTGTCATCAATTCTTATGTTAATAAAATCACAAGTTTGGAAAAGTATTTTCAACAATGTTTTAGATGCATTGCTGTTTCACAGAATAGTTTTTGTTACATATTCTAACCATAACTAGTTTGGTAGTCATTAAAAAAAATACAAGAAAAATATTTTTTTATTTCATTATTGAAAAGTGATCTTGCAGACTTCATGAAAACATTAAATATTTTGAAAACTATACATCTTTTGATATGTAAAGGTTATGAGTTTTTCACGTGAAAACCATTGAGAAATACAAATTTGAATAAAAATTGCTTCAAATGCCAGTGGCGTAAAAAATGGGAGGGGAAAGGTGACATCTTTTTCTAAATGTACACCACAGGATCAAGAATTGAAAATTGTTTTTCCATCAAAATATGCCCTTTTACATTTTTAAACAACCTGCCAAATGTCAAATCAATTTATCCATCCATTTTAAAGTTATCAAATGAAAACATTTAATTTTTCATAACTTCAACACCCCGTATCTCGAAAAGTAAATGAGCTGGACCCCTCATTCCTTATATCATTTTGTTCAGTTTTATGAGAGGTATCTACATGCAAACGTTGTAAGTGTCATTTGAAAACACCCTGTATGTATATTTTATCAGAAAAATTCGCTGCGCAGGAAAATTAGTAGTGCAAAATAAATAAATTAATAATATACCTTCCATATTTTTGTTATTATTCATTTTTTTAAGATGGCGATCCATCTTTTTGAATCATGACAAGCAAGGCGCGGCGACAATTATATCAACGTTATTCGATATTTTTGTTGTAAGGTGCCTCACAAAAGAATAAAATAACTGTATAAAATTTAACTTATATCTAGAGGGCGCTAAACTATTATTAAAATGGTTTTAAACCGCTCTATTAGATCTCTAAGAAATATAATTATAAAGGTTGTAAAGACAGATTATAATATCAATCTGAAAAAACATACTTATAAAATAGTTTTTTAATTATCATATAATATTTTATTGAGATGATATAAGCATATGTTAAAGAACTGAAAGATTTTATAATTTGGGCCTTTTTTGGTTGTATACATATTATATTAGAGCTGTAAAGAGCGTTATAGGATGATCGTAGTACTATTAGATATGTTGTATAGCATTTTACAGAGCCCTAATAAAACTGATTTTGCTACTTGGGATATTTTGTCCCAGTTGTATGAAGCCTAGTTAACCTAGTGTTTAGAGTTAACCTATGACATATAACCTATAATTTTACAAATTTTTCATATTTACAGTGGAAAACATGGATTATTTTGATGAGTTAACGGATGATGAGGATTTTCTAAAAATGATAAGAGAAATAGAAGAAGATTTATGTACTTATTTCTATAAAAATTTTGTACCTTATTAAGATTTTATACTTGGTTTTAGGTTTAAGGAAAAAAGCACGTATTTTTCGAGAAAATTTAAATCATATTGAAAAGTGGACAGGAAATTCAAGTTAGTACCAATAATTTTGATAAAATGCATAAATGTCCGTATTGCCAACATACAAATATTAATTTGACTGTGTTTCAGTTGATCACATCCTGAACTTCTTTCGTACAACGATTGATTGATTTGACTATGGTCAACTTCTCCAGAAAGTGACCTCTAGACTAGTATGGGATTGCATCGAAGAACTGAAGAAGTTAGCCAAACGGAATAACGTCAAGCTGACTTGGATACCAGGTCACCAGGGTATCGAGGGCAATGAAAAAGCTGACGAAGTGGCTGAAAGAGGGTCAGAGGATACGCAGCCTGAACCAGGATAGATTCTCGGTATATCGAAAACTATAGTACGAGACCTGGATCAGAGAACAACATAAAAATTTCTTAGTAAACGTCCCAAGACAAATGCACGGGAAAACCTTCATAAAAGAACCATGCCTGAAACAGGTTTCATGACTGGTTATACACCAGTAAAGGAACACCTGTACAAACTAAAACTATACAACGGAGACCTTACATGCAGATTATGCTGTAGGGAAACGTTTACAGTGAAACATATGCTGTTTACAGGCAAGACTCTTGATAGCAAAAGACAGTTATTACTTGGCCAACCGCAAGGAAATACTGAGCTATATAGGAAACACCCAGCAAAGAACTTGTACAAACTTGTGCAGGAGACAAAGGTGCAGGTGCTGGACTGGTTGCTATGAGAGAGCACGAGCAAAAATACAAGTCATTAGGTTATCGGAGACTTGTCAGACGGGCTGGGGAAAAAATGCTCATAATCTGAAACTGGTTCAGTTCACCAATTGGTTAACTACGTTACATACACCTTCCCTTAGGGGTTTGAAGTAAGGAACCACTTCCATAGCCGCCGTTCTGATGGAGAGATTATCTCTCGTCGTTAATAGTATTTTAATTCTCAGAGGATAACTTCTTCAGTTGTTGGTATTTCTGTAACTGTTTTAATGCAATCACAACTTTCGCTAATTTTCTTTTCTTCTTTGCCCTCTGACTATATCATAAAACAGCGACAACCTCCGGTAAATAGGACGGGTTATGGTATTTATGAAGAGAGATAAAGATAAAGTATATTAAAACTTTGTAACGTAGGAAACTACAAACCACCGACTAACAGTTGGATCTAGACTGAAATGTTGGACTTGAGAGTTGGGCTCCTGTATGACCGGACTGCACCCGTGTTCGTCTGCCTCGTGTGTAGATTTATGGCATGCAGGAGATATGAGAGTTTTGTTTGTGTTGTATTTTGTTCTTTGTTGTGATTCGAGTTTACTGGAATACCCCCAGTAATTGGAATTAATAATAATACTTTTTTTATGTTTTTTCGCAATATTTTCACATCGGCAGATATACACAACACGACAATCCCTATTTTTGACCTTTCAGAAATTAACGAGTACTCCCTATTAACACAATTAAACAAAATGCATATAATATTTAATGTATTACTGTGGCGAAAACGATATTAATAAGTATTCGTAAAAGTAAAAGGATTTTTTGAACAGAAAAAAGACTACTTGAGGTTATCTAACCGGAGAAGACTAGTTTCCTTGGCCTTATGCGAATTGCTTTTGCAAATAGCAACACTACATATTTTTCCTCCAGGGATCTGGTAAAACACAAAGCTAAATATTGGAATCCACCTAAAAGGTGGTTTTTTTTTATTTTTTTAAAGGAGCCGTCCCTTCGCCTGCACCACCTCAGCCTCTTGGACTTATTGTGGATTCTCCTAATGTCCTGACTACAGCTTATTCAGCCAATTCGTTCACTGTATTAGCTCATACAGGTTCTTTACTGGTTGGTTGTAGAAGTCTTCTTGCAGTCATTTGGGGTCTTCCATATAGTTTTTACCTCCTGTGGTCCAGCGTCTCACAGTTGAATAATATGTGCAGAGCTGTTTCGGTGTCCTTTTTGCATCTTCTGCATGTAAGGTCTCCGTAATACAGCCCAATTTTGTTCAGGTGCTCCTTTGTGGGAAAGTGATCATTGATAGTAGTGATTTCGCTACTTTTTCTGATGGTTCTTTTATAAATTTCTTCCCATGTGTTTGCCTGGGCGTATTCTTCCAGTGTTTTTTGGGTTGTTCTTTTACCCACCCTTTTAACCATGACCTAGTTATTTAAGGACATGTCAAAATGTTTTGGTTTTTATGGTATATATTTTGAAAAACAATCAAATAATTTTGATGCTAAACGTTTAATTTCTTTTGTTCTCATAATATGAAAAGCAGTCCTCGAGCTGAACTGGTACAATACAATTATTCGTGATTCGAATGTAGACGGCGTAAATCCCGAAATTGTTTATTAAATTTCTGAATTATTTATATAATTGTTAAGTGGAGCTAACATTTCTTATTTGATCAGCAGTGAAATTATTTTTTGTGATAAATATCATATAACTAGTAAACTTTATTATAAAATTCAATTCTATAGTTATTTTTATATCAATAAATCTCAATAAATTTCTGCCTGCTGCTCTTTGATGAGTCTGCTTTGAATTAGCCTTTCAATGTCGTTTTTATTTTTTTCAAAATTCTTTTGTTTACTTTTCGTTTAGTTTCTTAACATTTTTGTTACCACAGTGCAACAGTTTAATGCTCAAATAAAATACGTTTATTACTTTATTAATTGTATGTTCTCTCTACTTTGTTTCTGATTCATTATTTGAATTAAATGTATTAATCCGTTAAGCTCATCCGTCTTACTATTTGTTATATATTAGATCGGCAACACTGTTGAGATTATAGGAACGAACGAACCCGTGCGCCTTCTTGACACGATTGATAAACTACCATGCGTTGTTGGGAAATTAGGTATGCATTCTAGAACTCGGAAATAAATGTACTTTTTATGTCAAAAACAAACTTATTTTGCTTTATTTGCCAATTTATTTCACGATAGGTCTTCCATGTGTATTGAAGAGTTTTTTATTCCTACATTTACGTTTTTAAATCGAAAATTACATGAATAATACATATTTAATTAATTAAATATACAACAAGTTAACAGACACCGTATTGTAACAAATCAATCAATCAATCAATCAATCAATCAAATACTGACGAAAATTTCAGTTCCATGCCAAAGTATCTGAGTGAAAATTCATTGAAATTAAACAAATTTAATTCTGATTTAAATTTTAAGTTTAAATTTCTCTCGGTAGAGGGTGTTTAATCCTTATCGTATTTGATAAAAATGAATAGACGGTGGCGGCAAAATGAACTATAAAAAACAGATAAATGTGACAATAACGCCAACTGAGGTGAGAAAAATACTTTTTTTCTAATTTGTACGATTCCTCCTTTATATTTATAATTTTCTATAGCGTTGGATACAATTTTCGTAGAACGAAATATGACTTCCATTTCGCTCGCGTTCGCGTTAGATTCCGTCCCCTAAGTGACACCAAGGGGTGAGTCCACAACACTATTAACACAATATATACGGGTTCAATCAATACTTGGCTAACATTAAATCACCGTAAGATTTCTTCCCTTCGGTTTTATGTGCCAATACTTGTATCTAGTACTTGTTTGATGTGTAATTAATGAGTGTTTGGAAGATTGGAAGATACTTTTCATTTAAGAAGTAATTGCTTTATTATTACTATTAATGATTTTTGAGTAATTATGGAAATAAAATAAATAGTCAATTGTGGAGTGTGATAAATAAGAACACACTTTGTTTTGAAGCTTACATCTCGGATTTCAGATTACTGCTCAGAACTTTTTTAACAATGGAAGTGAGAAGATTATTATTCAACACATTGACACAATATGCAGACACAGATGAGAAGCACGGACTGAGAGTCCATATCAGTGTGTAAGTTCTGCAGGAGATAAGTTTAAAGTAAATAGGTCTGTCTGCGACCCGTGAAGATCTTTTGCGACGACACCAATTCATATTACACCAAATAAATTTTATCGATTAGTTTGTATCAATAATTATCTTATAAACACGACACGTCGAATCTTCTGACTAACTACAATCTTCGAAAGATGTGTCACTGTGTCCGTAAAGTACGGAACAAATTCATTTTTAGCTAAACAGGCCATTTTAAGAAATAATCCTGAAACACGTCGATTTTTGATTTTAATTTACCGAATTTTAAAATAATATTCTAATATACAGGGTGAATTACTTTCGAGTAGTGACGTCACCGTTATCTTTTTTAAATGGAACACCCCCATTTTGTCTCAATTTTTGGATTACTCTAGCTAAACTGATTCCAAAAATGTATCTTATGTTGATTCCAATTGGTACAGGGTGGACAAAAATACAATAGTTTTGTGTGTGCTCATAAAGTAATCCTGGAGGTTTTGATGAAAGTTTATGGTTTCAACAGGATGGTGTACCTCCACATTATGCTGTAGATGTTAGAAGGTACCTTTTTCCGAACAGGTGGATTGGTAGACGTGGACCTATTGAATGGCCAGCGAGATCACCAGATTTCAATCCTTTGGATTCTTTTATGTGGGGCCATCTGAAGAATGTTGTGTATCAAACGAAACCAGCAAATATTCAAGAATTAAAAGAGAGAATTCGGACAGCAAAAAACAATATTTCCCAAGATACAATAAACAAGGTTCAACAAGAATTTGTACACCGTTTGGGTTACTGTCAAATACAGCAAGGGCTGCAGTTCGAACATTTATAAAGTCATGTATTTCATCACATTCTGTCCGCTAGACAATAAGTATTTTTGATAATATTGTTAATTTAACTAATAAAGAATGTTACGCGTTACTTTATGAGCACACACAAAACTATTGTATTTTTGTCCATCCTGTACCAATTGGAATCAACATGTGATACATTTTTGGAATCAGCTCAGCTAGAGTAATTGAGACAAAATGGGGTTGTTCCATTTAAAAAAAATGACGGTGGCGTCATTACTCGAAAGTAATTCACCCTGTATATTAGAATATTATTTTAAAATACGGTAAATTAAAATCAAAAATCGTCGTGGTTTAGGATTATTTCTTAAAATCCCCTGTTTAGCTAAAAATGAATGTGTTCCATACTTTACAGACACAGTGTATATATCTTTCGAAGATTGTAGTTAGTCAGAAGATTCGACCACAGCATGATGCAATTTCTTATTAAAAAGTTAGTTTTTCAGACTCTGAAAAGGATTGATTGATCTGTGTTTTATAAACGGCACTAACCTCTAAACATTTTGTTGTTGTCACTTAACAAAAAATGTTTTTTTATCGATATTAAGTAACTTCCCCCATCTAGCGTATTTGTAAATGTGAGCCATCTTTTCCTCCTCCGCCATCTGCAGCTGCAGTTGGTTATTGCTGCAGCCGCATTCGGAATCGTATTCACTTCTTCCACACTAACAAAATAAGACGTTTTTGCTCTCTCACGCTATAAAGTAAGTAAATTTAAAAAAGACAACTATTGTTTCTTACCGCTTGTTAAATCGTACCGTTATCTTAGGTAGGACTTTTTTGCAATGGTGTTGGTGATTTTCACACATAATCTCCCCAGTGCTGGAATTACTGCCCGACATTTTTTTAATACATGAACTTTCTTTAAACTAAGTAGAAGTAAGGGGCACAGTAGATCTTTTAGGTAAATGTCGTATATTTACGTCGTTAATCTTTTGCCTATTATGCTAAAAAAAAACGATTGCACGTTAGTGTATTTAATTCTGCGTTTTAGATCATATGTTTGAGTTTCAGTAATTTTTTTGTAGATTATCCTGAAAAAATAACTCCCTAACGAAAAAATCGATGTTTATCCAAATTAGTGAGACTGTTTTGTTAAACAATATAAAATAACAGATAAACTATCAACGTTGAATTACAAAAAGCAGAAAAATTAAGTGGATAAACTCCGGCGAAAAGATTATTTGTATGGAGGAAGCTGTTGTGGGTCCGAGGGTGTATCGAAAAAAGGACAATAACCGGAGAATATTGCCTGGGGAGGTAATGTGGTACAGACCGAGGCACATCGGCTTCACCTGCGTCGGTGGCTAGTTGGTGCAGTAGCAACAGCTGTTGTCTGGTTTTATTTTTATAAAACACCCTCTAATATGTTTCATATAACGCGAGTGTAACAAGTTGTTGAATGAACATATTTGTAGGTAGTGGAAATCATAAAATGCATGTTATTTTGTGGAAAATATAGTTTGCGTGAGAAACTAAAGTTAGGTTCAGCATTTTTATGATTACATAGCGCTTGAATATATCACTTCTAGTAATTAACAATTAAGCGTGCACCAGTGCCGTGACAAAATTAATACGGTCTCGCTAAACATATTTTGTTTTATAGATTTCGAATTTAAACTAATATAAGTAAAATGTATTAGCTGAATTATTCTGAACATTGAAAAAGCGAAACCATCAATGTTCTCTTCAATATTATAATCTACCATTTACCGCGACTGCGTCTTACAAAGGTCAAATAATAATTATATTATAACATATGGGCTAAAAAGTCCCGGGCCTTACACATAGATGGCGCTAGTTTTATTACAATAGCCTGTTTTTAAGTTAGTACTAACCTTAAAAAGACAGCTGTCAAAATTTCATGATATTCTATTCATTAGTTCGTGAGTTATTGTGCTAAGACTGACGCTACTTTTAATATTTTCAAAACAATGGATCAAAAACAATTTCCTGTTTTAGTTTTACACTGCTCCTTGATGGAAAAAAACCGTTCAAGCGAAGCAATGGCTTGAGAAGTGTTATGGGGACTCCGCTCTATCAGAAGCAACAATAAAACGATGATGCGGAACTTAGTGGACGTCCAAATGAGGCGGTAACACCAGAAAACATCAAAAAAATCCACAAAATCGTTTTGAATGATCGAAAAGTGATGTTGCGTGAGTTAGCTGACGTGTTGGCTTTATATTGCATGAGCAATTGACTATGAGAAAGCTCTGTTCAAAGCGCGTTTGCTCACTGTTGACCAAAAACAAGAACGTGTCGATGCTTCTGAGCAGTGTTTGAACATGTTTAAACGTAAAAAACCGGAATTTTTGTGTCGATATGTGACAATGGATGAAATATGGATCCATCACCTCGCTCCGGAATCAAAACGATCATCATATAAATGGACAGCAACTGGAGAACCTTGTCAAAAGCGCCCGAGAGCACAACAATGAGCTGGAAAGGTTATGGCCTCGGTATTTTGGGTTGTACGTGGTGTAATATTCACCGACTATTTTGAAAAGAGAAATACCATTAACAGTGAATATTATATATATAGCGTTATTGGAGCGTTTGAAGGCCGAAATTGCAAAGAAACGTCCACACATGGCAATGAAAAAAATTTGGTCTCATCAAGACAGACAACGTGTCACAAGTCAATCAAAGCAATGTCAAAACTACATGAGCTGAACTTCGAATTGCTCCCACATCCATCGTATTCGCCAGATTTGGCTCACAGCGACTACTGGCTGTTCGCAGGCCTAAAAAATGCTCGCCGGTGAGAAATGTCGCTCGAATGTAGAGGCATATTTTGAGGCAAAAGATAAATCGTTCTACAAAAGTGGTATTGAAATGTTAGAGCGGCGCTGGAAGCATTGCGCTATTCTTGATGGAAATTACGTTGATGAATAAAACGTGTTTTCTTTGTTAGGCCCAGTACTTTTCAGCCCATGTGTTACAATAGCACCTAGGAGCTTTTCCTGCTGTCTTGGATTCCTATCTCCTTTAAATATTTCTCTATCCACCTCGTCCTTGGCATTTATTTTCTTTTCCTTTCTCCTGTTACGCGATTCATAATATTTCTATTGCAATTCGTCATACCTTCTCCTTCTCCATACATAATTTGAAAAAACTTCTTCGTCAGAACTATCCACCCTCAAGCAAGAACGAACGCGATTGTCAACAAATCCGCCCTCTCAATGCATCGCTTATAAACGCCGATGTTAAATTTATGCGATGCTACCTAGCTTTCATACTAGTTGTAATAAAATCATGTCTACAAACGCTGTATATTTTTATGTGTAATCTCATGAACGTTGTAATCATGTTTAAACGATCGTGTGATAGACAACGTTATATCTACAACGGCAAAATAAGGAAAACGTTGTTTTAATTTATAAACCATGACATTTGTCACATTTTTTTAAACTCTACCTGTCACTATTACAAAAGAGATATTCATAACACTAAAAAATAGTTGTGAAAAAATAGTGTGAAACCGTCATAATTAAATGTTGTAGATAAATAAACAAGTATTTTGATACCTAACCCCACGTTAAAATTATAATAATGGGAAATGTGCTCTTGTATGATCAACGGTAGGTCCGAACTTTCGACGGACAAACTCTGCACATTAACGAGAAAGTAGGTTTAGGGTTTCAACGGAAACACTGGTTACACAACCAGACGCGTTTACGGACAATAGTTGAATAGTTTCAGTTAATAATATCCAATATCACTTCCGTAATAGAGATGTCGATAAATGTGTTCAATTTAAGTTAATAATTAAACTAGGATTAAATGGATTGGTAAATTTTGCAAACAAAATAGGATGCTGGAGTTTATAATCTATTGAAGAGAATTTGCCGTAATATAAAGGATGTTAAAATAATACGTTACGAATTTGAATTTAAAAATTGTAAATTTAGAAAAAGATATGCTTTCAATCCAAACGTCATTTGCTTAACCATAAGCGCAAGTGAGCCTTGCATTTCCAGAAAAAAAGAGATCCAAAAGATTAAGAAAAAATGAATGGGAACAACCTAAAAAAATTAAAAGATATCCATCTGTATATATAAGTATGTATTATGTTGTATCCAAAATTCTGGATGGAATCTTATATAATCCCATCCTATAACCTCAAGACCACATACCATTCCAGAATTACGTCATTGACAGGTCGGCCATATTGTGCTGGAGGGCTAGTTCACTGGTAACCAACCGATAATATAGTACTAATTAACAATTAGTTGTTGAAGGTATCTAAAATGTTTATTGTGTTGTAGTGTTGTTGAGTGTGGAGATAAGGTATCTTATTTTCGATTTTCGAACCAAGGTGACTATTCAATTGATCTCTCTGTGCAGCGAAGCGATGCTTGGGTTAGTGCTTTCAAACGGGTCACCCTCAGTGATTTACAGCTTTGAACATGGCGTGGGTGATCTCGACATTTTATCGAAGGTTAGTTACTGTAGCTATATCAATGAATTTTTGTTCATAAAATACTAACACACAAAGTTCAACCCCAACTAATCGTTTTGATTGCCCTACAGTACAATACGGCCAACCTGTCAAGGTCATGTGTCTTGGAATGGTCTATAGAACAATATTCCTAACCTCATCAACTATTCAAGAAGATTATGTACCGTCGACCGATATGATTCCTTCATCAGAATAAATCCACCAACTATCTAGTTGATCTTGAATCTGAAATACACGAAACACGGTACGTTGCAGCTGACTTAAAACCCACCCAAAAAAGTCTCCAAGCTGCACTGGATAACCTTTAGAAATGGTCCAACAAAACGCGAACCACCAAAAAAACAAAATGCTTTCTCTGTCAATTTCTCGACTAAATCTTTAACGCAAATTTATTCTGGACATACAACTTTAGAAACCTGAAATATCCCTGTCATCAAGACATTAACCTCTTGAACTGATTATCAGATAGCTCTTGGGGAAGAGAAGTACAAAACTCGATTAAGGATGTATGGTATATAGCTCAGCTGAAAAGTAAGTTTTAAAAGAGCTGGAAGTTATTCATAATACAGGATTCTCCTTACATGAACGGCTGAACCGCGTATTTCATCAATATTCCACGATTCCTACAATCCTCATTAGAATTTTCCTCATCCATGGATCATGAACAAACGGGTAATGGAAGAAATAGGTCAAAAAGAAGAGAAGATAGATTTGCTAGTAGGGCTAAGACAATCAAAGATACTCCCTGTAAACTACAACCAGGTGCAAAAAAGCTTCTATTCACATACTTGCCGAACGCATAGCAAAACAAAATTCGTTGTTACAGCACATTCCTGCATAATAGAGGAACTCTTAAACCTGCGGATTTCCTAAAATGTCTTCAGGCAATGAACTACTAGTCCCTGGGACATACGTGAACACAAGCACATTAATACAGTCGCATCAAAAATACATGATGGACTGTCAGCTGCAATTCTCACCGACAACCTTCCCTGGACTCCTTTCCACATCGTCGTTGAAGGAAGTGAAATAATGGATCAAATGGCCCGTGAAGCAGCCACAAATAACTGTTGTGTCGAACTGAACAGACTGGTGTCTAGTGATTATATAAGTGGTCACATTGCTCCAAAAACTTAAGAGAAATAAAACAAATTGCACTTCTGCAACAAGATAGAGACTCGTCTTCAAATCGGAAATACTCGCCACATACCCTCAATATATCAAAGAAACATATCATGATACATATCTAACATTCTTGAAGAAAATTGCATCCTAGACAACGTTATCAAGTTTTTAGAATAAATTGAACAATTTATAATTTTGTTGTTAAAAATGAAGTTGTCGCTTAAAATAATTTCCGTGGTTCAGATGGTATTAAATAGCACAAAATACTGTGTCATATTGTGCATCCGCCATTCAGAATTGTTAGTTTGAAATATGTTTTATCTCCAATGTTGAATCACAAAACGATAAAATGGAGCAATTTTATGAATATTACAATCGTAGAGCTTTGGCATTACTGCATTCCACGTTTTTTTCACAGTGGTCGTTGCAAACTGTTAATTGAAATTGTCTGCGCTTTTGTGTTTTACACTGACTAAAATAATTTAAAAAAGCACACCATAATGGAGAAGCAAATATAAAATAACAGTTATTATTATTTCAATCAAATAAAACGGGTGATTATGATTTTCATCGATAGGAAATTATTCATTAACTAATCACAGTAATTTGTTTTTGTGCGAATTGATAAAACCGTAGGATTCTAATCCTCTCGAATCACAAATACATAAAATAAACTAAAACGATTATATGTCGTTGAATAAAAGAGAGGCGAACGTTGTAGTCGATGAGGGTTCCTTGACAAAAGGACAATAAGACGAGGAAATATAGCCTGGGGTTGATGCTGTGCTATAACAGAATTGGAAATTGGGAATATATAAAAACAGGTCTCTGAAATTGTTAAATCTTGTATGATTCTGTTTTGATGTTTTGGGATTATGTTTTTCTCAAACTAGCAAATTTTTCTCCGATTCATAAGGGTTATAATCTGGGCCCATTGCTATTTAACATATTTATGAATGATTTCCTGAAAGTATTAGATGTTGATGTATTGTTATATGATGATAATAAAGAGATAAGCGAATTAGTGAATGGTGTTCAACGAAAAGTCGTAGTTACAGATTTGGGGTAATTTTTGATAGGAAACTTCTTCCACCCCTTACATAGAAAATATTGCATTTTGCATTAAAACACCGCATACTTATATTTTTATATGTCAGTTTTTAACGTATGTGAAAACTAGCAATTGTTGTAGCATGTTTGACGTATTTCTTCTGGACAAATTAAGTTTGTTCCCGAAGTAAGTTCATAACTGTTATGGACACATTGAGTCTGCGCAGTATAGAACAAGCATTCCAGTAGAGCAGAGTTCAGTGCAAATTATAACTGTTTGGTGTTCCCGCAAGACTAGTAACTTGTTCAAAACGAGATCGTCAGTCGTTCTCTGGTTTCCAAAATAAAAGGAGAACTTTTAATTTCGCGCATGCGTTTTCATATAAATGACTCTTCTTCCTTCAGTTCTTTTGCTTTTTAATAACTATGTTTTTTGGCTATGTTATTTGTTTGATATTTGAGTGTATATTATTGTTATTGTAAACAAAATGGATGCTTTTTTTATTGAGAGTGAATCAGACGTTGAATTTTTGGAAGATGATAGTGAGTTTTCAGAGTTTGAGTAGGAATTATTACAAGATCGCCCAAAAAATGAGAACTACATTAAAAAAACGATATAGCAATATAATTACACTGAATTTGTTGAAAATTTTAGGATTCATAGTGTGTGTAAATAGCATTTAAAGACAATTTGAAAACAATGATTTATTTCATTTCCAAACAGATGGAAATGACAAAATAAGCGCAAAAGATTATATTCTTATATTCTTGTGGTTTGCTGGTCACCAAACCTCGGTCTAACATTTCAATTAGTAGTTTGTTACGAATGATCCGTCGGGCTACATACTTTGTATATTTATAACATAACCTTATATCTTCTTTTGTTTCTTATCAAAATACTCAGCAAAGAATACTTTTCAGAACTGTTCCAGCACAGATTTGTTTATAACCTACTTGGTACATTATTCTGTTCACTCATGTGCATCAGATAATTTCAAAGTTCAAAACTTTTTCTTTTTATTACTGAGAAACTGTAAATCAGAGTGTATTAAATGTGCCTGCTCCAAAATAACTAAATTAGGGTTTTTATGTCGGTCCTTTTGTTCTTGAAATTTACGTAGTAACGCTACATGGTCCTAGCTAGACTTGTGTGATAATATGCAAATTATTATATCCCGCATTTGATATCTAAATATGCTTTTGATCATTATAACAACTTTAAAGGACACACAATACAGAGCGACTCGTTGAAAACAGCCCACCCCTTTATCTGACAATATTAATCTAGTAGATTAATAGTATATTCTTTAACAAGGCTAGAATGAAAATTCGATGCGAGTGGATAGTTCTGAGAGCGAGCCGAAGGCGAGCGTGATGAACCACGAGCATAACCTATACTTTCTCCACGATTTATTTTACAGACCTCAATCACAATAATTATTGTTTAGTTCATATAATAGCCTTTTTGGTGTGCATCATTGATTGTTTATATCCTTCTAACACATTACTAGATCTTTCCAATTGTCAGATCTTCTCTTTTCTTCGGCTTTACCTTAGGGTCTTATAGGGTGCAGACGTAATTCTTTTACAGGACTATATTTACTAATGTAAAATTATTTTAATATGTAAATTGAATATATAATTTGTTTTATTTTGCAGTGTTTAGATATCCAAGTATTATTAATTTCATAGTCTTTTCGAATTTGGCTGAATACGATCCTGATGATTTTATTTATGTAATTAAACGTTAGCCATATATCAAAATAAGAAACAATATATCAACATACCCAAAATCCGGATATACGTCACAAACGATGACGCACACCAAGAAGTCTATTACATTATGAACTCTATATAAACACTCAATAATTATATTACATTTTCGAATGGAAACATGACTGCAATAATTTTGACACTGAATCAAATTTTGCCACTGTGATGACAATAAACTGCGTCAAGGCAAATGTTATCATTGCTAACCAGTGTGAGAATATTAGTCTATCACAAGAGAGAGAGTGAGAATGTAATAGTACATTCTTCAACGAGTGTAGAATGATGGCTATTATTCACTCGGATGAAGTTGGGATTATCCAAGTGAATAATAGCCATTCTACACAAGTTAAAGACTATACTTTTTCCACGACTATGCATAAAACAAATTTTTTCCATTGTTAAATCGCCTTCGTAAGTCAAGTATCTCTACCACTGAGCTATCGGCCACATTCATTTATTAATATTTAAAGAACTTAAATACCTATAGGTAACTCATAACTATTTTAATAAAAACCTTTACATTTTTAAATGAAATTATCGTCACATTAGGAATAATAATAGAGATAACATAAATATACGTAATTAAACATATTAAACCTTTACTATCACTACTGTTGTCCATTTTGTTCTCTATATTATATCATTATTTTGACGTTTTAAACGACGCGTTGTCAGAAGCGATTTACTTAGTTAGGTATTTGACGTTTTAAAAAAGACGATTTGATTTGTTCACTTTAGCGTGATTTCTGATAATCATAGAATGTGATTGGCTAACGAGAATGAATTCTATTTCATTCTTCACTGGCCAAATATGTGAAATAGTATATTATTAAACGAGCAATTTATGATAGCCATTATTCCCGCAGGGTGACGTTTGCATCCCGAGTCGTAGGCGAGGGGTGCAAGTCACCCGAGTGAATAATGGCCATTAATTGCGAGTAGAATACTATACTTTGTCCACGACCCTTGATTTCTTTATAAAATAAGGCGAGTGTAGAACGGAAAGTAATAATCTGGTATTATTGACAATTCTAACGTCAAAATTAATAAATTTCTGGAGTACGTCAAATGTGACATATAGAGATGGGCGATACTGTGTAAAATATCGATACACCGTATACCGTTATAAATATATTGTTTTAAAAATATCAATATTAAAAAATACCGTTATGAAAAGTATCAATACTAAAAATTTCCATATTTTATCGATACGATATATTTCAGAAACAAATTTCCTAAAGAAAATACGCAGATTTAATAGTTTATTTCATATTGTACCCCCATCTCTAGTCACCTATGTACCTATGCACCTATGTGAGTGTTGAGTTGTCATGGCATGTTACTTAAATGCAGAAGCGTGAATTATGAGTTCATAATCCACTATAGTGAATTATGAACCATAATTCACTCTAGTAGATATATGGGTACCTTATACCTGTTATTAGGAGGTAAAATATTGACTTATTATTAAGTGGTCGTGGACAAATAATTTTTGCATTATTATATAGTCGTGTAGAAATACATTTAAATTGCATGGGGGTGTTGCAGAATATTTCTTCAGCATTCTGTAATCAAATTTGATTTCAGAATTGGCAAATTCTGTGATGATCGTGGATCATCTTCAATTATTTCCCGAATAAAGGGCGGTGTAGTGATGAGATTATTGTACTTGGGTAATGTTGGATCCAAGTTGATGGACATAAAATGGCTACTTCTACCGCTTTAATTCCCACATGGTTTTTTAAGATCTTTTTTAATCTAGGGTGCCTGTTTTATGCAGTATTTCAACTAGCTCTTGTATGTAAGATGAAGCAGCTTGTCGTCGTGAACCGAATTGAATGAACTCACTATTCTCCATTACACTTTTATTGGAAAAATGGAAAATTAACTCGCCCTAAAATATATTCAAACAATGTGCATTAAACCTATACAAAAAATATTAGATGAACTTGTTTAGTTTAAAACAAATCAAAACATTGACGTTGGGCATAATTCTTAAGAGGTTAATTTCAAATTAATATGATTCTTATGCCAGATGTAGTCAAAATCGGATCATGAACAATCATATGGTTGAATACTCCACAATAATGCAATAATGCCTTTTTTTAATGTTCCACTCATGGTATGATCCCTGTTTAACATTAAGGGGTTGGAGAAGTGGACAGATGTCTGTAAAGTAAAAAAAATGCGTTCCCTTCGGAATAAAAATCGACGTATTTCAGGATTTTTTTTTTAAATCCAATAAATACCGTCAAATACCGTGGTATACTGTCTTGAGTGGCACTCAGTATACTCACATTTCCACTTGACTAAACTTTCTACGTGCTATTATTCTTTTTCTTTTTCTTGTAAGTCGTTCCTATATATCTATGCAGTTGACACGTAATCCGTTTTGGTCTTATTTATTTATAGTTAATTCCTTATAAAAAGTATTTTTAATTGTTTTTATCATTCAATTTATTTACCTAAATATATATGTAGCAGTTTATTGAAACATGAAATAAGCTAAAATGGTATACAATGATGTAAAACTGAATTAATAGCCCAGGAGCCAGTGACAGATTTTCATGACCAAGTCCCTCCCAATCGAAAATTCGTGAAATGAATCAGGGATTTATACTATGACTACTCGCGACCGTCAGCTGCGACTCCGTGGGTGAGGCGGGAAGTGGCAGCCTCCCACGCTTGGAGAAAAAAAAAGTTTTTTCAGTAATTTCCTCTCATTTGAAAATTTGTCAGATTATAGTTTACCTAGTATTTTGAAAGAAAAACAAAGTCAGCTGATCATAACACGGTGGATTATGCGTCAGCTGGCTGCTTGAACATGAAAATAAAATTTATATTTTCAATGACTTTCTCTCGACTAAAAGTTTACCTGGTGATCGTTTATATGCTACTATGAATGAAAATTAATGTCAGCTTGCTGTGTCTCAGTGGAAACTTTGTCAGCTGGTACCTTGAAAGGTGTAACGCTACAGCATCTATCACCTACTGGATCTTATCAGCTGACTACTTTTCCCTTGACTTCAGTTAGCTGATTTTTTTCATTATTTACTAGAATATTTTAACAATCCTCTTATAAATTTTCGTCCAGGAGGAAATATTTATTTATTAACCATAATATAAAAATGACCGTTATAATGGCAGGTCCATAATTATACAACGTTCAATATAAATTCGTGACGCGTTTCGCTAATCCAGTAGCTTTCTCAAACGAGTGGAGATATTATAAAAAATATTTACTTTATACAGTGCATTAATACGGAATTGACAAAAGTATTATAATCTGTTTAAATGTAAATAAAACACAAAAAGTGCCTAAATATGGAATTTTAATAATATCAACAAAAGTATTGAACAACTTTACCTGGAAATTAATTCACAACAATCATACCGGAACCTTTCTAGGCAAAAAGGTTTGATAAAGGAGAATGGATGTCTATTTGGTCGTTGAGAAGATTACCCAAATATTTGTTTTTATGTATCTCAAGAGCTTCTAAAAGATTTAATTCAAAGGGTTTAGATTCTACATGCAAAATTTAAAGTGAAACTTGTTTAGTCGATTGTATAAAATACTCTCGTAAATAATGAAAAAAATCAGCTAACTGTAAGTCAAGGGAAAAGTCGTCAGCTGATAAGATTCAGTAGGAGATTGATGCTGTAGCGTTACACCTTTCAAGGTACCAGCTGACAAACTTTCCACTGAGATACAGCAAGCTGACATTAATTTTCATTCATAGTAGCATATAAACGATCACCAGCTGGTATATTTTTAGTTGAAAGAAAATCATTGAAAATATACATTTTTTTTTCATGTTCTTTCAGCAAGCTGACGTATAATCCACCATGTTATGGTCAGCTGACTTTGTTTTGCTTTCAAAATACTAGATAAACTATAATCTGACAAATTTTCGAATGAAAGGAAATGGCTGAAAAAGTTTTTTTTCTCCATGCGTGGAAGGCTGCCATTGCCCGCCCCACCCACGGAGTCGCAGCTGACGGTCGCGAGTGTTCATCGTATAAGTCCCTGATGCATTTTACGAAATTTCTTTCGAGAAGAAATCATTGACCGAAAATGTACCTGGCTCCTAGTCTATAATGTACACCGAAATTGAAAGTAGCAGAGTGATTTGTGTTCAAATCAATCAAATACGCATCGTTCTGTTCCCTAAAATCATACGTTAATATGAATACACATTTATAAGAGATTTAAAATTGAATTGGGTGAATATTGATTCAGCATTATAACATGTTATTAAGCCTTTCCGTAACTGTTGTGATTAGGGGTGAATAAATTCAGTGCTACAGACATTTTTGAAAGGTTGTTCAAAATAATATGATCTGTATCTTAGTGGGTTAACCAAAATAAATGCCGCTTTTTGCAGTTTCATAGAACTCGTTTATCATTTATATCAAACGAAACTTATCTTAATTTAAAGCCACGCCATAAAAGCAAACCTTAAGGTAATTTAATCTTTCACTACAATAATTCCATTTTATGCCGTTGGTGACGACGTTCTCCCCGCTTTGACAAGGAAAGTAATTCAGCCATCTCTCGCATCCCCCATTGTTAACCAGATGGAAAAAAAGCCAGTCGACACTCCACTTTTATTCGTTCCGTGCCTGTCACGTCGCTAGCCCTCCCCATAAATCCTCAACTCCGATATGTTTGGAAATAAATTCTCTCCAATTTTAATGCCATCGAGAAATTCACTGGAAAATGGGATCTATTGGTTTTCGTTACTCTAATATGCCTCCTCACAAAAATAATTTTCCTCGAGCACTGTCACGTTTCAATAAAAACTTGTTACCTTTTACGGTTTTATTATAATGTATTTTACGATGTATAAAGCGTTGCATAAACAAATGATGGTTGTACAGCTTATCATAACATGTGTATTAATGGATTATTCAGTGTAAAAGAATATACAAAAAATGTTTTACGGTGATTTTTGTAATAAAGACTATTAATAATTATAGAGTATTATTGGCAGTTTAAAAATGGGCCTTTTCAGTAGATGCTTCAATCCCAAGATAAATATATGTTTCGTATACAGGGTGGCGCACCGAAAACGAAACAGATGCATTTACTGGCAGATGATTCCTTTTTAAAAAAATCCCTCGGACCCGTCGATTTTGTTTTCGAGGGGGACACAAAATTGGCATAAAATCACAGTAACATTTGCAGCCCCTTAAGCGGGGGTGGCATCATCCCTAAAATCTTAAATGAAAAGGGGGGTCGAATGATCCATCATTTAAAAGGTCTTTCAACTCCCTTTATAATGATGTGAAATTCATGTACTTCAATTCAGTAGTTTTGGAGTTTTATTGATTTAAAGTTTAAAGTAGACTTTAATAGGTACATCAAATTAGTTTGTACTTCTTTCAGAAGAAATTTGAGTAAAAGCATTTTCTTGATAAGTAAATGCTTTTATTTACTACGCCCATGGTTTATTAATAATAAAAATAGCAATTGAAGTGTCCTTTGTGACAAAAAAAGTTGTTTCTTGAAGAAAGATAAGTAGAGAATGCCACGTACTTATTTTAAATAGGAAATAGTACATTAGTTTGCGATTGATTTGACCAATCTTTGTTGTTAAAATATCATTTATTGCTTTTACATAAATTAACCATGGTATATTCCACGGCAGAAAGGGTTGAAATTATTGAAATATTTTTCGGAAATAATCAGTGCGCTAATAGAACAGCACACATTTTTAATGAGCGACATGAGAACAACAATGTGCACCGAAAATATGTTATAGAACTTGTAGCTAAATTTCGGGAAACTGGATCAGTCGCCAATAAAAAACGTAATATTGAAAATCCTATAAGGAACGAAGCAACAGAAGTGGGGGTTTTAGGGCAAGTTATTGTAGATCCTACATTAAGTACCCGCAAATTGCAAACTTCGTGTGGTGTTAGTCGACGTACTATCCAACGGATTCTAAAGGCACATAATTTTCATCCGTATAAAATTCACCTTGTACAAGAACTTAATGAAGACGATTTTGATAAGCGATTACAATTTTGTGAAGTTATGAGTGAACGAATTACAAACGATGAACAATGTTTATTTAACATTTGCTTTTCCGACGAATGTTCCTTTTTTTTAAATGGCGAAGTAAATCGTCATAATTGTCGATATTGGTCGGACTCTAATCCCAGAATTTACCATGAGGTACACACACAGCAGCCACAAAAATTAAATGTTTGGGCTGGCATTTTTGGCGATCATTTGGTTGGTCCTTTTTTCTTACCTGGAAATTTGACTGGTGAAATGTATTTGGAATTACTGCAAAATGCCATAGATCCTGCGCTAACAGATATAATTGAAAATCAGAATGATGGTCGATACGTTGAGAATATGTTGATGTTCCAACAGGATGGTGCCCCACCACATTACGCATTAAGAGTTCGGCATTATTTAGATCAGACCTTTCCAGGTCAATGGATTGGTAGAAGAGGTGCCGTTGAATGGCCCCCAAGATCGCCAGATTTATCACCTTTGGATTTCTTTTTGTGGGGTTACTTAAAAAGCAAAATCTATGCTACTCAGCCAACATCCTTAGAAGATTTGCGACAAAGAATTGTGAATGAGTGCCATCAAATTACTCCTCAAATATTGCAAAATGTCCGGCAACGTTTTCAGCAAAATCTTTATTATTGCATGGAAAGTAATGGTGGTCATTTTCAACATTTACTCGGCTGACAGGTCAGTTCATTCTTTATTTTTTAACAACTTTGCTGCTATGTATTGATCTCCTCTTACGATGATGTATTTAAACTTTAAATCAATAAATCTCCAAAACTACTGAATTGAAGTACATGAATTTTACATCATTATAAAGGGAGTTGAAAGACCTTTTAAATGATGGATCATTCGACCCCCCTTTCCATTTAAGATTTTAGGGATGGTGCCACCCCCCCTTAGGGGGCTGCAAATGTTACTGTGATTTTATGCCAATTTTGTGTCCCCCTCGAAAACAAAATCGACGGGTCCGAGGGATTTTTTTAAAAAGGAATCATCTGCCAGTAAATGCATCTGTTTCGTTTTCGGTGCGCCACCCTGTATAAATGTCAGAGGGTTTAACGAAAAGATTGAAGATATCTACAAATCAACAAACATCTTTGCACCCGAAGATTCAGCATGACGGAAAACATTCGGAGCTTCATACCCTTTTGAGACTGAAACGTGGAGTTCGTTAGTAATTACCAGGTGCGATCGATTAGTTGCTAAATGGCTTGTGAAAAATTGAGTGAGCAAAGTCGTGAAATATAGAACAACGTTTTGATTTTTATGAAAGCAAAAGTAACTAAAATACATTTTTGGTGGAAATTTAATGAATATGTGTAATTATGTTATAAAACTGGTAAAAGTGTATATTTAGAATATTTGAAACTGAGTGAATGAGGGCGATCTTTTGTCTGGTGAATAAACAATGGGAAGATACCCAGGGTGTCATTTCCCGTAGACTAGGCATATTCAGTCTTATCCTGTAACTGAAGTAGATATGAGGACGTCTTATCAAAGTTTTGCGGATAGAAGTGAAAACTAAGTAACTTGGGGATACTTGAAAAGAAAAGTGGACGTAAATAGACCACAAACTACTAATGAACTCAAAGAACGGATACGCATTGAGATTGCAAAAATAACTCAGGAAGAGTTGGTTTACGGAATGATGAACTTATTCCTATTATTTTAATATTTAGCAACAAATTAAATGTTTATAGGTTTATCATTGCTAACCATGAGTAAATTTAAATCATTATATTATTAGTTATGCATAAAATAGTGGCGACTCAAGAAACAAAAAGATATTTAAAACACTTACATTTGGAACCATTCACGGAGCAATATCCATTCCAATACCATTTGGACTGCGTCATTTTTACCATTAACCATCACTAAAAACCGAAATCGACCATTTCCATTTACCGACCGGCGATTGCCAACTCATTTATCTCTTAGTCAAAGGCATACATCACATAGTTTTCCTAAGATACTGACTCTAAATCCATTACGTTAGAGCAACCTCGAGCCAGTACCTGTGTAGTTCGTGAAATTTTACCATATTACCCAAACACTCTTTTAAGTAGGTAATAAAAAAATTAACATGTTTCCACAAAATTCTAATTGGGAATCAAAAAATTTCTCAAGTGAGAAACTTAAAAATGAAATTTTTTAACTTCAATCCGGTGCAGTATCCAGATTAAAATGATATTATAGTAAACACTATTAAAAATTACTTAAAAAGAAATGAATATGTTTAAACAATATAATTTTGAAAAAAACTTGTTTACCAAAGTTCCTTAAATTAGCGAGTAAACCAAGTAATTTGGGCACAAAAAGTGTCTTAAGTGAAATATTAATTTTTTTTAAAAAATTGAGACAGATTAAAAATATAAAAATTAGTTTGTACTGAAGAGTGTTTGAAAATATAGAATTACGTTTGAAATGATTACGTTAAAAAAAAATTTAGAAAGAAGTATTTGTTGCCACAAGGAAATTTCTGTGATCACATATTCTACTATAAATACAGGCATACAACGATTTGAAAATTTGTGTAACCACAAAAGAATTTCTCAGTTGAAAAAAAATTATATTTATGATAAACAGTAAAATGTAAAAAATTGGAAACACCCGAAATAGTAAATTGTTGTCACTTCTGAGTTGTCTGGAAGATCTCGTTGTACCTAGTGCGTTCTGGGAGTGTCTTAATATTAAAAAAATAATAATTTCCTAACGAAATTTTTAGTAAATATGCTTAATTAAATAAATGTTTTAAATTTTGAAAAAAATTGAGTTTCTTAAAATATTTCTGATTTAGTCAAATTGTGAAAATTATTTTTATTATTTTTTGTATTCAACAAGACTAAATAAATGTTTTAAATTTTGAAAAAAATTGAGTTTCTTAAAATATTTCCGATTTATTCAAATTGTGAAAAAAATTTTTATTATTTTTTGTATTCAACAAGACTAAATAAATGTTTTAAATTGTGGAAAAAATATTCAAAATATTATATAAATTAATTATTGAAGCGATTTTTAATTTTATATTATAGAGTTGAGAAAATTTATTTTTTATATTTAATTATTATTATTTGAATAAGTCTGCTTAAATTACAAAATATTAAATTGTGTTAAACGGTTGACCTATTGGCACCCAGAACGTCGCACAAGAAATCCTTTGTATTTCTCTTCTTAAATTGTCCTTCCTGAGTTGTCTAGAGCAATCGGTTTTACCTAGGGAATTTTGAATGTCTTGAAATTTTAAAAATTATAATTTCACAGTGAAATGGTTAATAATATGCCTGACTGTATAATAAATAACTTTCTTAGAATGTCTCTGGATCTGAATTCACCTTTAGAAAAAATTAAATTCTTGACTAATTTTTGATTTTATATTCTATACAATTGATAAAATTTATTTTTTTGTATCTAATAAGATTTCAAATTAAAGAGAAAAATTCAATTTTCAAGCGATTTTTTTTTCAATTATTCAGTAAATAGTTTTTTTTGTATTTTCCTCATTATTCTTGTTTTGAAAACTTTCTAATTGGAATAAAAAATATTGAAATCTTGATTATAACCGAAATTATTGACCGCTTTGTTCACAAGGCTGCAGCGCTGGAAAAACTTCACCTGAAAAAGAAGAAACAAACAAAATCCTCATAAAAATATCCTCCTGCTGGGGTGTTTCCAATATGTAATATATTTATAAAATTTCGACCTATACGAAAAAATTGTAAATAGCAAAAACATTTCAAGCACACTTTTTAAATAACAAAAATAAAAAACAAATTTATAAGATTTCAAAAATATTTAAATTAAAATGATATAGGTAGAGAAAAAAATAATCAAAAACAGTCAGAAATCGGAAACAAAAATTATTAATTGCTATGAGTTTAATGTTTAAAAAGGAAAATTTTCTAAAATTTAAACTATTATTATTTTCACAATGATTTCTATTTGTGTTATTTGTCATAACATTCTCCTACCTTTAGGCATATCGCTTTTCTTGAGCTGAAACGAAACCGGTAAAATCTGTAAAAAAAAGAAAACGATATTAATTCAATATTGTTGACTTTAAACAGTAGAGAAAAATATTTAGAATTCCTCGAAAAGTATGAACATTTAAGTAATTAATTTAAAACTATTCCTAAAGAGGAGGTAATTCTCAATAAAAAAGTCCCAACTCCCGAAACTCTATCTCCAATATTTTTAATTTTAATTCAACGCTGAAAATAGGTCTACGCTCATCATTTAAGGTATATTTTAAGGTATTTATTGTTTATTCAAAAATTGAAAAAATTATGGTGTATTCTAAACACTTCAAGGACTTCATTGCCGTTGCTTATTTCAAAAACATTCGGTATAATTTTTTTTTAAACTTAGGTATTAGCATACACATTTTGAAATTGTTTTTTATTTAAAACGTATGTGTCAGACATATCTTTATCTAACAAACAATCATCATTAAAAACCAAATAACTTACTCATTTTTTATTTAAACTTCAATTATAAATTATACATTTTCAGAAAGGGAAAGAGTTCAGCTTTCAGATAGAATAAAAATATATGGGATGTTTCATTAAAAAAATAGACGATATTTGCATTTAAAAATACAATTTTTTTAAGAACACCCTATAAAAGATTTCACTAATTAAACATTTATACTGAAAAACTTTATATGAAAAGAAATTGTTCCTCGAAAACCGCACCTCCCTATCGTTTCTGAGTTCCGAGATTTTTACAGTTAAAATGGGTCAGAAACTCCTGGGACACCAATATTTCTGTTGTGCAATTTTTTATTTTCCGAATTTATTTGATTAAATATACTCTTTTTATCAAACACATTAAATCTTCGATATTTGAGAAATCCCTTTTGAGTTTATACACTTATATCTACATAAAACAAATTTCTAGTTGAAATTATCTAACAAATTATATGTTTTCAAGAAAATAAAAGTCATACAACATACCTAATAAGTATCAAACATTGAAAATGTATATTTTTAAATAAAATAATCAAAGATTACCTGAATAACATCAAAAATATCTAATATATACTACTACACTAACAAATACTAACACATAATGTATAACATTCTTTGTTATAAATTCGTAAGGCAATTTTATTTTTAGAGTTAACAAAAAACACTGGCATTTTATTGGTTAATCAGTCGATATGAGGTATTTAGTCGATCGGTACCAATTTGTTAGAATAATTTCAATCTTATACAGAGTCGGCTACGTTACATTTTAATTTAGGATTTAAATATACAGAGTGGGGTTTAAATAGGAAACGACTCACAGTATTTTAATGAATTTTAATTTGTGAGAGTTTTATGATGATGTATATATTTTCTCTTTCTAAATTCGCCTACGTTTCTGGACATATTTATGGATTTTCTTACTTCAACTGAAAGTTATCTCAACCTACTATAAAGTATATAAGATTTCCAGTGATTTAATAATAATAATAATAATAGAAGTTTTATTCATAATAAAAAAAACAATACAAAAAATAAATTTTCTAATATTAATAGGTACATATATAGATGACCATACTAATAAAATAAAATGAATAAAACATACTCGATAAGCGAGCAAACGCTTGACACCTTTGATGATAAATGTTATTGACAGCACAATTTTATATAAAAACACGTACAACTCCTCGACATCTTTTATCAAAGGAAAAAATTGTGAAAGTTAATACAAGGAAATCAACACAAAAGGATCAAGGGTCCCCTAACGTAGATACAAATCGGGTCATACGTAATGATGCCCTTTTAACGACGAGGAATTCAAATAAAATAACCAAACAAATCATGCCCAGTCCGAAAGAAGGGAAAGCGAAAATAGGAAAAAAATAATGGTCCAATAATGAAGTTATTTATTAAAACTGATGTTACTATAGATTAGAGCAGGGGTCTCCAAACTTTTTTACCTTAGGGCCAAATTGTAAACTCTTGAAGGCCAGGCGGGCCAACAAGATTTGGAAGGATACGAAGGTCCTCGTCCGTTATTTTTTTATTTTTATGTAGGTGAAAAAAAACTTATGAAGCTTCAATTAGGTTTTTCTTGATTGTCATGTTTTGACTGCCTGACATATGTATGACTTGTATGGAGTTATTTTTGTCCAGCTATGTCAGTCCATTTTGGCTTAAGCTATAGCACACGCTATACGTTTCTCAGACAGCGAGACTGATGACTGACTGCGGGTGGGCTGGGTTATGACTCACTCCAGGGGGATGTGACCACGCTGCGACAGCGCAGGGGGAATGAGAGTCATCTCGGCAAACATCGCTCATGTCAACGCGGGCCGGATGTGGCACGCGGGTCGTAGTTTGGAGATCCCTGGATTAGAGTAAATGATTTCATTTATACGTTTTCACAGCCTTCTGTTCGTTTTTTGACAACAAAAGGCAGTACAATACAAGATTACTGTTTTGTTTCCAGAGCCGAAATTATGTAATTTAATAAGTCCACTCCTGTTAATCTATTTTCTATCTAATTTTGACGTTTTATTGAGAATACGTTGGTAATTATTCCTGTAAAAAGATAATAAATCGCTTTATAAACTAAAAAGTACCTTTGGATTAAAAAATGTACTCCTTTATTTGGGGCCACAAATACATTGAATTAGAAAAAGACGCTGCACCCACAGGAATGGAGAATAAATGTTATTGATGTCAGTTCGAATCGAACAATCTGCTCAGGTTAAAACTGTGTTATTGAATTTAAATGTAATTGCATCTATGATACCTTGACATGAGATTCTCTTTGTGAATTATAAACCTCAATCCATGTTAGGTGCAGCTGTGCCTTAGTCCCTTTTCCAGGACAATCATTTGGATCAATAATCGTGGAAATCACGGCTTTTCAGCCAATTAGCATACAAGAAAAACACAGAAGAACTATTTTCATCATTCCGTATTATGAATAGTGTAAAAATGCATGGAGTAGAGTGGAAGATTCGATCATCTTTCACTACACTTCTTTTCGATCTAAATGGTTAGAGGTTGAAGAGTCCAGGAGAGGTGGAGAGATAATTTTTAAAAGGAATTTTAACAGGAATATATTAAAGTTTGTTTTTGGCTTCAGTAGAACTTGACTTCGTCAATGGAAGGTTACTGCTAGTGTATGCGAATATGTGGAAGGTACTTATAAATTCTTCTTATTTATAAGGCACAATTCACACACAATGGGTACGTGGTGGTGGCGTGAGGATGGTGGACCTGGTTGGCTTAATACACACAAAATGTCTAGTGACATTTGTCAGTGCCAACATACAAAGGGAAAGAAGATTATGGGTACTGGGTACATCCTTTGATACTGAAAGAACGAGTATTTAACATTTGTGGTGTATTGCTGACATATTTTATCCCATGCTAGATCTTGTGTACTTCTGTTGCAGTAATCCGAACTTCTATTTTCCTATACTGTTGCATTTCTCCTAGACTAGTAGCTCCTTTAGTCCTATTTCCCTGAGGAATTTAACTTAGGTAAATGTCCCTCTTCTATACAATAATATCCTAGGTGCTGTGCCTTAGGATTATGAATTGCGGTGAAATTTGCAAGTATGTAGATGGAGGTTTCTTCTTCCATACCGCAGAATCTACATTCATCTTCCTCCACTATTTTGAGCTTTTTCAGGTGACCGTTCAGGCGGCAATGTCCCGTTAGGATCCCTGTTAAAACTCTTGGAGCAGTTTTACTTCGACTAATGCATTCATTTGATCTCAAAGGGTTGTAGTCACCCATCAGAATCTTTGATTATCTAAGCCCTATTAGATCTTTCCAATGGTGGTAGTGAGAGTAACTACGACAGTACCACGTCACCTCTGTCTGTATTGTCTTATTGGCAAGCATGCGGGTGGCACATAGCTATACCACTCCACTCCCACTACTAAGAGTTATAAAATCACCACGAAAGCGTGTTTTTCTGCTAATAAATGATTTTAATAGTTAGAATAAGATTTTTTGTTGCCGTTTGTGTTCTGAAATTCTAGTTTTAAATTTTTCTAAAAGTTCTACCGATATAAATTTTGTCACAGTGGTCACACTTTCGATTTAAATTTTGGAATTTTACTTAACGACCAAAAAGATATCAACCCTTATTGAACTAGAAGATAGTTCAGGAGGGATTGTTGCAAATGAATTTCTAGGTAAACCTTCTCAAATTAAGAACCTTTTTTGCACAATATTTTCAGTTGAATATTTTCTAAATCTTTCAATATCCTTAAAACTCCGTATTCAAATTTTTTGATCATAACGTCACCCGTTTGATAGAGCTAGTATGTTAACGAAAAGCGTCACAAGTTTAAGTTGAACATAGGTGCAAATATAAAAAACATTTAAACATATTAAATTGTTTTATGTCATCGAGTCAGTATGGATTTTCATCAAGTAAAAGCCTCATCCAGCGGCGTAGTAACACCACCGCGGGCCTGTGTTCAAGATATTTACCGGGCCCCTACCCTTATCAGCGCAGCCTGCTGGATACATAATTTAAAAAATACGATAAGGATAAAAAACAAACATTTTCTTTGTCACGTAGGTATATTAGAATATTGACAATACAAAGTACGTAGACCTACCACGTATATACCTACTTAACTATAAGCAAAAGGAGAACAAAAGCAAAATAATATTAAGATCAAATTCGTATATAAATATACTATTATTAAAATATTGGCAAATGAAACTGAAAACACAAAAAGTGAAACAAAGCAAAGTTGTCACAATGTTAGAAATATCTAGTGTTCGGGCAACTTCATTTTCAATAGAAATAATCGACAAAGCAGATAACCTTTGTTGGCCCATGGTGCTTCTCAAATAATTTTTGATTATTTTCAATTTACACCTTTTAGAATTGCACTCAATCAAGTCATAAAAAATCCGGAAGAGTAAATTGAAATTCAGTGCATATTGCGGCTGCGAATTGCATGTGCAAACTTTGTCGTTTGGAAAGCGGCTGTTCGGTAGTTCGGTTTTCGGTTTCACGCAAATGCAATTTTCAGTTTGAGTTTGCGCGACAGAGCGGAGTCGCGAAGACCGAACACTGACGGAACTGAACGAAAATAAACGGCCGGCGCGACGAATCGGCGATAAGAACCAGGCCATGGGCCTCCATATTCTTTACTTTTACCTATTCTAAAGGCTGTTGGCTGTTGTATGAAAATATGTATACTGTATAGATGTGTAATTAATTGTAATAAGTAATCGAAAACTACAGTTATAGATAAGAACTTTTTTTATGTAAACTGTAGATATCTAGTGTAACTACTGTGTTCTTGATTTCACCATCAAAGTTGAAAGTAGCAGTTAGCACAGTATAGTACCAATAAGACCGGGCCCGTGTTTTTCGAACACGCTGAACACAGGTCACTACGCCACTGGCCTCATCTATTCAATTTTTGAATATTGTACCAAATTCAGAGAAACCTACTTCCAAAAATTTTTGTTAATCACAACATGTGGAACATAGGCGTGCGCAGACTTATTATTAGGGGGGGCCATTTGAGTATGTCTATTAAAAATGATAATTCAGCAATAACGCTGCCTTTTCTATAAAGCAAAAGTCCATTGCAGGCTCATCGGCGAAATACAAAAACGCCATTGCTCCATTTCTAATGAAAATATTTAGTAATTACGCAATTATAAGTAATAGAACAGAATATATTGAACCAAAAAATTAACTGGAAAAACAAAACGTAACATTCGTAACAATACATGGAATCCAGAGGAAAAAGATAGATAATGATAATATCCTATCAACTAATCTACAAACGCATTCGACGTGTTGCTTCGGATAACACTTTAAACTCGTCTATTACATTGTCATAATTCACATTCGCCGTTTTCTCTTGTTTTTGAATAAAAAGAGAAGTGAATGAGTCTCTGTTGTGACATGGTACTCCTCAGTTTTGATTGAACTTGAACCATTTTTGAGAACGAACGTTCACAAGAGCAACTAGTGACTGGTATGACAGCAAACATTTTTAAAAGCGTGAAAAAGCTAGTGTATATTTTGTAGTTGTCTGAGGAAATGATCCAAGCCATCCAATCATCAAGATTAACACCTTCAGGAATATAATTATCAAATTTTATTACCTCAGTTCGGCATTCAATTCTTCTTTTTCTATGTTCAATTAAAGTGAACGTTAAAATTTAAAAATTATAAAATGTTTTTAATAGATTGATATTTTGAGGAATTTGAGCGGTCCGATTAGGGTATAGATTGATATTTTAAGGAATTGAGGTGGACCGATTAGGGTGGGCATGGCCCCCCCTGTAGGCACGCCTATGATGTGAAACGAGTAATTTAAAAAAAATTAAATTCAATATATTGTCTTCGCAATTATCTGATACGTTTTTGCTACAACTTAAAGTACCTACTAAGGAAGTTACATAATGACCGCTATCGACTACGTGAAATTATAATTAACAAAAATCGTAAACGACAGAAATTAATGATCCATGGATCTGAAGAATAACTCCCAAAGAATTACGATAATGAATTACCTAGAAGGCATGAACAGTGAAATACCATTAAAGAATCTGAAAAACATTTTTAATTATGTTAAACATTCAATAATTGGCTGTAAATTTGATATAATCTAATCCGAAATTGATCAACAAGCAACTGAGCAAATTTAATCTTTGCATTCCTTTTCAAAATGGTAAAAACAGGTCTAATACATCGGTAATAGATCAAACTCTCCGATACAAACTCAAAGAGTTCAATAAGGCCATAAAGGAAACGGTCCCCTTTTCAAGCAACTGGGAGGTTTGCCGGGCTAAAGGACGAATATCTAGCACACTGTTGCCAAGTCTTCTTTAGAGAATTTTTATTATTTCACTAGATACATGTTGGATAATGAAACCTTCAGTATATTCTAAATAATAACCTGAGATAAACATTAATGTTTGCCTTATTTTATATCGTAATGAAAATTCATAAACAATTTGTACCCTTAGTTGATTAAACCCTTATCAAATAAAATCAATGAATAACAAATCCAATAACAAAAATACCGGTTTCAAAAATTACATTTGCATCGTCTGGTTCCAATCCAGCTGATGGTTTTACTTTCCCAATTTTCATCCGTCAATTTTAATAATTTACTTCTGACGGAGCAAATATTATTTGTGATAGCGGTAGAGTAATATATATGTTATTCTTTTTTCTTATTTTTTTGGAAATCAAACCACAATAATGTTCTTTATTTTTTATTTCGACGTTTCGGTAGCGTTCCAGCTACCGTTGTCAAGATTAACTAGTATAGAAATAATTTTTTAGTCCCTATCTAACACAACGACAAAATTACAACTAGACAATCAATAATATTTTGAAATTTAAGACTACAAAACTTTGTTGTCAAATTTTATTAAGGTCCATTCCATAGTGGACTACATATCGTTAGAATGTCATAAAATAAAATATTTTATTTCACATTTTACCAGAGGTGTGATTTACTATGAATGGACCTTAATAAAATTTGACAACAAAGTTTTGTAGTATTAAACTTCAAAATATTATTGATTGTCTAGTTGTCAAATTTTTTCGTTGTGTCAGATAGGGACCAAAAAATTATTTCTATACTAGTTAATCTTGACAACGGTAGCTGGAACGCTACCGAAACGTCGAAATAAAAAATAAAGAACATTATTGTGGTTTGATTCCCAAAAAAGTAAGAAAAAATAATAAGTCACAAGGAACTTACAGAAGATAATATATGTTATATTTCTGTTGTGTATTTATTGACTTTGACAGTTTCTACTCTAACAAAAAAAGGTTTAAGATAAAAAATAAACTTATTTAACGCCTTGCACTTATCCGCCATTCGACAATTTATTTTATGTTATGCTTTTAACGAAATGGTTTGATATAATTGAAGATCAAAAATGCTGTATTTTTGGCATTCTACCCCAAAGCGCTATAAACTCTTGATTTAAATTGATGTTATCTGTCCCTCACCGTTTATTCCCCTAAATAGTTTAATGACATGACGCTCCATACATACTGAAACATGTTATATAACCGAATAAAACTACCGACAAATTTGATGCACGAGAGTGTTTTAGCACCACAATGTAATTTTGTATTAACAATATGCAGTATATGAACCATTTACATACAAGTTTGTCCTGGTATGAATTCCGAGTTATACCAGAATCCTGTGTAGCAAAGTAGTAGACCAGCTTATCAGGAAAGAGGTCAGTTCCTATTCACATTCCCGGAGAACCCGACTGGAAATCCTTTTAAAACTGGCGAAAGAAGATATTAGACCGCAAAGCAAGTGCCTACTGGAATAAAATAGAAGGCTCAAAGCAAGCCAATGCCATTATGAAAGGTCCCTCAGAACTCGAAGCAGAAGCCTTGCCTTGCTAAACAGGGACAAGGAGGATATAGGGTTTATACTGCAGGTTAAACTATCATCTGGGTAGAATAGGGCTGGTCGAAAACACCAACTATCGTCTCTATCTAGAAGCTGAATTGGTAGAACCCATTATGCGCTAGTGAGAGGCTCCTGAACCAGTTAGACTGCAGACCATACGAGCTAAACCAAACCCAAAGACAAATATTTCACCCAAAATTGAAATCCGACCAAACTTAGAGCATCTGCTTTTATTTTTTACTGGTGCAAATGCCATCCATTAACTACTAAAAATCAAAGTACTGTTTTCCAACTTCGTTTTGTTAGTACCGTTTGTTTTTAACGTGGTTCCAAGCAAAACATTTGCACAATAACTAGATTGGTGTGAACTATGGGAATCCGTACTTGCCGTAAACACAATCGGAGACCGTTATATAGTCACGGTACCTTGAGATTATAAGACCAACGTAGAAGACACGGTACCTTGAGATTATAAGGCCAACGTAGAAGAGGATTAAATGCCATTCATTTGACCGGAAGTCTTCTGCGGCGTCGCAAAATCGACAATAAGGATGGTCACAGAAATCTCACCAGGACAGAGATAGGCAAAGTAGTTTATTGAAGAATATTCGTCAAAATTTTCGGCGTACTTAATATGCAAAGACAGGAAAATAGTCAAATGGAAGTGACACAAGAAGCCAGATTCTGGGGGGAAATTGCTGAACATTGCGACTGCCTGGCAAATGTGCGGTTTCTAACCCTAGGCGAAGAGAAGCAACATGCAAGGAACTACAAGGAAGGTTCAGTCTAGAGGCGGATTGGCTACATAGAAAGTGCTGGGCTGGAGAATATAATCTAAATTCAGAGGACCACAATAGATCTGGAAAGGTTACAGTGAAATAGGCCAATTAGCCACCTTATTAAATGTAATATAATTTTAACCTTAGCTTAACTTAGGTGAAAAAGCTCTTGTTTTGCTTGAACAAGATCTGTTTAGGTGAAAGTTTTTTGGCACGTTCATCCTTCAAGATTGCCGACTTTAGTTGCCTTTTTTGCGAAGGAGATTTAATTGTCCACTCCAATTTTTCCTGTTTATTGAGCAGCTGATTATTTTTAAATGTGTTTTAGAGGATAATATTGATGGAAAATCTGATAATGTAGTTATTACTTTTGAATCTGTATTTGACACAAAAAACTTGAAACTAACGAATACACAGTACTACTCCGCTTGTTATGTGTATTTTATAATATTATTTTTTCATATGCGAGGAAGTGAAGAATCAAATACATGAAGTAGACAAATCTCTGATCTTATTACATAAAAAAACTTTATACGGCTCGCGAGATCCGTACCATGAAATATTCTTTAAATCCGACAACCCCGATTATTTCTTTAGTTCCTTCTTTGCTACAGATACCTTAATGCCGTTTTATTACTTTAGCGAAGGCAAGAAAACTGGTTTTTGCAAATGTATCAGTATTCGGTAAATATGCTTTTGTTTGTTGTGGTGGTTATATGGTTAACAATTTGGAAAATTTAAGGCTCCAAAAACATAAACATCTACGTCGGTGATATGTATATTCTCAACACGTTTTTGATGTTATACAAAATCGATATTTAATATGAAGCGTTGTTTGTACTTGCAAAGGACTAAAAAAAAAAAATAATTGCCGAGAACAGAACATCGAATCAGTGAAATTAGCGGCATATATAGCACAGGCGCTTCATTGTATAAATTATAAAAAATAAATATTGGAACAGAAAAGTTTGAAATAGAAAATCTACTGACAATTTTTGTTGAATATGTGCATTAATTGTAAGTATCTTGATTGACTCCTCGCGGCACTTCAGCCTTTAGGCTCTTCGTGCTTTTGGTTGCACCGTTTATGTGACGAGAACAGTAGTCCTTATCAGCTTCAACAGTCTTTTACTAGGTCCTTCTTGGAGAAATCCTCCCTTTTTTCCTGAGCCCGTCTGACAAGTCTCCGATAACACTGCAACCCGATGGCTTACTGTATTTTTGCTCGTGCTTTTTCATAGCACCCAGTCCAGCACCTTTGTCCCCTGCACCAGTTTGTACAAGTTCTTAGCTGGGTGTTTGCTATATAGCTCAGCGTTTCCTTGCGGTTGGCCAAGTAATAACTGTCTTTTGCGATCAAGAGTCTCGCATGTAAACAGTATACGTTTCACTGTCTCCGTTTCCCTACCGCATAATCTGCATGTAAGGTCTCCGTTGTATAGTGTACAGGTGTTACTTTACTGTTGCATGACCAGTCATGAAACCTGATATGATTCTCAGTTGATTTCTGCACAGTGTTAGCAGTTCCGCAGTACTTTTCAGGCATCGTTCTTTTATAAAGGTTTTCCCATTCATATGCCTTGGAACGTTCACCCAGAAATTTTTATGTTGTTCCTTGATCCGGGTTTTTACAGATCTTCGTACTATAGTTTTCGGTATACCAAGAATCTGCGTATCCTCTGACCCTATTTTTGCAAGTTCGTCAGCTTTTTCATTGCCCTCGATACCCTGGTGACCTGATACCCAGGTCAGCTTAACGTTATTCCGTTTGACTAACATCTTCAGCTCTTTGATGCAATCCCATACTAGTCTAGAGGTCACTTTCTGGCTTGAGATTGCCTTAAGTGCCGCTTGACTATCTGATCTACTTGCCTTCAGCAGCTCTTCTGTTGTTTTCTCTCACGCATTGCAAGATTGCATATACTTCTGCCTGAAATACAGAGGTGTAGTTTCCCAGTGCGTAGCTATAGCTGTCACCTGGTTTTTTGGAGTATACTCCCGCCCCAGTGCCATTGACAGTCTTAGACCTCTCTCTTGGGCGGAGTCTATATCTCTAATGAGACAGTGCTTCACATTCAAAGATACAGTGTGAGGCTTTTTCCTCGGCTTCCATTGACAACCGACAGATAGGTTCCTCCCTATATCCTTGGGGTACAGTGACCGGTGAGTAAACCCGTCATTTTCCTTATCTGGTTGATTATTTCATTAGTCACTGACTCCAAGTATACAACTCACAAAAAATAAAAAATGTGGCACAGAAAAAAGTGTGTGATAAATATCCTTTTAAGTACAGCTTTAAAAAACGATCCCACGGCCTGACCTGGAATTAAAAAATTATAATAAATTGTATGCGAAGAGTAGTGTTACTATTTGTTTGCTCATTTTTATTCATATTTCCCTGAGCCTGACGTTTTTAGGACTTTTTTAAATAAAATTATGCTTTGAATATATGCAACATGATGTAATATTTATCAAAAAAAGTGTAGAGAGCAAAAAGTGGGGTGATTAATAGATCTACCTGTCGTAAACATATTTTACTCGAAAGCATAAACGGATAGATATTCATTTTGTAGGAAAAATTTACATTATAAATTATATTTATGATGCCGTAGCCATACAAGGATTTGTAGTTAGTTACTAGGCAATATCAATATACTAAATATGTTGATAGTACAGGCATTTTAGGTTTTCAGTGCTACAGAATTTTTTCTATTATCGCTATGTTTCGTTTTAAACATATTGGCAATTAAAGTGAAAAGAAGAGAATACCAACCAATTACTTTCTGGTTTTGGTGATAGATGAAACGTTTTCAACTACAATTTTCAGTCATACAATTTTGATACGACTAAATAATTTTTATGAATCGACAACTTGAATTTCACTTAAATTTTACAAACGTGGAATCACGTATAGAAAACAGCAGTCTTGTATAAAAGAAGAACGAGAATATCAAAGCTAAGGAAAAGGGCATTGTTGAAATTTTTGTCAAGGAAACTTTTACACAATATATAGGGAAAATGTCGTGAGAAACAAACACAAATGTTTCACTGTCGAATATAAGGGAAATATTATAAATAAGAAATCAAAATTCTCATCCCAAGCACAATTTGTGCGTTGGTTAGTTTTAAGCGATTAGTTAGTATACAAATAATTCGGAAGTTTGTTTTATGTTGTCTAACTTGATGCCTTTGTAAGCAACAAGAAGGAATCGGATCCAAATACCATGTATGTATGTATGTATTTTGAGGTAACATTCACTGAGACCTAAAAGATCTATTGTGCCCCCTTACTTCTACTTACTTTCTGAGGAGAGTCTCAGAGACTGGTAGCTCCTTTAGTCCTATTTCCCGGAGAAATTTTAGGATATCTGCAGGCCTCAGCTTAGGTAACTGTCCCTCTTCTATCCAGTAGTCTCCCAGGTACAGAGCCCTAGGATTCTGAATTGCTGTGCAGTTCGCAAGTATGTGGATGGAGGTTTCTTCTTCTATTCCACAAAATCTACAATCTTCTTTCACCACTATTCTGAGCCAAATACCATAACCTGACTTGGAAAAAATGCCATTCAATGGTACACAGACGGCTCAAAAACAATAGAAGGAACTGGGACAGGAGTGTATGGGCCAGCAACCAAACACTCTGAAAGCTTGGAGAAAACCCCAAGTATCTTTCAAGCGGAAATTCACGCCATAAGAAAGTGTGCCCAGTTCAATATTAACAAAGGATATAGAAGGCAAAGATTATGATAATGTCGGATAGTCAAGGAGCCATTAAAGCACTGACCTCTTGTGTAATCATTTCCAAAATGGTGTAGGAATGCCTAGGCATACTCAAAGAACTAGGCGAGAACAATATGGTAACCTTACTGTGGATTCCGGGGCACAGTGGAATACAAGGAAATGAAATATCAGATGGACTAGCAAAGAGGGGGACTGAAAGAACTTTTTTGGGGCCGGAACCATTTTGCGGTATAAGCTCCAATGTAATATTGGAAGAAATAGGCAAAGCCGAAGAAACGAGAAGATCTGACCATTGGAAAGATCTAGTAGAGCTTAGACAATAAAATATTCTGATGGGTGACTAGAGCCCGTTGAGATCAAATGAATGCATAAGTAAAACTGCACTAAGAATTTTAACAGGGATCCTAACGGTTCATTGCCGTCTGAACGGGCACCTGAAAAAGCTCAAAATAGTGGGGAAAGAAGAATGTAGATTCTGTGGCATGGAAGAAGAAACCTCCATCCACATACTTGCGAATTGCACAGCAATTCAGAATCATAGGGCACAGCACCTAGGAGATTATTGGATAGAAGAAGTACATTTACCTAAGTTGAAACCTGCAGATTCCTCATGGAAATAGGACTAAAGGAGCTACTAGCCTCTGAGACGTTCTCCAGGAACTAGGTAGAAGTAAGGGGCCACAATAAATATTTTACGTCTCAGTGAATGCCACCCCATCATACATACATACATAATATACATAAAGCCTTTGTACTCGAATCTTTTATTCAAGTAAATAAAAGTTTTTAATGGTTATTCTATATCTCTTCCAATTTCCTACATCCCTAAAATCAACTATGACAATTTCCAACAGTCTAGCCTGAAATTTTACATCAAGCTGCTATGGCTGCAGACATGCTTACTTGTGTCAACTTTGACCTTTCTTGTAACATTATATTGTTTCTCGACAAGTGGAATTGTTTGTATGAAAAATTAGCCTGGGTACCAGGCAACTCAGATCATAAGGCAATGTAGAGGAAAACTCATTAGAAGGGGCACGGTGCGTTCCCATTGAACCAGAATCTTTCTCTGGCATATCAAAAGCAATAGAAAAAAACAAATAGCTGTACTGACAGGGCATTGTAGACGCATGAATAATATCGGATTCGAAGACACAACCAGATTTTGCCAAGAAGATGAGGAAACCTCAGCACACATTGTGTTACTGCGAAGGCCTGACTAGGCTTAGGTTTTAGACGAAACCACAACAACGAAACGTACAAAATAAAAATGAACTTTTAAAAAATTGCATAAAAACGACTTTAAAATAAGTATCCTAAATAGTTTATGTGATAAAAATATTTGTTTTTGTTTGAAACTTTTGAGGTTTAAACGAAACAAATGCGTGTTAATAATTTTGTCAGTCTGACATATGGCAACACCGAGAAAAGGGTGGAAACCATTTTACTATCAATTTTACTTGATTTTACTACGAAGTTTCAACGTTAGTAGTTTATAAAAGCTCTTGTTTTCGTGTTTTCAACTGATATTTGTGTGTGTGCGTACAGATATAATTAAAAACAATATTTTTTGTGAAAATCATGGTTCACCAGTGCCAAATTTGCAAAAAAATAGTCTGAATTTTCCTAACCTCTCTTTTCACCTGTAAGTAAATACATAGTTCTATATGCCAGTGGCATTGTAAGAGCACATTGTCCGACAGTTTCTCCCCACTCCTTGAAAGTAATTGATGAAAACATATGGCGATAGACTGTTAGCCGTCTTTTCGGATAGTCTTATGAATGACTTGCGGACTCTATTTGTAGTATTACTCTAAGGTCGCAACAATATTATGACAAATTTTGGAGGTATTTCAAATCCCTGAGACATGTTTAGGATATTCAAGATAAACTTATCTTTTTATACCCAGAATTTTACCAAAAGTATGTTTGTGTCTTACAGTAATCCAATCTATTTAATGATCAAGCTGTCAATCTCCCGTCTATGATTTCGACAGGTTCATAACGTTAACAATAATATTTTTAGTACAGTTTTCGCGTATGTTCAGTAAAATTTCAGCAACATAGTGGCACCAAAAATGATCTAGGACGATGACTGAAAGTAAAAATCTGCCAAGAATGGATAATGACATTATTTTGCATCAAATCCACATTGTTCGTGTAATGAGGTCGAAAAAATAAAAGCAGAAGGTAATCCCATTAAAGTTATTTCCACAACACCGCAAACAAGTTGTTGGCCATACTTCATCTGTCCTTATAACTTTACAACATCGTATTCGTATTTTCAAACCATTCGGGACATGAATAAACACTTTATCAGGAGCACTTTTAATGCTATTTTCATCCGAACACAATAAAATACTCACAAACTGGTTTTTCAGGTACTTTAATAGTTTAAGCAATGATTAAACTCAAACTGTGTAAAATAAGGATAAAACTTGTAGTGAACATGCAATGTGCATGGAGAGCAAAATCATTTTGGGTGCGGAAAAATTACAAATTATTCTCCTTTTTCAACTGGTGTTCTTTATTTATTTTAATTACCAACACATGATTGCATCTTTATTTTTTTTCAAAGTTGAATTCCTCTTACAATAGAGTTGTATAATTATTATTAAATCAAATTTGTTTTTTAACCAAATGATCAGTATTGGTATATAATAGTTATTTAAATAATGTAAGACGCAGTCGCGGTTAATGGAAGCTTATGAAAAAAGGTCTATTCCAACCGCAATCAGAAACTGTCTGAAACGATCACAGAATAACTGGTCATAGCAAACAACGAGTTTTCTTTAGCTTAATTCCTATCAATTTGTTCGAAAATTAGATTTAAATTAGAATACAATACAATTGACAAACTAACAGAAGTCAAAATAATAGTGTAAAACTATTAAAACGCTTTACAAATTAAAAAATGACTTTCCAAAAGTAGACCGTTCACTAGGAAGCAACATCTACTTCTCGGGTTATATGCCCCGCAGACAACGAATTACACTTCCAAGTTAGACGGGGTTGGTATATATGAAAGTCTAGAACCAACCATTCTGGTTTATAATTAAAAGGAATAATATCACTTGCTGACCGGTTTCGGCGTATTTGCACCTCATCAGTACAAGGTAGATATTATCCGTCCAGAAGCTCTAAGAGCAAAATCCTGGACTGAAGATAACGCTGAAATCACATTAATACATTAAACCCAGTGAAGGGAATGCCAAAAATGTGATAATAGCGACATCTCCACAACTAAATATAAACCAAAAATTCTATATTGACAAAAAACCATCTCGGTTTTGTAGGTTATTCACTTGATTACAGTTTCCTGATCAATTGTCAATTGTAAAAAAAAACAAATTTTGGATTTCTTAAAATAAAAAAATTGAAATAATGAATTGGGGATTCGGGTAATCGTGTGTACCATAATATTTCAAATTTCGCGAGTTATCCGGACTACTCAATCAGTGCTGATGTCTCCTTCGCTATGGCTAAATGCTTGGCGCCCTAATTGGTGAAGTTAGTTTGCATACGACCGTTGTGAGAGTGACTAGTTGGTTTGTAAACAGATTTTTATAACTTTTCAACATTAGAAAATGTAAGTCCACAACTCTTATCCAATCGTTAAAAATGAGATCTTCCTAAAATCTGGTATTTTGTGATTGTTTTGACATATTTGAATAATAAATAAATAAATAGTTTTTTTTCCTCACATCTCTCACATTTCTCAAATCTAAACTTGCCATGGCCCCTATATCAATGAAAAAAGTTACCAAAAGAGCTAAAAGTGATAATTGAAAGAAACAATGTCAAGGAAGAATTAGAAAAAGCCGAAGAAAAGAGAGGATTAAGAAAAGAAAATCTTAAGAAGAATTAAAAAGAAAAAACATTCAAAAAAAAAACTGTAAGAAAATGTTTTGATGAAGAAACTCAAGAGAAAAAAACTTAAAGGTAAAAAAAGTGAAAAGAGAGGCAACACCTGAAATGTCTGACGAGTCGTTAGACGAGGATATGTCTGACATATGCAACGATGACGACTTAGATTATATTGACTTCAGCTTTATACTACCTTCTTCAAAAACACCCTCCAAACCCAACGGGATATGTATGATATGTGGAGAAATTGGCAAAAATAGAGAATTTTGGTAGGTACCGTTATGTTTTATGCTCTCGAAAGTGAAATGATAAGTGATGATGAATTTTCCGTTTCTGGGACTCCTCCAGGGCTGGTTGAGGCACTGAATACTGCTTCATTCGAATTATTGCCAAAGAAATCAAAAGTACGAATATGCTTACCCAATAAACATTTTCGTTTATATAATAGTAACCGTAAAGTTACCATCACTATTTTATAAAACTGCAATTTATATAAGCTAAGCATAGTAATATTTCTGTAACTCTTATAAACCCTTTACAACACTTAAATGGAGCAACTCATAAGAGTTGCGAACACCTTGATTTAGTAACGTTATAAAACCCAAAGTCTATAACTAAAAGTAACGGAAATATTTCCGGTACCTTTATAAAACTTCTTCTAGGAAGAGGATGTATTGATATTTAGTTTTATTACTGACTTGGTTACTCTTATAAACTTTTCCTATAGAGTTGTTGGTATAACCTTACCATTACTAAATTATTTCTTTGTCAAGCTGTCATCTGTCACATTTCCAATATGCATTTTCTCTTTTTAGCATCCATTGGTTATTATATTGTTTCTTTTTGTTAATTCCACAATTTTATACATCAGGCAGTATAGTAATTCATTTTTGTCTCCATGTTTATATGATATTAAAATGGATGATGTGATATATTATGTGCACTTTAATACTTGTTACATCATTTCCACACATAAGGTTAGACCAAAATTATATTGCCAATCATTTTTTACTGTAAATGTTAGCAAAGCACTTCTAAAAAATTCATTGGCCTTTGAAATATGTATTATTAAAAAAAATGTTATTAAATTTTAAAAAATAATTATTTTAATTTTTTAAAATTTGTTCATAAAACAGAATCAATCATATGTTCCTATAATATGATGTAAAATAAGAGTCCAATCTAAATTCAGTTTTCCAAAATTTTGTTAAATATTTAATTTCCTATTCCTGTTTATATCTGCGTTTTAGAAAATTATTATGGCGGATAGAGCCTACACCCTTATAAAAATAAGTTACCATGAAATTACTGTCGGTAACACTATAAAACTTAAAGTAACACTATATATCCATAAATGGTAATTCTATAAAACTTTAAGTCTGCTATAAATTATTTAGTGTTAGTTGAGTGTCACAGCACACCACATTTGTTGATAAAGAGGAACTGGAAGATACCTGTCGATTAACGAAAGTGGTGCTTTTTAATTTAACCAGAAGATGCTGGCACTACTTTTCGGCAAAATTTACTGCTTTCCTTGATTTTTTTCCAGCTATTAATCATAGTTTTATTCACAATTATCTTACACAGCTAATAACCTCTCCTATTTTAGGTATACTTTTTACTGAAAACACAAAGAGAAAACATCAGTTACCCAAAGTTTCATAACGTATTTATAAAAGAGCTTGTTACTAAAAGTTTCATAACGTATTTATAGAAGAACTTAAGTATCTGAAGTTTTAAAAAGGTAAACAACGATGCTATTATAAAACTCAGAAACCATTAGTTTTATTACGGAAGTAACGGCAAACCTTATATAAATTTGTTATATAAATTGAGGTAACGATTACTTCAAGTTTTATAACACAGTGATATAAATAGTTACAACACTTTATTATAAATCTAGAACTTACAGTAATGGCATAAAACCCTAATAAACCTAATTTACTATAAGTGTTGCAATAAAACTACAACTGTAACCTTTACAAGTACTCTATAAAAATATCAGTTACTATAAGTCACGAAAATTGTTTGTTGGGTATATGATATTTCCTTACAGAAAGAAAATCTTGACTATTTCTTTAAGAAATTTGGTCTGGAATGTCAACATTTCCTAGCCATTTAGAGGAAAAAATATTTAACCATAGTTTGTTGTCAAGTTGTATTTTAAAAGTTTCTTTAACAGTCTTTACCAGGTCAACACTGCAGTAGGAATACATATGGGAAATAGAATCACTCTTTATCCAAAATAACATTTATTAATGTACAGTTATAAGGTAACAAAATAGTATACTAATAATTTCATTGAAGCGCCTGTACGTTGTACATTATAATTTACCGTCCTATTATTCCGACTTTATGGTTATAACGTAACAGAGTGTTAGCATTCACTTATCAAAATCGATTACTATGGCGATGGCGAGAAACGGTGGATTAGAGATGTGTCGCTATTTATGTTAGTTGTATTACTGTTATTTAGAATTACAGGCTCAAAATTCTAGTACAAATATTAATGTTTTAGTATCAATATTGACTAAATTGAATTCTATAGAAGTGTGATTACTACTGGCATTTATGGTCCGTTCTAGAATCCTTGTACAAATATTAACGTTTTAGTATCAATTTAGACTAAATTGAATTATATAAAAGTTTGGTTTCTACTGGCATTTGTGGACCGTTCTATAATCGAATCAAGTACTGTATAGTGCGCAAACTCGCATTAGGGATAGTTCTTAACTCTGAATTGTCTAGAGGCGCAAGCCTAGTTACGAACCAGTTAATAATTTTAATTGTACCACGAACGGTGTTAGAACTAAAGATCACGTTTCAGAGCCTGAACGAAAACGTTCGAGAAGGCGAAGTTTCTGGAAGGTGTTGATATATATTAAAGGCAATACCTGCAACGACAGAGTCAGTTAAAAAAGTGAGTTAGATAAGCCAATTCACAGACAGTTTTTAGTGATCAGACAGTAAATGAAATAGTGAATTATTTAAGATAAATAGTGTGGTAAAAATAAATTGGAACTATTATATCGAGTGTAAATAAATTAGTAGACTTAAGTAAGTGTGTATTGTACATAAATTAAGTTAAATACAGAGTGTGTTTCTATAAATAAATCAATAGTAATTAGCGATGGTATAATTTTATCCCATCAGTAAAAACTATTTAAATAAATAAGAAAAACATTATACTAATATTCGTCTGTTATTTTGACACAGTTGTCGTTTTTATGAGAAAAATTACCTTTGTAGATATAGTTTCAATTGAAATAGATTTATCTTTCGAATGTGATAATGAAAAGGAAATGCATAGAGAGGTAATGTTAACATTTTAAAAAAATATCAATTTCTTCCAATTATCCCTACATTTCAAGTATGAATATAAATTCAACACTTAGGATTTTATACTGGTACTTAGGGTTGTAGTTTATTTAAATAATATTATAAATATAAATATAACATAATCACTAATATTAATTTGTTACTTCTTTGTGAAATACTTGTCCCTATACTAAAATACAAATAACTGACAGCTTCAGTTCAAAAGAATTTCACAACTACAAGACTGGACCTCCTCTAAATTCTTTGGGACCTCCCGTCATTTCATTAGTAGTCATAAGTTCAGTACCAGTATCTCCAAAAATTAGTTGGATAACTATGTATAATGATCTTATTCAACGAAAGAATAGAATACTCGTATATTAACTGATTATGGGATTATTGATGAAAGTACACAAACTGCGTTGAAGGTCATTGCGTAGGGCTATATTTAGACGAAGTCTATTTGCAATGGATATGATAAAAAAATATCGGTATAGGCATGGGTGTAAGCGAAAGACGAATGGTACCGTAAAATGTTATATATAATTTAACATTGTTCTTTTTAAAACGTAAGAGTTGAACGATTATGTAATTATTTGATACAACTACGTGGGTACCTATACATTCCCAACGTAACTACTTATTGTATAAAGTTTTGATTTTCTTTACTCAATTCCGCCGAACAGCTTGCCATCTATGTATATACAGTATAAGCCACAGTATCATGTTATGAACATTGAGGGCGATGGATTTCTTTCAGGCGAGTCAGAACTTCAGAAATCACTGTCTAGCACAAAAACATGTTGCAATAAATGTCAGATGTATCTTAACATCCCTTACCTCCCAATTTATTTGTGCACGGCATGTCAGAAAACAAATACATGCAAACAAATGTAAATGACGTGCTGTGACGTGCCAAACAACTGTTGGTGGAGGATAACCTCCATCCAGAGAAGTGGAGGATCGATGAGAGGATGTCGAGGTAATGGATTGCACCTGATTATTGGAGAGGGTAAAAAATATTTTGGATATATTAAATGTAGAAAATAAACCTACCGATACCAACATCAACAAGTGGCCAGTGGAACAAGTCTATAAATTGTAAATTACCTAGCTTATATCTAATTGCTTTCATCTCATTTTCCTCCTTTCTTTTGTGTAGCTTGTTCATTTGAATATCGCTTCTCCCTATTAGAATTCTTTTGAATTCCAGCTTAACAAATTTGAAATGATTATCGTAAACATCTTCTTTTAAGAAAAACATAATGGACCTATCTCTTTATGGTATGGTACATTTCACTTGTCCTTATTAAGTGGATTGAAATATTCCTACTTGTAGCACGATAGATAATCCGTTAGCGTTTCATTTAATTACTTACGTTCATCTAAGTACTTTTTATTTAACAATTCTTTCCTTATTGCTTACATCTTTTTCGTACAACACTGAATTTTCTTCACTTTTAGCTCAATTTATTATCCTCGTTAAAAGCAAAAAAAATTTAAAATGAAAATTTATTAGCAGCACATTCTCCAACTCTATTTCATATACTCGTAAAGGAGCGAGATAACTGTGGTTAAAACGAGACAGTAGAGGCGGCAGGTCGGTAAATCTACTGTTCCATAGCATACTGCAGATGTATGTCACATCAGTTGTTATTAACAAAACAAATAAGGCGGTGGATTTGGTCCCGGCAGCCGGGACCTAAAAATTACAATCGAAATTCCGATAACCAGGATTTTTTGCATTTTGTTAGAAATCCTCTAATTTTGCTTTGAAAAGTTTAAATAGCATAGAACGTTATGTCAATTTTTCTCAAACTGAAAATCAAGCTATTTTTAATAATTCTGTTTTGAACAATTGTGCTTTTCCGTTAAATTAAATAATAGTATATTACATACCTAGCGGGGAAGTAGATCATTACGGCTTTTAGCTCTAACAAAGCCTGGGCTGGAATGATCCTTCCCGCGTGGTATGTATAGTATTAAATTCACAATCGCTTAGTTACAAGCTTTTAAAAACAGTAATTTTAAGAAAATTTGTTATCACAATTTAATATTTTTTCCGACAAAGAACTTCATGAATCTGTTGCTAGGCAATATTACTCATTTATTGCTTTTGACGATTATGTCTTCAAATATTCGCTCAAACAAGTACGTAATGTCTTATTTTGAATTAACCTGTACTCCTCCGGAAGTCCAAGAAGCTGCGGTTGAGGGAATAATTCCGTAGAAAATAAGCAAAGAAAGGTATTAACTTTTTTTTAAACCAGCTTAACACTTCAGAAAAGTGACACATGCTTCTAGCCGGAAAAGTACTGTTCCGGCTAAGGCGTGGAAATGAAAGTAAGTAATGAGTCACTTCCCTACCGTTTTAAAGGTAAGAAATGTCTATATTACTGACCGATTGTGAATAAACTAATTTACATCTCATTTTTTAATTTCTTGATTTACATATTCATTGTATTGTCGTACCGAATTACACTCTAGCTTTTTTTTGAGTCGAAGTAAACTTGACATCTATAATTCGAATTTTGTTGCCATTGGGTAATTCAACTCAAAAAACTGAGGTTGCGACACAATACATTATTTTGCATAGTTTTGCCAACTTTTGTGTTCCATTTTTTATAATACCTTCACTGTTAACAATTCTTCTTGCAGCATGCCATATTCTTGATCGAAAGCATTTGCAGTGGAGGATAATTTGGCAAGTCTCTTGCCATTATAAGATCTTGTCCCAAATCGAACTGGTTCGATTTGTATTGCAGCTTGCATGAAAATCTGGGGAAAAAGTTGGTGATTTCTTTGTTAACAACAACAGTTTGTTGAATGTGTACTTAAAATCACAACATGAATAGGTATACATCAATGATTTGAATACAAAGTTGGTATCCACCTTAAAAATTGCTTATTTGCAATAATTGTGGAATGTAAAACGATTGTCAATAGTTGCAAGCAAGACCTTGCAAGGTCATAATGTTGCTGCAATACATTGCAAAAAGAATAAATTGTGAACTGTAAAGCGGACTTACTAATTTTATGTTTTTTACAATTTAATATTTTTCAAATAAACATACATAACCATTATAATATCCATAAAATTAAAAATCATACCAAATCATACTTTATAATAGTTCTTGCTGTTTTTGTGAAACAATCATTGCAATTAAGCTAAGACGAATTAATTAATTTGAACCGTTTTACTTTTAGATAAATAGAAAGATAAAAATAGTTACAAACTGTTAGGATCACTCGATAACATCGTCTACTCCTTAGCCTGTTGACAAGTATAACAACCCATAACTAGAAAGTGACGTTGTGTGTAGACAGGAAGCAGCTGTTTGTTGTCAGGACCGGCGTTCTTTCTGCAGGGCCCGTATTTTTAAGGTACTAGTGGGTATCTTACCATGAGATTGGTGTATTACGGGTTGCGTGAAACGAGAGAGGTTCAATCTTACAAGAGAATCTCGCCTAAACCGGCGAGAAGCTAAGAAGCATGCGTATTGGATATCGGCCGGCGTAATTAACAGTTTTTAAATTTTTATCACTTCATTTTGCATGAGAGTTGTGGACTACTTCTTCCATAATGTTTCAGAGTTTTTTATTTTAGTTTTTTCACTTAGTTGTATGGAAACGAACACGAGACTCTCTAGCAAGGGAGGGTGCCGCACGTGCTTCTATCGGACCAGAACCTACAATTGGCATCGCAATAAGTTTTGCCAAACAAACACTGAATACCTGGACGGCAAGAAGAGCTTTGGACTTCTGGCATAATTTACCAGGATTGGCTCATTCAAAGGCTTTCATACATCTTCTGAAGAATGTCTCCAAACAAATGTTACACTATAGCAGGCATGACCTACATTGTCTAACAGGCCTTTTAACAGGCCACTGTCATCTGACACATCATATGCTAAAACTTGGACTGTCGGAAGATCCGACCTGCCTGGAAGATGATGAAACAGCAGAGCATATAGTTTGTGCCTGCCCCGCCGTGGCTCGAATCAGGATCTGATTTTTGGCAGGGATTCTCTCTCGCCCTCGGACCTGAAATGTCATTCACCAAATAAACTAATCGGCTTTGTTAATAAGCTGAATTTGTTTGGTGAAATCTGAATAGGTGTGAGCCACAATAGACTCTTGCAAGTCGCAGTGGAGGGCCTCATAAACCCACTCACCATAAACCTAACCCAGTTGTATGGTTTCAAATTTTATACAAAAAAATATCTTGCATGCTTGAAACATGATATGTAATAACGGCAAAACTGGTATTAAGTAATTGAGAACAATCATTTTTTTTTCAATTTGCTTAGAAGTCTGACAACAATGCAGATCTCACTATTTCTCTTTAAAAATACGACAAATATGGAACTCTCATGTTTTAGGCCACCCTGCAATACACCAGATACCATTTTAGCCTCTATTAGGCTCAATGGTCTTTTCACTAGGTTTTTCTTGATGAAAAGCTCCCTTGGGTATTCCAGTACCTACTTCCTTAGGAAACAGTGACCTTATCTGTCACCTGCTAAGATTTAATATTTCTTTAGTGAGCAACTCCGAGGGTGTTTTGACGAAGAGTTTGCTGTGTTCCTGCTTTGGCAGGTGGCTCCAGTAAGTCTGCGGTTTAGTTTGAATCCACCGCAGTACCACATGTAGTAGTTTTTAATATACCAAATACTGATTCAGGACCAGTGAATCCCGTTTCAGAGCCTACAATACTCTTGCGCCTCTAGACCTACTTAAGAGTTACTCTATTATGATTTCCCAGGGTTAAGAATTTTGTAGGCAGTCCCAGACTAAACTAGATTTGATCTGGGGACAATGCTAAATATTTCAATGTTTTGTGTCTATTTGAGCGTATACAGGAACACAGAATGCAGTAAATGCTTCTGCATAGCAGAATGCGAGGCAAAAAACGAACACGATGGGAAGACAAGGTGTGGCGTCAGGAAAAAGGTGATGGTGAAGGCTAAATATACGATATAGTTTCATTGAAAAGGATTACGAAGCATTTTGAATGCACTGAATAATATTATTTGAAGGAACTGTTTCATAAACGGTAAAGGAAACACAATGCGATCCATCCATCCGTTATAGGGGATGAAATTTGGTTGATAACGAATATATTATTATTATAAATTAAATAATAATTTAGATGAAATTGAGTTCTCAGTTAGCTGACATACGTGAAACCGTTTGCTTATTTAAATCGAATACAAATTCATTTTAAATTTTATTTAATTTATATTATGAACAATAAAATTACATACAATATCAACTATACTAGAAAATCACAGATTTATCAAGAGACCATGTGTCAACTATTGTCTCCATGTCTATATATCTAGTAAAACGACATCAACTTGATGATTAATGCTTAAAATCCTCTCATGCAGTGATATACCTACACGATACGATTACTAATTAGAGAGATTGTTGTGCTTGTGATCCGACTATGATCGAGATGTGGTCTTTATGATGTATACTGAAGCCGTTGCCTCAGGTATTCGGCAATTATTATTCGAATTCATTTTTTCCTACGAGGGCAAATCTCTAAATATAACGTCACTTAGTATAAATATATTAGGTTTACTTCCTTTTCCTTTCTTAATAAAATTCATCACGACACAGTGGCGTAGCGTGGAAGGGGCCAAGTTAACAAACCATCAATGGGGCCATTTAGGTCAATTAAATTTTTACATTTTTGGTTAAAATTCCAATAAATCCCCTCCATTTATAGTTACCCTGAAAAAATTAAATCGATTGAATCAAAACTATCCAAGAAATTAGAATGTAAAGTTAGCTTCGCCCTTTGAACGAAAGGCGCCAACGTGACGTCACATCAGCCGTGGAGCTCGGCAGTATCGAGGTTCCAGGCATAGAGACTAGTGTAATAATTAATTCGTAGAACGGCTTTGTACGCAAATCTAATCATCCGAAATCGTCTCGTTAAAAAAAGGTTTTTTAAAAGGTGATTCTGGCAATTTGCCGATGATGGATGTAATAATGGTTATGCAGTATTTTAACCAAAATAAGGACTATACCTATCAGTGCAGAATTAAGAGGTGTGAAAATGGAAATGTACCTGAGTGTTCCCAATCGTATTCGTTATCGTAAACGTAAATGGGACAATTTATTAGCAGGGAATAAAATTTGAAAAATAAACACGTGAGGTCGTATACGGGGTAGGGTGATGATAACATTGGAATATAAAGAATATATTTGTGGAGGTGGAATAACCTAAATAGCTCGCGCGCGCTTCAACTTGCATATTTATTTCTGATATTTTAATCTAATCCTAGAACACATTCTAATATACAAATTAGTTGGAGTTATCATTTGGTTGTCCATATCACTTCTTTTTTGGCGTAAACTCAGGGTTTTTCTAAGAATAAACAAACACAAAACTCAGTCTTATCAATTCATGTTATGCGATTTTTTTCATGTACTTGGATATAGCTGTTTTTAGGCTCAATTTCATTTCTGATCTGCAAAAACGACTTATGGTGATAACGCCATTGATTATGTTCAAGTGAAACAAGACCAATCTTATTGTTTTGTTAAAGCAAAGATCAATCCAGAACATAAAATAAAGTCTTAAAATTATAATGTTTCGTGTAAAATTCGTTCGATTAAAAATTGTGTGGAACAAGTTTTATGCCACGATTGTCCTGCGTCTGAGGGGGGCTGGAAGCATGCTGTGGCCTGCTTAATGGGGCTACACCGAAGAACAGCCTACGGAAAAAGCTAGCTACTGGAAAAAGTCTAGCTTGGCTGCAGCATCAACAACGAGAAAATTCTTCACAACAATACTTTGTTCCCTTATTAGAAACAAATGTAGTACGTCGCATAGCTTTCTGCCAAAATTTTCTAACCTTCAAATCGTTAGGTAACGAAATAAACAGTTTTTCAGGAGTTTTTACGGTTGTACTTTGACAATCTGGTACTATGCAATACTTGTATTTGCTCTTTTTGTCACTCATTTTATAATTATTATTGATTAAAAGCAAACATAAACGTCAACTAACATGCAAAATTCGCCGAAAATACCAAATTAAACCAACATTCACACGTTAAGTGTACTCGGCTATATGAAGCCGCCGCCGCCGCTGGGCTCGTCGCCAGTAGGCTGATTTGACGTCACAGCTTGAACACGCCCCATTTCAAAGCTGGCCGTATTTTAACACTGAATTTGAGGGTGAAATCGGTTGGATAAAATTGTGATTTTTTGGCAATTGTCTTTTCGAGTAGAGAACTTTTTAAAACTAAAATAAAAAAATTATCGAAAATGGCTCCATTGACTAACAAATTTCTGTGATTAGTAAAATTTTTCAGTGATATCAGATGTTACAATTGCTCCCTCTCCAGTGTATACCATCCAAAAAATAGAAGTATACTCACGTGGCCTATTCCTTCTAATACATATACAATACGTCACTTGTTAATACATTTTAACATTTATGCACACCTTATACTTTAAAATTTAAGAATTTCAAGCACAACATTGCTACACATTTTCATAGGCCAAATTTTTTTACGTTCAGTGTAAAAGAGGGACGCTTTGATCGCATTTCTAAATCGCTATTTTAGTAATATCGTGATAGGCTGTTCACATTCGTTGAGAAGTTAATAATTCCAATATCCTGTTTCTAAAATATTTATTTTATGATAGTAGACTTCCTTTCTTAATTTGTTTGCATTATTAAAATCAAATAACTGGTTTTCTTTAAGAAAACGCTTTGTCGATGCCGTAAAACAAATATTTTATGTCTGTGTAATCTGTGTAGGCCTGCAAATATAGCTAGACATATTTTGCGATCTCTTATTAGTGTAAATTATTCTTAACTTATTTTTAAATCGAGTAAAATATATTTTTTCTCCTCCCTGTATTGTAAAGAACGCATTTTGACCATAGAGATCCTACAGATAGAGGCAACAAGCCATATAGGCCGTTGTGTAAGTGGAAATGTCCGACCGAACTCCGGTGAGAGAGAAAAAGACAGACGATCCGAGGTTTTTCTGTCTTTGCCTGTGTATATAGTATACGCGCTATTGGAGAAAGCCTTAACCTCCGAATTTCTCTCTCTCTCTCTCTCCTACAGCCTGACGTGTTCTGAGTTGGCTTGTTGCCTCTATCTGTATTATCTCTATGATTTTGACACTATTTTGAAGGACGTAAATAACAATTACCAAAAAGGTAACGATTGTCCTCGGGTGGTAATAATTTTTGTCATATAAAACGTGTATCTTATTTATTTATATGCATATTAATAGTTAAACTATTACAATTATGAACATTATTTACAAAATTTGGTATGAAATGTTCTGACTCCATAATTTCTCCATCTCTAGTTAAGTTTTCTGTTACTCTTGAAGTACTGCAGAAGACTTCTGGCTTTATTATATTGTATAAACTTTTATTTGCTTCTCCTTTTTTATTATTGACGCTCCTGCAACTTAACTAGTTGCAGATTTCCACCTGCCATGTCGCTTGAGAGCTAAGACATCACCTCATCAACTAATAAAGTGTCCGACGATCTTCTAAGGGAGTGTCCAATATGCTCCTTAAAGTTCTGAAAGTTCAGAAATTTAGCAATTTCAACATGGTGGACTTCAGCATGTAATATTCACACCATAAGTACAGTTTTTGAAACTGCAATAGCAATCTTTGTTTGGCATTATTTCTTGAGGTACCACTTTCTCGATTTTTCTGGCAGCAACGACAGACAAGCGATATTTGCTGATTCTTCTATATCCATTTGGCTTTTATACAAATCAATAATTTTAATTTATGTTAATTTTTTATAATAAACTGTAGACTTGACGTGCTTATGACGCTTTAGAAACCGGTCAAACCTCTCCATGATTTCTTGCGAGTAATGAGATATGAGGTAGGATTCAAGATCGCCTTAATATTAATTTTTTTGTTAGGCTTGGTAGACATTAAAAAATGAAAACTCTTGTTTTATATCTTCTAATTAAGAAGTATGTACATATTTTTGAAATTTGAAACGTTTCAGTTACTTGAAAAATAATTAATACAGACCTGTGTGGTTAGATTGACTCTAAACTGAAACTTAATGCCCATAGAATTATACACGGCTAGCACCGTTTAGTACTCCTTCACTTCCATATTCCAAATAAGAGAGTCGCCACATAAATCAGAGGTTCACGTTGATGGGCAGAAAGATAATATGAATAAATTACAGGGACGTACTCGCTCATTAGCATAATTCATCTATTGATTTTATATGGAAATATTACTCTAATATTATTAAGGTAGTTCACAAAATTAGCAGTTCTTAATGCTTGGAAATATTATTTTTGGAGGAGACGGTACAGAACACATGTAAGCTTAAACCTATACACCCTCCTAAAGCTATGAAAACCTATATTTTTTTAAGAAATCGGTAAAAAAATTCAGGTTTTTCTCACAAAAACATCCTCATTAAGAAAATCAGGGATATATAAACTTGAATGTCCATAATGTAATGCTGTCTCTATATTGGTAAAACCATTCGAAATTTTGAAATTAGACACAATGAGCATAAATATTAAAACAGCCAGGTAAACCTCATTACGCAAAACATCTACTTGACACCAAACATTCACTAACACCTAAAAAAGAGCTAGAAGTACTACATATTGGTGATAAAAAACAAGTCAATCACAAGAGCAACGTTGTTACCGTACTGTTGGCTTCAGAGCAGACTGGAATATAAGAATGAATAAGCAAGGCCAGAAAAAGAGAACGTCTGTTGCCGATCGAAGATACTGCGGAAAACCTAGAATTAGGTAAGAACAAATGAATTTCTGTTTAACTAGAGTAATGCTGAACTAAGAGTTTGGACAGGTGCTCTAATAGGACACTGCCATCTGAATGGGTACCTCGAGAAACTTAACATTACAAAATTCTGGTGAATAGATAAGGAATATTTACCCAAACTGAAGCCCGCGATTATTCTAAAATTCTTTAAAGAAATAGGACTAAAGTATCTTGTCTCTGAGACTATTCTCAGGAAATGAGTGAAACAATGAGCAATAGATCTTTTAGGTGTTAGTAAATCTCACCCCAAAATAAAAAGTGCTCTATAATTATAGTTACAGAAATAAGGCAGGATTAAAGCGTGATAATTGGAATTCTTATTATTCTTTCACAACCAGTGAAACTTTCAAAAACTCCAGCCTAATTCGTTCTATATATTTTTTCAGCTTATTGAATGATTTGAGTTGAGTAAGTAAGTCAGGACATTTTTATTTATATGTAATAGTCTTTCTTTCATATGGCCATACTGCGGCTTTCAGGAAATAGAAAAAAACAAGGATCAGGCTGAATAGTCCAATGTTTTTTCTACGTACTGATATCAACGGGTAACCGTGAATAGAGAAGCTTTTTCGGGAGTTCCGGTTTATTTTCGGGTTCAGAATCGTTTTTCCCGTATTTACATCGTCGTCAGGACTTTCGTTAGGTTTAGGTGGTCTTAACGGTACCATTTCCGGTTCTCACTCTTCGAAGTCAATAACTGTTATTTTTTTTTGTCGTTGACAGCTATAGATCTTGATTAACAGCTTTTTCAACAATATTCACGAGTTTTGGTACCGTAACCTTGTTCATAATAATAACAGAACTATTGTTCGTTATAACTTCTTCTTTTTTACTGTCTCTTTCATTTTTTGTAGCTGCTTCTACCAAAGTCGTAGTTCTGGCACTTCGTGACGTTTTAAGGCAGCTTGTATTATTTTTTTCTTCTCTTTTTCACCATTTTCGACTTCTGTTTTTTTGGTCTCTGCTACTGTTGTACGGAGACGAATGTTTTCAGTGGAACCTTGCTGAAAAATGTTATTGCTAATCCCTTTCGATTATATCGTTATTCTGCCAGTGAATATTCGATTTTCGCAGATGTAGTGGTTGTTTTGATATTTTTTAGCTTATTTTTAAATTGTTTGATACATTTTTGCTTTTGCTTGCTTGTGATTTTGGCTATAACTTTTCTTTTTTCCTAGAAATAACCTTACTTTTCTCCAGAAAACCTTTTTTATTCGGCAAATCTTTAGTTTGTTATCCCTTCCTTATTTACCTGGAACCTATTGTTTCAATATCGCTTAAATTTTGCGATCTTAATGTCCTTGGTGGGTTCTTATCGACAATTCCTTCAGCTTTATCAATATTTTGTAAAAATCATTAACGTGGAGAACAATGGATAGTGTATTTCTTCAGCCAATACAGTATCCGAATATAGTAGTAGAATTTGGGCGGTAAATTCAAACGGACAGAAAGTAAAATATTTTTATAAGTACCTATATTTTTATACCGACAGTAGTAATACCCCCATTCCTTTTCTTCGTATTTTTCCGTTCGCGTCCAAGTGCCTTGCCGTAGCTTAGAGATAGGAACATTTTATATAGGCGCAGCGATGTCCGCTCATTTCAAAGATTTGTTTATTTTCGGGTATTTTCAGGACGCTGAAGTACAACGATTGTGAAAACTGTTGATACTATGCACAAGAGATCCAAAATTTTCGACATGGTTGAAAATAAAAACACTTAAAGTGGGAACAGAATTATTTATACTGTGACAAAAAAATTTTGAAATTGGTTAGCATCCATACTTTCCAGTACTGCATAAATTTAATAGAAAACTAGCGGAATTATAATTAATTATCAACAAATCAATAAAGTATAATTTTGAAAATCATGTTAAATCCATGAAGTGACGAGCAATACAGAAGATGCCAACTGGGAGTCGGCCCTGACCTTATAAAAAGACAACCAAGAGGGGTTTTACCAGGAAATATACGATACGATGTTTCAGAGTAGCTTTTAAGGGAAATAGAATAGATAAAATCTTGATATTAATGTGTGAAATTTATTATGTTTTGTTTAGCATTTTTTATCTGCGTATTTGTAAACGTTTTTGACATATTTTTTCTATTACCTCATGCATTTTGAAAGTAATAATCATGTGTTCTTAGATTTGAATTACTTTTCTTTCGTAATTTTTGGATTGAAATTCCTAAAAGATTAAAATTAAAAAGGAAAACAAATTTAGCAAAATTTACCTAGATAGGTCGCTTTTGATTCAATTTTAGGTAATAACGGATTAGGGGCTGGTATATCAATGCTCGGTTTGTTTTCTAGCCTTCAACCAAAGTGTTGGTTACATTAGAAAAAGTATATCAACAACAGGTAGCTGGACTGGCATTCTGTAACAAAATATCGATAAAGATTTCCTTCTCTTCGCTTCGGTCAGAGACAACCAGATAAAGTACATGTGAAGTTTTTGTTCTACAATAATGAATTGGTCCACTGGACTATGTAGAGGGAGGAGATGGCGCTCGCGCTTCTCAGAAAATTTAAAAAACCGCGCGTAAGCCGTCTCGTTTATTTTTGTTTTATTTTTTCATTTTTTTCATTTAAAAAAAACACAAAAATAAAAAACATAGTTTATTGAAAAGTACAAAAAGTTGGGTGTATATGAAACATTTTTGTGCTTCTTATTTTAATATTATTAAATGGCTTGTATACAATTCAGTATTTGTACCAATACTTACTTACGGATCAGAAAGCTGGGTACTGACAAAAAAGCTAAAATCAAGAATACAAACCATGGAAATTAAGTACCTGTAAAGAATTTTAGGAGTGACGAGGAAAGATAGAATAAGGAACGACCATATTAGAGAAAAATAAGGTGTAAAACCAATTTCTAAAACAATCGAATACAATCAGTTATGATAGTTCGGACACCTAATAAGGATGAACAACGAGAGACCGGTAAAGCAGATATGGGAGGCAAAACGACCCACAAAAAGGAAAAGGGGCAGACCAGTTACAACATGGGATGACATCATCAATAAAATATAAAAAAGAAGGGGGATCGAAAAAATAAAAGCATACAAATTGGCAAGAGATAAAAAGAAATAGAGGAAGTTCGTCCGCACGGGGAAGAATAATGGAAACCTCACGCCCTACGCCTATCTTAGATAGAAGGGTATACGGATTATATATATAAATAGCTGTGACTAGTTTGCTTTGTATACTTTTATGTTATTCTATGTGTATATGTTGTATTATTATTGTATCCTCTGCACTGCTTCCACAAGCAATACAACGTCATACTGAAGCCGTACCGATTCAAAATAATTAAAAAATAAAAATGTAACTGCGACTTTAACTTCAATGGCTATCGATAGCGATTTACACACAAACTAATCATCAAAGAAAAGTCTAAAATAATTGTTAAAATTACACGTAATTTAGTAAAACACCACAAAGTTAAGCAAACACATCCAAAAAACACGTCAAAACGACAGTGGCGGATGAAGACTTTGGCACGTCACTTTTACAGCATAGAACATCAAACAAACTTTGTTTTCTAAATTTTGACGTTGTGTCAAAAATACCATGCTCCTACTGCCATCTGCGCTTACTTTGCGAAAATAATACAAAGATGTGACATGCCCTAAACTTATGAGCTAAACAAGAATAGAGCTTGCAGGACTATTTTATTTGCCCATCAAACAATAATGCTCATGTACTTGGTCGTGTCTTGGTTGTCTCTGGTTCGGTCGTTTCCGAGCCTTTATATTTAAGAGATGCATTGGCCTCTATTATTTTACTCAACGATTAAGATTTTTCATATCAGTTCGATGAAAAAAAAAAGAGGTTATGTTGTTGTTTAATTTTATATTTTTAGGGTTAATTGTGTTTGTATTATTATACCTGAAAAAAGCTATAAAAAGTTGAGCATTTAATTTTAGGAATCTTTAGAACTAAGCTTTTTGGGTGTTGGGTTGCTATCAAAATGTTTTGGGTTAATTGCAAAGTACACTATGGGACCTATCCACCTCTACCACTTTCAGTTAAATATTTACAGCACAATTATTAATGATAAATGTCTAATTTCTTTTTCATTTTTATCATGAAATTGCCGTATTGGCATAATGTTTTCTAAATCATAAGATTAGAGAGTCGGTAATCAAGTATTGCGATTTTTTTCGTTTGCTTATTCTTTATCTCTTTCCTTAAAATACAAATTACAGAGTGCCAGTCCTAGAGGTTAACCTTTTTTAACAGTATACGACCATCTTTCGTACTCCACAAATTCCAAAATTTCTTAAAGCTCTTCCTCAAATAAAATCGTTCAAAATCCATGAGAGACAGACATCCGTAACATGACCTCGTTGACAGTAAGAATCACGGAACACCACTTTCACGTTATGTTCTATCGTTATCTAACCTCACCTTGATAATGGCTTCTAGGATAGTTGAGAAATTGACTAACAGGTCAGGCAAACTGGTAGTTGATGAACATTTTTACTGACAGTTAAGATTTAGTCGAAGGATTCAATATTTAACCAATCATTGATAAACCCGATCTAAATCATGTATGAGTGGTGGTGTGATCAATAGTTTTGTTCAATGGAACTGTTACTATTCAAGTTTCATCTATGATCATTGAACATACAGTTTGGCAAATACAGGAGTGAATGTCGAGAAACGTACGAGAGGCGCGAAGTTAAAATGAGAAAGTATTCGGATGACAAAGAGGTAATATGCGCCTGGTGAATTAGTACGCTTGGTGAAGGTCTTAATATTGTATTTATTCACTAAATTAATTTAAACAAAATTTGTACGTCGCTCTCACTATTGTTTATGTCACTTTACCTTCATCACTTTCTAAATCTAAAGTGTCACTGACGTCGTCCTGTGGACAAATTATAATTTGGTCTATTCCTACATCAAGGCAAGGTTCCATGTCCATATTCATTTTTTCATACTTTATTGCATGGTTACACCGTGACTTCCATTCATTTTCAACAAACGTATTACAAAATTCGGTACAATGATTTTTTACCTCTGTCAAGTTTCTGTCTGCTACATATTGTGTAATGAAGCCCAAAGTGGTTCGATGGGATTCAGGTCAGCTTGGTAAGGCGGAAGTCTAAGGGTTTCATGACCATGTGTGTTTAAAATCTGTCTATTTAATTCCTCTTAAATTGTGGTTTGTGGTGTTTAATCAAATCGTATAAATCAACTTTTAGCATATCCGGTGTGAACATAATGTTTCGCTGCCTAAGCCATTCTTGAATGTCTGCTTTTCTGTTATTATAATTCTGGGTATCCAGTAAAAACAATGAAAGTAGGTACCCACGCAGTGCTCTTCACTATCTAACAGACACAATAGAACTGACAATATAATAGTCAAGTATACCTGCTTGAGGGACCGTACTAATCCCTACTACCATCATCTAGTAACGCGCATTGACGGGCGTGGTTATTTCACATTCATTCCTGTATTTGCCAAAGTGTACTAGTTAACGCACTATCTCAGTGAAGGACGTGTGCGCGCCAGCAAAATTTTCCGAACGTACGTTTTCAATCATTTCTCTTTAAATGTTCACTTCGATAGTACATTCCAAGACATACATTTAATTCGTTTTCGATACTTTGATTCCTGATACCTACTATGAATACGGAGATTTTCCTGAAGTAATTATTGAAGAAAGTGTTACCAGTTTTACTACATAATTTAAACATATTTATTAGATTTCTACAAACATTTTTTTCTAGTTTTACTTATGTTCGAAACCTTGTTCCTCCGATTGTACCTACTCAAGAGTAGAAATTTCTTCGTCGTCGATCGAGACATTACCTACTCGAGTCTTTTCGTTACCTGCAGATTTTGTGACTTCCACTCACAGGCTGAGCTGCTTTTGGTGCACTGAATAATGTTATTGCTTCATTGGTACAAATACTATGTTTATGTATGGTGTCTATACTTTGTATATTACATTGATAGAATAGATAGATATAATTTGAAATTATTGTTTTTATAAAAAATGTTCAGTTATCTGCACAGTTCAAACTACTTATGTTTTTTGTGTGTGTGGAAAACATGCAAAATATTATTTTTGTATATGTTTTAAAAGGTCAATTCTAAACTCACTTTGAGAGTTTTCAAATCAACGTTCCTTACAAAAGGAAAGAAAGGAGCTTTCGTACTATTTATCCTCAGCACATAAATGTATAAATTTTAGATTACCAATACACGAACGCGGGGAAAAGGAGGCACAAAGACGATGCCATGACACGAAAGCCGTTAGATTTCCTTATTTGTATTCAACGCAGCCGTTTGAGAAGCTCGATATACGCCTACAGTATAAAATTGGAGTGCGAATTACAAATATAGAGATGTTGAAGAAACTTTTCAGATTACTTGAAGAAGATTAGTAACAAATTGATTCTATTGAAAAGTTTGTCCAATAATTCATTATTTTCAGTCGAATGATAAAAGTTTGTGAAAGATTTTCATCTTTTAAAGTTTAAACTGATACCACAAAATGATATTACTGAATTAAAAGAAATAATTATTGAATTATTATTATAAAAAATAACATGAATGAAATGGATTGGGTTACCATACAAGCAAAATACCAACTGTCATGATGCGTCCACACTGAGGAAATGTACTCGTAAATCTTCTTTTCCGTTGACCGTGTATTAACATACGCTATTAACGTTCTCAAAATCATACATTAATGACCCCTATTAAAACATGATTTTCATTAATGAACACTTTTTCTACAGGCAACCCAACGCACATCTTACACATTATATTTATATTGACAGTTACCTGTGGTGTAGGCAACCAAATATACAATAACACATTTGAAAATGATTACTAGTATAGACTTACCTATCGTTTTATTTTATTATTCTACAAAATTATAATAATTATTAGTGTTAAGACATCCAAAAAAGAATTTAAGAAAAACGAAAACAGTGACATTTGATCCACAGATATTTGAACCAGCGACCATCTCTGTGACATTTCAATGTCATTCTTTATTTTTGACCGCACTAACCGAAAGAAATAAACATTTTTAGTTAAAATATTGAGAAAAACGAATACAACTTGTACAGTCGACGGAAAAGCTTTGTAACTAACACGACTATTAAAAGGGCAATTAACAATATCTAACATTAACTCGATTGTTAATGGCCCTCATTAATAGACATAGTTAAAGAACTATTAACGTTCATCATCAACCAGCGGATCGCGCTTGTGCTTGCTCACCTTTCGCGAACAGTACTTCGCCCGGTACACACTAGAGCATTTTGCGCGTTAATCATTCGTGCGTGCAAATTTGCTTTAATGAATACATGCCTTTATATAGATTTTAAAACTAAGTAAAAATATTAGCAGCTGGAATAATAATTTGTCATTCACAACATTACATTTTAGTTTCTCAAGATCGCTATTTGTTAATCTGGTAAGTAATTAATTTTCTTGTTTAAGCAACAAAAATTAAAAATATAAGTCATTATCATAATACATTTTTTTAATTAGAGTTATATCAAACCGCTAGTGTCTATGTCTTAAATCTAGACTTATCCAGCTCAAATCAAATCATCAAGCTTAATAGAAAAAAAATTAAGGATTCATCAGCAAGATGAGCCCTTTTCAAACGTTTCAACAAAGAATTGTTTCCTTACGAGTAATTTTCTTTCATTCAGTTCGAAAACATCTGGAACGTCGGAAAATATGGAATAGTGAAAGCAATTTTCTTTCCGGGCGTAGGCAGACTCATTTCTGCGGAGTAAAACACACGCAGCCTACGTATTATGTGCTATATTAAAAATATGAAAGCAATTTATATACGTGGATTATAATTTTGGTTTTTGTGTGTTACTCAACCTATAATGATTTTTCAAAAACCAAAGTACCTATTGATGCAATCATAACATATTATCAAAGGAAAAATTTGACGTTATATAACATGACTCTGAGAGTTGCCAAGAGATAGTCATTCAGAAAGCAGTGTGAAGAAGTAGAACAGACGTCCGAATGGGATCATTGATGGACCACCAGATACAGAACAACATAGTCTTGAAGACTCCGAATCGAAGTAACGATGAGTATTGGAGAGTATCCAGAGCAGTGATAAATCAATGTAAGATAAAATGGACCAAAGGGGATATATCCAGCTATGTTCCATAAAGCCAAAGATAGGGTTATTTAGGCTGCAGAACAACCTGAGCAACAAAATGATTGGATCAGGTCACCTATTATAATATGCTTTGAGTATATCGTAAGTGAAACCATATTAGATCTCTCCGTACCTGGATATGAGGAAGAGATACCTTACAGAAAGGACTGGCAAGATCCAAACGATCTAACGTTACCCCGAGGTGAGACCTGGCAGGAGGACAAATACTAGTCCTCCCAGGAGTATATAGCTAAATGTGGAACTCAAGATGTTCCTGCTCACTAGGAAAACCTTTGAGGGGGAGGTTGATGCTCTCCTACAATGTTGGCTTTAATTAGACGCAAAGTAAAATCCAGACTAGTGGATGAATGCCAGAAAAAACTAAATGAACGGGCAGACCATATTAAAGTAAGAATAATGTGGGTTCCGGGACATAACGATAATTCTGGAAATTAACAAGGTAATGAACTTGCGAGTAGAGATTCAGGAACAATTCATGCTGGACCAGAACTAGTCCTTGAGTTCAAAGCAATATAGACTACAGTGGAGGAGCACTCAAAAGCTGGTAAACAGTAAGTCCTTTATACGGGATACATATAGCGGGCTAAAGAACTACTAAATATCAATAGGAATCGGCTAATAACTATTACAGGTCATGCCATGTCTTGGAAATCCTCCTGGCATGAGGACGGTTCCCAGAAATAAAAAAACGTATTATTAACGTGGAACATCACAGATTTAGAAATAATAAGAAAAATGTGAAGATGAAGAAATGGTACCACATGCAACTATTTTTCACCTGTTCCCTCTCTTCATAATATTTTGATAATATAAATATATCAATCAGAACTTTATACTTATTCAACTGGAAGACCGTTTGTAATGGTCCATGCGATTTCCATCACGTTCGCTTGAATCCAATCGTTGGTATATTTCAGATTTTCATTTGCTTGTGCTGGTGTTTAATATTAACTGATGACACGAAATGAAGGCAAACTAGGTCTATTACATGAAATCAATCGATTTAAGCCCTCAAATGTTTACAAACGATTATGAACCAAAAATTTGTGGGTCAACTTGAATCGAACAGCAGGTCACGTCTATTAGACTAGTCGAGTAATGTTATTTTCCAGGTCCTTTATGACCGGGTTATATTACTTTGAGAAATTCTTCCATAATAAATTAAACAACTTCAATAAAATCGATACTTAGTTCTCAGATAAATGTTATTGACAAAAACCAATGAAACATGAAACAAAGAACCAAAATTGAAAGCCAAAATTCACGGAGTAACTACTAAGCCAGAATAGAAGATGCCATGTGCAGGCTTTGCTAAGAAGATGAGGAAGCCTCAGCTCACATACTGTGCTACTGCTAAAGCCTGTCTAGACCTAGGTGTTCGCTGATAGGGAAGGAGAAACCACAATCCTTCGAATATATGGAGGACCTGAGGTTTGGCATTCGCACGGGGCTAGACAAGGAACTTTAAAATAACAACAGGGCACACACAAAGGTCGTAGTGGAGAGGCTATTAGAAGCACATAAGCCCCATATTTATCTATTTATCTGTCTATAGTACAGTAGACAGTGAACTGGCAGATGCTCTTGCAAAGAAAAAGTCTGAAATGGATTCAAATCACACATCATACGTACTGGAGCCACGTACCATGAAGGAACTCAGCAAACTCCTCAAAACCAATGAAATTCTAAAGCTGAGAAAAAAGTGTCAGGATTATTTACCAACCACTGCACTTCAAGGAAGCATACCATGGGCATACATATTTAGAGAGGAGCCCATTTGTCGATTGTGAATGAAAGAGGAAGAGGCAGCTTCATATATTATCTTAATTATCGAATGTGAGGCACTGACTTATTGGGGATATAAACTTCTGTGACTCGAGCACCCAAGGGAGGAATTATCTAAGAAGAATCTTGTGAGAACATGGTTAAGCCTGATAAGGACAAATACCCCAAGGGCTGAGGTCCTGAAGACTCGGCTGGATATTCAGTCATAATCAATCAATTATGTTTATAGAGCAGGGAGAGTCCAGAAAAAAGTGTAGAGCCCACGTTGGTGGCTCGCACAGCAAATACTAAAATTTTGCATTATGTAAATGCTTATTGCTAATATAATCATATTGGTACTTGGCTTAAACGATTTTTGCTTGGTATTTAGTAGGTCAACAAAATGGAACAGCTTTCTAGTAGGATTGCGTGCTAGGATTTTAATTTAATGTTATAGTTTCGATGCTCATAATATAGACAAAGCAGCCATACTCAATGCCTGTTTTCACGAAACCAGTAAGTAAATAGGGCAACGACAAAATTAAACTCATTATTTTTTCGAAATAGTATTTGAATGTATTAGTAGATTAGTTGATAAGAGAAGTGGTGGAACGAGATCTATGACGTAAGTAAAAAGTTCTAACAATCTAAATGTTTTATTTGGCGTAGGTAAATGAACATTAGTGACTTTAAAGAAAAAAGAAGGGAATATTTTTGGTGACTACAGTTACTCTCGAAATGTAATGTAAGAAATTATAAAATTTTATGTACCGAGAGAGGTCGATTTCATTATTCTGTAAAGAATATCTGATGTGGATTATATTGAAATAAACTAGATCATTCACTAGGGCAGTTCGATAAGTCAGTGACCTTCCAAATTGCCTGCCCAGTTACGTCAAATCCAGCAATCCGTCATTTGCCATTTTTTAATAGAGTACTGTCGGAGTTTAAGTTAGCTGCTTCATTTAGTTTGCCTTCTCAAAATAGTGGAGGAAGAAGATTGTAGATTTGGAGGAATGGAAGAAGAATCCTCCATCCACATACTTGCGAAATGACAGCAATTTAGAATCCTAGGGCACAGTAGGCACCTGGGAGACTACTGGATAGAAGAGGGACAGTTACCTAACTTGAAGCCTGAAGATATCCTAGAATTCCTCCGGGAAATAGGACTAAAGGAGCTATTAGTCTCTGAGACTCTCCTCAGAAACTAAGTAGAAGTAAGGAGGTACAATAGATCTTTTAGGTCGCAGTGAATGTTACCCCAATATACATACATTAGTTTGCCTTTGACAGCTATTAAAAGATATAACTTGTGAATTTTAACGAGAATGGAAAAAAATAATTTCGCCCCAAATATTTCACCTCTCATTCATCTCTTTAGGTTTAGAAACAGGAAATATTTACACGCTGCTAAATCTATAGAATGAGTGGTTAAGTCTTCATATCGTATAACTATACTATAGTAAATTGAAACTTACTTTGTACTGAACCAAAAAATTAAGAGCAGATTACAAGTTACGAAAATGACATAAGAATGAAAAATAAAATCCATGCTAGGTTATAAAGAAGAAACACAACTGAGCTGGTGGGAACATCTACAGAGAATGGAGGACACTAGACTATTTGAAAATGTATGGGAAGCAAAGGTGATTGTTAAAAGAGACAGGTAGACCAAAAGAATCGTGGGATAACAACATAGTCAAAATATTTAAAGAAAAACGAGAAACAAGGATAAAATCAAAACGATTAGTAATAATAAAGAAAGAATGGGAAACTTGTGTTGAAGAAACTAAAAAAAAATGTTCAAGAAATCTCCCTACAAATTCTGCACGTTACACTCGTGGAATTGACTCCAGGGAAAGGTTCATTCCGGAAACTCGTCAAGACAGGAACGATATATTGAGAAACTTGTTTTATTTTTAAGAGGATCGGTACATTCAGTTAGGTATACAAACTGAAGCATATAGGGATACCTGTCCAGATAAATACATACAATTATTTAATTTATAGCCTAAAGATTCGCTCTGGACAAACATCTATTTTATTTAAAGAAAATTATTGGCAAATGAAAAAAGCATAATATATACAGAGAATGGTAATTACAAGAGTTTGAATAAAAAAGACAAAGTCATGTGGTATCCCAAAAATTAGTAAGCATTTTGTATAACTAGAAATACGTAAAATAAGCAAGCATAACATTCTCTGTGTATCTTCGTACAATATTTTCTTTGCACCATTTTATAAATTTTTCCTAAGCAAAATCATATACTTTTCGTGACTACGTCGGAATTAGTGTTTCAATAGTGGAATTAGCTATTTCGACTAATTCCGGAGGTGTACATTGAAATTCTTGTTCTTGCGACATTTTTACAATACACTTTTCAAAACTAACAAACATCAAATTAAATGACAGTTCCTACCTACTTGGTTACAACGCACATAATAAGACGTTGCTATCGCTTCTCATTATTTTGTTACTAGTACAATAATGAGCGTTCATTATTTTACTAGTAAAATAATATAGATATTATTATACGCTTGAAGAAAAAATAAAATATTTGATATTAAGACTACTGCACAATTCCTTACTTTGTTGCTTCCAAGGAAATGGGAAAACCGGAAGCCTCTCCGTTCATATATATGTAAAATTGAAATATTTTAAATTTCGCGGTACATTTAAAACCCGGAAACTATAATTATTGATTTTTAGACCTAATACACTTGTTGTCCATTCCACTTTAATAAAAAAAGTAATTACCAGTTTTTCACCCTAATAAAACCGAATACATTTTTTATGCTTGATTCTTAACGTAGCAATTTTATTATCGCAGCTTTACTTTATTTCTTTTACGTTTACGATTTTTCGAAGACGAGGGTTTCCAAAGAGCCACAAAACTCTATACTGAATCTCTTAAAGACAGTTTCAATCTTTAAGTTAACCGTCAATTGGATTTGAGGAGTTCCATCGTAAAAAAAAGGAATAACATGGCGCAGTCACCCACTATTTTCCGCTTCTCAATGTCGTCTTATTTATATGCCGGGTTCAAATTAAAGCCATATTTCTTTCGTGTAGCAGAGTGGAGAAAATCTCGGAGATTAGACATTAATGATGACGTTCGACCTTTTGCTTGAATTATGAGCTATTATTTTCTTGAACAACATTCATTTGATGTTATTTATACAAAAAACATTTTATTTTACTTTATTATTATTTATTTCAACCAAACCCCCTGCAAAAATTAGACCAAGGTCGCGTTAAGACCAATGAAGAGTTTTAGCATTTTTTAAAAATTATTAATTTCTATAGATTAAGCATTACAAAGCATATTGGCGATCAATCTAGAAACAGTCGTCAATTTATAAGTGAGAAAATTAATTTCAATTTTATATTTCGTCCGGCCCTCAAAAATGCTGCGTAATCTCAAACTATAGGCAGCCAGAAAGAGTTTTGACTTGTGTCGACTAAATGGCCACTTCAAAGAGCTCAACTAGTGGAGCAAGAAGAATGTAGGTTTGTGGAGTGAAAGAAGAATTCTTCATCAATACAAGGGTACAACAACTAGGTGACTACTGGATAAATGAGAGATACTTACCTAAACTAAAGCCTGCACACATCCTAAAATTTCTTCGGGAAATAGGTCTAAAGGAACCACTAGCCTCTGAGAATTTCCTCTGGAAGTAGAAGTAGAAGGAAGGGGAAACAATAGATCTTTTAGGTCTCAGTGAATGTCACCCCAGTAACACATGTGCTGAAAAGTCCCGGGCCTGACACATAGATGGCGCGAGTTTTACTGGATTCGCCGGACTAACCTAAAAAGACAGCTGTCAAACTTCATTAATATTCTATTCATTTTCGTGAGTTAAGCGGGATTTATAGTTTGACGGACCGTAAACGTAGACGCACTGTGAAAAGATCAACTATAGAATTCTACCTTGTTTATAAAGGAACGTAAGTGCATGACGTATCGTAAGGGGAACGGACTGGAACGGAAGAGCTGGCCAATCTTTTCACAGTGCGTTCTTACGTCCGGCTAATCAAAGGAAAAAATGTTGTGTGATGTCAGCGTGGCTATCAGCTGTCATTTAATGTTGTGTTTTTGAATGTTTCATAGATTGGCATAGATATCCTTTGTTTACTGTTTAGTTTAGCGTCGTTTTTCGAGTTTGTACTTGTCGACACTTTTCCAATGCTACTGCACACAATAGTAGTCCCACGGCTCCAAGAAGCATATCTCCATGTATTTCGTAATCCATTGTGATTCAAATATAAATATTTAGATTATAATACAAAACAATATAGGACACAGGCTGGAGATGATTTGTATCATTTCTTGGTTAATTTGAATGTCGCGAGTACGTTACCTCTGCTCATGCGCAAAATTTCCGTTCCGTTTTTTTATAACAGCAACAATTTTTATACACCGTTCGTTACATATCCAGTGCGTATACGTTTACAGTCCGTCAATCTATAAATCCAGCTTTATTGTGCTAAGAATTACACTACTTTTAATATTTTCAAAACAGTGGATCAACAATAAATTCGTGATTTAATTTTACACTGCTTCTTGATGGGAAAAAATACCGTTCAAGATAAGCAATGGCTTGGAAAGTGTTACGAGGCCTTCGCTCCATCAGAGACAACAATAAAACGATGGTTTGCTGACTTCAAACGTGCTCGTAGAGACACCGGTGATGCGTAACGCAGTGTACGTCCAAATGAGGCGGTAACACCAGAAAACATCAAAAAAATCCAAAAAATCGTTTTGAATCATCGAAAAATGAGGTTGCGTGAGCTAGCTGACATTGTAAAGATATCAAAAGAACGTGTTTCATAAACAATTGACTATGAGAAAGCTCGGTTCGAAGTGTGTGTCGCGTTTGCTCACTGTTGACCAAAGACAAGAAAGCATTGATGCTTCTGAGCAGTGTTTGACCATGTTTAACCGTTTTTTTGTCGATGTGTGTCGATGGATGAAACATGGATCCATCACTTCACTCCGGGATCTAGGTGGTGTAATATTCATCGACTATCTTGAAAAGGTAAATACCATCAACAGTGAATATTGAATAGCGTTATTGGAGGGTTTGGAAGCCGAAATTGCAGAGAAACTTCCGCATATGGCATAGAAAATAATTTTTTTTCATCAAGACAACGCACCTTGTCACAAGTCAATCAAACCCAGTGCTGTAACTAGGAATTTAGCGCCCGAGGTCAGTAATAGGGCGGCGCCCCTATTATATACATTTTATAACCAGATGAAAACCGCAAACAGCTTTTCAAAAAAATATTCAATTTTTTGGTTTATACAGGTACAAAAGGATTAAAGTCGAAATAAAATATTATAACATTAAATACAAAAAAAAACAACAATCCTGCTGAAGCAGTGCCGGAAAGATTTGGTCCTTCCCCGGAGATTTGTAGGGGCAATTTACCTTATTCGACGGACGATAAGCAGCATTGCCACGGTTAATATGGACTGATTGATGGTGCTGTTTTTTTTTTGAAACAGTCATTTAGAACTACAAAATACGCCTAATTTTTTCCTGTATTAAAATAATTATATTTATTGTCTTAATGAATCTGGTTATTTTCTTTTTTATATTATGAAAGTACGCCATTGAACTGGCTGCAAGAGAGCTGATGAATCAACCTGTTGTAAAAAATAACATACACATCCTGTCAGATAACCGGGCTACTCTTAAAGCACTATGCTCGAAAAGGATAAAATCTAAGCTGGTACTTAACTATCTACAATCCCTTAAACTACTAGGCAATGAGAAAAGAGTCATTTTGACCTGGGCCGATACTCTGGAAAAAAAGGGATCAGAGTGTGTATTTATCGGACCTGAACCATTTTTTGGCATTGCGGAAAGCACTGCTAGATCAGCCATACCTGGGCAGACATACCAAGGATCTCTCACTCGAAGGCGTTCATATACAACCCTTTGAGTACAAAAAATAAGCAGATCCTGGAATGGAGTAAAACAAACCTACACATTCTGACGGGACTGCTAACAGGACATTGCCGACTGAATTACCACCTAAAGAAGATGAGTCTGGTTCAGACCTCGGATTGTCGATTCTGTAATTTGGAGGACGAAACTGCGGAGCACATATTATGCTCATGCCCAGCTTTGGGCAGGGTGAGATATAACATATTCGGTTTTAGTACCTTAGAGCCGAACGTCTTCAAAAAAGTATCACCAATTACAACCATGGACTTCGTCAGAAGCACAGGCTTGTGGGGTGAATTGTAATCCCTAGGGGTGAGCCACAATAGACCCAACGGATGCCGCAGTGTAGGTGGCGAGAAAACCTCACTCACATAGAACCTAACCTAACCTATTATGAAAAACCTTATTTCTATCGAAGGATTTGGCGCCCTCCAAAATCTCGCGCCCGCGGCAAGTGCCGCCCTTGCCACGCCATAGTTACGACACTGATCAAAACAATGGCAAAACTAGATGAATTCAACTTCGAATTGCTCCCACATTCACCGTATTCGTCGGATTTGGCTCCCAGCGACTACTGGCTGTTCGCAGAACTAAAAAAAATGCTCGCCGGTAAGAAATTTCGCTCGAATGAAGAGGTTATCGTTGACACTGAGGAGGCCAATTTTAAGGAAAAAGATAAATCGTTCTAAAAAAATGGTATTGAAATGTTAGAGCAGCACTAGGATGATTGCGTTGTTCTTGATGGAAATCACGTTGATGGAACAAAAAAAAACATGTTTTCTTTGTTAGGCCCGGGACTTTTCAGACCATGTGCTATACCTACATGCATATATCATTGTAAAAGAGCTTATAAATGTTTTTGAAGTTTAAGTATTTACTTTGTAGATGGCACCTGTAGTTCCAAAAATAATTATCGTACTGCTGTCACCCCTACGATTTCAAGTCACCAACTTATGGTACATAAAAGTAGGTAGAAGCAGATAAAGCCTGATAAAAGTTTTTGATAAACATGTAACTAATTATTTAAAATGAGATTCTTTTTCTATTTTCAATACTGACTTACATTATAAACATATAATATATGTAAATATCGTTAACTTTCTATTACATGTGTCTGGTAACATTTCTTTTGTGTGAAGATTTAGGTGTATCCGTTAGTTTTAAACTTTGTTTGCATATAGATTACCTTATTAAAGGCACAATATAAGTGCTGATGATTCTGTAACACCAAGCGTAGTCAAACAATATTCTCCTTTGTCTGTTAATACTTATTCACCGTAGTGAGTAGAAAGAGACAGGCGCATTACTAATTTTTAAAGTTTCAAATGGAAAAACCAAAGCCTACAAATTATGACAGATTTTGAATGGAAAAAACTAAAAGATAGATCTAGATGTATTTTTTAATTTTGAACAACATTTGTAAATAACATTTTCTGAAATTTAAAAAAATAAAGATCAAAAAACCTCCGTCACGAATTTTAAGCTAATTTAATTTTTTTTGAGGAAATTTTGATTTAAATTGTTCTTCGCTATCTCCCTAAATGCTTGGAAATATCAATATTGACAAAGGATATACAAGGCAAAAGCTTATCATAATGTAGGATAGTCAAACAGCCATTAAAGCACTAAGCTCTTGTGTAATCAGTTCCAAAATGGTGTCGGAATGCCTAGGCATACTCAATGAACTAGGCGAGAACCTCACTGTGGATACCAGGACACACTAGAATAGAAGGAAATGAAATAGCAGATGGACTAGCAAAAAGGGGGACTGAAAGACCCCTTTGGGGGCCGGAAACCTTTTGCGGTAACAGCCCAATGTAATATTGGAAGAAATAGGCAAAGCCGAAGAAAATAGGAGATCTGACCATTGGAAATATCTAATAGGGCTTAGACAATCAAAGATTCTGATGGGTGACTACAACCCAATGGGATCGAATGAATGCATAAGTCAAAGTAAAACTGCACTGAGAGTTTTAACAGGGATCCTAACAAGAGATTTCCGCCTGAACGGGCACCTGAAAAAGCTCAAAATAGTGGAGGAAGAAGATTGTAGATTTTGTGGAGTGGAAGAAGAAACCTCCATCCACATACTTGCGAATTGCACAGCAATTCATAATCCTAGGGCACAGCACCTAGGAGATTATTGGATAGAAGAGGGAAATTTACCTACGTTGAAGCCTGCAGATATCCTAAGATTCCTCAGGGAAGTAGAACTGAAGGAGCTACTAGTCTCTGAGACTTTCCTCAGGAACTAAGTAGAAGTAATGGGGCGCAATAGATCTTTTAGGTCTCAGGGAATGTCACCCCATCATACATACATTCATATATACTCTTTGTTTATGAAATTTATCACGGTTTTGAAATTTTTGATAAAAATATGGAATGTAGTAAATATTTTAAAATCGTTTTCTATCGAACGCTCTGTTAGAATAGAAACGACTTGATTTCTTATTCATCTGGTGGAACAAAAGAAAGTCTTCTTATCGATCCAAGTTTGTCGAACTCCGTTAAAACAAATTGAAATAATTATCATTTTTTAATCACCCTCTCCAATTATTTAATGCGCCCATCAAAATTGTTTGTTTATTACACAAAAATGCATAACATGTTGATTGATTAATTGGATCAGCACACCAGTCAAAGGATTGATGTCCTCGGCACCTCAGCCTTAAGGCTTTTTGTGCTCTTGGTTGTGCTGTTTATGTGAAGCGACCAGTAGCCCTTATCAGACTTTTCACTAAGTTCTTCTTGGAGAAATCCTCCCTTGGAAATTCTAGTCCTAGGAGTCTATATCTCCAGTGAGATGATAGTGCTTCACAATCAACGATTATGTGAGAGGCTGTTTCCTCCTCTTCCATGCACAACCGACAGATAGGTTTCTCCCTATATATGCCGATTGTATGCATGTGCTTCCTTAGAGTACAGTGACCGGTGAGTAAACCCGTTACTATCCTTATAAAACATAACATGTTACAACTCGATTGAGGTTCCGTGAACTATCCCATGTGATTACACTATCTAGCGGTCGCTCTACTAACTTGAAGGCATCTTGATATGGTACAATACAACAAGCAAGAAATTTCTTGAGAGGTCAGTATATTGCAAATGATGAATCTTGTATGCTGTTTGACATCATGCAATTCTCTTTCCTTGCAGCATCGCTGCAAACCCAACCAATAGTAGAAAGAAAAAATGGATAGAAAATTAAAAAAATAGTGTATTGAAACGATATATAAAGTTTATTATTATTTAAAATCGAGATAGCGAAAGTGAGATTAGCTCAGAGAAAAAAAATAAGAGAATTACTGTCGATTATCAAATCACAACTGACAAAACATCAGTCACCACAATCAGCAGGTAAGTATCATTCGATTGAAAATTGTTAGTTGGTTGGTAACACAAAAGAAACTAGATTTGTCCCTTGAATTGCGCCTTGCATGCAATAGAAATGGCACCAAACCGATAAAATTGCAAAAGCAAAGAATTGCAGAAACTGATTAGCTGGGTCTCAAGGGCACATGCTTTCGATCAAGAAATCTTGCGTCTTGCATTGCATTGCTTGTTGTATTGCACCATGTCAAGCAGCCTTAAGAACTTACAGTTATTTCCTCCACTTTTGGTTGCGGTTTCCTAAACTTTGTCAACGTTTCTTGGTTATTCACCCTATACACGTGAATATTTGCTGCGGATCAAGCTTTCAGCAGTAAAAAGTCACTAAATGTTATTCAAATAATATATCCTGATTGTTGAAAGCATTGCTCCGTCCTACGTGAGCGGTAGAAGCGAGCGGTGCGGGCAACGTGATCGAGCACTATACTTAATGAAACCGTCCTACGTCAGCAACCTTGAGCAATGCGTGCGACTTTAGAGGATTTTTAGGCAGTGGGGAAAATCAAATCATTTGATTTTGCACGCTTCAGTCGCGGTAATGGTACTGACTGATGTTATTCTTGTATGGTAATTTTCAACTACTACGTATTTTCAAAATGTCAGAAAATTTCACAGAAGCGTTAATTATTATTATTATTATTACATAGAAATAAGGGCTGGGGTCATGGAGACCCATAAGCCCATTTACAAGATAAATGAAATAGTACCTACATTACAAAAAATTGGTTTCTCAAATGAACTCTAGACTAATAGATTGTGCACAACACTGATCAGTTTACAAACAAATAACTGTCTAGTTGGTTTTTGAAAACATTTATAGATGGAGAATTTATAATTTCCGTTGGGAGACTGTTCCATGTACTAAAAATACGATTACACAGAAAATGTTGGCGTCTTATCGATGAAAAGGGTTCCTTCTTCACTTTCAAACTATGTCCACGTAGTCTGCTGTGATCATCTAAAATGAACAAGTGTTGCAAATCTCCATATCCATACTTTAAAATTCGGAAGGTGATAATTAAGTCACCACGGAGTCGACGAGCTTCAAAAGTTGGTAGCCCTGCTAAAGAAAGTCTTTGATGGTAATCTGGCCTTCTTCGTGTGAAAGATCGTCTGGTGGCCTTCTTTTGGATATTTTCGAGAAGAGTTCTATCGCGCACTAATTCTGGGCACCAAACCGTTCCACAGTACTCCAGTAGGGGTCGGACATAAGTTTTATACAGACGAATAGAACCCGAAAATGATATGTTTTTAAAAGTTTTACTAATTAGGTATAACTTACTATTCACTTTTTTAGTAACGTTTGAAATATGCTCCGACCAACTCAAATTTTCAGTAATTGTTACACCAAGGTCACTATATGATTCCACGGTATCCAGTAAATGCCCGTCTATCGAGTAAGACAAATGAGGGTTATTTTTTCTCAAATGTAAAACCACACACTTATCTCTATTTAGAGGTAACATCCAATCCGAACACCACTTGAAGATCGAATCTAAGTCACTTTGTAAGTCTTGCCCATTGAAGAGTGGGTCAGCAAATATTTTTGTATCGTCTGCGTAGAAAGCTTTCTTAGATTTGATATGAGATTCAAGATCACTGGCATACAACACAAATAGTAGTGGACCTAAAACAGATCCTTGTGGAACACCACTTAAAACCGGTTTTTTAGATGACAGCGACTTGCCAACTCTAACACAAAACTCCCGGTTTGTTAAAAAATCATTAATCCACTCGAGAAGTTGTCCGCGAATGCCAAAATGTTCTAGTTTATACATCAATTTTCTTCTTGGTACTCGATCAAATGCTTTTGCAAAGTCTAAATATATTACATCCACAGGTCGTTTTTCATCTAAGGCTGCTGTCCACTCATTAACACACCACAGTAAATTAGTCATGGTCGATCTACTTTTCACAAAGCCATGTTGTTGTAGGGGAATAATATTTTCTCCAAGTAAAAATTCTGAAAGACACTCTGTGATTATTGATTCCATAACTTTACAAATAACAGGTGTAAGGCTTATTGGTCTGTAATTATTGGGATCTAACTTATTTCCTTTTTCAAATATAGGTGTCACCGAAGCACTTTTCCAAATTGAAGGCAGAGAGTGTGCATTAAAAGATGAACGCATCATTAGTGATAGTGGGACAGAGAGGACATCTGAGCATTTTTTAAAAATAATGTAGAAATTTTATCGGGCCCTGGAGATGAGTTGTTTTTTAACTTGTCAATATGGCGCTGAATGATTTCAGGTGAAAAATCGATATAATCAATTTTGGATTACTAATTATAGGAAACTGATTTTGAGTCGGTTCAACAGAAAAAACTTTAGAAAATGTATCTGCGAGAATGTTAGCGACCTCATACGTATTCTGACAAATCGTTTCATCATTCTTTTTTAACAGTGGAATGGACACTTTAGAAGACATAGCAGACCTAACATATTTATACAGTTTTTTAGAGTCGTTGCAGCTTACAATAGATTCTTCATATGCCATTCTGGCTTCATTAATATACTTTTTTAAAATTCCTGTGTAGTTTTTGTGACTTTGCAAGTCACGTGTATCACCTGTATTAGTGCTGTTAAACTCAGCAGAACTCTTTGGGATATGATAATTTGTTATAGAATGCCTTATTACTAGTTTAATACCTTCTGCTATGTAATCAAAAGTACATTCTTGCGTATCCATAGAATAAAGTATTCCATGGTTGCCTTACCTCACCGTACATATGATGAATCTCGCCCAGTTGTGCTCTTTGTAAATAAATTACATTCGTTGGTTTCCTTTTTCTTTTTTGCCTCTGGATAGTGGATATTTTTAGGAATATATTATCCAACAACACTATTTTATGCTGATTATTCCACGTTTTCATCTGCACCATTAACTCGCAACTGACAAAACGCTCGCTTTGGACGCATTCTTAACTTGTTCTACGCAGGACAGGCCACTGCTCTGACCGTGAGCATCGTCCGCATCGCACGCTCTCTTTTGATCGTTCAGCTAGAACGGGGCGATGTGTTTGCTTGTTAGATCGAAGTACCCATTTGAGTTTTTTGGAGTTTTTCTTAAATCGGAAACCTTAACGAGATTGTACATTGACAAATTCCACTACATAATATAACTGAAGTAGTGATTTCAATTGATAACACATATCTCCTCCTATCCGATCGATTTATATTATAACTATATTAATAAATATACTAAAACAAAGCGTTACATTTTATCTTGTTATCTTTTCAAAGAAAATATGACTCTTTATAACGAGATATTTAAAAACAAAAAATCCCATTGGGTATTTGAATAATACATGAACTTCAGAGAAAGGTCCTGTTACCTCAACTGCTATAAAATACAATAATTTATTAAAGACCAGTTTACTTTCAACAAATGAAATAGCCACACCCGAAAAAAGTCAACAAGAGCGTCGAGAACAACCATAATTGTGATTTAAAATAAAAGCAGTATCGTTTTTCAAAATGAAATGTTATTCATGGGGTTGCAATTCTAAACAGTTGTTGGTTCGCCGTCGTTGTCGTAATTTGTTTTGATGCCAACTTCCTTCTTTCCATCTTTCTCCCTTCTACGAGGGCCGTGCTGATTTATTCTTTTTGTCTGTGCAAGAGCTTTTGTTAGCTCAAACGTAGTAGTTTATGACACTCGTTTGGTTACTCTATCGCTTTCTGCTTTCAACTGCTCGTTCTCATTATATCATACAGTCTACCACACCAAAGACGTTTTGAAAGTCTGAGATTACTAACATCGCAGTTTTAGTATTTTTGGTTACAGTTTCGATCAATTTTCGGAAAAAGTGACATCCAGAATTTTTTTATTGAAGTTTTATTCATAATTAGATTAGATTATAAATGGAGTGGCTCTTTGTCCTATCCCACTGCGACTTTCGCAGATCTATTGTGGTTCCTCCCTATTTTTAGAGCTCAATATCTAGCTTTATTCTTTTTGCTTGACCTATTAGCCTGGATACCGCCTCCCTTGCGTAGCTCTCTGCTCTCGGTTATCCTTCTCCGAATAGGTGAAACCGCACCCTTACTAGGCCTTCGCACTCACAGAGTATGTGCTCCTCGGTTTCGTCTTCTTCCTGGTAAAACCTACATAGGCTGTCTTCTGCTAGGCCAATTGTGTGCATATGCTTCCTCAGCGCATTCCCACCATCATCCTCGTCGTTTCTCGACTTTGACATAGTAGGTCACATGACAGTTTGGCCGAAGGGCTTTAAAGGAATAGTTTAGCGTTCCTTTGTCCTATGGTTTTATGCCACCAGCGCTACGCCTCGCTGTTTATCCATTGGTGGATGCTCTCCTTAGTGAGGTTTTTTGCAATTCCACAGGAAGGTTTATTTATAATAAAATCTATGAATAATAAAAAGGTGAAGTGAATAAAATATCAAATCTGACACACCTACTATTAGCATTTGATAAAATTTCTTATGAAACAGTGGACCGCGTTAATAACTGACCAGTTACTTCGGTATATTATGCCAATTACTGGAGCTGGACTATTCGATGTCCAATCCACCTGCTGCTACGTTGCCAACTATTCAAAATTTACTTAAAAATAGAAGCTTACATAAAGTGGTTTTAATTAATTTTTTTTTCCAGCAATTTCAAGCGGCTTATTTTTAATGCTTACTGATAAATTCATATTAGGTATTTTTTATAATATTTCCAAACTAGCTTGCTAAGAACATCACGAACTAACGGTTTACTGAAGTAAGCGGAACATTTGTATAGTGATCCTGATAATTTTAGAAAATAAATCTGACTACATTGCTTTATTTTATTGTCGTTACATTCACATTAGAAACACCATAGCATCAAAACTTTATTTTCCTCTTTGAGCTCATATCGAAACATCACAATATCTTTTCATTGCCCTGCTTCTACTTAAGACTGCTTTGCAGGGGCAAAGGTATGAGTTAATGTGTCTCTGCACCAGACACTTGACTTACTCCAATAGCTAAGTATTGGGCACAACATATAACTCAAAAGTGCAGGTTCAAACAATACATTGTCCTTCAAATACGATAAATGTTTTACCCGCGATGGTAAACATCATTATTTCTATAAAAGTAGATTAAGACGACAAGGAACTATCTTTCAATTCAAACAAAACGTCCCTTTCCGATCGATTTCTTACCACTATCATGAACTTACTTCCCTCATCTAAAGAAAATTTCACAGCACCTCATTCCATTCATCACAATAGTGTTTGATCGGACCATTATAAATTTGATGTCACTAACAAATGTCCAAAGCTAAACACAGGGTGTATTCTGTGGTTTCCCTGCATTATAACCGGGACAACGTTGACAAATTTCGCGATCATTGACCTGATTAGCCATATGGCATCCTTAAACTCGGAGATCAGCCACAGCTGTCCCTATCAGAATTCAGTCATAGAAACGTTATGAACCCTGAAGAGGATTTGAAGATGATAAAAATGTATATGGAAAACTTTTTGTTGTATTCAACATAGATTTGAAATTTAGATCGATTAAAAAAAAGAAGAAAACGAATTGAGTGGTTGTTTCTTGGTCGAAGAACGTTTGATATTTGTTATGATAAATGGTGGCTATTTTGCAGTTGTACTTGCAAAAATTGGTTGAATTAATATTGAAATAATTATGTCATGCAATTAAAAATGTCAAAACATTTTGACTTGTTTGTCCAACAGCTGTTGAAGGACGATCTTATTTACGGACATGTAAATTTGGAAATAATAACAATAAAAACATGTTCTTTTATTATGTAGACTGTTTCGAGAAATATTTCAATATACAGAGTGTTGCGACACTCCACGGAAAACGGTCTATCACAGAGATCTTGTTAATTGATAAATTTTGAAGTTGAACTCTTAAAGAGCTCAAAGGGGATCGTGTGATAGCTGATAACTCCTATGGAAGAAATTAAAAAGAAATAAACAAACTTAAATGAAAATAGAACAATCCAGTAATAAAAGTATTATATGTGTAATTTCCAAGAATGTGCCCAAAATACTTTCCTTACGCTTCAGCACAAACTTCAATCTTTTCATCAATTCACGCGTACAACTCGACCAAATTCATTTCAACCGTGAGATTTGGATGCGCGTAGATCACGCAGGCCTAGGCAAAACGTTGCAATGTAAAGATCCATTTGAACTGATAGTGGTACAATCCGCGTAGGAATTTTAATATGGAATTTAAATCGCTTGTAAAACACAAGATTTTGAGTGCACAAAGTCGTGAAATAGTGCATATTGTTTTTAAATTTATGACATTGGAGGCACAACCAAATGCTCAGGATTTTATTTAGGAAATATTTAACTAAGTAAACTTTTTTCGCCGAGTGTACATGCGTTTATTCCGCGGGACTGACATCTCTCCCTCTCGCTTCTTTGTTTGCGCATCTCAGAGTTGAAATGAATTTGGTCGAGGTGTACATGCCGCTTTGATAAATTCTAGGATAATAACTCTTTATTCTTCCCTTACTACATTTTTCAAATCTCCAACTTGGCGTGCTGGATGATCCAATAGTCAGATCTTCGATTTTCGGCTTTATATACTACTTCCAATATTACTTTGGAATTAATACCGCAAAAGTGAGTTTCAGCTTCTTTCTTTCATAGTTCGTCTGCTATTTTATTTCTTTCTTTTCCAGTACGTCCTGAACTCCACAATAAAGGGACGATATTGTTATCGCCTAGTTTATTGAGTTTTCATTATCATACCATTTTAAAACTTATTACACAAGAACTCAGTGCTGCTATCCCACATGATGATACTCCTTTGCCTTCTTTATCTTTAATAAAATATTGAGATTTCCACTTAAAATATACTCACTTGAGGCTTTTCACAAGCTTTAGGAGTGTTTGGTTCCTGCTCTGCACACTCCTATCCCAGTTCCTTCTATAGCTTTTGAGCAGTCTGTATTCCAAGTTCAAGTTATTAAAATATGTTTTCGAAACTTTGTTAATTAAATAAAAATGAGGAAATCCGCAAATTTTCTTGATATAAGTTGTTAATTGCCAAAGTCTCACTATTCCCTCAAACAATTAAATGCATAGCCTGCACCTCAAATTATCGTTACTCGAGAAATTTGCATGAACTCACTAACAGACATAGAGAGTTTGTCTTGGCGAAGTTTGTTAAATTCCAACACTTCCCTTGTACTCCACATAATATAATGCTATACCAGAGCAAACTCTTATCGATTTGGAGGGTAGTCGTCCTTGTTCAACTTATGTAGGGCTTTTACTTTATTTCCCTACCCCTGTTTTGTATATTTTACGGTCATGACATTCCCTAGAAATGTTTTTCCAATAATAACGCAAAATTTAGATTTTTACAAGCGCATTTCATTTAATAAAAAAAGTGATAAGATAAAATGGTAACTCAATTTATATCAAATACTTCAATACCGTTGTAACAACTCTGTTACCACCTACACCAGTTTGTCAATTGAAAGAATATTTAAGCTTTCTGTAACTGTCATCGTCTCTTTCATTGCCACTCTTATTAATTAAGAATAAAGTTCCATGATCGAATTTCAGTTAAACCTACTTTTTACCCGGGACTGGAATCCTTTTGCAGTAACATCAGCAATGTAATATTGGAAGGCATAAGCAATGCAAAAAATTAAGAAGTTCTGACCATTGGAAAGATATAGTACGGCTGGGAAAATTAAAGTTATTCATAGAAAAGTACAACCAGGTGAGAACAGATAAATGCCCAAGTCAAAGTAGGTATGCACAAAAAGTTTTGACAGTCTTAACAGGATACTGCTGCCTGAATGGGCACCTCAAGAAGCTCAAGCTCGTGAAGCAAGAAGAATTTAAATTCTGGGAAATGAAATAAAAAACCTCCATTTATCTAATTGAGGGATGACCAGTAATGGATAACTATTGGATGTGGCTTTTGCTTAACTCACCTTCTTTATCAAAATTATATTTTTTCATAGAAACTGTAAATGATCTATGTATCATTGAATTATATGCAGCTAATTTATGTGACATGGGATGATCGGAATTATTGTCTCTTTGAATTTATAAATCAAGAAAATTAATTGAGTTGTGTTCTCCAGCTTCTAATGTAAATGTAGTTTTTGGGTGTAAATTATTAATATGATTGAAAAATATAACTAAATGTCGTTCACTACCTACAAAACAAGCTAATACGTCATCTACATACCTGTACCAAAATAAGATGTTTTTTTAAATGTTACATACAAAGAAGTTTCTTTCTAACCTGTCTAAAAATGTTTACCAAAACTGGTAATATAGGGATTTCTATGATAAACCTTAATTTTGAATAATATACCCTATTATGGCTGGCAAGTGACAACAAAGTGTCTTTAATATGGGTGCCGGCACATGAGGGGATTGTAGGTAATGAAATGGCTGAACAGTTAGCTAAATAAGGTTCCAAAGGAGACTTCGTAGGTCCGGAACCGTTTTGTGGAATCGCAAGACATTGCATAAGAGGGGAAATCGGGAACTGGCTAGATTGGGAAGATTAACTCAAATGGAGGTCGACACAAGGGCACCTCCATACGAAGAGTTTACTAAACAAGGTAGACCAGGAACTCTCAACCAGGCTATTGAAACTGAGAAAGAGACATTTGAAGACAGTTACCGACCTGGCGACTGGACACTGCAGCCTGAGGAAACATCTGCACGAAATGTGAACTCTATGATGAAACACCTACTCAGAAACTCTGCTTCTGCGAGAACTTACATGGACTCAGAAGGAAGCACTTTGGGAAGGAAATAATACAACCATTACAACTTCTGAAAATCCCTCCAGTCAAACTAGTGGCCTACATAGAAGACACAAAGCTTCTGGAATGGAAGTAAATAACATGGGAAATGGTAGAAAGATTCAGTTCAAGTGCCTGGGCTGTTGAGCACAACCCAATCGAATGAATGAATGAATATCCTATTGTCAATTGTAAAATAGTTCGATTAATACTTAGATCAAACAGATTAAGTGTATCTGATATTACTAACATGAATAAACTTTACATGCTATTGATTGACACAAATCAAAACTTGTAAAGACAAAAAAAGCAAGTAGTCAAGTTATTATGTAATTAATCAGTCGATCGATTATCAATCATTCAAACTCCTTATTTAATCTCAAACGTATGACTCCAAAGCATTTTATTCATTTTTGTATACTTCGTTCCAAGATATTTCATTTTGACTTATGCCTACATGATCGATTTAAGACCAAAACCCATAGCAGGGTGTTTTGCAAATACCCTGTACAGTAGAAAATATCTTTAAAATTTCGCCATTATTAAACTACATATTTTTTATTTGAAACATTTCTTGATAAAATCTGCCAATTAGATGTAATGAATCCAAGCATATACGGTGGGCCACCCTGTATGTTTCAGTTTAGTTTGTTCAATTCCAATTTAGTTTTTGTAAACTAACTACGGATCCGTCACTGTTTACTTGCAACGAGCGATTTATAAACTTTTATTACCAAATCCTTAAGCCCAGATACCGAGTCAACAAAATATTGTGAAACGTTCTTCAACTTGTGGTTCCCGGTTAATTTTTAATTGCTTAATATCGAGAAAGCGAATTGGAAAACTTATGTCAATGTTGTTTTCGATTTTTAAGCACGACAACAAAGTTCAAAAAGTGTGGTTATTGCATCCAATGATTTCCTGGTTAGACATAAACTCCGCGAAAGGAAGGAGTCACAAGAGAAGAACGACAGCTGATGAGATTGACAGACGAAGCCATGTGTATATTCTGTAAATCCGAGGAAAAAACGGCACAACACATTATATACCAGTGCGATATCCTGGTAAATGTGCAGTTATTTTCACTAGGTGACGAAAAGCCACTGGCACTGGCAAATAACTCCATGGAAGATTAAGTCTTAATGCTAGTGGAGAGTCGGGCTGAAGGACATTATTTAGATAAAGAGGACCACAATAGATCTGAAAAGGTCGCAATGGAATAAGCCAGTAAAAACCTCAGCTTTTTGCTGAATGGTGTTTTAAGAACGTCTTTGTGTTGTTGATATTAACATGGTGATGTCTTTAGTCACTCATGATATTTTTATAGATGCAGCGTTTGATAAAATCAAAGGCCATTGGTAAAACTTGCCCTCCTTCTCGAGTAGTTTTTACAGCGTCACTGTACGTCATTAGCAATGGGTCCATTTTTTAAGTATATTATCGCAAACCTTCATACTAACTTTCAATAAATTTTATCACAAACTAAATATATTGGATAAAAAATTGAGGTGAAAAACCAAAGCATGGTAGAAATTGTAGAAACAAAAATTATTGTACAAAACTGTATAACTGAAGTGGAGCACGTAGAAATTATTGGAATACAGGAATATAAATTATTCCCAACATGGGACATAGCGCTATTTTATTTAAACGTATTCGACGTTGTTTTGTTGAAAATAGGTCGATATAAATTTATAAATTTGCCTACAGGCGGTCTATAAGTGAGTCACTTAACGATAATCCCTCAGCAGGTGTCTAATTAAATTTTCGTTTCTATATTGTTACTTGCTGTATCCTCATTCGACTACCAGAAATTAATCACTTCCCCCAACTTGGCGTCTATTTCAACCCCTCTAATGCTTTTTCTACCTTCAGAATGGTTTTTGGATCCACCAACATACCTTTGACGCGTGTTGACAATATTATGTATGACAATATTGTTATCATCAGTTTAAAATTGGTTCACTGGATTTCGGTTTTTAAAATAAAAACAATCACATTTTGGAGATAAAAACAGTATTTCACTGTTATTTAGTTTTCCATGTCTAGCTATTCTGTAATCAAATATTGCAAGTTAAATTTGACCTACTTCAAGGTTTCCAATTTAGCTGTAATTTTGCATATACCTCCAGTTTGAATGACTATGCATGGTTATCTAATTGGGTAATGACCAATTGAGCCACGCCGTCTGGTGGGAGAAATCACCCTAGTAATAATATTTACAACTTTTGAGTGAGAACTGAGAATATTCTGTTTATTTAATTGTCAAGTATATTGAACGATTTATTTATAAATACAATAAAAATGGACGTTCTAGACAAAAATGATTTTACCAGACAGACAAACCTCGTTAATTACATACTAAATATATTAAAACTGAGAGTTTTTGCTAAATAGATTTAACATATGCTGCACATTTTTCATCTCAGGATAGAAAAGAGATATCGCTTTGCGGTTTGCAGTGTTTTATCACTAATTTGGTCTACTTTTTAAAAACCTACTTCAATTTGTATGCTTCCATTTAAAATTGTTATGAGAAATCACAATATTTAAAAAAATAAAACAACGCCCTCTATCATTTATGTTATTAATCAGATTGCTTCATATTTACAAATTTTCGATTGTTCAAAAGCTCTTTCAAACAACATCGAGTTTATTAAAATCGATCAAGCAGAACCGGAATTACAAGCGTTTTTTCGTAACAAGGTTCCCACTCTCCCCCACCCCTTATATTTGAAGAGATAGACTTAAACTCCTCATATTAAAAATATGCAGAATTTGTCGAGGAATCTGATTATAATATTTAATATGCTCCTTAATTAAGTGAATTTAAAAAAAATTTGCTTCTTAAAATTTTAACTGTCCAATACGCCCTCTAGCGGTGGACCTACAATTCTGAAAATAACTTCCAGGCGTTTCTGGAGACCACTTTTGTTATAAAATTTTGTATCCCGAACCTGTGCTATAATCCACTCCTGAGATATGGCCGACGGCCGTTCTTAGTTGGTCACCCGGTACTCATTGTATTTTAATTTTAATTTTGTTATGTTTTCAAAACATGTTTGTACTGAATCCGAACCTCTTGTAATAAGAATTGTAATATTCTTCAAATACAATAAATAAAATAATAATAATAAAATACAATAAAAATGGACGTTTGAATATTTCCAGTACCTACGTGAATCGATTAGAGGCATTAGGAAATTATTTTGACGATTGGCGGAAAATATAAGCGTGGCAAAGGTACTGAACATCTTTATACAGAGTGCTCAGAATTTACATTATCATTATTAGATCATTTTATATGTTATATAAGATTTATTAAATGAACCACTATGTAATTCAATAATTCAATCTAGTTGGATAATGTCATTTCACGACTACACGGTCTGTTAATTATTGTATAAGCAATTGAGTGGTAGTCTTAAATGTAATTGCTACTTAAAATGGAGCAGTTCGCGATTCACGAGAGAGTTGAGATAATAGTTTGTATCGAGGAATGTTCAGGAAATTGTCTTTTAGGTTCTAGAGTGTATTTTTAAAAGTACCTGAACAGAGAGCACCTAAGAAAAGAAGTTTTTGAAAGCCTGTTGAATAAATTCGTGCTAATGGTGACGTTGCATACGAGGAAGAAATTAGAACTAAACCAGTTACTAGTGACTACGCCAATGAATTTTATATACTACTGACAAACATTTTTTTAACCCTTTCGTCCCCGTCCCGTTGTTCGTGTAATTGATAAACTATAAAAAATGACTTCGATGCAGTTCTTTCAAATGCTAAATATATTTAAATATGACGTCTGTATTTTGGTATACAAAAGAGTTTTTATTTTAGACAAAGGTGATTTTATTTGGCTTTGAGGATTGTCTTGTATCTAGATAATAATAATAATAAACAATAAAAAGGTTAGCTTTATAAAACTTTTGAGTTGCATGTGGATTTTGGACCAAGTTTTTACTATTGAGTTGTGTCCACATAAAACATTCATTTTTCGTTAGCTTAGCTTCATTACCGTATCTTCTTGTATTTAAATAAGCTGGAAAGTTGAAAATGCTTTATTATCAACAAAAATCACTGTAATACCATAAGTTTTTGAATGTGCGCAATGAAAATGGAATAATTTTATCTTACAATCTACTTGATCAAACAATATCGTTGTTCTACCATCATGAACGTAATTATATTTATAGGCTACTGCTAGTATAACATTCAAAATAATAAACTCAAGTTACCGTGCCTACTGAAACAAAAACTCCATCGAATAAAGTAGATCCTACTTCCAGCAGAAATCCAAATTCAAAATATTTGTAGACACGTACAGTGGCGTAACTAGAGTTGACAATCAACCACTCCAACATATTACACCCTTCAAAAAAAGATTTCTCATAAAATTGCGATCGTTCTCTATTCTACAGAAGTTTATATACAATCACTCAAGACAATCTGAATTCAAGTGGGAGAAGTGTTTTTTCTAATTCTTCCAATATTTATTTCACTAGCTGGATATTAAGCATACAAAGCCCCTTTTTAACCTTTGCTGGTCAGTGCCCAGTGGGGCTCCTTAAGGAAGTATTCAGTCTTCGAATAGACGAAAAAGACCTTTCACTAGTGCTTGTGGACACTGGAAGAGTGGCAATAATTTTCAGAAGGGCGTTAGTAGTGGGGAAAACATCTTTGTGGCAGGCAGTGTAGTAATTAATTGCCTCTTGAACTGATTTCCAAATCTTTCACCCTCTTGTACCACATATAATGTTCTCCAATGGCAGCAACACCACCAATTTGTATATCTTCCTGATAGAAATTCAGAAGTTTTTTCAAACTTCCCTCCTGTGTTTTCGTGGCATCAGCATTGCTGGTAGGTATGTATGTATGTAAATGTATGTATGTATTTTGGGATAACATTCACTGAGACCTAAAAGATCTATTGTGCCCCCTTACTTCTACTTAGTTTCTGAGGAGAGTCTCAGAGACTAGTAGCTCCTTTGGTCCTATTTCCCGGAGGAATTTTAGGATATCTGCAGGCTTCAACTTAGGTAACTGTCCCTCTTCTATCCAGTAGTCTCTCAGGTGCTGTGCCTTAGGATTCTGAATTGCTCTGCAGTTCGCAGGTATGTGGATGGAGGATTCTTCTTCCATTCCACAAAATCTACAATCTTCTTGAAAGATACTTGGGGTTTTTCCCAAGCTTTCAGAGTGTTTGGTTCCTGGCCAGTACACTCCTATCCCATTTCCTTATATTGCTTCTGAGCCGTCTTTGTACTATTGAATGGCATTCTTTCCAAGTCTGGTAATGGTATTTGGATCCCATTCCTTCTTGTTGCTTAATTCCGTAACGAATTTCTTTGAAAAGTTATACTTTTTCATCATACCTTCTTGTGGCATGTCCCAGGTTGTCGGATTTCTAATAAGTAAAAAGGTGGTTTTCTTTTTAATGATTCCCTCTCTACTTAGTCTGTATCTTGTTCTTTCTGCAACACTCTCCACCACCATATGTAATGGTGTGAGGTTGAGAATCACTTCCGTTGCTACCGTTGGGCATGTAGTCATTGCTCCTGTCATGCATATACAGGCTAGTCTTTGAATCTTGGAGAGGTTTTCTCTCGTCGTCAAGAGACTAGTTCTACTACTCCACGCAATAGCTCCATAAGTGATAATTGGTCTCACTATGGCAGTGTACATCCAGCTCAGGATTTTTGGGTTACAACCCCAGTTCCTCCCTGCCACTGCACACCATTAAAGCCATTTTCGCTTTGTATGTAATCTCCTTCTCGTGCTTGTTCCACAGGAGTTTACTGTCTAGAGTCAAACCTAGATACTAGACTTCTTGTCTCTATTCAACCTCGTTTTGAGGTTGAGTTTTCTTTTCTTAGTGAAAGCTATCAAGATGGTTTTGGTGGGGTTGATGCTGAGTCCCACTTGCTTACACCTTGCTGGAAGATATTAGACACTCAAAACTTCCCAGTACTTCTCCATGTGTTAGAAACCGACGATTTAATTCACTTGTGGGAGGTCCAATAACATACTTCAGAACCAGACGGGTCACGTGACTTACAGGTGACGAAAAGACGATTCCACTCGCAAAAGTAGGAAAGATCGCTGTTAAGAGAGGGAATTTCGAATCTTGCTTGGGTGTTTATAACTTTGAAAAAGCGAAATCCTCCAGTTTTTTATTTTTCTTACATTGTTGCTTAAATTTTTTATTCAAATTTCTTCTAACCAGTGTGGGGGAGCTACGTCCCCAATAACCCCCCCGCTCGTTACGCCTATGGACACGTAAAATGGTGTGAAAATACTAAATAACTATTTATATCCATATCTAGGAGTTTCTCCAGTATTTAAATGTGCTTAAAATCGAATGAAGGTTTTTAAAGAAACACAAAGTCAAACCACAGCTTATACATATATAAAACACTAATAAGATCGACGAAAAAAATCTTAAACGCCTATTTACCATTAAATAGACAATACAAAACTGACGAGCTGTTCAAATTGTTTGAAAAATATTCGTTACCATTGATTTAATAAGTAATACCTACTACCCTACTAACCGAAATCAAATTTTAAAAAACAAACCAGTCACCTCTCTATCTACTTCCGAATTTGTCATATGAGACCCTATAAGGCCTCAATTAATTAGAGTCGTTAAACTGCCCGATCTCCCCATATACCCCATTAAACATGCATGTGTATATCCATTAGTAATTTCAACCCCGCTAACTTGGTGCTAACATACTGTGAGCTCTGTTTGTGTAGCAATAATATTCCCGGTACAGTGAGTCAATCCAATAGTGGTTGGAACGTCTTTGTGCATATAACTGGCAGGAAAATAAATTTATAGGGCGACTGTGCCGACAACGTTTGCCTACTAACAGGTTATGCCGCTTCATATAGACCGGGTAAAGTAATGGAAATATCTCATAGTCTGACTAGATTGTTTGATTATCGTTCTAGTTTTGTAGGCGTTAATTAGTTTTTTTCCAAATCATTTTCTGTCAGTGGCAGAAACGTGTTATAAAAGAAGAAATCAATATTCTGATGATTTTTAATTAACCTAATGGATCTAAAAGTGTTTGAGTACGGAGAAAATTTGTCTGGTTATACCGTACAAAAATTCGAGGAAACTTATTCAATCTAATTAACATTCAACACAGTGTCATTTTGATAAATGAATCAAAATCTTTCTTTTTATAACAGGGATTATTATCTGAAGATAATGACATTGAGATACAGGGTAAATCATGAGAAATTGTAGCGGATCTACAGTATACTGCTTAGAGAAAATAGTATATTATACACCAAGCGACTAAAGTGACCCATTTAATCCCACGGGGTGGTGTTTGATTCCTGAGGGCGGAAGCAATCTACCTAAGGGATTAATGTCTCTTTAGTCGAGAGGTGTATACGCTATTTTTGCAATTTCGGTAATGCTACAAACATTTTTAATAAAAATAAATACTACTTACATTTGAAGCGCTAACACAATAAACATAGTATGCTGTTTGTTTCTGTGGCAATGATAAACAAAGTCCCTGTCAAAACGGCGCCATTGTAAACGTAGAGAAAATCAGTGAAAATGAATAAAAGTGAAAAATTCAACATGTATCGGGCTGCTGAACCAATTACTTAAGAACTATCACCACAAAAATCGAGAAAACTATATGAACAACAGTACGAATCATTTGTAAGGTGGTGCAATGAGAAACACAATGAAAACGCGTTGTTGGTGTATTTCAACGAGAAAACCAAAAAATTTTGTTCTTCCACGTTATGGTCATATTACTCGATGTTAAAAGCAACATTTAATATCAAGCATAAAATAGACATCAGCAAATTTCCAAAATTACTATGGTACGTTTTTATTTGTACTTTAAATCACTTGGGATTTTAACTGTCACTTTATATCTCTTGGGTCTAAAAGTGACACTTTAGATTCTAGCATGTGAGACTAAAGTGATCACTTTATTCTCGGAATTGCAAAAAAATCTGTATTGCAACTCTCACACGCGAAAGTGCTGCAAAGTATTTTCAAGTTTTCTACTCCATCGCTAGAGGGCGTAGTACACAATAATATCACAAAAACATAATTTTTGTTAATCGATACATATTCTTCAATGCACAAAATCACAAAATTGTTTTGGACATTTAGACAAAATATTTTATTTCACATTTTACCAAGGATATGATCTACTGTGAAGGGATCTTAAATAGTTATTTGTATGCCCATGACTGAAGTTGCTACTTTGTTGGACGAGTCTGAAAATTGCGAGGCGAGCAACAGACGAGTCCAACAAAGTAGTATTTCAGCCGCGGCGTACACAACATTTTTTTGGCGACGATTTAAATAAATCTACTAAAATAAAATTCACCCGAGAAAATAGTTAATTAATACAGAATTAATAAACAATTTATTAAATATTATTTAAAAATGTAACATACTTATTTGCAATATTAATAGATGTTATTTATTTGTAAAAAGTAATATTAATTCTGCCGTGCAATTGAAAAACCTAGTAACTCGAAAAAGTTAATTTTTGGAAAAATAGAGTTAATTTTAATTTTTTTTATTTTTCCTGTGATTTTTTAAATTTAAGAGATAAACATATAAAACTTGGCATTCTTTAATAGAAACGTTGTTTCTATAAAACTATTATAATAGCTTTGAAATATTTTTAACAGAAATAAAGTTATGCAAGTTGTTGTAGTTACTGGTTTTATAAAATGTCAATACTTGGCAAAATAAAATCCTAGTAAGTGAAGTTACCAGAAAATCAGTGCTAAATATGTTGCTCAAAAACCTATTAAATCTAGCTATGGTAAATGGTTTCTAACAAATACTAACCAAAAACCTAGTAAGTCTAATTATAATAAAATATTTTGAAATTTTTTTTTCCAAAAACCTAGTAATCAAACATAGAAACATTTAGTTATTTTAAATTACCGAGTATTATTCATCCGTAAGACCGTAAGTTCATAAAGATAGCGTTTTAAATAAAAAAATCTACTATCTAGTAAATAAAAAAAGCACCACCCGAATTTTTAAATGTTTATTAAGGATTTAAATAACTCTTAAACATTTTATATTAAAAAAAATAAATGAAAATGATTCTAAATATTGAATTTAACAAAACACAAAATACTAAAACAAACTTTAACAAAAACAAAGTTGAACTTCTTTGGTTTTTTGTACAGTCTCAAAAAATATATTAAACTTAAAAATACCTAAAATAATAAAAAAAATATTTTGTTCTAAAACTGGACCGTTGTTTTTCCCAAATCCTCGAGATCGTTTGAACTTGATAAACTTTTCCAAAATAGTTGTTTTTTTAATTGAAAGTAGAGTTACTAGAATTTAAATTGTTTTCTATAGAATAACATGTTAGTAAAGCCACTTAAAAAATATTCTTTAAAAAAGAACAACAAATTAATTTATATAAGACAAGTTACTAGGTTTTTGTTTTGTTTGTTTTTTAATTTGGGAGATAGTAACTCCACTTATATTTTTTTATTTGCATTAAGATTAATAGCGTATTATATAACTAACTCTGCTTACTATATTTTTAAGTTGAAGAGTGTAGAAACAATAATTAAAATTGATAACCATGTTAGTAACTCAACTTGTTCATTTATTTTAGCTTATGAAACTCCAGTTACTAAAAAACGCATTGCTTGTTTCTAGGTAATAGAAAGTCAAAATGTAATTTTAAAAATAGCTACCAGGTAGGTTTTTTTGCCCTAATTTCAAATATGCAAACAAAGCAAAAACCTAGTAACTCGACTTACTAGGCTTTTGGAATGCACGGCAGAATTGTACTTCTAGGGCAATTATTAATATTTATTGAACCGGATGAAGAAGGAAATTAATAATAATTGAAGGTTGTGTGAATAGAACTGTCAACATTCACGTGGGGAACTGTCACATTCAGCAAATGGAACTTGCAAAACGTAACTTTCGATACGTAGATGAATACAGAAGGCGCTACTTTCAGAAGTAGTCGTAAAAAAAAATGTTTTTGCAGTCTTAAACTTCAAAACATTATTGATTGTTTAGTTGTCAAATTTTTTCGTAGCGTCAGATAGGGAACAAACATTTTAAAAAACATAATTATTCTTGATAACGGTAGCTTGAACGCTACCGAAACGTTGAAATAAAAATATAAAAAAAATTTTTCCCAAGAAAATTAACAAAAACGATTTACTTCCGACATCAACACCATTTCCTGTAACACGTTAGGATGATTATTAAAAATAATAAAATCAACTAGACGTTTGCAGCTCAACCGGATCGCTAACTTAAATAGGACTTCGTCGCGCTTCTTCCACCGCAGTCAATAAGTCATTATCAGCAAAGTTGCGCAAACTTACTTGGGGATTTGTTACTATTACGCCTGGAGCTTAATAAACTAGTTGCGAAAAGGCAACTTGACTGTAAATCGAGCACAGGGTTTGGTACAGGGACGTATTAAGATATACATGAAGATTATAAATAAATTACGAACTACGAGCAGCTTTTGTAGTATTATGGGAATTCGGGAATTTGCAGACAGTGAAGAGAAATTGAAGGTCATTAATTATATGGAAGAGAAATAAGATCATTACTCTTGTGCAAGTTATTGAACTAATTTTTGAAGAAACTAGTTACATTATTTTTAGATTAGATTAGATTTGATGAGGTGGCTAATTAGTCTATTTCACTGCGACCTTTTCAGATCTAATTGTCATCTGAATCTAAATTATATTTTCCAACCCGACTCATTTTAAAAAGCGAAGATACCGCACATTCGCCAGGCAATTCCATTGGCAAATGATGTGCTCTTCAGTTCCCTTCTTTAGGTACAGAATCTGCACATGGCCTCTGTCAAACCCATCAGCTTTCCGTGCATGTTATTTATATTCAATTTAATACTGATGCAGTAGAATGAAAATAATAGAATCAATATACAGATACATGCAATGAAAAACGGAACATAGGGATTTTAAGCATTGTATCAGATTTGCTTTTGAACTAGTCGACCAATATCAAGCTTCAGCAGTTTAAAAACACGATTATTACAATCGTTAAGTTGGTCATCTACAACATATCGTACAGTTCCCACCACTCCGTAGTCTCAACTGTGGGCGGTCCTTAATTAATGTCAGACAGTCAGTAAACAGCAGTCGATATCGAGTACTGTTCAAGCCCATAACTATTCAAAGTAAAATAAATTCGTAGAGAAATCAGAATGTATTTTGGAGGTCACTCACAACATCAGCGGATTTGTCCCCGAATGATTTCTTTTATGGTTTTTTTTTTAAGTGAAATTTATCGGCACAATTTTGAAAGAGCTCAAAATTTGATAGAATTAGGTGCAAAAATTGTCCAGCATTGTGCAAACATTACACCAAATCAGCTCAGAGATACAAGATTATCTTTGTTCAAAAGATTCGGTTTTTGGTAGGCTCAACTAGCAGGACCTTGAATCTTTAATTCATAATTTTTTTAGTTTTAGCATTTTAAGTTGTTTTTCGGAATTTATGTTCAATTTGTTTTAATTTGAAGAATCTTATTTTGTTTTATGTTTACGAATTCATTTTTATTTTGGAAGCCGTTATGGCCAAAAGAAATCAAAAGACACTTGAATACTAAATCGCACATTCGCACATAACTAACAAATATTGGAAGGAGAAGAGGCGGGGTTTCTTACAGTAGTTCTGAATCCAGCTGTCCAGCTAAATACTTGATATTTATTGAAGTGAATTTATAGACATTTTTTGTTGGTGGACTATTTAGATCGGAGAATACATTAAATCCCTGTTTCGTTTCTCATTGCATGTATCTATATGTCAACCCCATCAGCTTACAGTGACCTGCACCTACTATGACTTTGACCGTTTTCCTATATTTTTTTATTAGGTTTGCCGTAAATGTAGAGCGCTGTAGACATAGGTATTTTCGTCCGCCATTTTGGTGCCTTGTTGTACGTTGACGTTGTTGTTGTGTTGGTCAAGTATTTGACATGAGATTCGGTATTTCTACTCAGAGACGTGGCCAGCATCCATTCGTCACACTTTCTCAATTTTTTGGTGTTAATAGTATGAAGGAAAGTTGGTAAAATAAAATGTTCTGTTCAATATCAAATTTTTTTCAACACAATAATGTGTCAACTCGACGCATCACAAAACAATAAAATTTAGGCACCAAAATGGCGGATGAGAATACTCATCTCTTTAGTGTCTCAGTAAATGTTGACGAATGTCACTTGTCTGTCCTAGTGAGATACCCACTATTCTTGACATTTCTCTACCACCCCCTTCTTATGGCTATATTTATTGTCGACTAGATTCCCCACAAATTTTTGTACAATATAAATTGGCATTTTCAGGATTCCTTAGTGCTAAGGATTTCTCAAAAAAGTTGGTGCAATCGGCTATAAGTTGTACACAGTTTTACAATTTAATTTACTATTAACCTAAAACTCTTTCCCAACAACAAAATCTTCCACGCTAAAAGTCAAATTCAGGAATATCAGATTCCCGTTAACATTTCATTTTAAATTTTTTTTCCGAAACCAAATAAATATTTTTGCTTTATATATCTATGTCATAAAAACCATTACCATTAATTAATGAACCACATTTTGATAGGATGGATAAAGAGATCAACGTCATGAAAACCTTTGTGTTTACTGTTGAATATTGTACCACTACACCGCACGTATTTTATAGGAATAACTCATAATTAATGCATACTTGTTCAATTGAATTTTCGAGCTATCCAAACACGACTTTTGTATTGATCTCTTGATAGCTGACAAATATTTAACAACACTATAGGAAATCACTACCGAACATAAATCAACTATTAGCGATAATTAGGATCGTTATTTATATTCAATTTAATAGTGATGCCATAAGCAATTGTTCCTGTTATGTAGCGTGAAAATAAACAAAAATGTCACAATACATTTGATATTAGCTGCAGTATAATGAAAATAAAAGTAGCAATGGGCCGTATGAATAAAAATAAGCACAACCTTCTACTTGCAAAACTTGAAGCAAATGCTATATAGATTATGAATAAAAATTTAAGTAAGAGATTTTGCTCAAACTTGTATTAGAAGCATGAGCATCTACTCACGTTTAAGTATTTGCTCATCTTGTTATGAATAAAAAGTATGCTTTGCCTACTTAGTTCAGCATTTGCTCCAAAATTTTTGCATCTCGTTAGTAGGAGATGCACCTTGCAATAAGCTGGTCATAAAATGGCAGAAATCGTGAATTTACGGGCACAGAAGCAATACAAAGTGCGAAGGGAAGCTAATTGGCGAGATTTTAAATCTCTTTACCGATTTCAAGAATCGACTGTCTCAAAAACAATTTCATTTGTAATGAACAAAATAGTTGAAAAGTCCCATATATGGATCAAATTTCGATGCAAACTGTTCTTCAATCTGTTAGAAAATAAAATCTTACCTTGTATTTTACCTATGGTCGGGCACTGCTTTAAAACAATTTTTTTATTACCAGTTTTGTTCTTGCCAACCTTATTTCTTAGTCTCGTGTTCATGTTCTTCATTAGTTGCGAAACGGTTAATGGCTTTCCCATTTTTCGTTCTATTTCTGTGGCTGCATGTTTTAAGGCCTCGTTTTTTTCATTTTTTTTATGTGGATTTTATGTGGATTTGGTGAGGATTTCAGGTCTTTTTTGCAATTGCATTGCTACTAGCAGATTGATACCCATTTCTTCGTCATTCCCCTCGTCTGAATACATTTTAATTACGCTTACAATCAAAACACGGTCAAATTAATGCAGACGCAACTCGACTGTTTGCGAGTTTCGAAAGGAATGACCAGGCAGTCCAGGCACAAATGCTCATTTTATTGAAGCAAAAGCTCTTGAGCATAAGCAAATAATTATTCATATCCACTCGAGTAGATGCTTATAGTCCGACCTGTTACTCTGAGCTCTTGCTTGGAGCGTTTGCTCATACTCATGAGCATTTGCTTTATTTTTATTCATACGGCCCAGTGTAGTAAGTCATTAGAAATAGGACAATTTCCTTCAGCTTTCAAGACATCGATTGTGAAACCTATTTATAAAAGTGGATAGAAAGATGAGATGACAAAATACAGACCAATATCATTAATAACTTGTTTATCAAAAATACTAGAAAAAGTAGTTGATGCACGGCTTAATACATTTCTAGACAAGTACCAGCTAATGTCAAAATCTCAATTTGGTTTGTAAAAGCGCAAGTCCATTGACAATGCTCTACTAGAAGTAACAAGTACTTTATATAAAAATATTGATGAGGCTTTACCTACAACAGCGGTATTCCTAGATTTAGCAAAGGCCTTCGACACCGTGGACCACTGCCTTCTTTTGGAAACATTAGAAGACAATGGAGCTAGAGGTACAGTACATGCTTTTTTCAAAAGTTATCTAACAAAACGATCTCAAAAAGTAAGAGTTGGTAATAAATACAGTAAAGAACAGACAATTGCGTGTGGTGTACCACAAGGTACGGTTCTTGGCTCTGTTTTATTTAGTACTTATTTAACTTATTTATGGTTGAAAGTAAAAGTAAAACAATCAGCTTTGCAGACGATACAGTTCTAATATACAGTGATAAAAATTGGTACGGTCTAAAGTTAAAAATTGAAAATGATTAATTTGTATTAAACAGTGGCTTCTTTCAATCAATTATAAAAAAAACTGTTTACCTGCCATTTACATCCTTAGAACCAAATCTTCCGAACTACACCATCAATGTCCATAAAAATACCAATATTCAACCTGCAAAACACATAAAATATTTAGGTATTATGATAGACCCACATCTTAGGTGGGATAATCATATTAACTATTTAGTCCAAAAATTTAGGTGTGTATTGTACAAATTCAAACATATCTCATATCATCTTCAATATAAACAAAAACTAATTGTTTATCGAAGTTTAGTTGAATCTCACCTAATTTACGGTATGGTCAGCTGGGGTGGAGTGGCGAAGACTTACTGTAACATTCTCCAGGTTTCGCAAAAAAGAGTCATCAAAATAATTCTTGGAAAAACGAGAAGATATAGCAGTGAACTTCTATATGCTGAAACGAAAATATTAGACGTAAGACAATTATATTTTAAAAAAGCGGTATTAAAATAACATAAACTTAAATCAAATCTACAAATAAAAACTCACAATTATAAGACAAGAAACAAACATACTTACCTGAATCCAGCAATGAAAAAAACAGCTGGACAAAGAAGCTTTTTGTTCCTTGGACCTAAGCTATACAATGCTATAGGTACCTCAACAAATTAAATGTGAATCTTCTATAAAGGTACTGAATTATATAACCGAAACAAGTAGACACGCTATTCACAAACTTATCGAAAATAATTACTGAATGCTTCTATCAATTTCTATTTTATTAATCTTTAATTATAGTATACGTTTTTATTTAATTGTTATTTTTTATTTGTCACCTAGTATAAGTTTTATATTGTCATTATTTTTTCCTTGCAAACAAGCCTTATAGGCTTCGCAAGTGTATATATTTATTTCGCATAACGTCGTTTGTTTTGTCTTCTATGTATTTTGAATTAATTGTTGCTATGTGTAAATAAATAATTTTATTATTGTTATCATTATAACAATAGATGATCAAATACTAGAACGTTGTTGTATTGATGTCTTATTTCCTAAGGTTTAAGTTCACTTTCGAATTATCATTATTAGGTACCAAAAGGCTTGTGTTAATGTATAATTTCTACAAATGTTAAGGTATGTAGGTCAACTGTAAGCTAATATGGGATTGCATAGGGGCCTTAAGCGCACCTGGAGACCGCCACACATGCCTCGTTGAACCGGAACCATCCTGCGGCGTCGCTAAGTTGACTTAAATATGGCCACAAAGAAGTGGGCGGAACAGAAATTCCTAGAATGGTGGGATAAGATAGAGACAGGCGAAATAGTTTATAAGAGGAAACTCGCCAACATTCACGGCAGACCTAATAAGCAAATATAGGAAAACTCTCAAAGCCAAAAAAGTTATGTTAACAGAGTACTGTGAGCTTCACAGGCAGGAAAAGCTTCTGGAGTTGACAGACAAAGCCATGTACAAATTTTGTCATCTAGAGGAGGAAACTGCTGGACACATCCTATGCTAGTGCGACTACTAGTGCAGTTTTTTGTACAAGGCAATAAGAAGTTACCGGCAAGAAATTACATGAAAAGGTTCAGTCTCGCGGCTAATTGGCTATTTAAGTCGGATTGACGAATGTAATCGAGATTCAGAGGATCTTAATATATCTGAAAAGCTCGCAGTGGAATAGACAGATTAGACAACTCATCAAATATAATCGAATTTAGTTTGAGGTATATAACAAAAGTGCTCGAGAGAAAATCTGCGTGCAATTCGGAATTTTGTCGCGCCGTCTGGTGGTAAAAAATCACACTACTATTCATTCATTCAATCATTCAATCATTCAATCATTCAATCATTCAAGGCACTTGAACTGAATCTTTGTACCATTTCCCATGTCATCTACTTTCATTCCAGAAGCTTTGTGTCTTCTATGTAGGCCACTAGTTTGACTGGAGGGATTTTCAGTAATTGTAATGGTTGTATTATTTCCTCTCCAAAGTGCTTCAGTCTAACTCCATGTAAGTTTCTCGCAGAAGAAGAGTATGTGAGTAGGTATCATAGAGTTTACATTTCCTGCACATAGGTTCACTTACTTTGCCCATTTTGTGCAGATGTTTTCTCAAGGTGCAGTGTTCAGACACCAGGTTGTTAACTGTCTTCAAATGTCTCTTACTCAGTTTAAATGGCCTGGTTGAGAGTTCATTGTCTACCTTGTTCATGTGATTCCACAAAACGGTTCCTTTAGAACCTTCTTTAGCTAACTGGTCAGCCATTTCATAACCTGCTATCCCCTCATGTGCCAGCACCCATATTAGAGACACTTTGTTGTCTCTTACCAGTCTGTTGAGGGATTCTTTGCAGTTTCTTACAGTCTAGACCTAGTTGTTGGACTTCTGATAGCTTCTAGCAGAGCCTGGCCGTCAGTGAATATTTTTGTTTTTTGTCCGTTATATCCTCTTCTGATGTCTTCATCAATACAGGCTATAGCGGCAATTGTCTCAGCTTGGAGCATAGTCGTATATCGGCCAATGATAAATATCATTCATCACACTACTAATAGTTTACAATAGTTGAGTGAGATCATACTGTTCACATTTTACTAATTATTGATAAATTTTATAAAAATAGAAGCTGGAATATTAAAAAATATCATCTGCTGTTTAGCTAGAGACTGCCGGAGCAGGGCACATCAAGATTTAAACTGTGGCTTTCCACAACTTTTCGCAACAGGTTGATCCTTTAGCGACTGTAGAAAACTATATTTTGGCAAAGCGAAAAAGTCGAAAAATGTAAGGTGTGTCAGAAAAGTTTTACATGACGAATTGAACTGTGCGAAGCTGATCCGAAAAAATTTGATCCTTCCAGCAAATTCTCTACTTTTCTAGATGGTTCTTCCCTAAATATGTTACCTTCTGTTACCTACCTGGCAAACATGTTTCAGCGTCACTCTTACACTTTTTAAAGGTGGATTTCCACAGATCCGTCATTCGAGTCCGATTGTTAGTCGTATCGGATGAATGAAAATAGCAATTTTCATTGATTGGAATCAATCATATTTTTTAGTAACAAAAATAGTGACATATTTCTTTTAAACTTTTTCCTTAACACAATAATTGCAATTAACAGCAAACTGTTCGTTGCTTTTAATCGTCTTTCATTATAATTATTATTATTATCCCAAAAAAAGGAGATCATGAAAAAGTTAAATTATATCCGATGACGGATAAAAGTTGAACATTTTTCAACTTTTTCTCTTGACGGACGTAAGCTAAAACTTTCGGACAAATATTCGGCAGCTTGTCAAATTTGAATTTTTCCACCAATCACAAAACTTTCGGATGATCGTATCGTCGGATGACGAATCTGTAGACATCCACCATACTCGAACATTCAATTACCTACCGTTGCATGTTAATCTATTAGAAATTAAGCATAACAATCTTTTTTAATTAATCGCTTTTCGATAAAATACTCACAGCGACATCTCTAAAATTAGAAGCTAAATAATATAACGCTAGAAGAGTTTGGGTACAGGTTACGGTTAAAACCAACACAGTTAACGTTCTATTTGTTTCCGTACATCTCAGAAGAGGGCGCAAAGTGTATAAAGCGGGGTAAAGCGACAGAATTATAAACCGAAAGTAAAATAGAATTTAAGTTTCGTTCATAGTTCACCAGAACCAGAGTGGGACTCTGCACACTATAGAATTCTATACTATCGACTCTATTCACACGCCTTTTGTCGACAATTTCTACATAAAAACGTTAATATATTTCATAGTATTAAGTTAGGAATAAAAGAAGACGACAGTATACTTGTTGTTTGGCCAAGAGATAAGGAGGGTGCAATCACATCTAGCATCCAAATCCTCATCATCCGATTAAGCTCTTCATATATATAATTAAGTAAATATTCAACCGTATTACTCACTATCTTCCTTGGAAATTCTAATTAAGTACCTTCTATATTTCTGATTACAACAACTGCCCTTAACTCAACCCTACAGTTCATGATTTTCTTAAATGAGTGGTAGACCATATGTGTATAATACTGAATTTCATGTGTAAATCAATACAATAATATTTTTTGGGGTTATATACTCAATTGACAGAATTCGGTACACCGCGTGCATCTACTAAACTAGCTCAAAATACCTTCCAATCGTTTGTTAAAAGATTACCGATAACTTTACTAATTTCTATTATGCATGCGCATTGAACAGTTCAATCAAGCAATAAGATATTTGTCATACTTCACTTTGCCGACAAATTATATCGCCGGATACTCAAAAATTTGATCATTTTCTCAGAGTATTTACTTATAGTTATCCGTTATAACGTCAGTCTCTCAAGGTCATAAAAGTAGTCTTTGGTTCAATTACTGGTTACCTTTTTTTGTAGCGAGGAAATCCTTCATGGACACCCAGATTTCTAAGGACTGGATAGTGTGGGGTTCCTCCTTATTGGATCTACCCACTAAAATCTCCCACACTTTTCCGCATGTGGACCATCGTTGGGATATATACGTCACATGCATCCGGAATCAGTTACTTCACATCTTATCTACCTCATTTGATGCACTCGTTCTTCTTTCTATTTATTTCTCATGACTTCGGTGATGAAACTCTCCCCAACATTCCAATTCCTCACTGACTCAGTCGTCCGACATTCCTCCAAAAACTCCTTCTGTGGTCGCCCCATCTGGGGACGCTGTAAATGCAGTTGTCATCGGGTGTCTTCCCAATCTTGTATGTGTTTCCTGAAGCTACCGTGCCCCTTGATAAACTGGGTCATGAAATAGCCGCACCTCCGAAGCCCACACTGGAACGAACCTCTATTTTTGCAAACTGGTACTACAGCTGGTACACCCTGACCACATGACACGGACAAGTTTATTCGGCAGTAAACGGAAAAGGAAATATACAGAAAGGAAATATGCAGATACTAGATAATAAAACACAGATTTATGCTTTTAAAGCTTTATTTAATCGAAATAAAATTAACACTGTGCTGCATTCTCATTATGCAGCAAATATTTTAGCGAGTACAAATCCAAACTGTGATTGGAAATATTTATGACAAAAATATAAATAAACAATCACAATTTGGATAAAGAAATATCACAAGTTAAAAAATCATATTTATATACAGTATTATGTTGGTATATTTTATTGCTACTTATATAAATTCTATCATAATCATAAGTACATGTAGTCTGCTAGTATTAGGTGGAAATGGAATGATAAAAATTGCGTTCAGCACTGACCCTAACAAAATTTTCAACAGGATACTTCGATCAGTTAATTGTAAACTATTTATTTATACAACGCGTTGCAAAATTAAGGCACGTTCTCATACTACTAATAATAACAAATAATTAAATCTGCATTTTGCTAAGAAATATTAATTGGGGATAGTCTATTCCGAAATTATTCACTAGTTTTTTACTCCACCACTACTACAGACTGGATACTGCATCCTGAGGAAACATCTGCACAAAATGGGAAAAGTTATGTACAGAATATGTGAACTATATGATGGAACACATACTTTGCTTCTTTGAGAACTTACCATAGAAATACTACAGATAGTGGAAGTGGGAATGACCCACCGAACTCCGGTGAGAGAAGAAAAGATAGACGATCAGAGGTTTTTCCGTCTTTGACTGTGTACATAGCATATGCGCTGTTAGAGAAAGACAGCCTAGACCTCCTACTTTCTCTTTTCCATACATGCTGACGGGTTCCGAGCTGGCTTGTTGCCTCTATCTATATGGAACTTACAATGACTCAGAAGAAATCAATAATACAACTATTAGAACTACCCAAAATCTCCCCAGACGAACTAGTGGCCTATATAGATGACACGAAGCTCCTGGAATGGAAGTAGTTAACATGGGCGATGGTAGAAAGATTCAGTTCAAGCTCTGGTGATGTTGAGCACAATTCAAACAGATGAATGAATACACCACCGCTAGATAGAGGTTGTAATTCAAATATGTTTCTACGACAAATGTTTATCAATAGCAATATCATCAAAATCAGGATCAGGTTTTCAAGGAAGGAATTACATTTGTGTTTCTTGGTTCTTATTTATTAGTTCATTCATTAGTTGACGGAAAATGGCGTAATTGTACCTGAATAAAGTATTTTAAACAAAAGCTCTTCTGATAGTCTTCAGTTCGATACCTGCACTTTTGTTTCATTTAGAAAAAAATAGGAAAAATTGTTAATGTCAAAAATGACATAAAATAACAATTTTCATTAAGCACCACGAGGTATTGACTGACACGGTATTGGTAGGTTAAAATGTGAAAATAGGATAGATGAATGCTGCTTGAATTCCACTGACAATAAAAATATGGATTGCTGGAGATTGAAAGACTAGCCTTAACAAACAGACTGAAAAATCGCACAATTAAGCAATAAAAAAGATAATCACTTGATCAAAAAACAATATAAGTATTTATTTATTGCTGTGAGGGTATTTTAGACATAATCAATAACATTTTAAATCAGGTAAATAGGTTACGTTGTAGTTTGTGGTTGGGTAAGATTCCTGTTTAAAATATGTATATTCTTAAAATCAACCGATTCAGTGAAAATAATAAATGCAACCTATTATATTTTTGTGTTGATACAAACAGTCCAACAGCTTTTTCTTTTCAGTGGATGTACAAAGTACGTGCAAAATTTGGCAACGCTTTATATATTAACATTTGTAGATTTTTGTTAATTAGATCGGTATAATAGTATAATACCCATGTATTTCCTTGAAGTCATTGCTTGTAATAAATGTAATAGAAATGTCATTGCTTATCATGTATTTAAGGAGGTTATGGAACCGTTTCGATTGTAATAATAATAAAAAAAAATCAACATAAAACATTGTAAAAAATAATAATATAAATAAATAATAATATAATAAAGTATAGTCGTGAGTAAAATTAGTTTGAACTGTTTCACAATAAAATAACAGTAAATTTACTTGAATTGTTAGTCCACATGGACTGTGAACGTCTCAGGGTGGGCGTAGTTGATTTCTGTTAGTTACGAGACATTGTGTTCTTAGATGTTGCTGTCGTTGAGATTTTGTTTTATTGACTAAAGCTATTCTGTTGGTAATAATTGAAATTATGGCTTTTTGGCGACCATTCGAAAAAGAAGATGATGTTATAGGCTCCGAACAATTAAAATACTAGAATAGTGAACAGACGTAATATTCTATGCCAATATAAACAATTTTCAAAGTTTATTTATTTATTCTGCTGCATTCTACAGATTTTGCCATGTCGCAGTGAATATAATAAGTTGTTTGATTGTTGTATGTATAAAATATGAATATTTTTTTGTTAAAATTTTTTTAACCAATGATTTTGAAATTTCTGGAAGTGGAGAGTAGGGGATTTGACAGAAAGAAATTCTAGTCGCGATCTACGCAAAAAATGATACAAAATATGTACAGAAAATAATGGGCCAAAGCATGGAGCTGCTGAAAGAATACATAATTGACAAATGTTTTAAAAAGATCCATTATCACAGTTATCGCATAACAGCTGCTATCCAACGGAAAAAGATAGTACAGAAATCACTAGTAGGTCGGGATCCTGCAATAATGAAAAATCTGTATGAAACCGTTTCTGCTTGCAGATGTCTTTATCTCGCCGACAAATTGTGAAACGGTGCAAATTAATTTTTCTTTTACCATTGATCTTTCATGCTATAAGTTTTCAATTTTCCTACATAAGAACCAACATACAAATTAAATAATGAGATTTTAAAATGATATCCTGGATTTCAGTTTCACTGACTTAAACATCACTTCGGCTCTTCAAACCAATGAATTGAATTCAATTATAGATATATGTAAAGATCATAATATGTGACTGGCTGAAAGTTGTGCTGGAAATCCTGCTTTCATCTCAATAATGCCAATATACCTAGTATACTCAGGCCGTCTCCAATCATGGAAACCAATGTTGCCGCCAACAACGTTTGTCCAATGTGTGTATTAACAAATTAGCGTTGGAACCAATATTGGAGCAACATTGCGTCAATGGTGTAGTGAAACTGAAATTTCACCAATCCTTCTTCTATGTATGGACGCCACAATGAACATAAAACCTAATGACGCTGTCAGTAGTCCTAACCCTGGCCCAAAATTTGGCTTCCGTGCGTGTAACCGGAATACATTACTTCATAACTCTTATCTATGATTGTGTCTGAGGTTGGAAATTAGTTTATTCAGTTTTATATGTGTTACCGAACATAGATATTTGGGAATAACGATATTTGTATCCATATAATCAGACTTATTTATATTCTTTATTTTTCTAGTATTGTACCACAAAGCAGAATAAATATACTGTCTTCTTTTTTAAATGTTTTAATTTCATGTTTCTCTCATCCAGACTTATCTTTAAAATCTTCTCATTCAAATTCATAAAGTATATAAAAATAATAACGCTTATAAATTTCCTAAATTGAAATAGTACAGAAATATGATATACCACAAAAGCTGAAATTAACCTTTGTTAAATAAATTTTGTAAGGTGGTGACAAGACTATTTTGCATTGAATTTGGTCCAGTGAAATGCTTAATAAATAACAAAACACACAAAGAATATGATTATGAATATGTGAGCTTTGTATAAATGTAGAGTTGGAGAAAAAACCAACTTAGGTATAGTTAGTTACCATCTATTGTAAAGCTTTTATAAAATCTATTTATTTATTAGTAGAAAGAAGGCATTGAAATATACTAAAGTACACCATACTAAAATCCGTTAAGCATATTTTCTCCAATCTACAATTTATTTGATAACATTGTATAGAACGTTTAAGGAATATTCAACAGTATATAATTATTTTTTTAATGATAAACTAGAAATACAAGTACTTAGTGAGAATTTTAGATACATTTATCAATCAACGTACAATATTGTTATGATATTTATAATATTAAACCTTAAATCCTCTGGGAGGTATCTTTACATTTCTTTATGTCCAGTATACAATGTTATAAGTTATACAGTTTGAATTTATCTTCACAAATAAAATAAGAAACTACAAACATTTTTAAAAATCTACTCTAGCTATGGAATAGATACAGATTTTTAATTGTTTGGGAAATAGAATGAACCGGGTGGGCAAATAAACACGGCTGATGTACATATTTTAAAATCGGATTATAGTGCAGCTTTAGAAAAAAAAATTAATGAAAAAACAGCCTCACGAAAAACTATAGTTTGTGATTTACCGGTAGAGGGCGTAGTTGAATTTAAGGAGTTTAAAAAGTTTTATTTTACAAATTATACCCAATTAAATAGCATGAGAAAAACAATCATTGTCCTTTCCACAAATTCTGCGTATATTTGATATTGCAAGTTTTATATTCTTTCAACTCAATAAGATGTGAAAAGGAAAATTTTTCAATTCAATTAATCGACCTAAACAACCCTGTAAATACTTCCCAGGTTCCTCTCGAGACCGCTTTTGTTTTAGATTTTTCTTCGATAGCCATACTACAATCTGATCGTAAGTTATGGCTGAGGATCGCTCTTATTTGCCCACCCAGTACTCACATTGGTTATTGAATTACTCTTTTTTCTGAACACAAGAGTATAATGATATTTTTTTTTAATATAAATGTCATCATAACAATATCAATACAAACTTTTTGATATAATAAGAAAAGTGTTATAAACTCAGGGACAAAATTTTGTTTATTTTTGATTTAGAAGACATCTTTTAATTTTCAACCGATTAAAATAATTTTTCGACAAATTGTAGGAAATTTATTAAAATTATCACAAGCAATTTGAATATTTTTGAAAATAAAAATTTGACAATTTATTATACCTGGTGGAATAAAACAATATTTATGTACCGGAAATTCTTAACTCCCTATGGGGTAAACTGGAGGCTACCAATTTTTACTTGGCGAATGATTAGAAAGACACATTCTTGATATTTTGTTTTTGGATTCATTCCAATATCTTTCTCTTTACAAAAGATATACGCATTTTTAAACAACTCTACAATGGTGCGACGTATGTTAATATCATATTTAGTGCAATTATGTTCGCAAATACCAATATTGTTATAGAAAATACATTGCTATCTTAGCAACATTCCAAAAAATGGTATTCTGATCATTACGTTAAGCAATATATGGCCCGTCAATTTTAAAGATACCTTGTTGTTCACCTTGTTATCTCAACGTCATTCTTGTATCCGCTAAATCTTTTTTTAAATGAATATATCCATTTTTTTCATTATTTTTTTTTTCAGGAATTTGGAAATATTGGAAATAGATGAATGGTGAACGAATTTTTCCCCTTTATAATCTAGTTCCCCGACATTTAAGGGGTGACATTTCCCAGTAATCAATATTCTATTGTTTTCTGCAGTAATCTTACAAGAAAGTGAAATTGAATATAATTTGACATAATTTATAAAACTTTTTGCCAGGCAATAGTACGAGAGCCAGAAGGGCTGGAGTGGTTATTGTCAAATTGCAACAAGTTTGAGAAAAGGCCTGGAGAATTATTATCTAATTTATCGTGTGGTATTCGTGTGATGCCTTTTGGCCTAATAAGATAACAGTAATATAAATAAGAAATAAATTCCCTTGAAACTTATTTCAATAAACCATTAGAACGTTGAAATATAACGTAAATATGAGTAAGAAGGTCGACAGGTACGAAGTCAAGTTTAGAGCGTGTAATAAACATAAACATGTAATATTTAATATTTAGTAGTACAGTAATTTAATAAATAGAACTTATCCCAGTGCCAGAATTAGTTGTTTTATTCCATTAAGATGACCGAGTGACCAGCAACACCACCAATTAAGAGGTAGATCCTCACCTTCAAAACACAACATTACATTCGGTACATTATTTTCCAACGTTACAATCAATCTCAGATTAAGAAAATACGTTGTCATGTGGTTGTCATTCAATAAAAACGATATGCATTGAATAATTCTTGCTGGAATAATATTATTTTGATTGGCTAGAACTTATATGAATTACTGAAATTGATCCAGATTTTTCAAACAATTTATAGGTTAGTTAGAATAAATCGTCTTCTAGCTACTGGCTCACAATTTCTTGACCATATTGCTGTTTCTTATAACCATAACAATATTTTGTTGATACAAGAATGTTTCTAGTAACATGCAAGTAGAATAGCACTGATTATCAATAATTTAATAACAATGTTACATCGCAAAAATTGTACAGTTTTCTTTCAAAATGTTTATCTTTTGTAGAGAGAAAGAGATTGGAATGAATAAAAAAATTAATCTTTCTAATCATTTTTAAATAAAAAATTTTGTAGGCCTTAGTTTACCCTACAGATTGTTTACGGAACATAAATATTGTTTTATTTTACCCGGTATAATAAATTGTCAAATTAAACATTACAAACAAAATGCTTGTGACAATTTCAATGATCTCCTACAATGTGACGAAAAAATCATTTTAATCGTTTGAAAATTAAAATAGTTATTCTAAATTAAAAATAGGCAAAATTTTAAGTGTTGGGTTGAGTTTGTTTATTCTCACCAAGCACATGTGGACATATCTTTATTTAATATTATGTAAACTCTGAACTGTACAAATAATATTTCCATATTTGTTAAATTCCTAAATAAACAATCGTGTAATGAAAATTGATATTATTCACTTTCAGCCATTTAAACTGAAAATCAACTATATTTTAACCTTTATTTAGAAGATGAAAACATGAATTAAACTCATCCTATTCCGATAATGAGCAAATGAACAAAAGTGGTTGATTGTGATTTAAGTGCTCTTTGTTCAAACAGTACAAGCCAATAGAAAAAGTAATTATCAGTAAACAACTGTATGAAATTTTATACAACAGCTGTTGCCTAGATCCTGATTAACGTTGTCCTAATTAAAGTATTTTTTCGAACAATCGTTTTTTGAAAAAGCAAAATACATAAATCTGTAGAACTTGTTGTTATCTTTACTTCTATGACTGATTTGATAGAATAAAAAAAACTTTCTTGAAAATTCTGTAAAGATCCAGCAAGTAATTAATTCCTCAGGTTACTGGTTGAAAATATGTCCAATTTTCAGCTTGACTTTTAACAATTTCAGTTGCTTAACAGTTACTGAATAGTATGGACCACTATGACTTTTGCAATTAGATCTAGAAGCTGCTTTCAAGTTATTCAGAGCAATACTGAGCAGATTTCTAGAAAAAATACCCAGCTTTTGTACTTACTAAGTTAGACTTGAATTATAATTTATTTACAATATTTTAGTCATCTCACTCAAGGCAATAAATAATTTAGTACCTAGCTGAATTTGGGCTCTCAAACTCCCCGCAAAATTAAGTTTTGAACCAATTGAAGATAAAGTGTGACATAACGCTACATTGTGACAGCTCTAAAGACAAACTCATGTGAATCTACATTTACATTTTTAGTTTCAAGCAGCAGTCAACAGGTAAAATGAATTTCAGAGTACAGAGTGCTCTACCTCTAATTTTAGCTGTGTAATCTCCAGAATTGACCTCCAGAATGATCTGTGAAATTTTTTTCACTATCGAAGAACTTCTGCTCGAGTTCCTTCAAGTTTGAATGGGCTGATTTTGTTTGACACCAATTAGTAATTTTTTGTGAAGATTGACGGAAAAATTTAATACTCATAACTGCCTCGAATGCCTGCTAGTCTCGGCTACTCCTCGACTATAAACTTGCAGACTCGACTACAATGGACAGTTTTTCGTCCTTGGTACATAAATAACTATTCTAATATTTAAAGTATTGATGAATCAATACTTCCTTAATTTTAATCTTCACTATCAAATGGAATTTCATCATAATTTTGTTGCTGCTGCCTGCGTCCAAACTCTAAGAAGATTCGCACAAGCTTACCCCAAGGATGCTTTGACTAGATTAGAGTTTCGTGCTTTCGCTAAAAGTTGTTCTAGCCTAATTTTTATTGCATAATACATAAATGACAAGGTAGGATTTAAAGTGTAGCGTTTTAAGGCAGAATTATTAATTAATTTAATTTTTAAAACAAAATTAAGAGCACTTCATTTGAATCTAAATGACGCAATAGTGTACTCAATACATAATCGATAATGCTTAATTTGAACTAAATTTAAATGACCAGTACTTTAGTGTTTGTAAGTCAAAGTAAAACTGCACTAAGAGTTTTAACAGGGATCCTAACGAAACATTGCCACCTGAACGGGCACCTGGAAAAGCTCAAAATAGTGGAGGAAGAAGAAACGTAGTTTCTGCGGCATGGAAGAAGAAACCTCCATCCACATATTTGCGAATTGCACCGCAAATCAGAATCCTAGGGCACATCACCTAGGAGATTATTGGATAGAAGAGGGACATTTACCTAAGTTGAAGCCTGCAGATATCCTAAAATTCCTCAGGGAAATAGGACTAAAAGAGCTTCTAGTCTCTGAGACGTTCTTCAGAAACTAAGTAAAAGTAAGGGGCACAATAGATCTTCTAGGTCTCAGTGAATGTCACCCCATTATACATACATACATACATTGATGTTTGAATGTTCTTCATGTAGACCTCAAACTTCAAGAATCATCGCTTCCAATTTCAAATCCATTAACGGTAAAAGTTGATTATGTCGGATAGCACATCTCAACAAACATCTACTCTACTGAGTTCCTTCTTTTCTAATAATATCTTCCACGAATTTTGGCAATGTATATATTTGTTCAATCGTGGCTAAAACAGCTTTGACGTGTTTGGTTATCTTTCCAAGAAAGTTAGTAGTCTGTGAAGGGGTAAGTCTTTCTACATCCTTAAGGCGCACGAACGCAGGTGGTCTAAGGGTCTGTAGTCGTGAATCGTTCGGAAACCACACAGTAGCACAGAATCTGTTTTACATCAGACCTATTCTCATTACAGTGCCTAGTAAGGATTCAAGAGATACAAATCTGATCTCCTCCCTGTTCCTGTTTTGCAACGCTTTGAGGTTTGAAGATCCTTTGATAAAGACCTTGGTTTGCCTTAAGCCTTGTACATAATTACAGTAAACTCTTACTTTCTGGTCTATCTAGTTCTGGTCTATCTAGTCTGAGATAGTCTTTTGACCAGGTTTAAAGGGATTCGCAATCGAGACAACTGACCTCCTTTCCTGGACAGTTTGTCCACTACTCCATTACCCAGAAACGGTATAAACCGAAATACATACCAGAACAACCTTTTTCATTGTACCCAATTGGCTTAGGAGTCTAGGGAAAATTCCAAACCAGTTCTGAATTGCAAGTGTTGGTGCAGAGTGTCGTTATTGCAGCCTGGCTGTTGGAAAATATACTTTGACGTGTACACTTGGGACATAATAAAAATGGTACTGGTACTTTTTTACAAATTTTACTTGTTATTATTATCAGGTGCTCTTAATTATATTTTAATTTTATATAAATAAATAAGTTATGGCAGATTCAAATAATAATAAAGTAATCAATTTATTTTAAAAAGCAGTAACCGCAAATTGGTTTTATTCACTTGTAACAATAGATTATTATACAGATATCTGTAGAGTAATTAATAATGGGTTAGAGAGATAAGGACAGAACTTATCCGCATGATGTGTTGTATCAAAAGCTTCACCTGTCAATCTAATCTCCTATTATATTATTTTTCACATAATTAATGTATTTCCACTACAGTTCTACATCGTTAACTACAAGTGTTCGCGAACATCTACACCTCGTTAATTCTTTGTAATAATATTTACATCAGTCTTTTGCAAGCGAGAAAACATTTAAAGTGATAAAGAGTAACGTGTAATATAAAATGTACTTATTTTTAAAAACTAATTTGATTGTGGGCTGATATAATTTTACCGAAAACTATATTTTATTAATTCAGAATGATAAATTTAAACTCAAATCTAGCTGCATCATGTTAATCATAGGTGATGAGTACATCATCAGGTTTTATTAATGTTTACAGAGTGTTCTGGAAATACTTGTATAAACGGTGTAACTTAACCAGAAATTATGAAAAATATATTAAATAGAACAGTAAAACTGACTATTCAAATTAAATTTGAAGTTAACTATATTTAAAAAAATAATGTTTTGAAACGCCAGTTCAGTCAAATTAAATTGGAATGTTTTACAAATATTTATTTTTAATTAAAATGGTGTTTGTTACAGAGAGGAAAAAAGTACCAACTCAAAATATTTTTCTTTCTTTTATTCCCAATATTTTAACAAAATTGTGTGTGTGGTTGCCTAATTTGCTCAGTTTATATTGAAAAAAATTAATTTGTTATGAAATTATTTCTATTGGTGGCTGTATCGTTTATTCTGGAATCGTGATTACGTGGAAGAAAATTCAGAAATTGGGAAAAAACATCTAAATGTCATTCATATTCTTATATAATTCAGTTTAAATTTAATGGAAACCTACTATAAGGAATTGAAGATTTTGAAAATTAATATTGTACATGAAAAGTTTTGGATGTTTTAGGTAAAATTCGAAAATGCAAATACACTGTGTTCATTTGAAAAGGACCCACCAGAAATGCGACATATTAGAAAGAAATGCTGAAAGAAATTTCAGTATATATTTGTTTTATATTTTTAAATGGATTAGTCAATCGGCATAACTGTCGCTATTGGGATGATACAAATCCACATATTTTTCTTGAAGGTCATTCCCCCCCAGGAAATAAATGTATGTGCTAGAATTTTAGGAATCGCTGTTATTTGGCCAGTTTTAATTGAAGGAAATTTGACGGCTGAAAAATATTTGGAAGTTTTAGATAACGTTATCGAACCGTTAATTGTTGATGTGTGGAAAACCAACTAGATGACCAGGCCAATTTTTTGATTGATGAAAATAACTTATATTTCCACTACATTTTGACCTACGTGAGAGATTGGTTAAACCAAAATTATCAAGGCAAGTGGTTTGGTCGAAGAGGTGCTATAGAGTGGCCACCTTGATCTCCAGTATTAACACCACTCGTTCATTCATTCGATTGGGTTGTGCTCAACAGCCCAGGCACTTGAACTGAGTCTTTGTACCATTTCCCATGTTATCTACTTCCATTCCAGAAGTTTTGTGACTTCTATGTAAGCAACTAGTTTGACTGGATTGATTTTCAGTAGTTGTAATGGTTGTATTATTTCCTCTCCAAAGTGCTTTCGTCAGAGTCCATGTTAGTTCTCGCAGAAGCAGAGTATATGAGTAGGTGTTTCATTATAGAGTTCACATTTCCTGCACATAGGTTCACTAATTTTGCCCCGATGTTTCGTCAGGTTGCAGTGTCCAGTCAGCAGGTCGGTAACAGTCTTCAAATGTCTCTTAATCAGTTTCAATATCCTGGTTTAGAGTTCCTTGTCTACCTTGTTCAGTAAACTTTTTGTATGGAGAAGCCCTTGTGTCGACCACCATTTGAGTAGGTTCCCTATCTAGCCAGCTCCCGATTTCCCTTCTTATGCAATCTTTTGTGATTCCGGACCTATGAAGTCTCTTTTAGAACCTTCTTCAGCTAACTGGTCAGCCATTTCATTACCTGCAATCCCCTCACGTGCCGGCACTCACACTAGAGACACTTTGTTGTCTTTTGCAAGCCTGTTTTTTGGCAGGAATATTTGAAATCTGAGGTCTGTAGAACACAACCAATATTTCTTGATGATTTACGACTTACGATTTACGCATTATTCAAGCTTGCAGAGATGTAAAAAAGGAAAAATTTCAAAAAGCGAGACAGGATTTTGAAAATATACTGAATGTGATTAAATAACAGTTACTCCTTGTTAACAGTTATTTTTTTACTATTTGTAAATTTTTCATTCTTTAAAAAGTCTTTCTGTCATCACATAATACGGGGGCAGACAAAAAGCTGAAAGAGAGCCAATTTTAAACAACGATTAAATAAAAATGGAAAGATCAAAGGCAAAATAAAATGATTGGGAATAAGTTCAAAGAATACATCTGTTGGTTGGTTCTTATTTTTTTCTCTGTAGTTGAGTCACATATGCAATAAATCGAGGGTATTTTAACAAATTTTCGTGTTATGGAGAATACTGCTGTTTTTGATGGTTATATGCATATTAATTATTATCTCGAATAATTGTTGGCGATACTGGATGATGAGTTATGAGAATGAAAAATCAAAATGGACCTACTATGACAAAAGGAGGAGAATCTGAGATGAAAGGGGTAATTGGGTTTGCAAAAGAGGCAGACTATGCGAAAGAGGAGTTAAAGACATTGATAAAAAGGGTCAGAATGAAAGAAGTGTTGATATTTAGCGTTAGTACGAATGTATTCCGTATGAATAATATCCTATTTCTTGAATTTTCAATATTTTTGTTTCGTCTATTTATAAATATGAAAGTAAATTAAAGCGAAATAATGTACATACATAATATGATCTAATATTTATGACTTTCGAACTAGCTAGCAAAATTATTGATATGCATTTTTTCTCACTTAAGTTTAACATTGTCGACATTTTTCATCCATCCCAGAGTACTGACACACTCGATTTATGTATGTGAATACAAAATAGAAGTGAATGTAGTAACTTGCGTATTTGCTAAACAATCTGTAAAGCTAAAATCAGGTTTTGGATTACTTGTCGATCTGGTAATGCGGAAAATAAGTCGTTGGACTTGTCAGCTACCAAAATCACCGAAAAACGGTCTTATTAATATTTTGATTGTCCAACTGAGTTTGTATAAACTATGCCTCAATAAATGATTTACTTGATCTATTAGCATAATAGTATTTGGTTGTTGGTTTTGTTACATCTAATTCCGTTTTATTTTTCATGTTTTATAGAATTTTTACATAAATTATTAGGTAGTGGCGAAAAAAGTTTTCAGAGTCGAGTGGATGCAAGTAAATAAAAACATCACAATTAAGAATAAATCGGGATTAAAGCATTATTTGATGATAAGTTATATTGTTTATAATGCGCCACACCAAGCAAAGTTTTGAGGAACTAAGTTCCAATGAGCTGGAAATTATTTTAATACCTTCAGTTGGTCCTAAATAGTTGTCATCTTAGTTTGCACCATCCCAGGAGATAGGCTTATCTTTTGAGAGACAAAAACGGCTAACATTTTAGACTTTCTCCAGTAAACGTCTAAAACTTTAGATTCACTCTAGTGTAAAGCCGAAATCAAAAGTTAGAAACATGGAAAAATTGGTGGAAATATTTTGCGTGGACTCTGAAACAAAGATTGACAAAACCAACAGATTAAAAGTTATAGAAAACAAATTCACAAGCTATGAAGACAATTTTCAAATTTGGTCATTTTGGCAGACTAAATCTTGAAAAATATTTAACAATCCACTACAAATATGACAACTACGCTGAGCAATGCTACAACCCTGTCTCAACAAACATCGTTTTTGATGAGACATCACTGAATCGTTAAACGGACGGCTTTGCGGTAAAAGCAAGCATAGTTCCTCAGGTCACAATCATAGGAGACTACTGGATAAAACATGATTGCCATTTGGGTTTCGAAGAAGAAGTGCGGCTACCGGAAAGTAGTCATGAAATATTGAAAAAACTTCCCCAACGTCGAAAAACTGTTTTGATGTTAGATTAAGACCTTCGGAATAACTGAAATTATAAAATTGTAATGTCTGTACTTTTATTTTCAACTTTATTTTATTGTGTTTTGAGATATCCATTCGATACGGAATTTAATATTTAATCAAATGACATTTTCAGACCAGTGCACCGTTTTAGATCTGCAGAAGAAACTGAAATCCTACTGGATACTTCGTAGGCATTGAGGGCCAAATAAAAGCAATAAAACGATTTCCAGCTTACTGGAAATTGATTCCATACTACTTTGTAATAAACAAAAATTATTGATTAACGATTCTAGATTTCTTCCCATTCATGTTACAGGTAAATTAATTATCATATATATATATATAATTTATAGTAGTACCAGTAAAATCTTCCGCTAAGTAATCTGAAACCTGAGAATATTTTTTATAGCACAAATTTAACTTTTTTTTAAACATTTGAAGAATTTTTATAACAAGTTGACTCAGTACCTAAGCCTTTGAGTCAATTAATTTTCACCTATCTTCAGTGAGACAATTTTTCCAATCGTGTGAATTGAAATCATAACTTCGTATGCAGCCTTTTCTGTTTTGCTCCTCTTCACTATAAGAACACTTGAATGTAGTACTGTTATATTGAGTTGTACTTCATGTTTTACAGAGAGCATTTCAAAGACGAGTGCTAGTTTGTTTAGAAAAAATTACGATAAGTATTCTAATTTCAATGAAAATCCTAGTGAACATTATTATTACTGTTAAAGAAAGTCCTTGGGTTTTCGAGAGGACGGGATTTGCACAGGCTCTTCTAACATTTTTGTAGTTTCGGTGGGACTAGTTGCAGCACTATCTGGAGACGTTACTTTTCCACTTGAAGGAGTTGGAACCTACAAATCAATAAATAATAATCAATGAATCCAGTTATGGAATGTTGTAGCTAGAAAATGAAATCTATAAACACTGATAACAATATAATTGGTGCCTGTCAACAAATATCAAACGTCAAAATTAACGGTCATGTTAACAAAGTTAGTTTCAGACCACTTCTTCCAAATGCTGCACGTAAGCTGATCCAAGAAGATCAACATGTCACATATCGTGAAATTGGAGCATAATTGGGAATTTCTGAGACCACAATTTAAATAATTTTACATGAGAGATTATTTAAAATTACATTAGTTTCTTGTTGGATACCGCATCTGTTGACGGAAAAACAGAAAGTAACTAGAGTAAGTGCTGATTGGTACGTATGGATAAATTTGCTGAAAGTAATTGATGAGTTTCGAAAAACCAGCCCCCAACGATGAATGATCCTCCACCACGACAATGTAAGCTCCCACACAGGTTTGAATATCAAAAGGGGGTATAGAGGTCGAAAGATCCTTAAACTCTCTGATAGTCAGGCAGCACTAAAATCTTTAGCATGTCCTCAGATCAGATCTACAATGGTCTGGGATTGTCTACAAACACTATTAACCCTGCCTAACCATAATAGAGTTACTCCTAAGTGGGAGCAAAAGGACATTGTAGGAAATGAAAAGGCAGACATCCTAGCAGAGCCAGGGTCTGAGACTGCATTCACTGGTCCTGAACCAGGGATATATAAAACTGCTGCACTTGGTTGTATATCTCGGTGTACTCAATCTAAACAACAGTCGTACTGGAGACACGTACAGGAACACAGCAAACTCCTGGTCAAAAAAACCCTCGGAGACGCTGACTAATGAAATACTAAACCTTAGCAGGGGCCAGATAAGGATAGTGGCGGGTTTACTCACCGGTCACTGTACCCTAAGGAAGCACATGCATACAATCGGCATATATAGGGAGGAACCTATCAGTCGGTTGTGCATGGAAGAGGTGGAAACAGCCTCTCACATTATCTTCGATTGTGAACCATCATCTCATTGGAGATATAGACTCCTAGGACTAGAACATCCAAGGGAGGATTTCTCCAAAAAGGACCTAGTGAAAAGACTATTGAGCCTGATAAGGGCTACTAGTCTCTTCACATAAACGGCACAACCAAGAGGACAAAAAGCCTAAAGGATGAGGTGCCGAGGACTCTAAGCCTCTGACTGGGGGTGCTGAACCAATCAATCAACCCACACAGATCGAAAAATAATTGAGCTGATGATTTTTTCACTTTTCCAAAAATTAAGGATGAATTGTGTTCCTGTCCTCAAAAAATTCAGTCAACTCCTTTAAAAACTCTATTTTGTATGTACCAGCAAGCGACTTGAATAACTGCTACCCGAATTGGTTCCAAGGGAGGCAAACATTTATCTCTTTTTGTAGAAGATACAATAGTGGTTAAAACGTATTCACTGATTTCTCCTATCTTTATATGTAAAATATAAAAGACATCTAAGAGAATCTACCAGAATAGCTGTAGCGCATTATCTACATATAGTGGAGCTGCTTAATCGTTTTTATGTTTACTGATAATTTATTTTCACACCTATCAATTTTATTGTATCCTCCTATGTACCCATTTTTCAACTTTCAGTATTTGATTAATTCTACAAAAAAGTTCTGGTAAAAAATTACTTCTCCCGGCAATTCACTTTCCTAAACTCAATATAAGTGAAGAGTGGCAAAGTTATCTGGAGCTGTGATTGTTTACAACCCACCCAAAACATTAGTGCCTTATGATTAATTTACACTTAATATTATATACCATTCACCTGTGGTGCAGATCCCTTTATTCTAGTTTTTGATCTACGTTTTTTGAGTATGACAGGACCTAGACCGGTTCCTTCCTCCGTCGTTCGAGGTAAGAGGTCCGTAGGCCTTTCTGGTGGTATATTGGAAGACTTTTTGGACTCGGTCTCATTCGGTGATTGGGAACTCGAACCGCTGTCTGGTCCCAATCTTTTTAGGATTTCACAAATCATCTCTTCTATGCGATTTACTTTCTGATTTACTTTTTGGATTTCTAATTTTACGTCTACCTGCAATACAAAAATAAAAACCTGTATTACTAAATGTTTTTGACTTTTCATTTGATAATTAAATAGACTGAATTTCACAAGGACCTCGTACAATCGGCTAGCATACAAGAACAATGGTTATTAAGTTAACCCGAATCCCAAATCCACAACTTGAATAGTTTCAAACTTCGCTTTCATTAGTCTCAGCGACATTACGTTGGATTTATCATAAGTTTAAATAAATACCAGTTATCCATCACATCTTGTCGCAGCGAGTTAAGCGTGTTACATTAAATTAATCTCATCATTTGATGATAACCCATTATTCGTCGTAGCGTACTGAGCTCAGAAACTACTTAATTCTCCCACAGTAAGTAAAAAACCATAAAAAAGTGAGATAATGTAAATAAATGACTTGAATTGAGGTGATAATGGAATTTTAAAATCTACATAAACAGTTACGGTTCCTCGAACGAGAAAATTTCAGGAAATATTTTGAATCGTACCCGATGGGCGAGAACACATAGAAAGCTGGTTTCTCGCACGCTAGGTAAAATTATCGGAACAGACCGTTCACTAAGAAGCAACAACTACTTTCCTGGCTATATGCCGCGAAGGACATTGGATTACACTCCTAAGCTCTTTGAAACGTAATTTTCAAATTTGTGAGGAGTTATAATAAATAGTATTAAACTATTATCTTGACATCTATTGATAACACGCTTTAGATGCGAGGCGGAAGGTTTTGGGACGGATTTGGTTTGGGACATGTTCAAATTTGCCGCCTTAAATTGCTTCTAGAATAACCAAACCGCGTCAGTAGTTAACCTTCTAGTGTAATACCACGTGCGTGACCAAACATTTAGATTGTTACTGTGACTTGGTGCTGCAGGATATAATTTATGTTTTTGTCATATTCAAGTAAAATTTTACTTTAGATTACTTTTTTTAGTCTAACAAAACATAATCAAATTTCAAAAATATAGTGGGGCTACGATATTATGTTCTAAATAGAGTAATCATTGACGTATTTAGATTTCTTAAAATCTAACTTCAACTTTTTAATTCGGATTTTTATTAAATATGGTGTATATGAGGGAGGTTTGGATCTCCCTATACCTATTGTTAATTGAAAATTTTTTCAGAGTTTCAATCATGCCTCATACATAGAGAAAGATTACCTCAGAATCTGATTGATGAAGCAATCAATGAAGTTAGACAAGGAAAAGGTATAAGGCCTACAGCTAAAAAGTATGGTAGGTATTCCGAAAAGGTCATTATTACGTCTTTCAAAAAATAATACTTTTAAAAGGAGTGATTATTCCACAAAGCATTCAAGCAAACAAGATTTCTCGAAAAACGAAGAAACAATGTTAGCTCAATACTACATACAGGCTTCGAAACTACACTATGGTCTAGATTGTAAGGCGCTTGCATATCATTTTGCAAAAAGTAATACCATTTATTATCCAAAAGCGTGGAAGACTGTTCTGAATGATAAAAATATTAGACCTGAAGATACTTGGAACATCGACGAAACGGAACTAACAACAATGGTGGGTTACAATTTTATCAAAAATATGATGTTTTCTCTATGTTAATAGTTAGTGGTGGACAAAATCATAATGGGAATCGATTATTTTTAATATTTTTATTCTCACAAGGTTTACATGCCGATTTGAAAATTCAACTTTTGGACGATTTAAATAATCCGCCATTCATAATGTGACGTATGCTCACTAGAACAGAAGTTAGCTTCATAAGGGTTGACATAGGACCACAATTCTGATGTGATGAAGTACTTAACGGTTATACTTTTGTCATATTGCTGTTATAGTGACTTAGGAATTGGTTTTTTTTCCTCCCATCATCGAGTGTTGAGTATAATTTGTCCATGTCACTTTAAAACTAAAAATCAAACATACCCACTCGTATACAATTACTTACATAAAAATGATCTTCACAGAAATAGTAATTAGTTTTAGTCTGTTTATATTTGCTTCTAGCAGCCCCAAACCAAATTTTCTTTTAACTGTTACTGCAAGCACAGTTACAAACTTTTTATCAGGCGTTGTAACTGTTTTGCTCGTGCAGTATGATACAAAACTAGATTTATACGATATTGACATTATTCCAGCATGAAAAATTATGGAGAAAAACTAACTAAACTCAACCAAAAAAGTATTGACACAATTTTTTTATAATATTGAAACGTCAAGCTTGAATGAAATGTAAACAAAACTAAAACACTCAAATTTATTATAGACTTTGACAGTTCTTCAAACTTCAAATTCGAATGGCCTTTTTGTAACTGGTTATTAGTACATAAAACATCTAAATCAGAAATATTTAGTGAAGTGACGTATCTGTAGTGAAAGCTGCAAACATTTAGGAATTCTTAATTTCCAGTTTTCTCCGAAAATATTCGGTTTAAAAAATTTGTAAATTAATTTTTGCAAAGTAGTACCAACATACTTTAATAAAATACCAAAAGCCGGATGTCGGTTTAACACCCCATTTATGAACCTAAAAAAGTATTGACTCAGAAGGGATCCAAGCAAGTAGGTCACTTTCGGAGAGCGGGGGACTCTAGTAACGATTTGCTGCAGTATAAATGCTAATGGCCAAACTATCCCTTCATTCTACATATTTCCAAGAGTGAATTTTCGTGAAATTATGATAAAAGGTTGCCACGTTTTTTTTGTAGTTCCCTATTTAGACCCCACTAGCGGTCTCTCTACTGGCAAATTATGCCCGAGCTCAGCCGTAGAGGGTAGAAAGAAAAGTGAGCCGCGCCACCGGCTTAGACGGTTCAAGCCGGAAACCCCTAGGTCTTGTAGGCACTAGCAGAGCCACAAGATAAGTTACCCAAAAAAAAATATAAAAATATATGGTGAACCAAATAAATAAAACTATGATTGAAATACGTTAAATTACTTTACTTAACAAAACAAATTGATCAAGTGAAGTTGAACTGGTCTAACAAATTTAGAACAAAATTATGTCAACATAAATACAATATTACGCACAAAGAGATAATACTATAGGATAGAAGGAAAAAAAAATAATTCGTATATAGGGTACGTGTGATCACACTAAATTTAGTTTACCAAATAAATAAAACTATAGTTAGATAAGCTTATCTGATTCTGAAGTCACTTCGGAGTGTGAACCTTTTCTTTTCCTTTTCCTTTTCAGATGAACCTGCTGAAGTTGGGATCCTCCAATAACTAGGAAAAGGTAGATCTTCCTGATGAATACAGGGATGGATCCTCCAGGATAAAAAAAAAAACCTAGATAATTCAATTTAATTAGAAGAGAAAATTACAAAAAAAATCAATAAGAAAGTAACTTCAACAACACTTAAAAGCCAAAGTTAAATTAAAATTCACAATTTGATTAGAAAGGAAAATTACAAAAAGTCTATTTTTAAAGTGGCTTTAACAACAATCAAAAGTCAAAATTGAATTAAAAGTCAGTTACCAAAATAATATACCAAAGTAGAAGTTACTACTAAAATTACATACAGATCAAATCACAGTAAAGTAATATAACAGTGTTCAAAGCGAATAACGTTGCAAATTTCCAATAAAATAAAGTACCTTAAGTTTTACTTATAAACTGAAGAGCTTACGGAAGTTACTAGTAAATACTTACATCTCCAATTCAAAGTAAGTAAGAGTGAGTTACAGTAAAAATTGATAGAATAAAATATACTAAACGTTTTACATAAAAAAAAAATGAAAATTTAAAGAGAGTTATAGTAGACACGAATTTATAGTTTAAAATGATCGAAATTAATTGATTCACAGCAATTACGTTGATAGTACACATGAAATATAGACAAAATAATCGACTCACCTAGATGTTATAGGGTTTTAAGTCAAACACTGTTCGGTTATGGAACGGCACCTGCTAATTGACAATGGCTTCCCTCAAATAAATCCCGCAAGCGGTAATTCTAACTTGACACCAAAATCCAAAAATATCAACCACTGAGGTAAGACAGAATGGTCAAGTTAAAAATAAAATGGTTTTGCTTCAAAATCCAATTAAGATGGCCCAAATACAGCCAGATATGATAGTAAAACCGTGGAGTTCAGCTCACTTGTTAACATCACCTCCAAAAACCAACAACCTCTTCCAATGCCGGAAATCACAAAAATGACACGGAACTGACTTCCCACAAGAATATTTGCGAGTCTACATTCAACACTAAAAATCGCGTTCGTCCGTGTTGATAGTTAGCCTCACCTTACTCAATCTCCAGTCATCAATAAAAATGCCTTAGACAATAACGAACGAATCTTGCCAAAATAAGGTATGCGACACTATTTACAGCAACCAATAGACTTGGAACTTAAGGTATGCAACACTATTTACGAGTACTTGAGAAATAGAATATTATCAGACGTATAATTATAATGGAACTGTAAAAGAATAAAAAGAGCACGTTACAACATCCCCCCTCCAAAGAAAGGAGGAAATCTTCCTAAAGATTTGCGACGATGACTCAAAATATCAATGAGTGCTTCCTAAAAAGAAGTTCCTGGGAAAGAGAGGTTATAATAATAAAAAAAATAAAACGATAGGCAAGTTAAACTACACGTAATTTTGAAGAAATAACGGTAGATGCAAAATACGTGACCAGATTTCTACACAGGGTACTGGACAACCCGAACAACATACATGACCAGATTTCTACAAAGGGTACCGGACAACCCGAACAACATACATGACCAGATTTCTACAAAGGGTACCGGACAACCCGAACAACATACATGACCAGATTTCTACAAAGGGTACCGGACAACCCGAACAACATACATGACCAGATTTCTACAAAGGGTACTGGACAACCCGAACAACATACATGACCTACTGGCGTTCTATAGGGTGGGTGCTGGAAGCTAAGAAGGTATTCAACGAAACAACACATAATTCAGCCATTCTGCAGATTGCAGATGCGGTTTAAAAGAACAGCCCAGAGCCTCGTACTCACACAAGGTGGTCCCTAAGGCACGAGCAACCCTGGCTGCACTCACCTACAAATCTGACAGAGCGAAAGAACTAAGAAACGTATACTGGAACAAAACCAACTGCACCAATCCCAACCAAATGATAGTGTGGCCAAAATGTGGTTAGGTTGGAGGGCTCCTACCTCCCCGCCTGGACAATCCCCGGGTGATTGAATTCTCAAGCCCCAATCACAGGGCACCAACACCAAAAAAAAAAGAAACGAGAAGTTAAGAAAAGAAAAGATACAAAGAGACAATACAACTAGCAAAAGTACAAAGTAATATACTAAGCGAACTGGGTGTGTTATTCCTCATCTGAGGATGGAGACTCATAGAACGGTTTTAGATCTTGCACATGCCAAACACCTTTAGAATTACCCGAATCGTCTTGGAGTTCATATGACCAAGTACCACACTTACGTTTGATAATGAAAGGACCTAAATATACCGGAGCTAATTTCGCACTATAATAATTTAGCGCATCAGATAAAGATTTATTTCTTCGCCAGACTTTGTCGCCACAATTAAAAGAAAGTGGGCGTCGACGTAAATTATAGCGATTAGCATTATTCTTTTGTGTAGTCTCGATGCGCCCCTGTATTTGACGATATAATTTAACAAATCCTTCACAGCGATTTTTAACGAAAGTATCTAAAGGGATTGACTTGGAAGGAAATTTAGTTTGATGGTCAGTACCATAAAGTTTATGCTCTCTACCAAATAAAACGAAATACGGACTATACTTAGTAGTTTCACTAGGCGAAGTTCGAATAGCACAACCTATCTCATTCAGATGTTCATCCCACGTTCGATGATTATCCTGTTTTACGAAGGTACGCAACATCGTTTTGATTACCCTATTATGACGTTCGGTGGGGTTAGCTCGAGGGTTATAAGAAGCTGTGAAAAATATCTGAGTGTTAAACCTCTCACACAATTTACGAAATTCGTTGGATTTCATTTGAGCTCCGTTATCACAAGTCAACGTCATCGGGGTACCGTACAAAAGAAAGAAACTCTCCATAATTTCTACCAAAGATTTAGCTGTAGCTGTTCGGCAAGGGTATAAAAAGACTGCTTTACTAAAATAATCCGACACGACAAGAATATATTGGTAACCCCGCTTCGACCGTGGAAGTGGTCCTATATAATCAAGACTAATGGCTTGGAATGGTTCGGTTACTTCTGGTCGTTCCCCCATCAACCCTGTAGGCAACTTCTGTTCTACCTTATTCTGAGCACAACTCTTGCAAGACTTCACATATTTAGCCACATCCATTCTCATCTTAGGCCAGTAAAAGCTTTGGCGAACTTTCCCAAAAGTCTTAAAGACACCTAAATGACCAGCAGAGGGTAAATTATGACAACGTTGAAGGATAGACAACCGTTTGTCCTTGGGAACTACTATTTTCCAGTCATCAGCAGGTGACGAGAGATCAGGAATCGATGGTTTTACGAGTTTATATAAAGTTTCATTGTTTACTCGCCACAAGGGATATTTCAATGGATTTGCTTGAACCGATTGAAGCATTGATGAGTACCATTTGTCGTTGGTGGTCATGGGAGGATCTAAAACGGATATAGAATCGACAGAAACAGGTACTGATCGAGAAAGAAAGTCAGGAACTATATGATCTTTACCTTTACGGTGAATCAACTCAAAATCATATTGCTGCAAGCGCAACTGCCAACGTGCAAGCCTACCTTGGGGATCTTTTAATCGATGGAGCCACAGCAAAGACGCATGGTCGGTGATAACAATAAAATGTACATGATCTAAGTAATGACGTAGTTTTTCAACCGCCCAAATAACAGCAAGACACTCTTTTTCAGTCACTGACAACTTCATTTCCTGTTTAGATAAAGACCTAGACAAATAACAGATAACCTTTTCGCCTTCTTCATACTGCTGGGTTAGAACAGCACCAAGACCATAATTAGAGGCATCAGTTTGCAAATAAAAAGTTTTTTCAAAGTCAGGAGAAGTTAGAATAGGAGCAGACACTAAGCATTCCTTAAGGTTGGTAAACGAACGTTGACAATCTGCTGTCCAATGCCACCTGGCATTTTTCTTGGTCAATTTAAGGATCGGAGCTAATAGAGAGGAAAAGTTGGGTACAAATCGTCTGTACCAAGAAGCTGTCCCTACAAACCTACGTATTTCGTTAACATTACGAGGTGGCGGAATATTCACTATAGCCTCTACCTTCTCAGAATCCGGTCGCAGACCTTTATCATCAACTACGTAGCCAAGATATTTTAATTGCGGCTTACAAAAATTACACTTCTCCTTCGACACAACTAAACCGGCCTTACACAAACGATCAAGAACTTCCCCCAAGAGTCGTAAGTGGTCAGAAAAGTTATTCGTAATAATAATGATGTCATCAAGGTATACCATGACGTTTGGTTCGAGTTCAGGACCTAAAATGGTGTCTACGATTCTCTGCCAGGTTGCAGGAGCATTTGAAAGTCCAAAGGGCATTCGACGGAACTGGAAAAGACCTCTACCAGGAACAGTAAAAGCTGTATACTCCCGAGATGACTCACTAAGCGGTACTTGCCAAAAAGCGGATTTGATATCGATGGAACTAATGTAACGAGTATCTCTCAAGCGATCTAGGATGGTGGAGATATAAGGAATTGGATATGCATCTTTTTTAGTCACTGAATTCACCTTACGGAAATCGATACAGAATCTATACGAACCATCTTTCTTACGAACAAGACACACTGGACTAGACCATGGACTATTCGACCTTTCAATAACACCTAAATTCAGCATTTCAGTAACCTCGTCGTCGATAATCTTCTGTTTAAAAGGGGATACCGGATAATAACGTTGCTTAATCGGCTTGGTTCCAGGTTCTAAAATAATGTCATGCTCTGCTACTTTACAACAACCAAGACCAGTGTCTATTTCCGAGATTTTACGGGTAACCATTTCGTCTAAGGCACGCCTTTCTGATTGGTTTAAGCTATCAGCACTCTTAATAAACGACACATCGATGTTAGCTGAAGGTTCCGAAAAACGCCACACATCCTGCTTAAGGTCCGGAATAATCTCCATTGCCCTCCAAAAGTCTATTCCCAAAATGATGTTATGCGAAAGTTCAGGAAGTACTAAAATATCTATAATCCTAGTTTTGTTCAATAAAGTGACAGGTGTTTGTATATAACCAATACTGTGACAAGTCTCCCCATTCGCAACTGTACAGGTAAAAGAGTGCTTAATGAGTTTAAGACCTAAACTTAAAAGTATTTCGTACCCTGGCAATCCTACTATAGTTCGGCTAGCACCAGAATCAAGAAGACCTAACATAGAATAGCCCAATACATCAACTTGAAGATAGGGACGCTGATCACCTTGAGCGTGTGAGATAACGAAATCTAAAAGTACTTTATTAGGAAAAACATAGTCGGTCGTTGATGTTGTTAGGGAAAGAAAGTCACGACCTAACGATTCTCCCTTGTTCCGTTTCCCGAATTACTACATTTCGGACAAGCCCTGACTGTAACATTAGGCGTTCCACAACGAAAACAATGTATTTTCCGGGGATTTGGACAGTTCCGGTTTATGTGTCCCGTATTCTGACAATTCCAACAAACGATATTCCTGTTCGGACGACTACTATCAGGTGTATCGATCCTATTAACGCCGACAGAGCTATTGTCAAGATTTGAAAGGTGTTGCGGATCTGCTGCCGTGGGTAATACGTCTACGAAAGCGAAGTCAGGTTCCACAAACTGATTTTTCCTACGCGAAGGGGGAACATAGTTCTCGACACGATACTTTTTAGTCTCTAACTTAAGACATTCTGCTTCAAGCTCCTCAATGGTTTGGACGACAGGAAGTTGCGTGGTATAAAAAGGTGACAAATTACGAGTCAAAAGATCTAATTGGACTTCTCCAGTGAGACCACCATGGCGTCTAAACATTGCCTGCATACAAGAAAGATATTCAATTATGCCTTCCGAAGTGTCTTGAGTTCGTTCAATGATTTCTTTAAAAAGACGAGATCTATAATCAGGAGGTTCAAAATGACGACGAAGTAAATCAGACAAACTAGGCCAATCGTTAAACCTATCGATATTGGCTCGATACCAATTCAAAGCCTTACCAGTAAATAAATCTATCGCGCTATCGAATAACTGACTTTCCGGAATATTACGAGCCCTACTCAGTTCTCTAACTCTCTCAAGAAAATTATGTACAGACGATTTAGCATCTCCCGTAAATTTGAGATTCCACTTCTCCAGGTTTGGTGGTTTATAACTGGACTGTAACGACGTAGCCTGAGGACGAGGGTTACATCGCGAAACATTGGGTGAGGAATGGAGCTCCTCATCAGATTCATGAAGGATTACACTAAGTTCGGGATTACCTCTAGCGGCGGTTTCTAAAGAATCCAATGTACTCAGCACGTCCATCTGCAGATTAGCTCTCTCCGAAATCTCTTGAGGGGTCAACCCCGATTCAGGAATCCGTTGGACACGGTGATTAAGATGTACCAACTTAGAGAGAGAAGAATGATATTTTTGCTGCGAATTGCCAGCATCAATGGCGGAAATAGTTTCCCTAACCTGATCTAAAAGAGACTTAATTTGAACTTTTTCATCGCTAAATTTTAAAGTATACGGGGGTAGAGTGAAGGATCCCCTCTTCTCCATCTGTAAGACGGGTCTCAGAGCTGCTCTCAACCGATCAACTGTTAGATTGGAATCAGCCGCAATACCTCGGACAACAAGTTCATAGATGAGCATTTCCTTTTTCAAATAACTAACGTCCATCTTGTTATCCATCTCGATGTGCAAAGAAGAACTGTTCAAAATTAAGACGAAACAAATATTCAAACAAAGCAAAACCAGTACGAATAACCCTACTACGAAGAGAAATAAAAAAAATATTTATATAAGGAAAGAGAATGTACTAAACCCAACGCAATAGGTAAATATATAAATCGACAATAAGTTAGCAATAAGTAAATAAGTTATCAAATGTAATCCGAAAAATAATATTATATATGAATAAATACGCTACTAAATTGATAGATCTTTATAAAATTTACTTAGTTCACCATAAATGATAATAAAATGAAATCTACTTAAACCCGCAAAAAAAAATACCCGGCCCCACGTTGGGCGCCAAAAATTTGCCACGTTTTTTTTGTAGTTCCCTATTTAGACCCCACTAGCGGTCTCTCTACTGGCAAATTATGCCCGAGCTCAGCCGTAGAGGGTAGAAAGAAAAGTGAGCCGCGCCACCGGCTTAGACGGTTCAAGCCGGAAACCCCTAGGTCTTGTAGGCACTAGCAGAGCCACAAGATAAGTTACCCAAAAAAAAATATAAAAATATATGGTGAACCAAATAAATAAAACTATGATTGAAATACGTTAAATTACTTTACTTAACAAAACAAATTGATCAAGTGAAGTTGAACTGGTCTAACAAATTTAGAACAAAATTATGTCAACATAAATACAATATTACGCACAAAGAGATAATACTATAGGATAGAAGGAAAAAAAAATAATTCGTATATAGGGTACGTGTGATCACACTAAATTTAGTTTACCAAATAAATAAAACTATAGTTAGATAAGCTTATCTGATTCTGAAGTCACTTCGGAGTGTGAACCTTTTCTTTTCCTTTTCCTTTTCAGATGAACCTGCTGAAGTTGGGATCCTCCAATAACTAGGAAAAGGTAGATCTTCCTGATGAATACAGGGATGGATCCTCCAGGATAAAAAAAAAACCTAGATAATTCAATTTAATTAGAAGAGAAAATTACAAAAAAAATCAATAAGAAAGTAACTTCAACAACACTTAAAAGCCAAAGTTAAATTAAAATTCACAATTTGATTAGAAAGGAAAATTACAAAAAGTCTATTTTTAAAGTGGCTTTAACAACAATCAAAAGTCAAAATTGAATTAAAAGTCAGTTACCAAAATAATATACCAAAGTAGAAGTTACTACTAAAATTACATACAGATCAAATCACAGTAAAGTAATATAACAGTGTTCAAAGCGAATAACGTTGCAAATTTCCAATAAAATAAAGTACCTTAAGTTTTACTTATAAACTGAAGAGCTTACGGAAGTTACTAGTAAATACTTACATCTCCAATTCAAAGTAAGTAAGAGTGAGTTACAGTAAAAATTGATAGAATAAAATATACTAAACGTTTTACATAAAAAAAAAATGAAAATTTAAAGAGAGTTATAGTAGACACGAATTTATAGTTTAAAATGATCGAAATTAATTGATTCACAGCAATTACGTTGATAGTACACATGAAATATAGACAAAATAATCGACTCACCTAGATGTTATAGGGTTTTAAGTCAAACACTGTTCGGTTATGGAACGGCACCTGCTAATTGACAATGGCTTCCCTCAAATAAATCCCGCAAGCGGTAATTCTAACTTGACACCAAAATCCAAAAATATCAACCACTGAGGTAAGACAGAATGGTCAAGTTAAAAATAAAATGGTTTTGCTTCAAAATCCAATTAAGATGGCCCAAATACAGCCAGATATGATAGTAAAACCGTGGAGTTCAGCTCACTTGTTAACATCACCTCCAAAAACCAACAACCTCTTCCAATGCCGGAAATCACAAAAATGACACGGAACTGACTTCCCACAAGAATATTTGCGAGTCTACATTCAACACTAAAAATCGCGTTCGTCCGTGTTGATAGTTAGCCTCACCTTACTCAATCTCCAGTCATCAATAAAAATGCCTTAGACAATAACGAACGAATCTTGCCAAAATAAGGTATGCGACACTATTTACAGCAACCAATAGACTTGGAACTTAAGGTATGCAACACTATTTACGAGTACTTGAGAAATAGAATATTATCAGACGTATAATTATAATGGAACTGTAAAAGAATAAAAAGAGCACGTTACAAGGTAAGGTATGAATTATTCATATACAATTGTTAATTCAACGTATTTAATTTGTTCTAAGGTGGACCCACTGTCTGTAGGAGGGCAGCTCACCCAAGTGACTGGTGCGAATTTTCAAATTTTTTTAAACATTTTTTGGAATACGACAAACCTTCTAAAGAGAGGCCCATCTCAGTTATCTTTGATAATCACGATGGCCACATCCAAATTAATCTCATTAATATGGCCAGAGAAAATAACGTGATTCTACTAACTCTCCCACCTCACTGCAGCCTCTAGATGTCTCTGTTTACGGTCCCTTTAAAACGTATTTCAATGCGGCTGCTGACAGTCTGATGTTGAGACAACCAGGAAAGCCCATACAGATCTGTGATATTCCTGATCTTTCTAGAGAAGCTATAAAAAAGGCTTGTACTCCTTCAAATATAATAAAAGGTTTTAGGTGTACTGGCATTTATCCCTTTAACGAAAATACTTTTACCGAAGATGACTTTTTGGGAGCATATGTGACAGATCGGGATCAACAAGAACAGCAGGCTCACTCCTCAAGATCCTCTTCTCGAAAACCCGAACTCGAACCTGAACCATCACCCTTAACAGCAACCAAGGAAACTAAATTTACTCCAGAGAAAATTATGCCATTCCCAAAAGCAGCTCCACGTATCAAAAAAAGTGGTGGCAGAAAAACTGGGAAATCCAGAGTTATAACACATACCCCTGTAAAAAATGAGATTGAAGAACTTCACTTATGCAAGAGAAGAAAGATAGAGCTACAAACGAAGAAAACTGCAATAAGGAAGCTAAATATGAAAGTGACCAAGGAAAGCTCTTCTTCCGATGATGAAAACCTTGACGAGAAGGATCTGTGTAAAGATAGTACCTACTTAAATATGAAAATTATTTCAGGAAATATCTACAAAACCGAGATGGTTTTTTGTCAATATAGAATTTTGGTTTGTGGTTACTTGTGGAGATGTAGGGGAAGTAAATTAGAATAGCTGTTTCTACATTCTATAAATAAAATATGAAAAATGTACAAATATATTGTAAAATAATAATTACTTAGATTTTCGGAATATTATTTTATTTTGGGTCTTAAAATCACGTTTTTAATTCCAAATAAATAATTGGTAAATGGGAATGGGACATTAATCATAAACAAGAGAGGGACCTGCTCCTCTTATTGAATACTTGAGAGAAGTATTTAATCTTGAGATGAAAAATAATAAAAATATACCAACGAGATATGGTACTACGATCGATGCTGCTACTATTCATTGCCTATGTACGGCGACCTTGCGCCTTTGACTTTACCCCTTCTCCGTTTCCGGGTGTAACGCGACACGTGATAATTAGACGAAACATTTTGAAGCGATGTAATGAAAGTTTCAATTTAAAACTTTCATACAAGATCTGATGTTTCGAGATTACTTTTCTATTGAATAAACAGACGCTTTAATCTGTTGATAGTCTAGCTTTATATAAAACGCCAATACTGAAATCTACCTCGAAGCATCGCTTTGTGGAATATACAAACACCAAAAATTTCATGTAAATTATTACGGAGCTTATCGATTGGTTTGTAAACACTAATCTGATGTTTGGATGTGTGCCAAATATTAGAATGACATACCAAAATATCACATCCACGCTGGTGATGCTTTTAACTTTATATTCGGGGGAATAAATTACTACCCATTCTGTCTTTGGGATTTAATGAGTAAATCTGGCTGGATTTTGTGGATCGAAATCAATATATATGAATGGACTGCGTTCGTTAGTAATAAATATTCTTTAGAGGGTTTATTATGTCTATTTTCAAATATTAACAGCCTACGCTCCAAATTTAAGGAAGAGCGGCTGGGTAATTTAGTAGGTTCAGATAATTGCCTAAAACAAGAAGACAAAAAATTGCAGTTTTAGTATTATTGGTCTCTCTACTCAAGGATTATAGCTAACAAAATTTCTATGAAAATTTGGATCCAAAATTAAAATCCTGCCCTGATCAAGTTCTTCTTACCTTAAAATCCATGAGGTTAGTCATGAGCTCCTTATACTCTATGGGCGCGATAGCATCGGGGACGGCTGTTTGATACATTGAAGCAATCGATGGGTCTCGTAACCCACAATCGTAGCTTTGCATTTTCCTCAAAGATAGATTTCTCGAATGCGGAGGCTCTACTTCTCCCATTTCGTCAATGGTATCTTGTCTAGTAATTCCCGGGCTCGAAGTAGCCGACACTTTCTGAAGTTTAGGGAATATTTTATTTCCGGATCCAGGTGTTAGTTGACTTCCAGAACTTCCAGATGACGATGAGCTTGGGCGTTCCTTCGGATCTTTGGCGCTTAAGCTTCTTGTAAATGCTTGAGGGACTGTCGATGTTTCTGAACCTGAATCTAAACTAGCAGAGCCTAATAGTCTTCCCCATTTACTTCCTCTGGCTGGACATGATAAATTAAGCAAAGTTAGAAAGTTTAGCCATTTTACAATAATACAGTCGATTAATTCATGAAATAAATTTCCTGGTACTCCTTTAATAGACCAGGGTAGAAGCCTTTAAAAATAATGAAAAGTGAAAAAAATTATAGTGGGATGAAACCCATTGAAAAAGGAGAAGAATATTATAAAAATGGAAGGAAACATAATTTATGGGCGATCTGAGGTCGGGAAGGGGGAGGGAGTGTGTTTTTAAGGGAAAAAACGGTTTATCTCGATTTCCGGCAAAATTACAAGTCCTATGAAAAAAATGAAATAGCAAAGTTGTAGGTAATAAAAAGATCTACAGCTTTTGTATTCACACTTTTTTCACATAACCCCAAAATTTATGTGGAAAACTCAAAAAACCAAGTTTTTGGTTTTTTATTTTTATCTTCTACAAAAAAATTATTTTTTTCACGAAATTTGGTGAAGATATATTGTAATTTATTTGATTTGAAATATTTATTCTTTCACCTTATTTTGACTTAATATCGAAAAAGCACCCTAATTTAAAATTAGTTGAAATAAGGTGAAAAAATAAATATTTAAAATCAAATTAATTACAGTGTATTTTGGACATAAAAAGGTAAGTTTTCACCAAATTTCGTGAAAAAAAAATTATTTTTGTAAAAGATAAAAATAAAAAACGAAAAACTTCTGGGGTTATGTCAAAAAAGTTGTAGATCTTTTTATTACATATATCTTTGCCATTTGACTTTTTTCCATAGGACTTGTACTTTGCGGGAAATCGAGATAAGCCGTTTTTCACCCTTAAAAACTCACCCCCTACCCCTTCCCGACCTCAGATCGCCCATAAATTATTTTTCCTTCCATTTTTATAATATTCTCCTTTTCCAATGGGTTTCATCCTACTATTAATTTTTTTGGTTTCAAAAATTATCGACCCTGGTCTATTATAATGCAACTAAGTTATTTTACTGGTTGAAATGTCTGAAATGTGATACACTAAATTTCCTGTCTAGTACATTTAAATAGCGCATCAATTCTATTCATTGTTCTGAAGCTCTTTTGATCAAAATTTTTAATGTAAGCTATCACTAGTTTGGTTTCTCACCACCAAACGGCGTGACAAAAGAACTCGGAAATTTCTCTTTTGGACGCACTTGAGTTTAAGTAGTTTTGTACCATTACCTTACGGCTTTCAGACAGCCGAATTTCCGAAGAAATCTGTTTATTTTTATGATATAATCACTTTTTATAACTTATAGATATGGATATATTGTTCCAACAAAATGTCTTTCGTTATTTTTGTATAAAAAAACATTCTATTGAAAGAAAAGACTATATTTGGGTCGTTAATATTTTTCTCACAACAACTAAATAAGTTTGAAGGAGTTCCAAAAAAAAGCGCCTCGCTACCGGGACTTTTCTCATATAAAAAGTTGTCTGACTGGACACAAAGAACACAAGTCTCAATGAAGGAGTAATCATGGATTTCTTTAGATCTGAACACGAAGATTATGTTGTATGTATTATTTGTGGATTATCCAGCTCAATGGCAAGTTTTTTTGTACGAATCCCTCAATAAACTTTGCAGTTGTATGAGTATTAGTTTTCTAATATTTCATTGGTTATATATTTGATAACGTTGTGTGCTTATAATACAGATGATTTCTCCTCCTGGAACTTCGATCTCTCCTTATTTGTTTTTGTAAGTGAAAATATAAATTCGAGAGAAGAAAAAAATTACAATAGCCTCACTGTAATATTTGTTATAACTATTTTATTAACTTTACTTTATAGCCAAGCTAAAAACGAGAATGTAACTGTATTCAGGCAAACACGTGACGATATTCGAGGTAGAAGTTGCAACAATATCGTGAAGTTATTGATTCAAGAGTTTAAGGTAAAGACCTTTGTCATATACTCCGACAGTGGATATAAAAGCCGCTAGCTCTATGCAGTTGAAATCCAATAGTTTGGGACTATTCTCAGCCTGGATACCAGGTCACTCAAAGCACTCTCGAGAAAGATGGAACATCTAGAATGAGACGGACCAAAGAGTTGATCAAAGAACCATCTTCAACATTCACAGAGTACCTATAAATAGGTGAACATCCAGGATTGTAGTTGGATTTCTGTTAGGGCACTGTAGACTCAAAAAACTCATGAACAGCATCGGATTGGCAGACATAAATATATACAGGTTTTGTCAAAAGGACGAGGAAAAATTATTACACATATTGTGCTTCTGTGAAGACCTAACCGGTCTAAAGTTTTTGACGACAGTGGAGGAAAATCCCCAACACTCCCAGAATATGGAGGTTCGGTCAGCTGAGTCTAGTAATAAGAACGGGTCTAGACAAGGAACTTAAGCATATCTTGAGGTCAGATACAACAGATATGCGAAGGTCGTGGTAGAGATGCTCTTAGAAGCATATAAGCCTTATATTTATCTTCTGTATCTGTAGAGTAGGGAGGGTGAGTTAGATCCACAGTACTTAGGCCACATGTGACCCATTGTACATCCTCCCAAGGAGTTGTCTTCCTAGGTCATCGTCCATCCTGTCCTTTCCAGGAAGGTAGACATGTCACTAGGAAACATAAGACATGCCTGACAGGTTTATCTTCCTGCCCCTTAACCCACCTCAGGATGATATTGTTATCTACCGAGGCGTTAGCTAAATCTCGATGGCACTCTAATACTAGCCCTGATGTAACACGTTGTCTGTTCAAGGCCAGTAGTGCTTGTCTGCTATCAGTGCAGATTATTATGTTTTTGCCAGAAATTCCTTTTCTGGTTAGTTCCTTTGTGGCAATTGAGATACCATCCAGTTCTGTTTGAACAACGCTGGTGTTTTTTCCCATTCCCCAGTTTATCCTTAGGCTTAGTGATCTGGAGTAAATTCCACATCCTGAGCCTTATTTGGTTTTTGAACCGTTTGTATATATGCGTATTGCATTTGCATCATCTGACTCTGTGTTCTGTTTTATTTGTGTTTTGTAGGGTTTATTAAACACAAACCTGGGTTCTATTGCATCACTGGCCACCTGTAGCAGAGAAAGCACAGTTATATTTATCTTTATCCCAGTCAACTTTCCCGCTCTACCCTATCAGTAATTTTGAAAGATGGAAGAAAAAGTTTTCATGTTATTACTCTACTCACCCGTAGCAGGTCTGGCAACAGTCGTTTTCACACCTCCTCCACTACTGTCATCCTTTTCAGCAACAGCAGACAATTTCGTGGTTGACATCACCCTTGACATATTTTTATCATTGCTTTCGTCTCCTTTCTCAACGTCAGATGGCGTAGCTGGAGGAACGGCAGCATGCTGACTACGATCTCTTCGAAATTTTGAAAATATCTTCCGCACTAAATGGTCCTGATTTTGATCTAGCTGAGGTTCATTTTTCCTCCTTTCCGCTAATTCTTTTTCTCGTTTTACATCCGCAACTTTTCGAAAAATTAAACGATGCCTTAAATTGTAGGTTAAGATAAGATTCCGCGCAAAACTATTAGCAAAAGCTTGGTAGAAATCTAGCACTTCTAATAATTTGTCTCTTTTTATCGTATGTAAATCACAGTAAGTTAAAGCACGCACATTAGCAGCAGATTGACCCACTGCGTTGTCTTTCCAGAAGGAATCACCGAACACATCACCTTTACCTGCAATACAAAAAAATTAATTATTACAGTTTCCTGTGAAATTGTTTCGTATTTAGTAAAGCGCGTTGCCAATAGATTGTATTGAATGGGTGTCCACATTGGATGTGTAGACGTCGCTTGGTCCTGGGTGCCCATTTATATTTAATAAAACTCTCTGGTTCACTGGGAAACTGTACTTATATTTATTGATTACTATACATAACTTAAAGATTGTAATACTATTAATATTAACTTAATATCAACTGAATCATAATGAGAATTAATTAAGAATGAATTAATAGGCAATGCAATAAGAATAAAAAAAGAATCGAATAAGAATGAATCCCAACCAATATAGTACCACATATATATTTTACTTCAAGTTCAAACTGATGTAATATTATTGTTATTTATTGTCGTGTAACCTTAATAAATCACATACTGCTTATTGAGCGTTGAACTAGACTCTTTCACGTTTTTGATAATTTGTATAATTTCGAATGGATTTATTTCTTAATCTGGTTCATGCCTAAAGGACATTGCGAGATATCGAATATATAGTAGGCAATAGGAGAATTTTACAGGGAGTTTGTGTCAATTAGAATTTTGGTTTGCGGTTGGAAGTGAAGATGTCGCTTGTATCACAGCAATAACATTTACTTTACAGAAGGATATGTATTGATTTTGATTTCAGCGTCGTCTTCAGACCAGGTTTGAGCTCACAGAACTTTCGGACGGAGAATGTCTACCTTGTAAATAAGCCGAAACCGGTCTACAAGTGATATTTCTGCTAGAAATTCAAGTATTTCCTAAATTTTATTCTCTGACCACCAGTTAGTACCAGAGGCAATTTAACAATAATTTTTTTATTACATTCTCACAATGAAGGTAGAAGTAAACCTAATTTCAATATACAGCTACGTTAGTAAGTGAATTTTCCAATTTCCTGCACTGAAAAATCTGGAAAAAATGGGAGGAAGAACGGTCGTTTCTTGGGTCTAGTTCCCAGAAAACGATGACAACAGCTGCCACCTAAACGTTTCAAGGATAAGCGGTGAGACATACATGTTTTTTTCTGTAATATGGTTTGGCTATAGGCTGTAGTTGCGCATTTATGAAAATTCGGTTTTAAATGCTGGTTGAACACGGAAAAGAGGGGGGGGCGGGTGTAAGTCCAGGTCAAAATCCATGGTATGATATTGGACAATCGGAAAAAAGAAATGCGTGAAGTGGCGTAGGCTGTAAGCATCCCAACTGAGTGGTTACATCACATGATACGTAATATCTGGACATGGGAGAGTTATCCGCGTGATGGGTAACATGATTGCCATGGCGACATACCAGAAACCAAACATCAATCAAGTCAAGTCAGTAAATTTCTCTGGGTGTTTTGCATCTAAGGTGGGTCTGTTGGCCAACAAAATCATGCCCACAAAATATATATTATATTGATGCACGGGTGCACTTGCAAGTGGTTACCATGGCTAAAATTTATGAACTGGGCTATGAACTGCTACCCCTATATTCTCCAAGTTCAACCCCCTGCGACTTTTTCCTGTTTTCAGTTCTCAAGAAATGGGAGAACGGTAAGATATTTGAGCCAACGTACACAATGGAAACTATTTTCATTATAATTTAGTATATTATCTACTTTCAATACCTGTCAAACTCAAACTAAATGACGCAACTTGCTCAAAATTTGATTTTATTTGATTTATCTAAGGTACTGCTTGTAATAGTATATTATAATACAAGTACGCATGTGAGTGATATTTAACAAAACGAGCTGAAACGAGTTTGGTAAATCCCGCAAATGCGGCAAAGACACCTACCATAAGTAAATTGTACGATATTTTATCTAAAAGCATGTTTTATATTATTGAAATTTAATACTTGGCTTTTATACGACAGATGTAAAACTTGACAACGGAATAATTAATATGAAAATTTTATACCAGTTAATTTTAGCCAATCAGAAGCCTGTATTTTGACATGTTGCTATGACATCAACAATATTGTTTCAAGAATTCGAAGGAAAAATTACAATTTTCAATCGTCAATAATTGTATTAATTTTCAGTTTTAAAAAGAGAAAGAAAATAATATTAAGAATCCCACCTAGTGTAAATATGATTCATAAAATTAATATTTTTTTTGTAAGGAATTGAATTTTCCGGTTAAAGTCACACGATAAGTGTTTTGAAGATATGCTCGAAACTTTAAAACACTCATTTTTCTTGTTTTCCCAAAGATGAAAATGCGCTTGATCTGATTACGCTATTTATGTAGAAAGTTGCATCCAGCATACTTCTCACTTATTCAGTGATAAACTGCAATCAGTATTGAGGTGAAAAAGTTGCAAGCTGGAGAATTTAGGAAACTTTAATTTATTTGACAGTTAACTCTCGGCGAACTTTCGAATCATTATCCATCAAATGCGATACTATAATAATATTATTCATTTTGTTTTTCTACTAAAATTAACGAGATCTCAAACACTATTGAGGCACATAATTTGATAATCTTTCAAACGAGGCGTCATTTGCAATAAAATCCAACAATTAAAGTTATTATTAGTACTAATACCTACTTTATTTCCACCCAATAAATTTAATTAGAGTAAGTAAAAGCGTTCAATATTTATGGTGTCCCATAGAGGGTGAAATGTTATCTTTGCCGATAGCATTTCAAAAAAAATAGTATATTCGGTTTATAAAGCAATAATAAGTTTCCGGTTTTTAAATTCACCATGAAATTGAATAATTTACTTCTACTTAGTTCCTGAGGAACGTCTCAGAGACTAGTAGCTCCTTTAGTCCTATTTCCCTTTTAGGATATCTGCAGGATTCAACTTATGTAAAGTAAGTATGTGGATGGAGGTTTTCTATTCCATGCCACAAAATCTACATTTTTCTTCCTCCACTATTTGGAGCTTTTTCAGGTGCATCAGAATCTTTGATTGTCTAAGCCCTACTAGATCTTTCCAATGGTCAGATCCTCTCTTTTCTTCGGCTTTGCCTATTTCTTCCAATATTATATTGGGACTGATACCGCAAAAGGGTTCCGGTCCTCAAAAGTGTCTTTCAGTCCCCCTATTTGCTAGTCCGCTATTTCATTTCCTTCTATTCCAGTGTGACCTGAAATTCACAGTAAGGTTACTATATTGTTCCCGCCTACTTCATTGGGTATACCCTGGGCATTTCCACACCATTTTGGAACTGATTACACAAGAGCTCAGTGCTTTAATGGTTGCTTGACTATCCAACATTACGATAATCTTTTTCCTCCTATATCCTTTGTCAATAATTAGTTCCTGACCCATTCACTCCTATCCCAGTTCCTTCTATCGCTTTTGAGCCGTCTGTGAACCATTGAATGGCATTCTTTCCAAGTCTGTATTTGAATACCATCCATTCTTGTTGCTTAATCTGGTGGAATGCCCAAGGTTTTTTGATTTCGAAGAAGTAAGGAGATGGTTTTTTTTTTAATGAATCCCTCTCTACTTAGTCTGTATCTCGGTCTTCCTAAAGGAAAAATAATGTAATGCAGAATTTAATGAACAAGATGGCTTCTAATTTTTGGAATGCCACATGGCTTTACTCTTTTCATTTAAATTCTTTCAATTCACATTTTCCCTTTATACTTTTTTTGTTGCTTATAATTTTCTGTATCAAAAATAGATGTTTGTCGATAACGAATAATGAAGCTGTAATAATATTGTATAATTATATGATTTTATATATTTATCTGGACAGATGTTTTGTTTTGTAGTTTTCTTTCTTTTTGTAAAAACAAATTGTTATTCTACCACAGTTCCTGGGATAAGACAGTTCCGGATGAATATACCGAAAGATAATCATGGTCACGAAGATCTTTTGACAATTCTAAGTATTCTTCAGAAACCTGATAATAAAAAAAATAAACAATAATGTTATGAAAACAAATGTTGAATCCCTCGTCTTATTCCTGCTACTATAACCTTACCTGTGAAATGACAGATTATCATTCTTATTCCATGTATTTTCACACATTATACATTTTCTCACCATCATAAATGTCTTAAAAGCACCTATTATACAAATATCAATCAGAAACCATATAAAATAGTTATTTATAATACAAGTGCTTGAAGTTATACTTTTGCGCACGAGTTGCGAAAATGCAAGGCACGAGCATAGCAAGTGCCTTTTTCGCAACAAGTCCCATATAAAAAGCGTTGTTTATTTACGCACGCTTTTTAACGTATGTATAATGTATGATTTCACACACTTTTTTTGGTTTGTAAATGCCTAATTTTAAAAGTGGTCTTAGATAAATACAATTATAATTAAAATATTATTGACAAACTTCACCAAAATGACAGCAGTAGTTCGAGATTGCCAAGCTAAAAATGTATAAACTATTTTACTTATGTCATTAATGGAATATGAAAAATTGTAACCGAAAAAAAATAGTGAGCTGGACCGTGGGTTGGTCAAACCTATTTTGAATGCTTTCCACTTTTTTCTTACGTTTTGAACAGAAAATGCTGCTAAAATCTTAAATATATTCATCAATTACGATTTTTGTTATACGAGATTTGGCATCACGTGAGAAGAGTCTCGTCTTAAATATGTGGGGGACAACCAAAATGTAAACAAGGCTTGTCTATCTTTAATACGTGATTGTTGTGGGACTATGAACGGCTCTGTAGCAGAATAGCGCTGGACAAAACAGCGCTGGACATAAATAGCGCTGGGCATAAATAGCGCTGGTTAAAATAGCGCTGGTCAAAATCAGCGCTCCATAAAATAGCGCCGGTTAAAATATCCTTACAAAATCAACTATTACAGTAGGATGTGATTGAAAAATCAAGTTTTACCGCTAAGCATCAACCTTCCTTTACAACAAACAATATCAGAATATAAGGAACGGAAAACAAGTAAGAGCAACACTCAATATTTTTCATCATACTTCAACACATATCGCTTCCCGACTAACTGACACAGATCAAAGTGTAAACAACTACTTGTCAGTGTCATATCTATTTAAAGTCTAAAAAAATGCAATTTCACGTTGCCTGTCATTTCGGTAATTATATCCTTCGTGGAATAATGTATCACCTCCTTTCTGAGACTTGCCAAATTGCATTTTTTTAGACTTTAAATAAATATGACACTGACAAGTAGTTGTTTACACTTTGATCTGTGTCAGTTGGTCGGGAAGCGATATGTGTTGAAGTATGATGAAAAATATTGATTGGTGTTCTTACTTGTTTTCCGTTCCTTATATTCTGATATTGTTATAGACAGTTACCAACACTTTGATCACTGTCAGCTGGTCGGGAAGCGATGTTGAATTTACGAATTGAATCAGGAAAACTATTGTTATGACTGAATTTATGAAAAATATGTTATTCCTAATTATGCTAATTCGGTACTATAGTCTATTTTTATTTATGAGATAGTAGTAAAATAAAGAAGCATAGTTATCTTTTGGCGGCGCTATTTTATGGAGCGCTGTTTTTATCCTTCGCTGTTTTTGTCCAGCGCTATTTTGTCCAGCGCTGTTTTTGTGCAGCGCTATTTTGACCAGCGCTATTTTGTCCAGCGATATTTATGTCCAGCGCTTTTTTTGACCAGCGCGATTTTGACCAGCGCTATTCTGCTACAGAGCCCTATGAACAGCTTATTACACCAGCATATTTGTAGATTGTTTGAAGGAAAATGAATAATGGGTCTTCACAGTGAATACTTGAATCTCAATACAAATATGTTTTTAGGAATATTACTGAAAATTTTTCACCTCGTTCAGTTTTGTTTCCAATATAAAAGTCATCGAGCTTAAAAAAATAATAATGACAGTCAGTGCAGGCTACTGATAATTCCAATCTCTCATTGCACTTTGTTTTGCTTACTAAGTCCACAACAGTATGTCTTCACTTGAATAGTAAACCTTTGAAGTCCTTCATATGTGCTGTTTGGTGCAAAAATTATGTGAAAATACCAAATAACTATTTATATCAATATCTAGAAGTTCATATATTTCTCAAATGTGATTAAAATGATTTTTGTTACCAAAAAACCCAACGTGACTCAACCCAACACTTTGACAGCATCAATTTCTATCATTCTTGACAGCTTAAATAATTGCCGCTGAGACTGATACTTAACAGATGAAAGACAGTATCCCATCTGAACGCATCTGCTAAGTTAGCCACTCAACCGTTGAGCCCGTCTGAACGAACCCATTGTTACAAGTTATTTTCTGATGTTATCATCTCTAAATAACAAATTATTTCAAAATAAAGGTAAATCATTCATTATAGAGTATCAATGGAAATATTGTATGCTTCAATTCAAGTTTTTATTTATCAGTAGACTCCGTTTCACATAACAAGAAGCCTCGTGAAGTTTGTAAACTGTGCGCAGAAATCTAAATTGGTCTTGTTTATCTATGTCGCCTTGTAATGACCGTTTCATACCATTGGCGTTATAAACGAACATCGCCAATTATTAATTGGAAGTATAAATATTTTAACGATATACCAAGTATTTTCATACACCCACCAGTGTCTACTGCATGTGAAAATATCTCGAAAAGCTTCAAAGAATTCCCAAATTTGTTTTATTTAAACTATACATAAATACATCTTTAATATTCTAATTTTGTGTTGACCTACAAAATGTGAAAACTTTACGTTACTGATTTGAAGTCGAATGTCAATTTTACAATATGGGGCTGGTTTTAACGCATATGACTGCAACTTCCAGTGGGTTCGCCTTCCGTGAAACGGAGTCTAATACAAATATTCATTTAAACAATATAATAGTCATAGACAATGCTTAGGGGTCTATTTTGTAACAGACAACGACGTCGTTCGTGGGCGATTATCGTTTATGAACGACTTTCTCTATTTAATAGTCACCGGTAGTCGTTGTTGGACGACAAAAATGGCTTCTAAGATGTCGTCCACCGACGATACCTTGACAGCTCTCGTTGAGAAAGGAAAAAGTCGTTAACTAACCTAAAATAACGTGAAGGTCATTGTGCTCGCCTTTATTTATTTGAAGTGTTCGTATTTAATAAAAATTATGGCAGGTGAGATAGCTAATTTGGTTTTGGATGAGTTACAAAGGAGGTAATGAATTGGATTGTCTACATAAATATCTATTTAAAATGTTAATTTTTAATAACTTGGTAACATTTAGAGAAGAAACCCGAGAAAAATTAGGTATACTGAGAGATACCAGTTATCCTTCTGAGCTCCCAGAAGAACCTTTTAGGCAGTTATATAGACTGGATGTTGTATCGGCAAAAGATTTATTTGAGGAAATTCTACCTCATCTATCTACTTACGTTTTTTTAATTGAATAGAACCCAGAAACAGTCCCAAATTATCAAAGTGACCCCTGATTTATAGATTCCGTAACGTAACGTAACGCAAGGATTTCCGTGAGACGATAAAAGATAACTCATAGGACGACTCCACTACCATTCATAGATTGCCCTTACGCATGACGCTGATAGCGGCTGTAACGCGAGAGATACCCATCTTCACCTCAAAATTACCCTACTTCTGTCATCGCGCCTTAACACAACTTCAAAAAGATGAAGATGCGTATCTCTCGCGTTACAGCCGCGATCAGCGTCATGCGTAAGGGCAATCTATGAATGGTAGTGGAGTCGTCCTATGAGTTATCTTTTATCGTCTCACGGAAATCCTTGCGTTACGGAATCTATAAATCAGGGGTGACACTGGAAACACAAAACATCTAGAAAAATAATATTCGACGTACGTTTTCTGTCAATGTAATAATACCAACCTTCAAATTTAAAATTTACAGAATAGAATTAAGAGAAATTGTCGTTGACAAATAAGTCGTCTGCGTGACGATATCGTCTGGAAACGACGAATTACAAAATAGACCTCTTAGTTACTATCTTATTTAGTTTTGTTGGGCTATAAAAGATAAATTTTAACTTACCCAAAATGGCAACAACTTCATCGTCCTGTATAACTTCCAGCGATCCAGTAACTATGAAACATAAGGAATCTATTGACTCTCCTGTATGATAAAGAAGATCTCCGGGGGCAGAATGAGACATCGTAAAGTGCATTGCAAGGGCCCTTAAGCAGCCGTCAGATGCTAACCGAAAAGCCGGATGTTCGTTGAATACCTTCCGGTTTAAATGAACGCAGATGTCAGCTTTCATATCTTTTGGGCAGAAATTTAGCACCTAGGAAAACGGTATTAAATTTAATATTATATAATTATGTATCTAGATTTAATTATCATTGAAAATTAATATCAAACAAAATTTCGCTTCCTTCAGATTATTGACCCTTTAGTACAGTGTTCTAAATTTGCACCTCCTCGTTCAAGACATATTTCATAACGATGTTCCAAGTTTCTGGTCATGTTATGGAATAAAGTTTGTCATAGGAATCGGCAAACTTTAATTCATGCATGTGCGGTGCAGTATGCCCCCTCCCGTAGATGAAATTGGTTTCGAAATGCTGATAAAGCGTGCCAAAATGTTGGATTTATTCAAACGTAATCCAACCAGCCCTTAACGTTAGATTCTGGTTAAAGTAACATAGAAATACGTGACATTTATGTCAATCAAAGTTTTCAACATAAATATTAGTTTTTCCGCTATTAAAGCTGCTCATTTTTCGAGTTCTACGTGTACGTAAAGAATGGAGTAACAAACATAATTTTGTTAAAATAAGTTATGAAGGATGAGTTTTAAGTATCTTAAAATAGAGAAATGTTTCCTACATTGAACATTATGGTGAGCTTTATGTTTCGTCGACAGTACAACATTTTTATGTGTAAAAATCTTATTAAAGGATACTACAATTTTTCAAGTAAACTGGTTATTTTTCTTAATGTTTAATACTCTGTCCCCCAAAAACGGTCTGTTATATCAGGTAGTGTTCTAAAAACATTTAATTTGGATATCATAATTCCCAATATTGTAAATTTCCAGCCAATTCCACTGGGATCCATTTTCCTTAAGATTATTGCAGGCTCCATTAGACGGTAAATAACCGTTTGCTACGTTTTGATCTTTTTCAGCTTGCGAGTTTTATCATCTCCGATTTTGTAGGTTTGAAATTGGATTTATGGCTCACCATTACTTATATCCTGATAGGTCGAGCTTCCCTTTATTAACGCAATTTTAAAAAGGTAGATTTTTCTTCTTAGCTTTCAGATTTCAGTGACATACTTACCTAAAGACTTATTTAATTCAATTGAACAAACATTCTATGTAATTATTACCCTTCGTTTTGTTCCGGTGCCAGCAGCTAGTACATTTCATTTATTTTGGTTGAAAAAGTGTATATAGATTTCCGTAAAAACCGATACTGTTTCTCCAGGTATTTCCTATCGTTCATCTTTCTATTCCAGCAGGATAAAATAATAAATTCTTCCAAAACTAGTTACCTTTTAAACAATACTGTATGTAGTTCAACTTTGTGCTTTCTTAGAAACTTTTTTTATTATATCCACATCATGGATAAACTTTTCGCGTTACATGCTAGATGTCAAAAATAATAGTTAAGAAGGTACTATTATAGCGGCTCACAAAGTTTTTGAAAATTACTCCTCAAAAAGCAGGCCTTTCTCTAAAAAGCAACAAGTACTTCACTGGCTATATGCCACGTCAGATCTTTAATTACACTTCCAAGTTAAACGGAGACATAATTAACCGTTCTGGTTTGTAATTAGAAGGGACACTATTATTTGTAGACAGGTTTTGGCGTATATACGCCTTCTCAATACAAGGAAGATATCGTCCGTCCAGTAGCTTGATGTGTAAACTGGGTTCATGATTTTCAGAATAGCAATTAGGTAAATCGAGATTTGTCATATTCAGTGAGATAAGATTCAGTACTAGTGAAGTTTTATTGTTGTACGAGTGCTGTCAAGGTCCTACCTATTGGACTTAGAGGCTAGAGCCAGGAACAAACGCTGGATAAGTGTGACTATAGAGGAAATGCAGGAATGGATGGGAGGAGTATGAGGGCTCGCTAAAAGGAGCGATTGGGAGTAGGAGGGATTGGATGGACCAGAAATTCGGAGAGGTGAACTACTTCATGACACAGGTGCTTATTGCGCATGGGTCGAGAGTAGGGTACCTCCACAAGATTAGGAAACACTGGACCGTGCGAGAGGTGTGAAGTGGAGGATGATGTGGGGCATGCGTTTAAATGCTGGAAGAACGAGGAGGTGCTGAAGAAATTGAGGAAGAAACTAGGGGAGGCGGTGTAATGGGAGAACATGGTGTTGATAATGTTGAGGGGAGAGGGGAATGGATGGAGGTAAGTGGCGTAGTGGAGAGAATGATTAGGGGGGGGAAAGGAATTGATATGGCATGAGAGGAGGAGTGATAGAGAGGAGAAGGTGACGGAGTGTGTGTAAGGGACCGCCGCCCGTCTCAAAGTATGCTAGGATAGTGATTCCGAGGCGGGAGTAACGGCGAGTTTTGAGGTGGGTTTGATTGGAAGGCATCCCTTGAGATGCCTTGAGTCCAGCACTGTCTGGGTCATGGATATGGCCCATTCGAACATAAGTTTTCCCATCTTGGCCCGAAAAAAACGAGTTCTATTAATTCGATCAAGGTATAGTAAATGTTTGCAATAGGCACAGAGATGATGATATATTGAGCACCAGAATTGTAGGTGTGGTAATAATCAGACAAAATGTTAATTTTCTCAATAAGCAATACTTCAACTATTATAAGATCTGGATCTAAATCGTGAAGCTGAATTAAGCAAAGAAAGATAAGATAAGGGGAATCCAACATGCCCAGAACGTGAAAATGAGCGTCAAATGCGTCCAATAAGTGATCAAGACCGAAAGGCAGGTAGAGCTTCCAGCGAGCTACAAGGGACGACCTCAAGTCCCAAAAAATAGGACGGCAAGAAAGATACCGGAAGGACCGACGCTAAGAGTCAGCAACGCACAAGCGACAACCAAAAAAATAACAATGATGACGTACACTTTGCAAAGCAGCTGATCCGACGCGCAAGACACAAAAGTTGTGTCTATGTATATTTCTGTAACTGCTTTTGATATACAATACCAGCTTTAAATATAGTCACCTATGATTTTGTACATTCGATAGTAGAATGAGAATGACACTGTATACTCAATTGAATATAATTCTCATCATTGGCCAAGTGAACGAAAAAAAAATTTGTAAATATGACAATACCATGATTATTCACGTGTATCTACCAGTTAAGTTCAAAAAGTTTTTTTCTCGATGCTGTGGAGCTGCTTCGTGAGTTTATATAACTCACTAATGTATAATCTTATTGGACAATGATGTCTTTTTCCCCATTGACTATCATGTTTAAAATATTTTTCGATAACAAACGATTTTATTGAGAGAAACTTTTAACATCAAATATATAGTTGAATATTTGCTTGTAAAAAATGTAAGAAAGCATACCTTCATTTTTAAAAACTCATGAAGTCATATCTCTCTATAATTCCTCATTTTTTATATTTTTAGCGGTTCGCTTCAAACTTGCGACAGCGATAAATCACATTTATAGTACAATTTTAAACAAAACAACACGAGCAGCAACACGAACCTACCTTATCCTGGTCCAAGCCTTTCGTCATGGCCCACGTTGATACTACATAATCCATCACCCGTTCAGAGAGAGCTTTGGGAACTTCGTGAAGTTTCATGAACTCCCTCACATTGTTTAACATATCGTGATATTTGGCAGTAGCTGATGTCATTTGCTGAATTATAGTTGTCACGTGACCGAATATTGTTGCATACAATAGCGCTAGAACAAAGATCATTTATATTACACTAGTCGAACAGCATTTTGTAACAAAGCGAGTAATAAAACTTTTCAAAATATACCTACACCGTGTTACAAGTTATCGTTTACAGGCAATATCTCGCTTAATTCAAAAGATAATCCAATACTGTGAAAATTGTTGTGAATGGCATTGAAATTCCTTCCTAATGACGTATCAGAAGCTTTATTTCACTCAACAGTTTTTTGGCAGCAACCCCACACTTTATATTTTCAAATAGCACCCCCTGTATATTTTCGTTGAAAAAAAAACTGCTTGTCATTCTATTTGGAATACAATATGTAACATACTTGTTGGTTATTTAATATTAGCACAAAAAAAATTAATTTTCCTATTTCTAGTGTTCAAAATTCCCGCAGATTCCATAGAAGCTTCAGAACGTCTGAAAATTGCTCTTGTGCACGCAGCTTGAATCATAGCTGGTGTAATACTATGGCATGCCTCACGAATGCGTTCTTTAATATCCTTTAAATCCACAGGCTGTGTTTGATATACTAACTCTTTAAGATAACCCCACAAAAAAGATTCCAATGGTGTTAGATCGGGCCAGCGGGGAGGCCAAGCTATAGGTCCGTAAGTACCTATCCATCTGTTGTGAAAAGACTGATTGAGATACCTCAACAATGCCTGCATTATAAGGTGGAGCACCATCCTACTGCTAGATCATTGTATTTCGCTCTGCCAAAGAAATGTCTTCCATAAGTTCGGGTGATTTGTTTTCAAGAAAATCTAAATATCTGTTTCCAGTCAATATACCCTCGTAAAAGTATGACCCAATCAAATGTCCATTGAATAACGCTCATTATACATTTATTCCCCAAATTGTTTGAGAACGAGTTGAACGAACCCATGAGGATTTTCGTTCGACCAATAATGGGCATTGTCTGTATTAACTACACCATTGTTGTGAAAGCGGCTTTCATCACTCCAAAATATTTGATTTAATTAAAAGATCTATTGTGCCCCCTTACTTCTACTAAGTCTCTGAGGAGAGTCTCAGAGACTAGAAGCTCCTTTGGTCCTATTTCCCGGAGGAATTTTAGGATATCTGCAGGCTTCAACTTAGGTAGCTGTCCCTCTTCTATCCAGTAGTCTCCCAGGTGCTGTGCCCTAGGATTCTGAATTGCTGTGCAGTTCACAAGTATGTGGATGAAGGATTCTTCTTCCATTCCACAAAATCTACAATCTTCTTCCTCCACTATTTTGAGCTTTTTAAGGTGCCCATTCAGGCGACAATGTTCCGTTAGGATTCCTGTTAAAACTCTTAGTGCAGTTTTGCTTTGACTTATGCATTCATTTGATCTCAACAGGTTGTAGTCACCCAGAAGAATCTTTGATTGCCTAAGCCCTACTAGATCTTTCCAATTGTCAGATCTTCTCTTTTCTTCGGCTTTACCTATTTCTTCCAATATTACATTGGAGCTGATTCCGCATTCCCATTCAGGCGATAATGTCCCGTTAGGATTCCTGTCAAAACTCTTAGTGCAGTTTCACTTTGACTTATGCATTCATTTTGCCACAATCATAACATCGATTAGAAATATGAATTATAATCTTCTGTCGAAATCAGTAGCCCTCAGTCCTTGAACTAAATGGTGATAATATTAAAAATCCAACAAGTATGTTAGATGGTTGTATTGTTAATAGCATTTCCAAGCAATTTTCAACGAAAATTTACAGGGGTGGATGCCAAAGGACTATTAAGTGGAATAAAGTTGCCGATACGTCATTAGGAAGTAATTTTGATGTCATTCACAACAGTTTTTACAAAATTCGATTATTTCTGAAATTAAGCGAGATATTGCCTGTGAACGATAACTTGGGAAACCTGGTATTTACCATCATTATGAAATAATAGTTATTTTTATTTTACAAAGCTTTATGAGAATTTCAATTACACTTTCAACTTAATAACAATCCTGTAAAAAATTCTATTCACGTCTCCAATCTGATATGAAACAGCCTGCCAACTATGAATATAACCGTAGAATAATGATTAATGATCTTTTTGCAGGTTCGCGAAAAGCGTATGGAAGTTTAAGGCATTTGCGAAAATGTATGTAGTCAGCCAATAGAAGAATGGATAAAGCAAAGTGATTTTACCTTTGGGTACATCTTTCAATAAAATTTAAAGAAGGATGTTTTCGTATTTCTTGGAATCCTTCAAGGTTAACGAAGAAAATCGATATGTTGTGTACATGCGAGAATTTTGTGAACGATATTTCCACAGTTATGAATAACCAGAACAAACCTGATTTCAATACAAATCAAATAAACTGGATATATACCCTTTTCAGAAGTCGGAGCTTCCTGAATCACGCCATTTGCGAAGTTATAAAATATTGTTCACCATTTATAAGTTTATATTGCACTCTCAAAAATTTCAAAAAGGTATAAAACAATTTTATTGGAAGTTTCTTAAGGAAAATAGTGATAATTATCTCTTCTAGCAAAAAAAAGAAGTTACAATGATAAATAAACTCCAATAGTGCTTTTATTTTGAATCGGTGTGGTAATTATTTAACTTTGTTGTATTAATAAAGATAATTATTGTTGTTGTTCATACATATATTCTGTCGTTAATTTATCTTGCCAAAAAACACTCGAGCTTTTCTTTTATCAAATAAATTTCTCTTTAACTCAAAGTTTTGCCAATCAATAAATTTGCTCGAAAAACTGAAATTAGATAAAATCGCTCCACCTTCGGTGTCGCGATTTTATCATGTCAGTTTTTCTCGTAAAATTAGTGATTGGCAAAACTGTTTCGTTGCAAAGAGAAATTTATCCGATAAAAAAAAGCTCTTGTGTTTTTACTGTTGATAAAAATTGGGGTTCTTCAAATATTTTATATCTGATTCTAACCTATGGGAGCCTCCCTTTGACGATGTTAAGTTTTATTTCAAAAACCGCTACAAACAAACTTCAAACATAATACACTGAACAACCCTTTCGTGATAAATTTTTTACTATAAACCCACGTATTTTGCTATTACAAGCATTTAACGTGGGAAGGGCAATGGATAAATTAATAATAAAATAATTGAACAAATTGTAATTATCCGCGCTCATGATCGACTTTTTTGCTAGTTCAGCTTGCTGTAAATTGGCCAGTAGTGTAAGGGCGATAGTAGCAATGAGAACATACCTAACTGCGTTCATGGAAGTGATTCTCAACCACACACCGCTACATTTACGGAGGTTTTAAGCGTTGCAGAAAGAACAATATATATGGACTAAGTAGAGAACGAATCATAAAAAAAACCTCTCGCTTCTCAGAAACCAGTAAACCTGGGACATAAGTACCACAAGATGGAGTGATGAGAAAGTATAACTTTTAATTCGATACGGAATTGAGCAACAAGAAGGAATGGCATCCAAATACCATTATCCTACTTGGAAATAATGTCATTCAATGGTACACAGACAGCTCAAAAGTAACAGAAGAAACTGGTATAGACGCTGCGGGCCATCTTTCAAGCGGAAATTCACTACATAGGAAAGTGTGCTCAGCTCAATATTGATAAAGAAAATAGAAGGCAAAGGATTATCATAATGTCGAATAGTCATGCAGCCACTAAATCCCGGTGTAATCAGATCCAAAATAGTATGAGAATGCCTAGGTGAACTCAATGAACTGAAATAGCAGATAAACTAGCAAAGAGAGGTCCTTATGTGGGCCGGAACCCCTTTGCGGTATCAGCTCCGATGTTATATTGGAAAAAGTAGGCACAGCCGAAAAAATAGGAGATATGACCATTGGAAATATCTAAGGTACTACAACCTATTGAGAACAAATGAATGTCTAAGTCAGAGAAACACTGTTCTTAGAGTTTTAACAGAGGTCCTAACAGGACATTGTCGTCTGAATGAACACCTAAAAAGCTCCAAATAGTGGAGGAAAAATAAGAAGAGGAAACCTCCATCCAATCCAGAATCCTAGAGCACAACACCTAGGTAGATAGAAGAGGGACACTTGCCTAAACTAAAGTCGTCAGATATTCTAAAATTCTTCTGGGAAATAGACCTAAAGGAGCTAGTAGTCTCACTAGTCTCTGATACTTTTTTCTGGAACTAAGTAGAAGATGGATAGATCTTTCAGGTCTCAGTGAATGTTACTTCAATATACATAGATACAAGGACGATAGTAAAATAGACTAAAACATAGTCTCCGTGCTGCACTTAAGTGGCTTGTACCATATCTAGGTAGAAGAAAAATTCAATGAGAAAATTGAATTACCATTACTAATACAGTGTCGCCACAATCAGAACTACAGGATTTTGCAATAAATAAGGAACCTTTAAATTGTATAATATTCACAGAGAAAAACTTATAACGTATATCGCCGGGAATGATATGGTCGACCGCTGAAAACATAAATAAAACATCGACTTGCACATCTGCTTTCCAGACATTATTTAGTTAGAAATCCATGGAAATGAATATTTTAAAACTGATTTTTTTCCCGTTTGGACCCCGAGAGTTACTGTATGTAAGTACAATGATATTCTTGATTTTATTGCTTACCAGCTATAATCATCATGCATATCGTGAATATTCTTTCGTTGTCAGTTTCTGCAGCAACATTTCCGAAACCTACTGAAGTCATACAGGTCATAGTAAAATATAATGCCGTTACGTACATTGTTTTTCTAGATGGACCATTTATCAATTCCGGTGTACTAGAATCGTTCGGCCAAACATACGAATAAGGATTTTGTGTTATGTTTGCCAATTTCCACAGCCAGCTGTATTGTACTCCATTGTCAGCATCTGATCGGCCTATTGAATACCTGGAAAGAAAGTCAACAAATGAACTTGGAATAACTTCTATTAAGCAATGTTTCGGATTTTGTTTTACTGTACTTACAATATAGAATACATTACAATTTTCGATGCTAGAAGAATAGGAAGCTGGAAAGGATAGGGATAGGATAACGGACATCGAGAGGAGAGAAAATGGAAGGGAGAGGGATCAGAATTTAGGCCAAGCAATAGGTAAATCCTAGTAGAAAACGTATTGTGCCATCATGTAAAAGACATTACGTAGTATGAACCTGATATATTTATGACTTGCAAATGTTGTTCATGAAATTGTTATAAACTTTTGAAACGAAAAAAAAGGAATTTTTTCTGTTTTTTTTTTGTTAATAATATGAGAGCTAAATAATCGTAATGGTGTCAAAAGACGAATTATAGATAATAAAAATACTAATACAATGGAAAATTCGCTATTTCTCAAGAATTCATATCTTCGTCGTTTTTCAAGTTATAGCGTTGAAACTTCGTAGAAAACTGGTCCTTTGTATGCACTTTATGTGTGCAAAGAGCAGATAGCATGGGACAATTACCTTTGTTGCCATTGCAATTTTTAGATTTTTTTAGATTTTATATAACCCCAAAGAAAAAAATCTAATGGGTTAAGATCCGGAGAACGAGCAGGCCACTCTATGGAATGATCTACGGCCAATCCATCTATTTGAAAAATTTGCATCCAGAAAATCCCTAACCCGTCTATCATAGTGGGGAGGTGCTCCATCTTGTTGAAATCAAACATTTTGTGGTAATTTCCCATTCTGTTGAAGTGCAGGAATAATTTCGTTATTTAGTAGATCCAAATACTTGTCACCATTCAAGTTTCCGTCGATAAAAAATGGGCCTATCAGCCTATTTTCGACAATTCCTATCCAAACACTTAACTTCTGTGGATGCTGGGTATGTGATTCATGAATCCAATGAGGATTCTTATTTGATCAATACCTTGAGTTATGGCGATTAACTGTTCCATTTAAACAAAAAGTTGCCTCATCGGAAAAAACTATGTTAGAACCAAAATTGTCGTCGACATTACAGATGTCCATTAGCCGTTCGCAAAATTCCAGCCGTCGGTTAAAATCATCGTCTGACAATTCTTGAACCAACTGTACCTTATACGGATGATACTTTTCACTTTTTAATATCTTTCCTACAGAACGTCGACTGATACCATGGTTTAGTGCCAAATTTGTGGTGGAAGTTTGAGGTGATTCTTCGAAATCGATTGCAATATTTTGTTTAACAGTTTCGTTCGTTGCAGTCGCGGTCTTCCAGGTTTTAGCAAATTTTTTACCATCCCAGTTGTATTAAAACGTTGTAATGTTTTAGCTACTGTTGAGCGTGATAGAGGATTTCTCTCCGGATGCAAATTATTAAAAAGATGACACTCTTCTTAATGAGTTCTAACACGATCACCATAACCGATCATCATTAAAATTTCACCTAATTGAACCATTCTAAATTGTAAAATGTATTTCTCTCAATTAGAATTTGGCATTTGGAGAACAAAAGACGTACTAAACAGTACTCGTTTATTTATTACTATGCATACAAACAACACCAATTAGTTTATCTAAATAGTTTTTTGCTCTAATGCAAAAAACTCAAAGGAAGTTGATTAAAGTGCTATATTCCTCGTTTTTACAATTTTTTTTACACTAAACTCAGTATGTATGAATTGAAAATAACAAGCTCTTTCAAAATCTGTAAAAATATATAGGGAGTTCCATTCAAATTTAAGAAGTTGATGGCATTTCCGGTTAAACCGGAAATTATGTTATTAACAAAAAAATATACATCAGATACATTTTGTTCCATTGCACTTACCTGCAAATTATCATAAATATCGTTCTTTTCGTTTAAAAGATATTTACTTGGTTCCATACTTCATCCCAACCCCGTATAGAGACAAAACGTGTATTTTTGATTTGTGATGGAAGGATGCGAAGTAGGTCAAAAAGGAGAAAGTTTTGGAATGTGGGGTGGATAAACTATATACGAGCGCGTGGATCTCATGCTATGCGCAATAACTAAATAAAGGACGTTGTTTTTCAGTTTAAATGTTTATAACAATTGCGTGAGCAGCATTTGCGAGTGTAAAATATATCAGGTTCATACTGGGTAATGTACTAGAGTGCCACCAAGATTTAGCTAACGCCTCGGCAGATAACAATATTATCCTGAGGTGGGTTAAAGGGCACGACAGGAGTAAAGGAAATCGCATTGCTGATTCTCTAGCCAGGGAAGCCGCTGGACTGAAAATTCTTGGACCCAGTGACACCTACGGCCTGACGAATTCGACAATTGCGGAACTAGCCAAACGTTACACCCATGCTCAATCCCTTGAGAGATGGGAGGCAATCAAAGGATGCAGTTTTGCCAGGATCACCCTGGGCGACCCTGGGAAGATGGCGCCGAAAAAATACTTGGCGATGACCAGAAGAAACCTACGTATAACAGTGGGATTCCTGACTGGCCACTGTCAACTAAGGAAACACCTCCATACTATGGGGCTAGTGGACACATCTCTATGCAGGATGTGTGAACAGGAAGATGAGACTGTCAGGCATGTCCTATGCGAGTGTCCGGAGTTATCGTCGATAAGAGAGTGTGTGTTCGGTGAGTCTTGGCATACACCTGCCGATATAAAGGAGATGTCTCCTGGTGACCTGTTCACCTTCCTGAGAAGGACAGGATGGACGATGACCTAGGAGGACAACTCCTCGGGAGGATGTACAATGGGTCATATGTGGCCTAAGTGCTGTGAGCCTACACTCACCCTCCCTACTCTACAGATACAGATCTACAGATACTGGGTAATGTCTTTCACACCAATACGGACAAATATTATACTGAGCTCACAAACTAATACCGAACGTTTCTATTTAACCTAAAGAGAGAGATCTTGACAACAGACATGATATGAGATCTACATCGTTTATATACATACTTCATTACATCGGTAAAGATGGATCCACGGTGTATGAACTCAAAATATATTATCCCATTGGAAAACTCTTTAATTTTTTTCACCTATGAATGCTTGATTGATTGCGATAGATGTAAAATTAATGGAATGTTTATTGTGAAACCGGAAATTAGGCTCTAAAATTACTGATAGGAAAGTATTTACACAGCTGGCAGCCTGGTGATTGAAACTATTTGTTTTCGTTTAGTTTCAACTTGTACAAACATATTCGTATGAAAATATATTCAGTAAATAGTTTGAAATTTAGACTATGTATTTACATAAAATACAATTTGAAGTCCTGTTCGTAAATGGTTACAGCTTCAATTTACTTTTGAATACGTGAAATGGTTATTGTTTGAATTTTCGTACGACCAGTAATTCATCTTCTATGCTTCCTAAAATAAACACAAGAAGTAGCAGCAAAAAGCCACCTCCATACATCTTTCAATGTCGATTGGTAACTCATTCCCTTCAGAAAAAATTTATATATAAAAGCAAATCCAACGGTACTTTTTAATTTGAAATACTTGAATATGGTAGAGTGAGAAGTATCAAGAGGAAGATCTATGAAACAATCTGGTTTTTTTATTAGCCTACATCTCTTCCAAATAAATCTCAAACCACTTTACTGTGGATATTTTGGTGAACAATAAAATCAAATAGCTGTTAAGCTGACCAGGAAGACAGCAGCCACTCCCTTTGTAGAAGCTGAACCGATTTGTGGGATTTGCTTTAATGTCTTCAGAGCATAACTAGAATGGAAGGTAGAAAAGGTCAGAGCATGCCTTCTAGAACTGATGCAGTCTATAATATATTTCAGAATTTTCAACTGGAAGAGATTGACAATGGAGCTAAGCCTTAACCAAAACAAACTATGAATCGGTGGTAGGATTCTCACATATTATTGGGGGGTGTTCTCTAATTGAGCAGTGAAGGGGCCAAATTGGTCCTAATTTGGTCGCAGTGATACTATTCAATGTAATAGGAAGTTTTACTCAATTCTACCCAATCAAAAGCGTTATTATCATGTTCATACTAAATTAGTCCTAGTCTACAACTTCGATCATACTACATATCAAATTCCTAACTACTGTAGAACCCAAACGTTATTACCCATTGGTTTTCCTGTGACTTAGTTCAGCCTTCAACTTTGAGCAAGATGGCCAATAGTTGTGCAACAGTGCATTGCGGCAAAGCTATCTATTGTACCCCAATTCAAATTAGATTACCCATTAGTTCAATCTGATAATATGTGAAGGAGTAAATCCATCCACATCCTTAGCTCAAACGAATCTCTTATAGTCTGCATTCTGACTCGTTCAGTAGCCACAAAGTAGCCCAGAATGTGTGGCAATTAATCTTCTTCTAGGCCGACACGATACTTTGTGTTTCCGAGCAGCCCAATTCTGCCCAGGTGGAAGTTAAACCTGCATTGCTTGGTGAGGATTCTAGTTATAGTATACCTATTTCCTTCCTGTCGACATTCAGCTGGACTTCTGCTTTGGAATTCGTTATATAAACGCCTAGCGCCTCGTTTCCCAGTACAATAGACCTTTACTTTGTGGCCTATGGGGTCCGAGATAGTTATGTTTGACATATTTATAGGTATTAGCAGTTGGGGCTCCAGGCCTATGAACTGGACTGTTCTACTAACCGCACGAAAGATACCCACATTGAACCAGTTCTAATCAATATCCCATGTAATACACACTTATGTTCTTACAACTACCTCATCTGTCTGGCAACGCTCCAAATCTCTGCCATACGATCATCTTTTTTGACCACATTAATTATTTTCGAGGAAAACATAATCAGGCTGAGGATCAAGACAATACTGGAAGAAACACAGAGTGGATTGAGAAATGGCAGAAGTACACAGAACCATATATTCACAATAAAACTGGTAACTGAAAAATCAATAAGAGAAAAAAGGAATATATTAAAGGCGCCCCAGTGCCATTTGCAGTTTTGGACCCATCGGTATACCATGTCTGTCCCTGTCTAATGGTACTGAGTTCTTCGTCAGTCCATTCCTTTCTGTCTGCTATCGACACTTCGAATGGACTATGAAAGGAATATCGTGAGGTTGTATAGTCTGTTCTCATGCTTAGCACGTCCTTTCACACAACTTTTACGATATTCATGTGCCCTGATGATCTAGCGTTTAGGCTGCTCATCGAGTTTTCCAGTCTTGCTTCTCCCTGTATCACCAGGTGTAAGGGAGGTAGGTCTAATAGTACTTCCATTGCTGCTGTAGGAGTAGTTCTCATGGCCCCTGTGATTCCCAGACATGCAAGTCTTTGCACCTTGCTTAGTCTCATCATGGCCATTCTTTGTTAAGTCTTCAGCCACCATACCCAAGAGGCGTATGTTTGGCAGGCTTTACCACCTCGTTTTATAGCCAATACAGCATGTCAGGTTTTAGCCCCCATTTTTTGCCATAGGAACGTCATTTTTTGTCATAGGCAGCTTAATCTCGCGACTGTTTATAACATTTATAGACGAAATAGTAAAAAAAAGTGAAGAGCTAACAAGAAATTATTGTGTAGAACACTTACAAATACAAAAATTAAATATAACTCTCTATTTAGGATCTACTCAGGTCGCAACATTTTTGATAAGTGTGTGATTAATATCAAAGGCATACCTTGATGTTCATTCTAAATCGGAAACTTGATAAACAACAGTTTCTAATAGGTCTTTCAAATTGTTCAAGTCGTATTCAGAACAGAAAGGAGATAAAAATGGGATTAAAGTAAGAATATAAATAAAGTAATGTGTACCATTAATATATCATAATGTAATTATAGTAGAGCAGCAGGAAAACTCTGGTGCAGAAAAGCAAAAGACCATAACATTTGGAGTGGAATAATCTCATTAGTTTAATAAAAAGCTGACTGATGTGAGTTCTGTGTATAATAAAGTTAAAAGATTAATTTTACGACATACACTCAACAGCAGTTAATTAATTGAATAAATATTTATGTACTATCATCACTGTATAAAGATATCGTTATATAAAACATAAATATCTGGGAAAATAATAGGTGAGGTTCTTCTGGAACGAATCTAGATAAGTCGGTATCACCAAATTAGTTTTTGCTTTTAAATACTTACCAAACACAAGCTAGCCAATGGGCAACTAGCATATAAAAGCAGAGAAGAAGAATCAACATCGCAGCTCCGTATTCTAAATATCGGTCGAGTTTTCGGACAACTCTACCTAAACGTAGTAGGCGGACGACTTTAAGGGCGCTGAACAGGCTACCAATTCCCTGTGAAACAAATAAAGTAATAAACTGACTCGAGGTAATTACAAACATTTTAACTTTCTCAAATACTTGGTAACAATGTCTAATATAGTAGACACAAGCTATGTTGTTTCTTGGTAGATTGTTTCCAACTACCGGAGGCGTATTTTAGTCATAAAAATAATGTCCCTGTTATGGTATACATGGTAACCAGGAACTTGATGAGCGGAAGTGGGTAAATGAGGAAAAAATAATGCTAGTTCAAATAAATGTTTGTAAACCATCAAACTTGATGGGAACGAGGTTGAATGGAGACTAGAAGACAAGTATCTAGGTTTGACTCTTGACTGTGAACTCTTGTGGAGCAAACAGAAAAAGGAGATTATATACCAAGCAAAAATGGCTCTAGTGGTGTGCAGAAATCTGGTAGGGAGAAACTGGGGCTAAAATCCGGAGCTGGATGTACACTGTCATAGTGAGACCAATTATCACTTATAGAGCCATTGCGTGGATTAGTAGAACTAGCCTATGAGAGAAAACCTTTCCAAACTTCAAAGACTAGCCTGTATATGCTTTACAGGAGCAATGAGAACATGCCCAACGACAGCATTGGAAGTTATTCTTAACCTCACAACACTACATATGGTGGTGGATGGTGTTGCAGAAGGAACAAAATACAGACTAAGTAGAGAGGGAATCATTGAACAAAACTCACTTCTTAGAAATCAGATAACCTGGGACATGCTACAAGATGGTATGATGAAAAAGTACAACTTTTCAAAGAAATTTGTTACGGAACTAAGTAACTAGAAGGAATGGGATCCAAATACCAATACCAGACTTGGAAAGAATACCATTCAATGGTACACAGACGGCTGAAAAGCAATAGAAGGAACCAAACACTCTGAAAGCTTGGGAAAACCCCCAAGTATCTTTCAAGCGGAAATTGACGCCACAAAGAGGGGCGGATTTTGCCTGGTGGTTAACAGCCCGTAATTTTTACAGGGACTAAAAATATAAAAACTGAATTTTACCAATAAAAACATACTCTTGTTTAAAGCGGATAAAATGGAATTGAAAATTAATTTTTTAATATTTTGAACGATCAACCCTCTAAACTTTTGTTTAGATTAATGATTCTTTTATGTGGTATAATTATTGAAATAAGAGATTTATCTTTGAAACTTTTCTTGTGCTATATATATTCCCTTGTATTTTGTTCCTGTAGACATCCTTAAAACTAATTCCGTCTGCAGGATATTGTGGAGAATTTTCAACTTAAAAGTAAGTATCTTAAGAAAGTTAAAGTGAACTTTGATAAAGTTTTTAAGTGATCCATCTTGTTTAAGTGGCTGAGAAGATATAAGTTTTATTTTATGGAGCCTTGTCATTTTTGATTTATTTAGTGCAAGTAGTTTTAACTATTTCATACTATTTGTTTTACGTTAGTTTGCATTCGAAAACAGTTTATTTAAGTGGTGCAATGAGAATGGTCTTATATTAAATTAACGAAAAATAGCTGCAATTCAATTTCACAATAGAATTAAACCTAATTAGGCAGCACTAGAGGCCTTATTTGGCCTTCCTCCGTTGCACATCGTGATAATGGGAGAAGTAAGAATGGGGTTATTTATGCTGCAAAATAACCTGAGCAGCAAAACAGTTAGATTAGGACACACATCCATTGAGGACATCGTAAGTGAAGCCATTTTAGTTATGAAAACAGACTATATGGCCACTAAACTTCTCTTCAGCCCTAAATATGAGGTAGAGATACCCCACAGAAAGGACTGGCACGACCCAAGCAGACTGAAGTTTCTCCGAGGAGAGACCTGGTATACAGACGGGTCAAAGACTGGGGAAGGGACAGGAGTAGGGGTGTATAGTGAGATGAGGAACACTAGGAACACTAGGAGTACATACCTCTGTATTCCAGGCGGAGATTTATGCCATCCTAGAATGTGTCAGAACTAACAAACATAGGACTGATACTGATAGGATGAACATATTAACTGACAGCCAGACAGCCCCTGCAGCTCTAAATAGCCGGAAGGTAACATCCAGACTGGTAGAAGAATGCCAGAAAGAATTGAATGATCTGGCAGACCACAGTAGAGTAAGACTAGTGTGGATGCCGGGACATAATAATATTTCTGGAAATTAACAAGCTGATGAACTCGCGAGAAGAGGTTCAGCAACGACATATGTTGGACCAGAACCAGTTCTTGGGACCAGAAAGAAGGTAGTCCGAGAACAAATACGAAAATGGGTACAACGCCAACATAGACTACAGTGGAGAAACACTCCAAAGCAGGTACACAGTAAGACCTTCATAGGTGATATATGTGTAAAACGGGCTGAAGAACTACTGAATGCTAGTGGGAACAAGCTAAGAATTATTACAGGTTATCTAACGGGTCATGCCCCGGTAAAGGATCATCTGCATAAAATGGAGCTAAATAACGGGGCTCCCAGCTGCAGACTTTGTGGCATGGAGACCGAGACACCGTAACCCATATTTTGTCCGACTGTGAGGCATTGGACTCAAGGAGACAGACAATCTTCGGAGAGGCCTAAGTGCCGTCTGAAGCATATGGCATGCATCAAGTTGACCTATATCATCTACGAGAATGGCTGGGTGGGTGAAATAAAGGTGGGAGGAGAGTACAATAAGCCAACAGGCTGCAGTGCTCCCGGTACTAGGACGGCTCCAAAAAAAAGTAATATATTATAAAACGAGAAAGTAAATTTCTAGGGGTAGGGTATGCGTTTTGAACTGCACATGTCTGAGCTTGTGAAAAAGATGCTGTGCGGAAGCTGCTCTGTTCACTAGATCAGAATGATGTAAAAACGTATTACTCTGCGCATGTTCAATCTATTTTAAGTTATGGTTTGATCTTTTGGAGAGGCTCACCTGCTGCGGAAAGGGCATTCACATCTCAGAAAAGGATAATCAGGCGTATTGATAGAGTGGGTGTCTTAGATTCGTGTAAAGCTTACAAGTTTATACATGTATAATCCGGCAATATTTGTCAAACGCAATGAAAATCTGTTTATGAGGAATATATACATGTACAGCAGCCTAACAAAAATGGTCAGCAAATGAACTAGGAGTAAGTTCTCACAGAACAACGTTTTTTGAGAGAGGTGCTGAATTCAGAGCTGTAAAGGTGTATAATAAGCTGCACTTTAAAATTAAGAATGTTAACAGCATCTACATGTTTAAAAAAAATGAAACATTTACAGTGGAAGTGAACATTTGCATGAAGTAAAAAGGCATGATTTTCGTTTAGTGCCTGTCCCGACTATCCACTGGGATCAAAAAGAAAAATTACAAACGTACTTATAAAGAAATTAATTCAAATAAAAATATTACCGCTGGCGAAAACAGGAAAGATATGGATAGATCTTTTAATTTTCAAACGTTAAGCGCAAAATCCAGCAGTCTTAGCCCAGTTTGATGGATACTCGCATTTAGATTTTAAAAAGGAGAAAGGTGTGATAGTTGTTAATATTGTTTTCGTTAGATTTTTAAATTTTCTTATTATTTTGAAATCAACAAAAGCCTTCTGAGGTTTTATTTAAAGGTTGTCATAAACCAGGTTTTGAATACGAGGTTAGAATGAAATACGGAATATAAAATGCATACCTTGGAAAACCATTATGACAGTGGTATCGATTAAGTGAAGAAAACGGCGATAACGAACAAACTATGAAATCCAATTTGCAATTTTAACTAGATCTACGCCCGCTTCCCGTAACGTGCTCTGAATCCACACAGACAAAATTTCACAAAAAATTATGGATGCTAATTTTAGGAAAAAAAAAATTATATTTTGTTATTTATACGATGTGCAGAATGAGGAGTGAGCATAGTTTGTGTCAACATCGTGTACCAGGTGTCTGATCAAGAGAGGTAACTCGCTGTATCTCAGAAACTATTTATCGAACAGCTTAGAAAAAAAATCTGTATTACAAAGTCGCATATGATAAATTGGAAATTATTATTAAGTTCTCTACTCCACCGTTAGATTTTAATGATTCCCTCTCTACTTATTTTGTATCTCGTGAATGTAACGTTATAACACTACAAAATTTGAATATTCGTGATCACTGGATCATTTTATGTAAGTTTGCTTCAGTACCTTTTCCTCTATCTCGTAAAATAACTGGTAGGAGTGGACTATAATTTTGACATCTAAAATGCCTCACCATACGTTAACGTACTAGCGACCTTGGTGTAAATGTTGCTGCAACCAGTGTGGATTATGATCAGGCCAATAGTATGCATTATGTCTAAATCTTATTACAGTTTCCTGTAATATTGTCGTATTTAATAGAGTGAATGTATCAACAGATGTTGAAAGGAATAATTATAAATATTCAACACTCAATGAATTTTTTGAAAAATAATATTTTTCAAAAACAGTGGCCGTTCAACTAAGGAGCAACAACTACTTCCCGTGCAATATGCACCGCCGGATATTGAATTACACCCCAAAGTCAAACGGGGTTGGTGTATCTACAAAATATTTTAAAACCAACCTTTCTGGTTTGCAATTAGAAGGGACAACACAACTTGTAGACCGGTTTCGGCGTATTTACGCCTCATCAGTACAAGGTATGTGGTGTCCGTCCGAGAATCTCTAATCCTGGACTGAAGAGTACACTTCAATCACAATCAATACATGTCTTCCAGTAACGGAAATGTAATGATTGTGACGGCAGCGCCCTCTTCACTTCCAATCGCAAACCAAAAACCTAGAAATTTTTGACAACAAACCACGTAGGCTTGACATCTGTTGATACATTCACTCTATTAAATACGACAATATTACAGGAAACTGTAATAAGATTTATTGTTTCAAGCCTACGTGGTTTGTTGTCAAAAATTTATAGGTTTTTGGTTTGCGATTGGAAGTGAAGAGGGCGCTGCCGTCACAATCATTACATTTCCGTTACTGGAAGACATGTATTGATTGTGATTGAAGTGTACTCTTCAGTCCGGGATTAGAGATTCTCGGACGGACACCACATACCTTGTACTGATGAGGCGCAAATACGCCGAAACCGGTCTACAAGTTGTGTTGTCCCTTCTAATTGCAATCCAGAAAGGTTGGTTTTAAAATATCTTGTAGATATACCAACCCCGTTTGACTTTGGGGTGTAATTCAATATCCGGCGGTGCATATTGCACGGGAAGTAGTTGTTGCTCCTTAGTTGAACGGCCACTGTTTTTGAAAAATATTATTTTTCAAAAAATTCATAGAGTGTTGAATATTTATAATTATTCCTTTCGACATCTGTTGCATTATGTCTATTTACAGATCCATTACTGGAAAATGTAGCTTCATCGGACCACGTTATATTTGATAAGAAATTTGGATATTAATTCAGCATATCCTTAAGCCAATATGATCCGATGATCCAGTCATTTAAAGTACCTAATTTCCAGCTTTTAATTATTGATGAAGATATACGGATGAAAACGATTTCTTTTTGAAATGGAGTGAACACAATACCTAGAAATTCCTAACTCGCAAGCTAGTTTTCTTATACTAACTTGTGGATCTGTAGTAATGTATCCTGAAACATTTATTTCATCTATTTTTGTATTTTTTCTTTGCCGTCGTATAGAAGTCTATTAGGCATTGAATTCCCTTTGTATGTTTGTGAAAATCCATAAAGCCTTACAAAAGTTAGAACATTTTTATTAAGTAAGTTCTCCAACTCACCCCTACCAATTAATTTACAAGATAGAGGAAGAAGTACAGTTCCAAATAAGTGTTGTGGAAATTACTACAAAATTCATTTTTATTAAGTCTGAAGAAGATACCAAAATTTTCAATGTCAGAATTTAAATCATTTCGATGCTATTATAGGTACTCTTCTTGCTTTCGAGATTCACACAATTTACAATAAATAAAACCACAATTTATTAGAAAACAGTAGTGACATGTTTTTCAAAATTCCAGACTCCCAGATGATAAGTAGCGCATTTCAAACAAAACTGTTGTACTTAAATCGTTGTAGTTCGCTTACCTAAAGACAGTATCCCTAAGAGAACTTTCAGTTTTATATATTGTCAGTACAAACTCATATTGAATTTATACTAAATATTAAATAACATAAACTTACATCTTCATCATGATCGAAGGCGTTGAAGACATCATACGGTAAACAACTTAATAAATCTATGATAAACCAACTCTTTAAATAATTCATCCTGATGACCTTGGGATCCGAAACGACTTCTCCACCAGGTCCAACGAAGGTCGTGTGAAAATTTAATACTATGTCGATAAAGAATATCACATCAACAATTGAGTCCACAACCAGAAGAGATACATCTTCCGATGTCTTATTCTTAAAGGCTACGTTGTAAGGAACCATAATGGCTGTATAAAAAGTTAAACAAAGAATAATCCAATCCCAAATAGCCTTGAAGGCGCAATAATGGAGGAGGATGTGTGGAGGAGTTTTGGGGGCTTCTTGACGATACTGGGGCATTATATCTGCACTTAGACTCATCATCTGAAATAAATGTAATAACCGTTAGATTTAGTGAACAACAACATTATTAATAGTAAACTAGTAGCACCTCAAAAACCTCAAAGGATTTAAATCGACTCATTTGATTTGGTCACACACTGGTGAGCTGAGCAAATGAATCAAAAATGTTATGGCAAGTAAGAGGTTATATAGATATCAATTAAAATATATTAATATCACAATATAGGAGTCTATCTAAGGACTTTACAATTTTCCAAGCGAAAGTGACAGTAATTCAACAATGCGTGGAAATTAAGAGGCATGATAGACATTGGCACAAAAGGCAGTGAAAGAGGTCGACTTTAACCTTGTATAGGATTTAATACACGCCCTGAACACTTTCGGAGACTGTTGCAAGGTCATGGTGGCCTAGTTACTAGGGCACGAGGGTTATAGGACCACGAAAACGCGAACAAAGCCTTCCATTGGAGTAGATTTCTTTTGCGGTATCGCAAAATCGACAATTAACATAGCCACAAAAAAGTAGTTGACACAGACATCTCTAGAATGGTGGTAGAAACGTCACCAGGTAGAGACAGGTGTAACATGTTTTACGACATATCTGATAAGTGAAAAAATCAAAGTTAATGGAGAAGAAGCCATGTACGGGTTCTCTCACAGTCTCCACGCTGGTTGGCTACATAGCAATAGTAGTGCTACACTGGGGTAATTGATCTAATATATTGAGGGAGATTTGTAAGTGAATTGTCGTGCACTGTAAAGCTAAAGGTGTGATTTACCATAAGTAAACAAGTTTGATTAAATTACCTGAGCCAAATGTGACTGTTTGGTAGCGTCCTTGAGATTTGGCAGATGTGATGAGAACTGCGACACCAGTACAGATCGACTTCTTGTTACAGATCTTGCAAGTTTCGCGAATTTTGACAAACCTATAACAATAAAATAAATTAGATTCCACAAAACTAAATTTTTTAGTGTGAAGATAATTAAAAACAGTATGGAACACGTAAGACATTTTTCCAAAACAATATAAACATAAAACTAGGGATTATGTAGTGACAATTAAACTGATTTGAGAGAGATGCAAACAAAAAAGGATGGATTATGTCGACTTGGTAAAATTTAGACGCGCTTAGAGTTTGCGTAATTTGGAAACAGTTTAAAATTTGTTTTGGAAATTTTTCAAATACCAAAAGTGTTTTGCTAAGTCGATGTTGTTTTTTTTCACCAAAAAATCTCACTTGCACTTCCTACTTCTGATTTGTTTCACGCAGATAAGTTTACGAGATGTTTTATTCAGAAAATTGTATGTGTACAGGGTGGACAAAAATGTAAAAGTTGTTTAAAAGCAATTTATTATATACAGAATCATTAATAAGTGAAACGTGACCAAAAAAAAAAAAAAAAAACTTTAGAGCGAATTCCATAGACCACTAAACAATGATTTCACTTGGTGATAAATTCGTCTTTAACATTTTGTAGCCTAGCGGTTTTACATTTTGCAATTTCTGTCCGATTTGTGCTTTTAGGTCACGGATATTGCCAGGTCTGATAGTGTAGACTTTAGATTCAAAATAAATCTATGAAAAGATGCCTAATGGGGGGGAGATTGAATGATCTAGCAGTCTGTTCCCGTTCTTTCGATCCATCGAATTGGTAGTAGATAGTATGCGGACTCAACAAGAGATATGCCATCACTTAGACCGTAGAATATAGTCTTATCCGAGTTCCCTGAAGTAGATAGGTTGCCTATAAACTATTGAAGTCGCCATGTTGCGTGACATCGTGCCTGTCGTATAATAACAGTTTACCATTGTTCAGTGTTGTTTTCGTTTTGTTTTTGGTTCTTATGGTAGTGTTTTATTGAAGTTTATAGTGTAATTTTATTTATAAAAGGAAGACAATTAATAGTTTGTTTTGTGTTTTAAGTTATTAGATCTCCAGCAGCGTAAGTTAATAGCTATAACTTCAAATTAATAAAAGTCTTGTAACATATTATTATACGGTCTTTTGTTGGATTGTGGGTCAATGTGCAGCTTATATTTTTCTATCTGCTTGTATTTTCTATTTTATGAGATGCCTGGATAAAAACATATAGTGTTGCTATTTGCGAAAGCAATTCGAAGAAGGCCAAAGAAACTGGGGTAGACATCAATTCAATGATAAAGTCGGATAAACTCAAGCACATTAGTTGTACGTAAGTATAATTATAATAGCATAACATAGTAAAGTGATTTGGGTTAAGCTGTGTACACGTAGGTACTACTCAATAACGAATGAAGTTGTACTTCGTGTAAAATTTTTCTTTATTAAGAATTGCAGGTATATCCAAAAGGACTTTCATGTATACCTGACGAGTGAGTAACATAACCTCTCAAAATTTTGCAAACATTTCAATTTTTGCTTTTACTCACTTATTATTAACGCACTAATGATGGCTTAATAGCCGAAAGCACCTTTGCAATTCTTAATAAAGAAAAATTTTACACGAAGTACAACTTTATTCCTTATTTTTTAATATAGTAAACCCACTCCGTTTATTTTCGAAATTAATGTCGTAAAAAAATGAATTTGCCAATTGTATTCGTCGTTTAATTTAGATATTATTTTCGAACAAATTAACGCAGTTGAGGAAATCCATATTTTAGATTCGACGTTTGTCGGCGGAATAGTTTTTAAGTAGTCAGAGGTTAATTGAATATTTATGCCAAGATTGCCATCCTCATTCAACAAGTCTATTTCTTCAGAAATAATATTAGAAAATTTGAATCCCCCAACATTTTTTCAGGAAGAATAATTATTGATTTTATAGCTTGGTTTCAATAACAAACCCATATATTATAGTAATTTGAATTGGGCAGGCACGATGACGTATTCCCGCGCATTTTAATCGAGTTTCTGATTGGCTGGAAGTTATTAGACAACCTATGTACTTTAGGGATCCTGGGTCTCAACAGCATGGCACACCGCCACATTTAACTATAGCTAGACTACAGTTATAGGTATTTTCACAAAACCGTTTGTTAAATACGATTAAACACATTGGATCGATAAACAATATATATATATAGTGTCTTAACACTCCCGTAGGAGTAGCGCCGCTCTTACGAGCTTTCTAGATCCTTTTGTAATGGTGGATCAGACCATTTTTACTTTTTCATATTTTTTCTACTATTTGTAGCCATTGCTTCCTGTCCTGAGTTTTCTCTTCCCAGTGTTTAATTCCTATTGTCTTGAGATCACCTACTACCTCCTGCAACCAATTTATCCTGGGTCTTCCCCTTCTTCTCCCACTACAAGGCTTCCACTCTAACATTGAGTATATTATTGACCTCTTACCTGCTCTCCATATGTGTCCCAACCATTTTAATCTTTGCTCCTTAATTTTTCTTACTATGTCTTTTTGTATCTCTTGATATAGTTCCATATTTGTTCTTCTTTTATATTCTTCACCTATTTTTTTTGGTCCTAATATTGTTCTTAGTGTTTTTCGTTCCTGTATTCTCATATCCTCTTGTTGTTTTTTATTCATAGTTAATGTTTCTACCCCATACATCATCACCGGTCTGATTATTGTATTATATATTTTTATTTTTGTGCGCTTGCTAATTATTTTATTTTTTAATAACTTTTTGGATCGATAAACAACACCTAAGCAATATAAGCAATTGTACTTGGATATTTTGAAACTTCTTAACGTCAAACTAAAAACTGAAAACAAATGACAAGAAATAGTTTTAAACTGTTTCTTTTAAGTCGAGATTACTTCATGGAAATGGATAAATATCAAAGAAATAAGTGATAATAACAATAATAATAATACAAAATTGCTGTTGAGATCCGAAATTCTAAAAAGGCAGCTATTTCATTACAAGACGTCATCACTCAAAGGTTATCCACCCTGTATGATTGACTAATATTTTAAAAATATTAAATCAGAATCGAAGATCAAACTCTTTCGGGATTTTTTCACATATTGATATTCTGAATTCCTTCATCGAAGTAAATTTCTCATGCATATATTTCAAATTCATATAAAAAATTTATACAAATATTTGAATGGATGAATCACCAGTTTGTTACAAAACTTTGGACACTTTCTCAATTTCCAGTTAGCTGAAACAGCAAAACTATTTATTAGATCTTTTTGTATAATATATTTCGAATATGTTTTTCGGATATCCTGAATGTTTTACGAAGGTTTCAAAATATACATTTTGAAATACGGCACATAAAACTGTTTCCTTTAAATGTCTAAACTTTTTTGTCGTAAGTAATAAATATTTCAACTACCACCATCAATACTTTCCAGTTACGTTTGTGAATTTTCTCAGGCTGCTTTCAAAGTCGTCCTTATTCCCAATTACCCCTTTTTGAAAAACCCTAAGCTCCTACAGAGCATAATGTGATTCCAGATGTTATACTGATGATTGGTTTTCTTCTTTCTAATCGTCTTCCTGTTCGTACTCTTGTTCCTCTTTAAGCTGTTACCACTTATCGTTAACTCTTGAGACTGCAACTGCAACGATTTTCATCTTCCCAACAGTGGGAATTTTCATCTAAACCTTTCACAGATCCAGAAAATTAAGAATAATCCACTGTTTGGCAGCACCTCTAGTTTAGCAGTTTGCCCACTGACTAAAATCAAAATCGCTCTAGTTTATCTATATCGCCTCGTAACGACAGTTTCATGCCATTGGCGTTACAAACGAACATCGCCAATAGCTCATTCCACTTATGTCTTTGTTTTCGGTCGAGCCAGTCCAGTATGGATGGGTGTTACATTTAGTAGCCACGAGAGCGGGCTCTGGGTGAACATTTGGAGTTGATTGGACTTCTTTGTCTTTCTATTGATGCTACAGTTTTCCTGGAGCCCACATCAAGGTTATTCTGTTGTATTCTAAAAGAATACTGAGTTCTTTTAGACATTTTTTCTTATATCAGCCTTGGTGTCCCTTCATGAGAGCCCTCAGCGGAGCTTGGCGATCAGTCCATATTTTGATTCGGGCATTACACACTTTTGTTATGTTTAATTCTTCCGCGCCCTAAAAGTTGCGTACATTTCTGGCTGGAATACAGTCTGATCTCTTCATTATATATTCTATATAGTACCAATCTTTATACCACATTCTCCCCACGTTTGTTCTATATGTCGTTTGTACATTAATTTCGATCTTGCTTTATTACCTTGAGAATAATGTTGAAGTACGTAGCAGTGATGTGATCCGTTGGTTTCATATCGAGAATATTACGTCCCATTATTTCCTTCATATTCTTGTGATTATATTTATTGCTCACGTTTTGTGGTCTTGGTAGTACCATTCTTGTTTCCTTAAGATTTTTATATCAGTCCTGGGTATGGTTTTTCCTTGATTTGAGGTGTATTTTTGGGTGGTTGTAGATGGATCTATCAGGGACTGCTCGACTAGTAACTTCCTCAGTTGTTTTGTTTTCATTAGTAATATCCCAAGGACAGATTTCGAAAGTTTGTTGCATGGAAACAGACCGACGCCGCAGCTTACTTGTTAGGTTCCACGTGGTTTTGACAGTAGCTTCTTTAAACTCTGTACCATCTTTCCTTCTTATGTTCACAGCCCAATCTTTTAAAATCGACGGCAATTGTTCCATTGTCCGATCTCCATCTAATTTTTCTTTCTATCATTTCATAAGTCGATAAACGCTTTCCTCACAAACTTTTACAGTGTTTTTGGTATATTTGCTTCTATAATTTCATTAATATTCTCGTCAGTATGAAGCTGCGTCCTCACCGAGTCGACACTATCGATCGAGATGGTCGTTCAACAAGTCGACAAAACTGCATCTGTCCACACCAGAGTTGGCAGAAATGATGTCGATCAGACTAATCAACATGTCTGACAAAAATTCATTAGGAATTTCCATAAGAACATCGTGCCTCATGTTTTTGTTTTTATAATTATTAGTTTTGGAATCCCATAGATTTGATTTTAATTTGTATGCCTCAATAAAAGCTATGACTTTGTCTTGTTCATGAAAACAATTTGACATGTCGATCGACACCATCGATTGCAACGTACACAACAAGTCGACGCTGTCGATCGACAGTGTCGACTCGGTGAGGACGCAGCTTTATGGCCAAAACGTAACATTTTGATATTAAATATTTGAAACGTCAAAATCGAAATAAATCAAAATGTATCCATGGAAACGTAAAAGAGTGGAAACAGCGCATGGGATCTGTTTTCAGTATAATAATGGTCGCGTTCATATCAACAAACTTGAACAGGTAGCGATTTTCAGAGTGACCCATTATTTCTTAATTCTGCTGAACGTTCTAATCCCTATATAACACCATAACCTAATTTTATTTGACATATGACTGCAATAATTATTCATTCATCTGCGATTTCAATTTGAAGGCCTCGGGCGTAAAAAATGGTAACTAACATTTTTGAAATTCTGAGATATAGCTTTTCAAAAGTTTATAAAATCATCTCTCAATAGTTCTAAGTTTTTGAAATGTATTTGGTAACTAGCATTATATCTTAAACATCTGATATGAAGACTGTAAATTAGAACAGATAACCGTTTACTGGTCCCACATACCATTGTTTCAACCATAATGTCAAGATGCAAAATTTTGTCAGATACCATTTTTTACACCCGAGCCCTTCATTTAGTTTAATAGCTCCCAGTGATGTTCATTCATTTTCAGGATACAAAGGTCTTAAATATCTTCGTAGCGTATTCCAATTCTGATGGGGAAAATGGCAACTGCTATCACAGCGCTCACATCAATCAGTTGACAACAGGCGTTCAGCAGGAAATTGATTATCGCTCCGGTAGCGCTACGTTGAGATGAACGCGACCATTGTTGTGATTGGTAGAGTTCAATCAAATGACCTCAAATTAACTGATTTAATTGGATTTTCAGTAGAATATTTTCCACAGTTATTGAGTTATATTGACTTGGTTTACCAAAGTATGTAAATAAATGTATGGTTAACAAACTCTCAAAAATTATGCAACGATACACACGCCTACGTTTTATTGAATAAGCGATTAAGGTTTCGATATTTTACGTCCCTTTATTTGTCAAATACTTTTATATTCTGGAAATAATCGATTAAAATCATTCCAAGGTTGTGAAAAAGCAAAGTGCGGCGTAATAATATAAGTAATATGTATTCAAACATCTTGTTAGTGTTGTATACGGGGTTGGGATAACGTATGAAACCAAGTAAATATCTTTTAAAGGAAAATAATGATATTTATGAAAATTTGCAGGTAAGTGCAATAGAACAAAATGCATCTAATGTACATTTTTTTGTTAATAATATACTTCCGGTTTAACCGGAAATGCCATCAACTTTAATTTAAATGGGACACCCTATATATTTTCAAAGATTTTGAAAGAGCTTGTTATTTTGAATTTATACATACTGAGTTTAGTTCAAAAAAATTTGTAAAAACGAGGAATATAGCACTTCAATCAACCTCCTTCGAGTTTTTTGCATTAGAGCAAAAAACTATTTGGATAAACTAATTCATGTTGTTTGTATGCATAGTAATAAATGAACGAGTACTGTTTAGTACGTCTTTTGTTCTTCAAGTGTCAAACTCTAATTGACGGAAAAAATTTTTTACAATTTAGAATGGTTCAATTATGTGAAAAAGAGCGTATTAAAATTTTAATGATCGGTTATGGTAATCGTGTTAGAACTCATGAGAAAAGGTGTCATATTTTTAATAATTTGCATACGAAGAGAAATCCTATATCACGCTCAACAGTAAGTAAAAAATTACAACGTTTTAATACAACTGGGGTGGTAAAAAATTTGCTAAAACGTGGAAGACCTCGGACTGCAACGAACGAAACTGTTAAACAAAATATTGCAATCGATTTAGAAGAATCACCTCAAACTTCCACCACAAATTTGGCCCTAAACCATGGTATCAGTCGACGTTCTGTAGGAAAGATATTAAAAAGTGAAAAGTATCATCCGTATAAGGTACAGTTGGTTCAAGAGTTGTCAGACGATGATTTTGACCGACGGCTGGAATTTGGCGAACGGCTAATGGACATCTGTAATGTTGACGACAATTTTGCTTCTAACATAGTTTTTTCCGATGAGGCAACTTTTTGTTTAAATGGAACAGTTAATCGCCATAACTCAAGGTATTGGTCAAATGAGAATCCTCATTGGATTCATGAAGCACATACCCAGTTTCCACAGAAGTTAAATGTTTGGATGGGAATTGTCGAAAATATGCTTATAGGCCCATTTTTTATCGACGGAAACTTGAATGGTGACAAGTATTTGGATCTACTAAATAACGAAATTATTCCTGCACTTCAACAGAATGGGCAATTACCACAAAATGTTTGGTTTCAAAAAGATGGAGCACCTCCCCACTATGATAGACGGGTTAGGGATTTTCTGGATGCGAATTTTCCAAATCGATGGATTGGACGTAGAGGATTCATAGAGTGGCCTGCTCGTTCTCCGGATCTTAGCCCGTTAGATTTTTTTCTTTGGGGTTATCTAAAATCACGTGTTTACGTTAGACGACCAACAAACTTACAGGAATTGAGACAAAGAATTGTTGATGAATGTGAACTAATACGTGGAGAAGTCTTGGAAAGAGTGACTCAAGAATTTGTTAATAGGATGGCATATTGTCAGCAAGCAAACGGCGAGCATTTTGAACATTTGAAGTAATTTTGTTTCTCATTATTCTAAAATAATGAAATGTACACCTATTGTACAACTAACAGTAAGTTATTCCTCGTTTTTACAAAATTTTTTTACACTAAACTCAGTATGTATGAATTCAAAATAACAAGCTCTTTAAAAATCTGTAAAAATATATAGGGTGTTCCATTTAAATGAAAGAAGTTGATGGCATTTCCGGTTAAACCGGAAGTATATTATTAACAAAAAAATGTACATCAGATGCATTTTGTTCCATTGCACTTACCTGCAAATTTTCAAAAATATCGTTCTTTTCGTTTAAAAGTTATTTACTTGGTTCGATACTTTATCCCAACCCCGTATGCTCTTTTAATTTACGGAATGTTCTTTATCTAGGCTATGAAACGTGATATTATAATGAAACGATAATAAGGCGCTAATTGGAAGAGCTTTAAATGTATATTATATGAACATTAATTTAGAAAAAAAGTTAATTTTCTGTTACATTAAGGATTCTATTAATAGCGTTGTTTGGTTATTATTATTAAATTAAATTGCAAATACTTATTCAATTATATAATATGGTGGTTTGACATGATATTGGATAAAAGTTTTAACAATACCTCCTTTTGTGTCGTCCGTTTCTATGGGTTGCTTCAACGCTGTTATATCCCTGAATGTTAACAAAAACAGCACAACCAAATCTCGTTCGTTTTTTATCGGCGAAATCTGAAGTAGCAGCCATAGTGGAGTTTCTATAAACAAAAATAAACGAATTATTGAAGACATTTGAGGATTATAAAAAATAGCAGTCTATAAATACAAGTAAATGCTGTTTTAAATTGAAAAGCAAATCTAAAAAATGTTTTTATTTATACGAATTAAATTATCGATAGCATATAGTTTTTATAAAATAGATATTAAAGCTTGAGATACTGAAGAACTAAAAAATGTAATCTAAATAAATTTAAAAATAAATCCATGGAAAAGAAGAGTTTTAACACTACGATATAAAGAGCATTAGCGACAAAATTGTTATGGATGGATTGTGAATTTTGAGAATGGTAAGGGCAGGAGATGAATCTGTAATCGATGTAACACTGCTAGAGAGATTGAATTTCTGACAATCTCTCATGAATAAACGATGACTGAGGAACACAAAAATACGCAGGAATAAAAACAAAGCATCATACGACTCTCAGAAATGTCATCAACAAAGGATGCAAAAGTGCAAAAAAAAATATATTGAGCGACTTAATATGAAGTAAGACGCTTATAATGGTCCAAAGTTATTGGGAATAATGAGATAAACGATGGAAGGATTGGAAGTTGCAGATGATCAAAAAATCTAGTCAAAGAAATAAGAAGCAGACAATAAGAAAAAAGGTTAGAATTTGACAGGATCTGATCTGAGCAAAAAAGGCGTATGGAATCTATAGAACAGTTTACCTTACATCTTATGGTTTAATAATTTAAATGAGCTTTATCTACAAAAGGTGGGAATGTGAAAAGTTATTCATATTGACTAATAGATGTACAGAGTTATTCATTATATCCTCCTCTTTATCCCAGCAGTTATTCGTTATCAATAAAGAAATGGAAGATGTAAGAGACGTCAACAATGTGGCTCTTAACATTAAGATGGGAAGTGTTCGGATGGGGGAGGTAACTGAGTTCGCATATCTAGGACCGATGAGTTATCTAGGAGTAATACAAATTAGCCAAAGGGAAAGGATAATTTTATCAACGATAATCATTTCTGGAAACTAACATAGTTTTGACAGATTTGTTAAGGCTTTGCGTGTGGAGTATTGCATTGTCCGTAAAACATGTGTATGCGGTTCTGCTTGAAGAGTGGATCTTTCCCTGGACATTTCATTAACGGACGGAACCTTTGGCGGCAACGTTTGTGTGATTATATACACTGCCTCATTTGTAGTGCTACAATCGGATGTTTGGGTAAAATTTATAATTGAGCTGGGGAGATCCATGATAGATTGAATAACGATGTGGAAGGAACAGTTGAAGATCACGATTTTATGGGTAAACAATGAAATGCAAGCTGAGGCATGAATTTTCAGCTAAACTGAAATTATTTAAGGTAACTTAAAAAAGTGTTTTCAATACCTAAAATCTACAGCTATAACTAACTTATAATATTACTTTAGTTCTATTATATACTCCCTTTAAATGAAGAGACTACGATATTTGAGAATATTTGCTAAATGCTACTACACACTGGAAGCTTAACAAGCACGCTGTAGATGATTTTGTGTAAAATAATATGCAGTTAATATTGAACTGAAGGTGTGCAGTTTTTTTGAAGCAGCTGTGTGTGCTGGAATATGTCTAACAACTTGATAAAGTGAATTTAGTTACTTTAACTTTCCATTCAAATACTATAATTATAATTGTATGTGGTAAATCAACAATCAGCTATCTAAAAATATACAATTATGAAAATGTTAATAACAAGGTTAAACAAAATAATGTAAATGGGAATTTTTTCTACCCCCTGTCGAACATAAAACTATAAAATAATGTACATTTATTTTGTGACTTATTTGAATTTCTATTCTTATTGTATTATCATTTCATCATTTATATAATTGGATTTTTAAATTTGTTATATATTGAGACTCGTTCACGAACTTCAAACTTTTTTTCGAAATCTCTTTTAAATTGATTTAAAAAATATAATCCAAAAATATTTGTCTGGTGTGAAAACTGAGAACAATATTTATTTGAATCATCTTGAACTTCAATTATTCTATCAATAACTTCATCTTCGCCTTGAGTCTTATAGTCTACAAATGAAAAAACCATTTTCCACGGTGCGAGTTGACGCTGCAACTCGAAAAAGTTGCATGCAAAGTGGCGCAACAAATCGCTGTGATTTGTCGCAACGTGGAAAATATACTTTACTAATATTTCATGTTAACTAAAATAAGTGAACAAAGACCAAAGATCTTATTTTTCAATGTTGCATCCTTTTAAAAATTTCCCATCCAGTTGTTTCTTATCTTTTAATTCGAAAGGCGAAATCGTGTTCAGAAATTAAAGATTATTTTTTCTTATTCTAGTTTATTGACAATTCTCTGGCAACTTATTTTTTATTTTTGACATCATCAATCAGAGCAAATAAAAAATGATGTCAATAGACAGTTTGATTAAAATATAAAAAATTCTTATAAATATATAAATTCATCAGGAACAAGCACCAACATTTATTACACAATAAAATTCGCAAATAGCGACATAGAAATAAAAAAAATCTTATGTACCTAATACAAAATTACAAATATTGTAATCATTACTTTTTGTTCTGCTCTAGGATTCCATTTTTTTGATAAATGCAATTATTTAGTATTGTTTTTAATTATAATACGAATTCTTATGTTTGTAGTAACTGGTATAATGTTTAACGATTTTAAATAGTTGTTAATGTTTTTCATTTTCATATTGTAAGGATTTGTTTCATTTTATATATATATATATTTGTACATTTTTGACGAATTACAAATATTTTATGTATCTAATGTAGTAGAAGCTATTCTCAATTGAATACTAGAACGTACCGTATATAGCAAAACAACATCGTTTTTTGAAATAGTTTTCCAACAATGTTCATTTTTATGAGTCTTCGTACCAAACACTCCATCTATAAATAAAAAAGCTATGAAGGTAGTAATTCGGGCGACACCTGTATATGCAATACTCCTTTGTTTTAAGACCGTTTTTCGGCAAGTCTTTATCAGCGCTACATGAAAGTGCCGACGACGGGTGAACTTACTATTCATTATCTATGGCCTCACGGCCCCCTAAGGCCCATTCCATACGGACTGTTTAAACGCGGCAGTTTGTACGCCGTAACTACGCCGTTTTTTTTGCCAACTATATGAACCATTAAAAAGCTAGCTGTTTACTAGCCGTAAAACTGTTTGTAAAACGCGTGCCACTTTATACGGGCAGTTTTGGTGCTGTCAGACCGCTCGTTGACAGCCAATGTGTAATCACTTTAAGATAAGATAAGATAAGATAAAATAAGATAATGCCTCCAACAGTAAACTACGACCTGCCTTATACCATCCCAATTCCAAATAGAGATGAATGGGTCCTCCGTAAGGATGAACTATTAAGAGCAGACAGCTGTTGGTACACAGACGGTTCAAAAACTCCCTCAGGCTCTGGTGCAGGTGTACACGGACGCAGACCTAGGACAGAAATTTCAACCTCTCTAGGATCCTATGCAACTGTATTTCAGGCGGAAATTTACACCATAATTTCATGTGTGGAGAGATTGAAGCAAGCCAATCTCATACATAGATCAATAAAAAAAATTTCGGACAGCCAAGCGGCTCTGAAAGCACTTAACTCTCACCGTGTAACGTCGAAATTGGTTTTAGACTGCCAAATAAGACTCTCCTCAATAGAAGAACTCAATAAAGTATTGCTGGTCTGGAACCCTGGCCATTCTGGCATGGACGGAAACGAGAAGGCAGACTCTCTTGCAAGGGAGGGTGCCGCACGTGTTTCTATCGGACCAGAACCTACAATTGGCATCGCAATAAGTTTTGCCAAACAAACACTGAATACCTTTACGGCAAGAAGAGCTTTAGACTTCTGGCATAATTTACCTGTATTGGTTCATTCAAAGGCTTTCATACATCTTTCGAGGAATGTCTCCAAACAAATGTTAGACTATATCAGGCATGACCTACGTTGTCTAACAGGCCACTGTCATCTGAATCATCATATACTAAAACTTGGACTGTCGGAAGATCCGACCTGCCGTCGTTGTCTAGAAAATGATGAAAAAGCAGAGCAGATAATTTGTGCCTGCCCAGCCGCGGCACTCACCATAAAGCTAACCTAGCCCCTAACCTAACCCCTAATCTGCGGCCGGTTGTAACGCTAAATGCGACCTGCGATAGATGGACAAAAAATCATCAGGCTATGTAATAAAAGTTTTACTTTAAATTATGCAACTACATTCATACACTATTTTTAACAAATATCTTCACATAATGATGAACTTAAATTTATCTCGCTAATGATTAAAAGCGTAGTAAATGTAAACTGACAACTAATGAAAGGACCTGTCATAAAAGTTTTTGTCTCTAATGATCCCTTGTTGAACAAACCAGTTTTAACAAACAGTTTTTTGGTGACATGGGATCATATTCCACCGATTAGTGTTGCTAACTTTAGAAATTCCATTAATCCATGTAAGCTAACGTAGAGTTGAGAATATTTAATTGTCATTTGCTGCCGAAAACAGGAGGACGATTAGGAGCTATTCTTGACAATTTCAAATTAAAAGTTAATTAACAGTATTCGTTGACGTTATATTTGATGTTTTGTATCGGTTGGACCTATAAGTCGACATCTCGGAAGTATATTAAAAATTATTCGTTTTATAACTTCAGGAAAAAAATGCTTCTAATAATACAAAACAGATATTACCAAAGTTTTAATTAAATAGTCGACATGTTAAACCCGACTATTGGAAGTAGTTTAGTTAACCACTTTCGGATTAGAAACTTATAGCGATAAGGTGTTCAGATAAAGTGCAAAAACTAAGTTAATCGAAGTGAAAAAGTCCACAAAGCCGAGGACCAATAATCGCCGTGATCTGCTAGACTACGTTTAGGCCATAAGCCTATAATCTTCCAATTCGAAAGTGGTGAAATAATAGCGGCCTTACTATAATTGTTATGTAGGAACTATAAAATACATACCGTCTATTGAATAAACCACTCTCACGTGATATATTTTAATGTATTTTATGGAAATTTATTGTGATGTTCAGAGGATAGTGTGTGTGGTCGTATCCCATTTTGCTCTGAAGCTTATTAGTGCAGGGCATAGTGGCGTATTTTCTGCTAAAAAGTAGGAAAAATTGGTGAAGCGCACCATTTGTCTCTCACTTACTAATGTCATACAGAGAACTGTGAGTTATATGGCAATACTACGCTCCTTAAATTGTATGTAATGAGTGTCAGGACTCTTTTAATTCAAAATAGTCTAAAGAATATAAAAAAATAATTCATTACAAATAAAATGTCTTTTTTAATTTTTCGTTTTTACAAAATAAAGCCAAATGAAAGAAGAAAGTGTCATCTTTAGATTTATTTAAAAAAAATTATTACAAAATTTTTGCAAACGAATGCGCCCCTATTCCCTGCACTAAATGATCGCTTAATACTATTTGAATGTATTGTTTTGTTAGAGTATGTGGCATACGTCCACGACTACACAAAAACATAGAGTATGGATTTACAATGTCAAAACCAAGATGTAAATGTAACTTTATTTGAAAAGGGGAGTTTTATTCAGTAATATTACTGATACCGCTCTCACCGCGTGTAAGTATCTCTCTCATGAAATTCAAATAAAGGTATAGTGTTTGACGGAACAAAATTTCAAGTGGGTTGGGAAAAAAATATGCTTGGCTGACATTTGAGGAGTGATTTTAACGGAATGATTGATGAGAGATACTAGAGAGAGAAAATGGGATCCAAGCACAGTTACCAGACTTGGAAAACATGCTGTTTAATGGTACACAGACGGCTCAAAAGCAATAAAAGGAAGTGGGACAGGAGTGTACGGAGCAGGAATCAAAAACTCTGAAAGCTTGGGATAAACCACAAGTATCTTTCAAGTGAAAATTCACGCCATAGGGAAGTGTGCCTAGTTATATTGATAAAGGATATAGAAAGCGAAGGATTATTATCATTTCGGATAGTCCAGCTGCCATTAAAGCACTGAGTTCTTGTGAAATCAGTTCCAGGTATGGTAATGTCTAGGCAAACTCAATGAACTAGGCGAGAACAATATCTTCACCTTACTGTGGATTCTAGGACACACTGGAATAAAAGGAAATGAAATAGAGGATGAACTAGCAAAGAGTGAAATATAGCAACCTTTTGGGGGCTTTGCGATATCCGCTCCAATGTAACATTGGAAGAAATAGACAAAGCCGAGAAAAACGGACTAAAAATATTGGAGGAAGAAGAATGTAAATTCTGTGGTATAGAAGAAGAAACCTTTCTCCACATACTTGTGGATTGTACAACAATTCAGAACCCTAGGAGACAACTGGATAGAAGAGGGTCACTTAGCTAAACTAAAGCATGGTGAAGGAGCTAATTGATTGGTTCGGTACCATAAGTCAGAGGCTTAGAGTCCTCGGCCTCTCAGCCTTTAGGCTTTTTGTGCTCCTGCTTGTGCCGTTTATGTGAAAATACCAGAAGCCCCTATCAGGCTCTTCACTAGGTCCCTCTTGGAGAAATCCTCCCTTGGATGCTCTAGTCCTAGGAGTCTATATCTCCAATGAGATAATCCTTCACAATCGAAGATAATCTGAGAGGCTGTTTCCTCCTCTTCCTTGCACAACCGACAGAATCTCCACCAGTACTCCCTAAACGAGCTACTAGTCTTTGAGACTTTCCTTAAAAGCTGAGTAGAAGAAAAGGAATACAATTAGGTTTCAGTGAATCGTCACCCCAATATACATACATACGTACACAAACTACAGATACTAAATGAGATTTTAAGTCCATCTATCTTGGTTTACTTTTATCCAAAAATTCATCCTAAGGAAGGTAGCGCCTTTTGAAAACGTCAGTTTTTTATGCTTTTCTCAAAAAACCGCTACTCACAAACTTGAAACTTGGTACATTTCATAGCTCTGATGTGATATATTGTTTACTACAAAACCACGTTTTGCCATCACAAGCGATCTGCGAGCGAGGTGGGCTTGGTTGAATTTATGTGTTCAATTTTCAGACAAAACTAACAGTTTTTTTTGGAATAGACTAACTATTGGTCTTCTGTCAGTGGTTCGGTGGCATCACATATAACAATAGTCACTATTAGGACGCGTTATATCAAACAACTAAACTCGGTTTAATGATAACTGATGTTTAGACTGATTTAATTGATAGATAACAAATACATCAATCTTATACAGTCTGTACATCAGTTATGATTAAACCGAGTTTAGATCTCTTACCAAATAAAAACAATAATAAAATTACGTTCAAATACACTCCGTTTGCATTACAACATTTATTTCAAGAAATTATTGTTTTTATATAACAATCCGCAATGTTATTTACTTTAGAAACAACACATGAAACTAAATGTTTCTAAAAATTTTTTTTAATACTGAATACTAATCTAGAGCAATCTAATTAAAAAATACTTGACAAGATCGATTAGTGTACACAGACAGGTCTAAAGTGATCTCGAGTATGCTTAAAAAGTTCAACTAGTTGAGAAGCTTTTAAGTGCTATTATCAACTGAATGAAGTCTTGAGAACTCGATCTGCATAAATCGGTCGGAACAATTGAGTTTTCCGTTCTCATTAGCGAAATAAATGAAGCGATGATGGTGGCTAAAATGTAACCCTTTGAAAACATTAAAAAATATATAAAGGATCCATTTACAAAAAACAAGACAATCAACCAGTCTTGGGACTCAGAATACAACAATAATTTAATTCAAACTTATCCAGTATCTATACTTAAGGCCGGGACATACTAAACCGCACCGTGTCGTATCCCAGTGTCGGCCAAGTGTCGTGAAAGGAGATCACAATGGTCAAGTGCTCGGAAGTGACACGATGATGTCTGAACAGATTATTATTATTACATAGCTTTGTGCTTTTCTTCCACCGAGTGATGATCAACACACTGTTCAATTTTTTGTGTTCTGTACTTTATAAACTAAATATAAATTGAATGTAGAAGGTTTATTTTCATATTTTGTTCAGAAAAAACATGTTCTTAATATTTTAGTCTTTGTTGTCATATACTATTATCAGATCAGTTAAAGTCAATTGGTACCCTAAGCACATTATTTTGCCACTTCCTCTCACTTATATTTTTTTTATATGTAATAGGAACACATTTTATTTAAAAAAAAAATTAAGTTCAAACTGCCGATAAATGTTCTCTCTTACACTACAGCTTTCCTACAGTGCTCTTATACACACTTATTTACAATTTTTTAGATCACCTGGTAGACAGAAAGTCCCAAAAATGTTTGGAAGAATGGGTAAGTAGAAAAAAGGATATAGGAATTTGAGAACATTCCATTAGCTTTGTAAGGAAATTTGAGAGAACAAAATATTATCTAGTGATACCGATGGATATGGATACATTTTTTCTATCGTATACTCAAAACAGAATATCAAAAATGTCGTGATCACGTCACTTTTTAAAATACCTGATATTATAAAATTAAGATATAATTTCACAACATGATTCTAAAAGTCCAATTGATCGGTTGTTCTCCAGAACAATATGACAGACCTGTCAAAGTGATGTGTCCGCTGGGTGAAGTGTCAGAGTAGCTTTTCTTTAAGACTCCTATAAGCTATTGTAATTAGCTAATCTCCAAGCAACGATATACAGAGATTTAAAATTTTAATTCACCGTCATTTTTTGTCCAAAGTGAATTCGTCAAAAATAATTTTTATTCCGTGCATATTTTCTATGTTTTAATAGTTATTCTGCTATTCGGAGCAGAGACGAATCAAACAAGTTAGAGATCATTAAAACTCTTCTTAAGTTATAAGTTAGTTTTTAAATAACCTAACTTTATTTTATATATTAAAATATTTGAATTGTGAATGAAAAAATTTTGAATGAAAAATAGTATACACTCCACGGGCCGAAAGTTGCATTTTCGGCCCTTGGAGTGTAATATACTATTTACTCCCATGTTATACATATGATTTTTCCGCCTCCCTCAAATAACAACATTTTTAAATAATTTATTTATGAAACTAACAAACAAACTAAAACTATGAAAAATAGGTACAGTATAACTGTCAATGGACCATAGCATGCTATATAATAGTTCTGTCCAAAATTCGAAAACTGGATGTATCTATGAATTGGAGTCAAATTGTTAATGTAAAAATCGTTAAATTAAAATAACAATTCACTGATTTCTACCATTTAGCAAAATACAGGGTGTTCTATGAATAAACGGTAGAATTTATACTTATATAATATTATATAGCATAGGTCGTCAATGCCGTATAAGTTATTTTATTGATTGACGTACCATGACGTCACTTTTACTTTTCCTCCCTAGGGATTAAAAGTACTTTTCCTCTCTAGGGAGGAAAAGTACGATTTTGCTCCCTACAATAAGGCCAGGAAATGTATACTTTGGATAGAGGTAGGCGGAAAAACTAATTTGTGGATAGGTATTTAATAGTAAAAGTTTTTTTATGTTAACTTTTGGGTAGTAGAAAAAATAGTGTACCTCACATATGCGTAATGGATATTTACGATATAAGTGTCGTAAAGATTCATATTACGAAATGAGATGGGAAATTTGTCCCATTGAATATCGTAATATGAATTTACGATACGAATATAGTACATTAATTTACCTACTAACAATAATATTAATTATTCACTCAAAATTAGTCAATATTCCTGAAATTAATGATATTAGATCATGTAACAAGCAAGCGTTGCGCTCATTGTTGATTTATTTTGCGAACTGTCAATTTTGACGCGTTCACTTTAGTTTGGTATAATTGTATCGACATTAGTTCCGACTATGAAAGTGTGAATACTGATATAGAACTTGCTGCAAATAACGCAATACAAACCCTAGTACCCGCTAAATCCCGCAATAGTTACGAAAAACCGCAAACTGTCAACTTTGATACGTTCATTCCAATTAATTTTACTTTACCGCACTAGTGCGGTAAAGTATCTCATTACGAAACTCATATCAGTATCGTAATGTTTGATATTATATACTGGTAGTAGGTAAAGTGACATTTCCTACAACCACTATGCAAAACACGCTTTTCTACACAAATTTTTATACGCAAAGCAGGTCTTTTCTTAATTCTTTTGATAACCGTTGGAAAAGTGATGCAAAAAGTACACGCTATGGCACTTTTTCGCACCGAAATGTCAAACAAAGCTACCTATGACCTGTCAACTTTTTTTGACAATTCAACATATTTATTATACTTAGTGAATTTCTGGATGTAAAAATTTTAAATTTAAACCAAAAATAAGTAAACTATTGTTCACTATTAAACAGACTCAACTGATTTTTCTATATTAAATTTTTATTTTGTATTTTCTTTCTGTTCAAAGTTTTAATGAAATACCCATATAAATTTCTGTTTTTATTTCATTAATAAATGTGGTTGTAGAAAAAATATTGTGTACAACTTGTACGCAAATCACTTTTCTCACTTCTGCGCTCGTGAAAAGTGACGCTTTGCGCACTAGTTGTACAAACTACTATTTTTTAAGACCGACCAGTAAATGTACACTTTCTGGACAATTTTTCGTCCAGAAAATAACGTTTTGCCGATCAAGACCGGAAAATGAACCTGTTGTTTAAATACTGATTACATGATGATGTACGTGAGTGAGAATTGAAAAAGAGAAGAAAGTTAAAAATAAACTTATGTATTCTTTTACATCCGTCTTAGAGATCATTTATCCCAGTTTAAGACACGCTGAGTTCAAGAGTCTAACAAGAAGTTGCATAACTCAAAGTTCTTTCTTCATGTTTCCAGTAGTTGCATTAATACGTTCACAAAACAACTACTTTATATTAGACATCGGGTGAAAAATGTAGATGTAGACGGGAAGTAGTCTTGGAGGAATAATTTATTCAAAAACAAACACATTAAAACTAAGACTGAATCGAAATTTCAAAGTACCATTATAATATGTTACACAAACACAACAATAAATATTCCTAACAATTAACGTCTTGGAACGAAGTTCTTTAACAAGTTTTCGCGACTGTATTTGACTGGCAGAAATAGTAACGTAAGGAACAAGCCTTATGCCTAAACTGTGACAATTAGTAGATAAAGTGTGTACATAAAGTAACGTGACATGCTAATATTTCGATTTCCGTTAGATTTACAAAAAAAGTTAAAAACTTATTAACATATTTTTTTAAATAGTACACCATGTATATATTTTCGGTTTTTCATAATCTATTAAATTACAAATATAACCGCCAAGACCGCATAATTCTACCTTTAATAATTCCAAAATTACATTGGTTTGAATCTAATAGTATATTACGTAACGAGAGTTGTAAGTAACCAATTACGCACGAAGTGAAAAAGTTTAAGCACGAAGCCGCGCAGCACAAGTGCGTAATGGGATTACAACTCGTGTAACGTACTATACTTTTCCTACGCCCATCTATTTTCTTCTGAGAGCTCATAATTTCATGTTTTTCGATCACTACTAACAGACATATTCGTAGGTAAAGTTGGGAAAATGTTCGGATACTATAATCTGTAAATTGACAGCATAAATGAGATGACGTTTATTCCCATATCATGAAAAAGCGAATAATTTGTTTTTGAAATTGTATAATGTGTTGCCGACATTAAGGGGCATCACTCTTTTAATCTAAAATGTATTTCACTAATGCTAAGAGGTTTTATGTTTTTCAATTGATTAAAAGTACCTATGTAAATAAACCAAATAAAGTAGTACGTAAATAAAAATTTAATTGCAATTTGATTCAACAAAGAAATTTAGGTTTTCCTATCTAAAAGCACGTGTATATTATGAGATTTTCATTACGTGCAGGTTATTGTAAAATGTCACTTACAAGGAATGTCTATATACAGTGCGATTTTTGGACGTTTACGGACATGGGCGTAGAAAAGATTATTAAAAAATTGTTTATGTCAAAAAAGAATAGTAGGGTTTTCTGTCATTAATATTAATTAATAAAGTTCAAAAATTCCAAGTTTCCGGACAAAATTTCAGGTTTTCTGCTAAAAATTTCAGGCTTCCCGTTAAGAATTTCAAGGTTCCCGCTCAAATTTCAGGTTTCCCGCCAAAATTTTAGGTTTCCCGCCAAAATTTTCAAGTTTACCGCTGAAATTCCAGGTTTCCCGCCAAAACTTGAAATTTTTGGTTACCTTACTTTATGGACACAATGTATAATTATTGGAGTGAGGCGTAGAAAAACTGTACTTGAATGTATAATGTGGTGACATTTGTGACACATACATAAACTTGAAAATTAGTGAAGACTGCATATCGATATCGTTTTCGAATTATAAACTGTTAATATCTAATGAGACAAGAATATTAAATCAAAAAACCATTAGTTTCCGTTGGGAAATATAGAAATTATTTCCTATAGGTGCAAGAAAACTTTTAATAAGACCATGTGCATGTTTAATTTCAGCGTAAACGAGCTCAAGGAATATTTTTTTGTTCTCGTCGTCATTCGGAGATTAAGCAGCTCCTACTACGTCGTCAGACGAGGTTGGCGAGATGCTTTTCGAGTCCCATCTGAAAGTTTAATAACCCATACCTAAGCCGCCGAGGACTAAATGTGAAGTTAGGTCATTCAATTTAACGAAAGCTTGTTTAACTAAGCACATTAAATACGTGATAGTGTCAAAGCCGTTAAAATCTCGGAAAGCTTCAGGTTACGTGATGACTTTATTCTTGAAAATTTTCCAAATATCTCCTTTCTTAATCTGTTTTCGTTATGTTACTTATTAAAGAAGTAGCTTGATGCAAAATATTAATAAATTTTTTGTCTACGAATATCTAGTTTTCATATACAGTGCTATTCAAAAGTCCCCTTCCCCCCCTCGTATCTTTTGAACGGCTACACTTACATTAATAAAATTTGGAGGGTGGAAATAAAGTGTTGTAAACTTCTCTACGAATGGTAACAGGTGACGTAATAGTAATAGATGACGTCACAGTGCCACTCTGGCCAATAATTTTAAATAGGACCTTATGGCAAGTGATATCTCGTTTGAAAGGCATTAAATAAATACCAAAATTATTATTTCACATTTAAATACTGAAGATTTTTCAGTCCGCCCCTGGTTAATTGTCAAAAAAATTGACGTTTTTAATTTAATAGTATTTGTTGCTTTGCAAAGTTTTTCTAAATAGCTTAAATATTTAATTTCATTATTGTTTAACGAGACGTTTAAGAGTTTACATAGGTACGTACTCAAGCCGACAAAGTAGCAGCTATCTTAATAATTGGTGAATCTGGAAAGAATCTCCATGAAGCGGAACGTTTATTTAATGAGAGATACCCAGATCGCCCTATCTCGAGAACTTATTTGAGGGAGCTTCTTCACAAGTTTGAAGCAACAGATAGTGTTCAAGAAGCCAAACGATCTGGTCCACCAACATTTAGTGATGATAAAAAAATTGATATAGTTGCTGAAATGGTAGTGAACCCTACTTCCTCTTCAACTAAGGTTGCGTCTATCTGTGGAGTAAGTAAAAGTACAGTACAGAGAGTGTTAGCTAAAAATAAATTTCATCCATACAAGTTAAAAATGGTGCACCACCTTTCGGATGACGACCCCGACAGAAGACTCGAATTCTGTGAATGTATGACAAATAAAATTAGTCAAAACCCACATTACACAAAAACAATTTGTTTTAGTGACGAAAGTACTTTTTGCCTCAATGGAAATGTGAATACACAAAATGTAAGGTATTGGAGTGACACAAATCCTCACACCTTTCGTGAACAACATACCCAATTTCCAGAAAAAGTCAATGTTTGGGCAGGTATTTTGGGAAACTACATAGTTGGTCCTGTTTTTCCAAATTTAAATTTAAGCGGTGAAGTGTATCTGGAGATGTTACAAAATGCAATTGAGCCGTTAATTCTTGAAATTCTGGAAGATAGTCCAGATGAAGTCGGTCATCTGGAAATAACATTTCAACAAGATGGTGCTCCTGCACATTATTATGGTGCAGTAAGACGTTACCTGGATGAAGAATATCGAGGTAAATGGATCTTCCGGCGAGGTCCTATAGAATGGCCACCTCGGTCACCAGATCTGATACCAATAGATTTTTTTCTATGGGGGTACTTGAAATCCAAGGTTTATACTACGGCACCAGATAGCATTGGCGTTTTGGAAGAAAGAATTATTGAAGAATGCAATTTCAGCTGACACATTCGAACGAGTACGACAAGAGTTTACTAATACGATGTATTACTGTTAGGAAGTAGACGGAGCACATTTCGAACAGTTGCTATAAGAATCCATTGTTGATATTTGATTAATTAAATTTAAAAAAAATAATTTCAAGAATTTTGGTATTTATTTAATTTATCCGTCAAAATTAGTTTAAACCCAAACAAAATTAATATGGCTATGTAGCCAATGTCAATGCCTTGCAAACAAGAAATAACTTGCCATAAGGTCCTATTTAAAATTATTGGCCATAGTGGCACTGTGACGTCATCTATCACTATTACGTCACCTGTTACCATTCGTAGAGAAGTTTACAAAACTTTATTTTCACCCTCAAAATTTCGTTAATGTAAGTGTAGCCGTTCAAAAGATACGAGGGGGGGAGGGGACTTTTGAATAGCACTGTATACAGGACGAGAAATATTAATACAATTTTAGTTATTATTTACCGTACTAATTCACCAAGCGCATATTACCCTCTTTGCCATCCGAATACTTTCTCATTTTAACTTCGCCCCTCTCGTACGTTTCTCGACATTCACTCCTGTATTTGCCAAACTGTACCTCGGTTCATAGTATGTTGAAAGTAAACAAATATGCTGAAAAAACGGGAATGTCAGCTGTGTTTTGATTTTGGTTCTGGAAAAAGAATTATAATTACATAAATCAATAAGTGATCGTGAACTCCTTAAAATGAATTTTAGTCAGCAAAATTCACTGCAGCTATCTCCAATAGTCTTATTATTTAACGTTTGAATTACAGTTAATTGTAGATGGAGAAGGATTGTATCAAGCTTAGAGCATATTATCACTCTAAATATTTTGAAGAGATTGAAAATCTTCATATATAATACCACGAGAGTGAAAATTTTGTCATCAAAATTTTTCGATTGTCATGCAAGTTTGTTGCTTGGCAATTTTGCGAATAACATTTTTAACAAAACCACGAGCCGTTAGGCGAGTGGTTTTGGATTAAATGTCATGAGCAAAATTACCTAAAAGCAACAAACTTGAATACGACAAGAGAAAAAATTTACCTTACAAAATTTTTAATTGAGTGTTATTCGACATGACTATTTCACGAGAGAGAATTTTATACACATAGATTTGATATATCAAACGTCAAAAAATTGCCGCGACAAGACAAAAAATTCCAGTTCAAAACCTTCAAATTTTGTCAGTAATCAATTTACTCTAGTGAAATAGTCCAGTTAATACAAACAAAATGACCCTGTTTCCATTTAATGTAAATTAATTGCTTAAAGTTCTCCAGTGAAGATTGAAGGGTGTCTTGGATGAAAATCTAAGCTAAAAAAATCACATAAGTTCCTTCGAAAGCTGGTGCAGCTCTTCAAATGCGTCGCAGCTAAATTAAAAAGGCATGTACCTTGAATCAAAGATAGTCCAAATGGCATATCTCATGGTGATAAACTCACCAGCGCTAAGAAGCACTTTCAGATATTTCCAGAACTTTGCATTGAACTTGTGCGCCTTTTTACTCGCATCCGGATAGCACAAATTTATTTACGAGAAGTATCGGAATGTGACTGCCAATGAACCACTGACAAGAATATATATACGTATATAGGGTTGTTAATAATCATTGAGACCTAAGAGATCTATTGTGCCTCCTTCCTTCTACTTATTTTCTGAGGAAAGTCTCAGCTCCTTTATACCTTTTTCTCAGAGGAATTTTAGAATATCTGCAGACTTCAACTTATGTAGGTGTCCAGTAGTCTCCTAGGTGTTGTGTCCTAGGATTCTGGATTGCTATGCAATCTGCATCTTGTGGATGGAGGTTTCTTCCTCCATTCCATTTCATTAGAATGTATCGTCAGAATAATTTGTACGGTGGCAATGCTGTTCTCGCCCATTTCATTGGGCTTCTCCAGGCATTCCCATACCATTTTGGAGCTGTGCCAGTGCTTTAATTAGCTGCTTGTTGCTGACATGATGATAAACCTTTGCCCCCTCTGTCTTTTATAAATACTGAACTGGCACACTTTCCTTTGGCAAGAACCAACAAAAACTTTTAAAGAAATAAAGAAACCGAGGTTAAAAAAGAAAGTATTTGTGAGCACAAGTTTTTGTAGTTAGTTGTTTCAGAAGGAAATTTGTGGCGTTCTATTAATGAATTCATAGTTTCGAACAAAAATGTTGTCGGTATATCATTTTTGAAAACCTTGTGAGAGATTTGGGGTGTATTTAGTCGGATGTAGAATAAAACTTACTTACAAGTTACTTTTATATTTTAATCTATCACAACCCATGTCTGCAAAACTGGCCGACTCGACGGGACAGGATATAAAGGCAGCGATAAGGAAGTACCGAAAAAAGTGCTGAGAGTTCTTAAATTGCAAAGCGATGGATGTCGAATGAGAAGGTCAAGTATAAAATCCTACTGAAAAAATCATTACACACAGTTTTATCTACCATCTACAACAATTTTATAGGGATTCTGAAAATAAAAGTGATGTTCTAAAAAAATTACCACAGGAAAGTTCATAATACCCTTGGAAACAGCTTGTGGGATATATTAACAAATTATATAACCTTAATTAGGGGTCGTTAAGCTAGGCTAGATTGTTATTGAGTTTTGAAGTGCTTTAGTGTGTAATAAGAAAACCCAAGACTAGCTTAAAACAGCGTTGAATTCTTTGATAAGACAGTTATAATTTTTTGTTAGTCTCAGTCCTGGAGTATGAAATTGCAACTAGATTCGTTTTCCGTTTTTGTAACTTTTGCTTTATCGGATTTTTTGTCTGTTTTTGTAAAGGCCATCTGCTATCTTATTTCCTCTGATTCGTACATCGGTTTTTTTTCTTGTCGTGACCCAAACATGATGATCAAAAAATCGATGATAGTAGTGCAGAGAATACAATAAAAACGTGTTTTTATGTTACATAGATTTCGAAAAAGCGTTTGACCGAGTTGTTAACTTACTAATGCACTGGAAAAAAACCTAAATTTTAAAGACACTATCAAGCTGTATGCCATAAACACAATTATTAAATGTACTCACAAGTAATATTTCAAGAGGCAAAAAGTGAAAAAACGCAATGTGTGAACATTGGAGGGAAATTCAATAATAACAAGATTTACAGACAACACAACAATATTGACAGAGAATATAAGAGTCCAGCAATCCCTTTCAAAAAACATTAATGAAGAAAGATAAAAAATGGGAGTAACAATCAACATAAACGGTCATCTTTAAAAATCCTATTGGCAATACTTCACTCACAGACAGGTGAGCAATTGGGTAAGGTTGAAAAATACCTTAGAGCTGCCAAACTTTAAGATGATCAGATAAGAAGAGAAGTAGCACAGAAGGAATTTGTAAAATACTAATACTAATAAAAAATTGAGGTTGGTAATCAGATTCAGATTCTTGAACTGGTATGTATTGTCTCAGGTGCTAAATGAGATAAAAACTAAGCAATTGAAAGCGCAATTCATAACAACAGTAGCAATGTAGCTTTGCAACAGTATACTTTAAATTCCTTGGACTGCTAGAGTCAAAGAAAACAGCAGGAAAGAACCAGGGCAAAGGACAAAGGAAAAAAAAAATTTGCTGAAGAATATTAAAGATTATACTAAGCGTTTGAATAAGTGATCGCTAACTTTCTGTAAGTGTACAGTTTAATAAAAAGAGACCAGCATCAATTAGAGAAAATTAAAATGTGCGAATAATTTTTTGTTCAACCTTTATTATGATTTTTATCCTTTATCAAGTTTTTGTTATTCATAATGTCACTTTAATTCTAATTAGTTCATACATCCAAATTTATTTACCAGAAACAGGAAAACGTGAATTATCATTAATTCATCAATGTCTATTTCAAAACACGAACACTTTGCCTAATTAATTTTTTTGCATAAAATGTCATTTTTTACATTTCAATAATAAAATTGTGTAGCAAAATTTCATGCTGTCCTTGAATAATCAGGAAAAAAATTACGATTTAAATGTCTCTTAATTATTAGGTAACTAGCGAGCTGGTTGGTTCATTATTGGAAAATCAGTTTTCATTAATCTGGAATTTAAAATACTACGTCATAATGCGCTTGGCGTGTTCCACGCACAGTCCTTGCCGAGGAAAACCTATTTATAATTGCGAAATAATACATTCACAAAAATCTGGCATACGCAACCTACATTTTGTTTAAGTGAAGTTTAAAGTTTACGTATATAACTAATAATTCATTGATTTTAAGTGATTTCACATCATTTATATTGGAATCAGGAGGCCATTGTCAAAACAGAGAACAGAGAAATACGTTGTAGCTTTCCAATATTCACAAAAAAGCAGAAAAGTAGATGAAAACATTTTCAATAATATAATTTTTAATGAGAGGGTTTCATGTAAGTTTTTATGGGTGCAGGATTTAGAATGTTCATTAACTGACAAAATAAAGTGCCAAACTAATGGGTTCTGTTTTAATTCAGTTTTAATCAGCACTTCTCCATACGTTTCCAAAAGCAATAGAAGGAACTGCGATAGGAGTTTACAGGCCAGGAATCAAATATCCCAAATATCTTTTAAGCGCAAATTCATGCCATAAGAAAGTGTGCCTAGTTTACTATTGATAAAGGATATAGAAGGCAAATTATTATCATCATGTCGAATAGTCAAGCCACCATTAAAAAACTGTGCTCTTGTCTAATCAGTTCGAAAATATGTTGGGAATGCCTTTGCAAACTCGATAAACTAGGCGAGAGCAATATCGTCTCCTTAGTTAAGATTCCAGAACACATTGCAATAGAAGGAAATGAAATAGCAGATGAACTAACAAAGAGGGTGACTGAAACATCCTTTCGGGTGCTGGAAACCTTTTGCAATACTCCAATGCAATGTTGAAAGAAATAGACAATCAAAGATACTTCTGGATGAATACCACATGTTGAGAAGAAATTAATGCCCAAGTCAGAGAAACCTCCATCCACATATTTGCAGATTGCACAACAATTCAGAATCCTAGGACATAGAACTTAGTGAATCTCACCCCAATATACATACATACATAATATGTCTCCAGTGGGGGATTTGCGCCTGAAATTTTAAGTTAGTTTCTCCAGTTTTGTTTGGTGCATATGCATATTCAAAAGGAAAAGTCGGTAAAGGAGACGAGTACGATTTCGTCACTTCTGCAATTGATTTTAGATAAACGGTTTCTTAGTCAAACATTTCTGAAAATCAGAGTGGATCTCCACCAATATCAAATAACTCACACAGTGTTCAATCATGTCTACATTTTTTGTAGAATAGCTCCAACATTAAGTAAAACCTACAAGATTATGGATTTCAAAAGGACGGTTATTTTAAAAGTACCCTATAAAGGACAATACTAAATAAACATTAATTGTAGAACAAAAACTTTAAGTTCGGAAATATTTACAGTTGAAAGGGATAGATACTCCTGGGACACCCGAATATCCGTAAACTTGAAATAATTATGCAAAAAGGGGACTGAGAAAGACGATAGTCAGAGCTACAAACGAACATATTGAATAATGAACTCCATTAAACAAGTTGATTAATTCAAATATATAGATTGATAAATAATGGACAGGAAAATAAAGAGAAAAATAATGCAGGCTGAAAATAAGTCATTATTTTTTGTTCCTTATAATCTAAATTTCACTCACCGCATTCTATTTTATAGTTTGGAGACATGATCGTTAAAGGCACATACACAAGCATTAAAGTGAGGATATTTTGTCGCATACTAAGGATTTCGTGAACTGGTTATATTAGAAATGATGTTTCAAACCGTACGAACGTTGAATTCTCAAAAATTATAAGATGAACGTCGAGTGCATACTTAATGGCGAAAAATAGAAATGTTTGGAATTACCAGACTAGACTCGTCATTGGACCAGAGCCGTTCGGTGGAATTGCAAAAATGACAACAAAAAGGGCTACAGAAATGTGGGTAGCCCTCAAATACATGCATTTTTGGACAAATTCAACTTAACTGACGAAATGGATCCCTATAAAATAGTCGCCAAGTTTTCGGCAGGCTTAATAAGTCAAAGCTTTGTTAACTGGACACTGTAAGCTCAATAGGCAATTGAAGCTAATGGGAAAGACATACTAAGCCATGTGCAGGTTCTGTCAATTGGTAGGAGGAAAGGCACAATTCTATGCCAGTGCGATAGACTGGTAAGTGTACCTTTTCAAAGATAGGGGACACCATTCGGGAATGCAATTTGAATAAAGAGGACCTTAATAGATCAGGAAAGTAGAATAGTTCGAATAAAACTAATTTATTCCATTAAAAATATGAATTGTATGAAATTTTTAGATTTTTATTTTTTATCAATATCACCAAATATCTTACAACTAAATGTTTATTAACTATAATATATTATCACAAAGCTACAACGTATCAATTTTGCCTATAATTTTAAAAAGTAGGTCGGTTTATTTGTTTTATTTTGATCATTATTTCTATTCTTTGAATATTTAAACTGAAGGAAGTTTAGTTTCAAAGTAGTTTCAATAACTTCTCGTCTGAATTAACAACAAAAACTGGCGTTTGTATTTTGAAACTCTTTCCAAACTTTACAGAAGGCACTCTCACTAATAGGTTTCAATCGCCCGAAAGTAATGATGTTTAATAAAGTAATCCGATGTAAAATGTGTCTCCATAAAATACTGGAACGTGTCTGGAAATTAGGAGGTACACGTTTTGTGAAAATTGGTCAATCAACTTTATTTCATCAGTTTGGGTAGAATATATGTTCGATCCCGACAGGAAATTACCGATATTAATTGAATATTTCATAACTTCCTGCACTCATTCACCAGAGGACGCGGTATCTTCTAGCCAATTACCTTTCGGTCAGAAATTCAGGAAAATGAATAACGGGCAGCTGGATTGAACTACTTTTTTGGTTAATAATGGATATTGGACCACGATATACGTAGATGACTTCATGTAGATATAAAAACAAGGGATGATAATTGAAAAAAGCAATTGGTACATACATATTGGGGGCACAAGTCCGTAAAATGTCTCCGATAAATGAGGGGATGAAAAGTACATAAAATGTTTTTTTTTCAATTTCCGGATCATTGAGACGTTCTATCGGAAAATGGACTTCAGCTTTTGTGGAAAACTTTCTGAAAAATTGTACGTTAAAATAAACTTTTTAAATGATTAATGGGAAAATATAGTTTACACTTGAAAATTGAACGGAAAATTTTTAAATGTAAACATCCTCTTGAAGTTGGGGGTGGTTTTCGGCCTCCCGAGACCATAAAACATAAATTTCTCGGAAACGGCTTAATATCTTGATTTTAAAATTGTATCGAATATAATATATATTTTGATAATTCCTTTCCACATTTATTTTCAAAGATCAAAAAAAATTTTGCGGAAATAAACAATAAAAAAGCAAGCTTAAGTTTGAAAGCGAGTTTTTTGCAGATTTCTCGAAAATTATGAGGCTATGGGGAAAAAAGTTTTCTCTAAAACCAAATATTTTATAGACCTGGCCATTTTTTGAGAGGACGGAACAGTAAGCCAAAAAATTGGGAGAAATCATGTTTAATAACTTTTCATCCCCCCATTTCTCGGGTTGGATTGGTTCAGCACTATGATAATTTAACCGGCTTTTTTGCCCGTTAACCTTATAAAAACATAAAGGTTCCAATTTTTGTAACCTTAAAGTGGATCCCGATCGGACTAGGAGTGATATTTGAAAACTTCAAAATCTTACAAACTCAAGAAATTACCAGTTACCAAAAAAGTATTTGTATATTCTATTGAATTATGGCTGTGGACCAAGGAGCCTATTCACTAACTCGAGAGAGCTCTCGTCTGCCGCTAAACCGTATTCAAGACGGTGCAGCTACTCTCTCGCAGTGTTGTTATGATTTTCCCAAGGGATTTATGTTAAATGTTAACTTCATTACTGTTTAATATTCGTACGTAACCATAGATTCTGGGTGATCTTAAAAAAAAATAACGAGGATAAAAGAGTCATATATCATATATTTTTTTGATATTTTGCTTGTTGATATGCAATGCGCATGTCCACTTATGATCTTTTGTTTATCCAGTAGAATAGGCGCATAGGAATATGCGAGCTCTCTCTTGGGTTAAGTGAAGACGTTATTTGCAATTTTAAGAGAGGGCGCTTGCGAACATTATAAGAGTTTACTCTCCTAGGAGCTCTCACTTCTTAGTGAATAGACACACAAACAAAAGTATATTCGTCTCATCCTTTTGTTGAAGCTATTCGGGACATTGATTGTTAGATTTCTGTTAAAAAATGTCTCTCAATATATTATATTGAATACAGATGGCACCACATTCGGCGAAGCAGTCTTTTGATTGTATTTGGTTTGTGCTTATCGCCTATCGTCCCTATAACCTAGATATCTGACAAACCTACATTTGATGTTGTTTGTTTTCAATCTACCTTACAATTCAATATTGATATCTTCCAGGTGATGGATATAATGTCGCCAATCCTGATAACTTCTCTTTTTGTTGTGATTTGGCCAGCCTGTATTATAGTATATTACTCAACAAGCATATGCTATTATTCACGAAGGTGCGTTTTACACAGCTAAGTGAATATTAGCCATTATATGCGAGTAGAATACTATATCTTGTCTACCTACATATTTTTATGTGATTTAATTTTCTCTTCTGACAATAAATTTTTTGATAATATTTATATTGTATCTCTTATTATAATTTCTAGTAATTTCAATTCAGTATAATAATTAAAATTCTTGCAATCAGCTATAAATTAATTAAATCGTCACTTTCATCTGCTGTTTAATGTATTCTCCGATCTAAATAGTCCACTAACAAAAAATTTCTATAAATTGACTTCAATAAATATCAAGTATTTAGCTGAACAGCTGGATTCAGAACCATTGTAAGAAACCCCGCCATGGAAGAGAAAACCCCCATCCACATACTTGCGAACTGCACAGTAATTCAGAATCCTAGGGCACGGTACCTGGGAGACTACTGGATAGAAGAGGGACAGTTACCTAAGTTGAGGCCTGCAGATATCCTAAAATTCCTCCGGGAAATAGGACTAAAGGAGCTACTAGTCTCTGAGACTCTCCTCAGAAACTAAGTAGAAGTAAGGGGGCACAATAGATCTTTTAGGTCTCAGTGAATGTTACCCCAAAAAATACATACATACATACAAGAAACCCCGCCCCTTCTCCTTACAATATTTGTTGGTTATGTGGTCTTATGGTCTTATGTGTGGACCTAAAATTCCCGTCCACACATTAAATTTTTGTGTATATTGCGTACGAACGGGAACACTTAGGTGTTTGTTTTCCCGAGACCAATACCGAACGACAGATGGATTGTGCTTTCTGTGAAGAGAAAATGTCGATTCATTCGTAAATAAAACGTTATTTTAAAAATTATTATTTGAATTTTCTCTCTCCATCATTTCTTCACAGAACTCCATCCGTTTAATATTCTTGTCGCGAAATAGCTCTTGTGTAGTTTTCACCTTAAAGCACTGATACCCATTTCTTTTTAAACTACTTCAAGCTGTACTTTGATTTATGTTCACTTCTTCAGCAATTTCCCTGCTCGAACATGGTTCACTATTTTCAACCACTGCACAATAATTTGTTATTCACTCATTTGAGTACTTTATTTGTTGCAGTTTTGTAACATCCACATTTACGAAATTTTTCAATTATTCGATCAACTGTAGACTATGAAGGCACTGGTCGGTTTTCAAAAGCAACAACGAATAAAATTACTATTTCCCTAATCGAGTGACCTCCAAAATACCACGATAAAATTTGAATTTTTTCCTGAGAGGTGTATATTCTGATTTCTTTACGAATTTATTTTATTTTGAATAGTAATGGGCTTGAACAGTACTCGAATATCAACTGCTGTTTACTGACTGTCTGACGCTAATTAAGGACCGCCCACAGTTGAGACTACGGAGTGGTGGGAATTGTACGATATGTTGTAGGTGTCCAAATGAACGATTGGAATAATCGTGTTTTTAATATGTTGAACCTTGATATTGGTTCTGATACAATGCTTAAAATCCCTATGTTTCGTTTCTCATTGCATGTATCTGTATATGTCTCCGCAGCTTAGTGGTTTAGAGGTCAGACTACGTGAAATATAGGTCCTACGAATCGTTCTCATGTAACATGTTCGTTATCCACTCCTATTATTCACTGGTGAATAATGAACGTCATTATATTTGAAGAAGCGCAAGTGAAATATAAAGATTATCAAAACAGTCCTGGACAAAACATTTAATCAAACTAAGATTATCGCCTAAAGCAGCGGTTCTCAACCTTTTAGTAACCACGTACCACTTGAAATTTTGAGAGATTTTGACGTACCACCTTATATTTATATATATTTTTATTTTTATTCATTTATTTATATATAATATATAATTACATATAATTTACATTTGGTCATGTTTAGGAAAATAAAAATGCATTCTACAACTGTATGTATGTACCTAGAATTTACTTAGATACAAAATAAAATGTACCATACATTAAAAACAATCTTAAATTAGTTCATTTAAATTTAAACAGATCCTAATGAGCTCTTTGTTGTTGTTTGTCATTGACCAAATTTTCTATATCTGGGTTGAATGAGCTCAAATCGATTCTTAAGTCCTCTTCAACACTAATGCGGTTTCTGTATTTATTTTTTATGTACAGCAGGTCTGAAAAGCCCAATTCACATAAGTACGAGGTTACAAATGGAAGTGAAAAGATTATTGCTTGCTTGAACACGAATGGATATTCAGTTTTTGTCCCCATCCAAAAGTCTATTAAAGATTTTTCTTTAAACGCATCTTTCATTGAGCTGTCACTTATAAGGTCGATGAAACACTCTTTTGAATAACTAGGAAATTTCCCTGAAAATGGATTTCTAATCCACTTATATTTAGAAAAAGAGGCTCGGGAGTCGTTGACACTGCACGTCAGGGCGACAATAACTGCGCTCGGACGAGTCAAAATTAATGACGTGTATAAAACAACCTAGCTGGAGCCTATTCACGTACGTCTGAAACTGCCACTATTCTATGTAAAACACAGATGGAGGAATTGTATTCTTAACGCGGAAATGTTGCATCGTAACTGTAAATTAATGTTATTCACATTCAACAGTTTTTATAGTTATTATTAATATATGACTGCGTACCACCTAAAATGTCCCCGCGTACCACCGGTGGTACGCGTACCACCGGTTGAGAACCGATGGCCTAAAGTATAAAATACCACTTTATTTACGAATCACATTTTGCACTACAAATTATAAGCTTTTTACGAGAGTGTTTCCATTTACAAAGGTTCTCGTAATATATTCATTATAAGCATTAATCCTAGATAGTATTTGGAATGTTGTGAGGTAAATTTCCACCCATGTTTTGTAATTTTGCTACAAATTGAATTGAGTGGTCGTTTCATCGAGTCTATTTAATTCAACGGTAGGTAATACCCTTGTCGTTCCTAAAGTAACGGTTTAGGTTTAGAGGTATTTGAACCTATTTGCAAAAGCTTTCATGATGCTAACGGCGGAATCGTTCAGACGTAGACGGCTAGATCACATTTCCATTGAATTTGTTAGTACATTGAGAAAATGTGTTTTTTTAAGCAAAAAACGGAAATTATATCGAGGCAAGATTATGTATAAAGGGTAAGGCAATAATTAGAAACATCTCGAGGGCTTTATATCTCAATAATGAAAATTGGAATGAAGGGTTATTGAAGATTGAGATATTTAATGAAAATATTGCTATTTATTTGCTACTGCTACTTCCGGTTATTTATAACATCGGTTTTGTGAAAGGGAGACACTAAATATTTTTTTCAATTCTAGAAATATCGACGTTATTCTGAACATTTTCAGTTGATGCTTTTTTTACCATGTACATATAGCCCAGGAGCCAGTGACAGATTTTCAAGTCCCTCCCAATCGAAAATTCGTGAAACCTAACCGTCAGCTGGGACTCCGTGGGTGGGGTGAGCAGTGGCAGCCTCCCACGCATGGAGAAAAAAAGTTTTTTCAATAATTTCCTCTCATTTGAAAATTTGTCAGATTATAGCTTATCTAGTATTTTGAAAGAAAAACAAAGGCAGCTGACCATAACACGGTGGATCATACGTCAGCTGGCTGCTTGAACATGAAAACAAATTTTGTATTTTCAATGATTTTCTCTCAACTAAAAATTTACCTGGTGATCGTTTATATGCTACTGTGAATGAAAAATAATGTCAGCTTGCTGTATCTCAGTGGAAAGTTTGTCAGCTGGTACCTTTAAAGGTGTAACGCTACAACATCTATCACCTAGTGAATCTTATCAGCTGACGACTTTTCCCTTGACCAATTAGCTGATTTTTTTCATTATTTACTAGAGTATTTTAACAATCCTCATCAATTTTCGTCCAGGAGGAAATATTTATTTATTTTATTTATTAACCATAATATGAAAATGACCGTTATAATGGAAGGTCCATAATTATACAACGTTCAATATAAATTCGTGACGCGTTTCGCTAACACAGTGGCTTTCTCCAAACGAGTGGATATATTATAAAAAATGTTTAATTTATACAGTGCCACAGATTACCTGTGTAGTAATCTGTGACAGTGCATTAATACGGAATTGACAAAAGTATTATAAACTGTTTAAATGTAAATAAAACGCAAAAAGTGCCTAAATATGGAATTTTGATAATATTAACAAAAGTATTGAACAACTTTACCTGGAAATTCATTCACAACAATCTTACCGGAAGTTTATAGGTAAAAAGGTTTGATAAAAGAGAATAGTTCATATCTATTTGGTAGTTAAAAAGATTACCTAAATATTTGTTTTTATTTATCTCAAGAGCTTCTAAAAGATTTAATTTGCGTGGTAGCGTTACACCTTTCAAGGTATCAGCTGACAAACTTTCCACTGAGATACAGCAAGCTGACATTAATTTTCATTCATAGTAGCATATAAACGATCACGAGGTAAATTTTTAGTTGAGAAAAAATCATTGAAAATATAATTTTTTTTCATGTTCAAGCAGCCAGCTGACGTAACCGTGTTATGGTCAGCTGTCTTTGTTTTTCTTTCAAAATACTAGATAAACTATAATCTGACAAATTTTCAAATGAGAGGAAATGATTGATAAGACTTTTTTTTCTCCATGCGTGGGAGGCTGCCACTGCCCGCCCCACCCACAGAGTCGCAGCTGACGGTTGCGAGTGTTCATAGTATAAGTCCCTGATGCATTTTACGAAGTTTTTCTCGAGAAGAAATAATTGAACGAAAATGTACGGGGCTCCTAGTCTAATATAATTAAATATCCTCTAAAGTAATTTGAATCAAAGTTTAAATTCCTCAGGAACTACTTACCACATATCGTTTACACTGTGAAGATACCTTTTTTCTCATACATAGTGCTGTCAAAATTAAAAAAAAAATACCATCCGAAAAGATTGCATAATTCTTTTTTGTTATTTGTTATTTTTACTACCTCTAATCAAGTCTCATTTCGTTTCTATAGAATAAGTGTTATGTCTTGATTTCGCATCTTTCTCGGCATTCCTCTTCCTATTTTGTTTCCTACTTTTGCGTTCAATACCCATTTCCCCTGTCTTTTGGGTCGATTCGATTGATGTGATCATTTTTAAACGAGTAATTCCTTGCATATCAACAGTGTTGGTAACTGTTGGCAAGTGGTCTGAGGGTTGTTTTATTTATTTATTCTTTCATATTAATTTCTATATTTTCTTTCCCATCTATCCAAATTCCTAGCTATTCTTAGTACTTCTTTATGATTTTTTTTTTGGTTCAACACATTTGCCCATCACTTTGGACATTTATAATTGTTTTACTTCAGGTTTTTGAATCCTAGCTACCCTCTCTTACTTCCACAGATCGGATGTCTTTCCGAACCAAACTCAGACATTCTTCAGCCTGGAGTTTCTTCATCGTCCAGCTCCTCCTTTTCCACTTCTACGCTCAGTCTCCAAGGTTTGAATATAACAAAATAATTGAATATTTGAAATTTCAATTCAAATAATTAATTTAGATAAAAACTCATATGGCAACGGTTATACTATTTCAACTGTTTGTGATTTAGGTCAACTGTTTGAATGAAACATATGCAATGTCATGAGTTCGCTTAAATATTCACCAATTCCGTTTGAACAAATGTACTGATCATATTATTGAATTATGGAAATATTTATTGGGTATTTTTTTTATTAACATATACATAAAATAGCTCCTGGCTATAAATTAACATTTCAGTTATTGTTACGTGAACAGACGTAGTTAAGCAAAAGTAATTAAAACTACCGGTGAGTTTTGAAAATAATTTCTAGTGATGAGCGAAATCCGCATCTGCTTCGCTTAGAAAGCTATCTCAAGCTATACTTCCTTTCCGCACTAAAGAAAGTGCTACGAAAACTGAACTTTCTGTTTTATCATAATTAACAGAGTCAACATTATTCTCTAAAAGCCGGATGATTAAAATTAAAATCTACAAACCCCTGGAAAACCTTCTGAAGCAGTTGGAAACTTGTCAGATGTGTTTTTTTGGTAAATTAACAAAACTGTACTCCTACTTGACTGAGATTTTTTTATGGAGTCTCTGGTTATTTTATGGATATGAATGGCAGCCAAAAGTGTTACTTTTCTTCAACGTTTCTGTTACTGCAACTAAAGAACGTTAAAAATGGTTCATTGATGTATAATGACTTTATAAAGTTTTTTACGGTAATTATAGGCATCAATATTCGCGAGGCAGATGCCACTCGATCTTGTAGGATCCCAAAAGGGTGTATAATCTCCTCGTTTTGCTAGTTTATCTGCTATTCTATATCTTGCTATCCCAGTATTCTACAACTCGATTAATTACCACCTTATCTTTCTCTTTCAAGAAGATTTTGTATCCTCTCGTAACTTCTTGGAAATATTTACATACATTTATCTCAAAAGTTTTTACATTTCTCATTTCTTATAGCTTGGAGTGGTGATGTAGCTGGATCAGAAACAAGTTGGGTTCCAAACGCTTTATCGTTGTAATATTGAAGATTCAAGCTTAGATTATAGGATTATTATAGATACAACAGCAGAACTATTCAAAGATTGGTTTGAAAATTATTTATTGCTGAATATACCGGAACAAAATATAATTGTGATGGAAAATGTAACTTATCATAGCCATCAATCGAATAAAGTACCGAATAACAACAGCAGTGAACGGGAAATTCAAGAATGTTTATTACAAAATGACCTGCATTTTTAAGAATTTTACAAAAAAAATCTGATTTCTTACAAGTTTTAGCATCTTCAAATAACGAAATAGAATACGTTTAAGATATCTGTAACTATCTTTAAAAATATGGGCCACACAGTATTACGTCTTCCCCCATATTATTGCATATTTAAGTACCCTATAGAACACATGTGGAATCAGCTGGAAGTGCAACAAATCTTCTAGAGCTGGATTGCTATCGCCGTCCTGTTTGTTGACTAATTCATAGACAATTAAGGGCTCAATCCTGCATAATCATGACTTAGACCGTTGGAAAGCATTTTCTACGGGCTTTCCAATGACGTATTTCAAGTAGGTGGTTGTCATTTAAATTTTTGTAGGTGTGGCATAGTAGGTTGATGGGGGTGCGCTCTTTCTCATGCCATTTTAGTTCTCCCCCTCTACCCTAGAAACAATTTTGAAATTTTTTTGATATATCTTTTAGTTCACTATAGGTACTGCCCGTTGTACGTTTTAAAATTGACACTCTGTATTTTACAGCAGACAAAGAAAAAATTCAGTATTTGTTCGTTGTTCTAATGAAAACATTAAGACGAAGCTGGACATTTGTCTCTTTCAATTGTCAAACTGGTTCAAGGGAATGTTTTCTTTATTTTAGAAATCGATGGTTAGACGGCAACAAAGTAAATATCTTTGAGGTTGAGATAAAAAAAAGCCATTATTGAATGAGTACTTATATTAAAAAACGTTTAGTAATAAATGTTTATAAATCCCTTATTGTAGATAGAACAGTTACAGATCCGTAGTCGGTAAAGTTTAGATACTACAATATAAATTAAATTTATTTTGTTGAAAAAATTACTAAATTTTTTAAAAACGAATTCAAATTTCATTTATTAATTAAATAAATTTAAATATTGAAACATACAGAGAGGCCCATTGTAAAACATTGGATTTATAACATCTAATTGGTTAAAAACTGTTTCAAATGAAAAATATGTAGTTTAATAATGGCTACATTTAAAAAATCTTTTGAACTACGCGAGGTATCTACAAAACAGCGGAAAGTATCAAAGTTACATTTTTTAAATAATAACTGATATGAAATTGTTATAAAATCGAAAAGGGGCAAAGTGAGCTGGCAGTAAATAGAGTAGTAGTAAATAGAGAAAAAAATAATATACATAACTACAGGGTCCGGCAAACCTCTGTCGTAGCTCTATAACTCTTATTCTATATAACTTACATATTTATTTAAAAGGTATATGGTAACGGTAATTAGGATCAAATATTTTGAAATTATGTTCATGTATACAGGTGGTCCATTAGTAAACTGGGCAAATGACGTAATTTTTTTCAAATGTAATGCCATACTTTTTTTTACATTTTAGGAACCGAAATACTTAGTACTGTACACTCCCAATTTTTTTTTATAAAACTCCCAGTCATCTCGGAGAAAACCACCTTTTTCCCAAAAAATTGGAATTTGCTCATCCTTTTTTAAAAAATCACAACTTTATAAGATTTAAAGCTAAAGCTTTAAAATTACCAATGTACAATGACAAAGGACTGAAGATTTTTTTAGACTCAGTTTGAAATTTTTATTCTGTACAGGATGGTCTTGAATGAATTTTACATTCCAAAAACTGAATTGAAATTATTTAAATGTGAATATTCATCAATCGATACTGAATTTTATCCCCTTCAACTTTGCTATTCACTTTCAGTACCTTACTTCCGTCGTTTAAAAGTTATTTGAAGAACAACACATTTTTGGTAAAAAAGTATTATTTTCTGATGAAGCTTCATTTCATAAGAATGGATTTGTTAACAGGCACAATTTCCATTATTATGCCAAAGAAAATCTCCACATAATCAGAGAAACACACAGCCAAGATCGATGGAGCGTGAATGTTTGTGGAAGTATAATTGGGGAACATGTGATTGGGCTGCATTTTTTCGAAGGCAATTTAAATGGCCTGATGTATCTAGATTTTCTGGCTATTTATTTTTCTCTTTTACTTGAAAACGTTCCTCTAGCTGTAAGACAGTCAAGGTGGTCTCAAAATGATGGAGCGGGAGCGCATTATTTACGTGAGATAGCTGATGCATTACACCTACAGTTTCCTAATAGATGGATCGGCAGAAATGGTCCAAAAAAATGACCAGCCACCTACAACGTCTAAAGATATGAAGGAGCGAATAGTACAAGCATTCAGATCTATTACACCTCAGATGCTAAGAAACGTATCGGCATCATTTAACGAACGAGTAGATTTATGTATAAGAGAAAATGGCAGACATTTCGAGCACCTTTTATAAAATAAGACTGGAGAATTTTTAAATAAACTAGAATTGTTGTTAATAATGGCCTTTTATTAATATTAAAAACATGTGAAATTGGTATTTTGAAAACAAAAACATTGTTCATTAAGACTATTGATTTTTTACCAAAAATGTATTTTTTTTCAAATAACGACGGAAATTAGGTACTGAGAGTGAATAGCAAAGTTGAAGGGGATAAAATTCAGTATCCATTGATGAATATTTACACAGGGTGTCCCATTTGAAAAAACTGAAATAACTTCCATTTAAGTTTTTGGAATGTAAAATTCATTCAAGACCATCCTGTAGAGAACAAAAATTTTAAACTGAGTCTAAAAGAATTTTCACTCCTTTGACTTTGTACATAGCTAATTTTAAAGCTTCAGCTTTGAATCTTATAAAGTTGCAATTTTTTAAAAAGGGATGAGCAAATTCAAATTTTTTGGGAAAAAGGTGGTTTTCTTCGAGATGGCTGGGAGTTTTAAAAAAAAATTGGGAGTGTACAGTACTAACTATTTCGGTCCTAAAATGTAAAAAAAGGTATAGCATTACATTTGAAAAAAATTACCCAGTTTACTAATGAACCACCCTGTATACATGAACATAATTTCAAAATGTTTGATTTTAATTACCGTTTCCATATACCTTTTAAATAAATATGTAAGTTATATACAATAAGAGTTATAGAGCTACGACAGAGGTTTGCCGGACCCTGTATATTATTTACGTCAATACAATACCCACTTATAGTCTAACTATTGTCAGTGTAATGACCATAAAATAAAGCAATGTTGTCAGATAAATTTTCTAAAATTGTTAGGCTCGCTACACAAATGTTCCCCTTACTTCAGTAAACTGTTAGTTCGTGATGTTATAAGAAAGCTAATTTGGAAATATTTTTAAAAAAATACATAATATAAATTTGTTAGTAAACATTAAAATAAGTCGCTTGAAATTGCTGAAAAAAGAAAAATTATTTGAAACCACTTTATGTATGTTACTATATTTAAGAAAATTTTGAAGAGTAGATACAGGTGCACTCAAGATTTCCGAACAATCCAATCATCAACTACAGTATTTATCGTAATATAAGGAAATAACCGAAGTATACTCCCTTTGTTACACTCAGTGACGGGTGTGAATTTTGTTTTAAAGAAATATTTTTTAATATAATATCTATTTCTTGGTTGAGTGAGTTTAGTGAATTGTTATAGGTATTTATAGGAAAGTGTAGGTGATCTAGTGTAGAAAAGTATCATTAATATAATACCTATTTGATGGTGTAGTGGTTAAGTGGCGTCAGTGAATTGATATTGATATAATATGTATTTGTAGACGTTATGGTAAGTTTTATAATATAATTAATTAGAATGGCATTTTGGAGACCATTTGAAACGACAGTCCAAGATGATGCGCGGGATTATTGAATTGTGGATTTGAATATAAGAAGCTAGATAATCGAATGGTAATAATGGAATCTCGGCGTATCGCTGAACACAGACAGGAGTATTTGCACAAAATAAAAGGGTACCATGATTCAAATAGAACTATAATTTATTTAGACGAAACTTGGTTTGATACGCATGATGTTGTCAAGTATGGTTGGGTTGACGATACAAAAAACTGTTCTTTAGATACTCCGTATTCTAGAGGAAAACGCGTTATTAGCAGATTTTTTTCTAAAATTCTTAAAAATACAGGTCATCCTCTGTAAGATATTCGTATACAGAGCCATAATAAAACAATAAAACGCTTCCTTAAGTGCTATACTATTAATATTTGAATTCCAATCTCAAACATCTTCATTTTATAATATTGCCTAGCTGCTTCAAAACAATGCTTCGTGTAAATTGCATTAATATTATACCGATTATGTATTCTTTCTATTATTGACATGATATAAAATGTGTCATTCACAATCATTTATTAACTGATTTATGGAGGGTAGCGGTAAGGAGAACCGTCTTATATGGGGGGAAAGTTGAAAAAGTGTCCAGCTGTATACTGACAATAAAACTTCAAGTATATACAAGAATAGCGCTGGCTCACAAAAAAATCATGTTATGAACATACAGTAAAACTCTCGAATGTTTCTCGTTACGTCATACTTCCCTGAAAGTATCAGACACTTTAATTTTATGTGGATATCACTGACTGCGTAAGTATGTCCAGTAAATACAAATGGAAAGGTACATATGTGTTTTGTACCTGAAATAAGCTACGCCATTACGTCTTTATTTTGTCACTCTGTCTTGTGTTGTGACAACGATTTTACTTAAAAGCGAAACGTCACTTTATGCGGAAATCATTCTGTCACCATTGAAGTCATTGTCATTACTTTAAACAGGTGAAGTTGCCGCAGGGCCACCCTTATTGGACGCGTATTTATGGACACTTTTTCATACACAGTTATTCTCTTTACCTCTACCCTCCATAAACTGATTATAGCTTATAATCATGCTATTTTCACTCCCACTATAAATTTTTTCTTCGTTTATTTAGTTATTTCACCTGTCGCCGATAGCGCTACGTAAGCGAGGATCTGTCAGATTTCAATAAGCCTGCCATTTATATAACCTCTATCTAATTTTTCATTTTTAAGATCCGGCATCGCCAACCATTTTTCTCATTCTTATATATTATACGGTTATTTTTATACTAATTTGTAGAAACAGACATTCTTGTGCTTTTAAGTGATTGTATTTATTGAACAATGACATTATCGTTCAGTATAGTGTTGTTCCCACTTATTGTAAAAATACAAATAAGGATATTAAAATGCATCTCCTTCCTAAAGACCCCGAGGTAGGTTTGTATATTAATTTGTTTGATTTAATGTTTTTTTCCACTAAAAATTGTTGTCGAATGGGAATAGGTCGGATGAAAATTAATAATAATTTATGTATATTTTTTAATTTAACGACTGCAAGTTTTTAATAAATAAAAATAATGTATTTAAACAGTGTTTTATTCCACTTTTCATAAAATTCCTCATTAATAGCGTTTTCGATTGATAAAAATAGTGTAAACTAATACATTTTCCAGCTCACTGATGCATGAAAATGTATTAGTACGTACTATTTCTATCAATCGTAAATAAAAAAGAAAAATAATAATTTAAATATATTTTAAAAAGCCTGCTACTTCTAGCAGCAGCGCTGGAGCGACAGGCTGAATAACTAAAATGACTGATTAATATTATTCAGGAGAGTGGGCCATCTATTGTTTTTTATTGGTAATGTATGCTTATAATATAGAACAGAATATTGATAGTTGGAGACCGTCCCTAGCACAGGGGTTACGTGAGAGTTTCGTAACCGAGTTCGAGTCCCGATAGTTTCGCTTTCTCAATGTTTAGAATATTCAGCTTATATAACCAGTACGGACCTTTAATAGTATATTACGTAACAAGAGTTGTAAGTAACACATTACGCAAGAAGTGAAAAAGTTTATGCACGAAGCCGCGCAGCGGCGAGTGCGTAAATTTCACGAGTGCGTAATGGGATTACAACTCGTGTAACGTACTATACTTTTTCTACGCCCATCTATTTTCTTCTGAGTGCTCATAGTTTCATCTTTTTCACTACTAACAGACACATTCGTAGGTGAAGTTGAGAAAATGTTCGGATACTATAATTTGTTACAAATATTGACAGCATGAATGAGAAATGAGATGATGCCCCTAAATGTCGGCAGCACATTTTACAATTTCAAAAAAAATAATTCGGTGTTTCTTGATAAGGGAAAAAACGTCATCTCATTTATGCTGTCAATTTTGGTAACAAATTATAGTAACCGAATATTTTCTCAACTTCACCTATGAATATGACTGTTACTAATGAATAAGATGAAATTATGAGCACTCAGAAGAAAATAGATGGGCGTAGAAAAAGTATAGTACGTTACACGAGTTGTAATCCCATTACGCACTCGTGAAATTTACTCACTCGCCGCTGCGCGGCTTCGTGCGTAATGGGTTACTTACAACTCTTGTTACGTAATATACTATAACGTTCCATAGTTTCTGTAACGCCCTGATTTTAAGAGTGCAACACATACAAACTTTTATCTAAACACCTGCGATTGTGCTAAAGAAGAACAGAAATTTTTTATGTTTATATATGTATACAGTTTACATTATTCTGCCAACTCGCAAGTGGAAACATGGAACTTGAACAATATTGATATGTCAGCGGTAATAAAAATGCCGAAGGAATCAACCAGCGGTGAAATAAATTTGATGACGGCGACAAAAATAGTGCAAACAAAGCTGTCGATGAGGCAATTTTGGAAGTAACATTATTAACATCAGTATTAAAACTTGTTATTCCAACATATTAGTAGCTTTAAAAATATTTCTCACGTTATTTGTCGTATGAGCCATACAGGAAAGAAATTTTCTGAATTTTGCAAATTTAGACATGAAATAAAGTATCAAGGCAATAACAAAAAGTTTTAACACTGCGGTTGCTGTTCGAGTTGATTCGAGAGACCCGAAAATTTAAGCATTTATCCTTTTCAGACTTACACAACGATTTTCCTCAACCATTTTCTTTATTTCGCGATGTTGAGTTTAGTCGAAGACGATAATGGCCTGGAAAATTTAGGCAAATCTTCCGCCACAACACGACCGCTTTTAAATGCACTATACCACTCATACGCATGTACTTTTGAAAAACTGGACTCCAATAACATTTTTAGCGCTTAGGCACTGGGCAATGTGGAGTATTGTAATCTTATTAAATAGCAAATGATAGTCAAACTCCGCGTTGATATATGAAAAACAGGGGTTCATTTCTCAAGATCTTTTGGTCGCTGAACGGAAGTATAGTAGATGCAGTTCCATAACCGTTAGAACCGGTCCGATTTTGGGCATCGCTGTTGGCTACTTTTGACTTTATTATAATTCCAGACAGTTCCGAACTGGAGAGAACTTAATATGTCTCATGAATGTATATTGACTTGTAGAAATAGTGAGGTTGAGGTTGAGGAAATTCATTTTCTCCCGTCAATATCAAACATTGAGAATCATTTTGATTTTTTTGAAGTGAAACAAAATAGTTCTTATCCTTCAAAATTGTGGCAAGAAGTGATGGGAATGATACAAACGTCTAGTTTTTTATTTCGTGGATGTTCGCTTTTTAAACCGCAATGTATTACACGCGTTTTTTTAAATAACAGCATGCGCGCCACCTACTCGCACCTTACAGCATACCAATGGAGTACTGCGAAGAAACGTACAGTGTGTGGTAATTCCATGCTATACGTTTCCAACGTATACGTTCAGCGAACGAACGACCTCTAGAATTTACTCAACTGTGCTATCTTATCGGAAAAAAATATAAAATATTTCTACAATCTCTACAACACTAAAAATTACAGGAAATATGAATAATATCAATTCGACCCGTGAGTGTGTAACTTTTTTTAAAACTGGGTGGAACCTGGGTTGTTTACAGGGGGATTCACGAGATCAAAATTAACTCATGATCTGCCATGTTCACTCAATTATTACTGTGTAATGGAATAAAAAAATCCCCGTATGGTGGATTAAAAGTCCTTTTGTACTTTTGCTGTTTATTTATAAAACTGTTGTTGTAAAATCACACTTTTACAAATACCTTTATTAGTACTAAGAATGCAATGTCAGAATTAATATTTATCGTATCATAAACATCGAGTTGATGTTTAAGCACAAAATCTAATATTATAATCAACCTATATTTCGAAAGACCATCTATAAGTAATTTATTATAGTTTTGAATAAAATCACGTACCGATACTACTCGTGTCTATGTTTGTTAAATAATCTAAGTGTGTTTTAATTTAATTGTTGAGTCAGCTAACTGTCTACACCCGATATATGTTGTTAGTTGAAACGTGATTTTATGGGCGTACTGATTGAGAGATAGTTATAAACTATTTTTAGGTGAAAATTATTATGAATAAAATAATACATACACTTTGGATGGAAGATTCTCTAAATTTTTGGATATAACGTCGGTCACCTTGGTCGACGGTTAAAAAACTTTGCAATAAATATAATCTAAAGAACACACTACTAAATTGATAATGCAGGTAGTACTATAATACCGTTAAAATAGTTTTAAAGCTTGTATCTATAGATGGTGCTAGAAATATCATTGCAAACATTTAAAATTTATTCGAATTGTGAGACAAACAATTTTATATTCACAAGATTGGTTTTAAACTTTACCAGTTCAGCTTATCCAAACTAAACAAAATCTTTAATTGATCCATTTTTAAGACAGTTACAAGAAAACATTACTGGTTCATTTAATAATTAATAATATCGTGACATCCAACGAAAGTGTAATATTGGCAAAGTAAACATCCCGTTAAAAAATAATTGTACAGAAACATACGAAAAATAATCATCTAAAAGAAATTACAATTGAAACGAGTCAAAAACAAAAAATAACGAACAACATTATAAGAAACTTCCATACAAAAGTAACGTTAGCCAAAGGCTGTCGGAAACCTAAGATTAAGAAGACTGCGAATTTAAGAAAAGAAGAAGAGATATCATTCTTCATTGTTTTTGCTACGAATATGTCTCTAGAATATGAACAGGGAAAATCTCATTATCTAATGAATGTAATAACTTACTAAGTTCTTGTGAAGTATATATAACATTGGCTTCCAGGATTTTGTATCTCGATTGAGTAAAAGAAATGAACTAGAACATAAATGAGGATAATCTGATTAAAAAAATGAATTTATCCAAGCTTCATTGCTTGGATTATAAAACTTATTGAGACGTTGATAAAAACGAATTGCAACTTTTTAAATTCTGTCTGGAGAATTATATCGATATAAATAATGAAATGGAGCATCAATGAGAGATATTCGTGGAGATTGAGTGATAGAAAAAGTGAACTCCGTATTGAACAAATAAACCAAATATCTTTAATTGAAAGTCGTTGATGGGAAAGAAGTAAATAAAAACGAACATTGGAAAGTTAGTCTACCATGGCAAATGAGTGGCAGTAAGATTGATACTGGGGCATACTCCAAAAAGCCAATTGACAGCTGTGACTACGCACTGAGACATTACTCCTCTGTATTTTAGCTGGAGGTAACTTTTCTAAAACTTATAGAAAACAAGGGATAGAGTCAACGATGCTAGAGGTGTTGGCAAATGTACATCGAAAGGGGGTATAGAGGTCAAAAGATTCTGACTAATTAGACCGCAGTAGTGGCCAAATAAGGAAAGTGACGGAATTACTCGCCGATCACTGTACCCTAAGGAAGAACATGCATACAATTGGCATAAACAGGGTGCGGCAGATAAATGAGTGAGCTATTCAATGAAAATACTGCCATTTATTTGCTACTGCTACTTCCCGTTATACCGGAAGTTGTTTATAACTTCCTTTTTGTAAATGGGAAACCCTATATATTTTTCAATTTCAGAAATATATTCGTTAATCTAAACATTTTTTGCTAATACTTTCCGTTAACTATTCTGAACCGTTTAAGTCACAAAATATTAATTTTCTCATAGGCTATGTTGTGTTAATTGGCAACTTTCACTTGTAAGTTGAGCATTGAAAAAGTAAACAGATACTGTCAAAGATAATAGGCACAAGCCTGTTAACGCAACAAATGTTCAAAATGTTGCCTATCAACTTCCAAACATTTATGAAGACTTTTGATCACATTTTCATTGGTAACTCTTGATATTGATCCTTCTTCCATTTCAGATAACCTTATTTTTAACATATCCCCAAATCTAGCAATTTAACGGTGGCAATTGTGGGGATCTTGGTGGCCCGAGAAAAAAAAAACTTTATTAGCTATTCATTTATCGTTAAATATTTCATCGAGCATCTTCGAATATTATGAGCCGGTGCACTATTTTGTTGAACCAAGCTTGGTTAGCTTTTTTATCAGTAAAGAGTGAATTTCTGGTACAATTACTTGTCGTAGAATGTTGCAGTAACGCTCCCCGTGTAATTTTTCGTCATAAATCGTAAGAGCGAATATATTATTATTTTTCACATCACAAAAACTCATTGACCAAAAAGGAAACTTGAAATTTTCTATCCCATGCGACTCGAGAAGTTTCGTCACTCCGGAATGGACTGTTATGGCGGTTAAACATACCATTTTTGGTAAGTTTCCATTCATCACACAAAATAATTGTTTTTTGTAAAATCTTCATCTTCTTGGCATTTCAATAAAATTAATCCATTCACAAAACTCTACACATCTTACATAATCTCCAGGATGTGATTATTGAGCTAGTGTATACGTAAAAGGGGTCCAATGATATGTTTTTAAAATTCTGTGAATTGTTCTAGTCGATACATATAACAGGTGCTAACATTCTCATAAATATTAATCTGGATGAGCTGCAAAATATCCCAGGATGTCTAATTGCAATTTTTTTTTATCAACATGAGTCTTAGGCTTGTCTCTTTTACTTATAAACTGACCAAACTGGAAACTGTTGTTCAGCAAACGTTTTACAGTTTTATGATTTGGCTTCTCAGGATATCTCTCGGCCAAAACACGGTAAGTTCTGGATGCTATTCTGTTGCACCCATCGTGAATTATAATTGAATTTGAAAAATCATCATTTGTATATTTTAAATGTGCTACTATTATTTTGTCAAGAAAATTAAAGGCAAAGGTTATTACTGAACATTAACAATAACTGAAATTAGTCAGAAAGCTTCATAGGCGACTTGATGAATGAATTTGACCTTCATAACTCTCTGTAATTGAGCTACCAATTTTGTGAACTACGCTAAGCAAATATGCTAAAATATTCGTGTGGTGTAACAACAAAAGGAAAAGAAGTTAGTGACCATACCACTAAATAGCAGCGGTTACGTGTTTTAGTTTCAAGTAAGTAAACATAAAATTAGGGGGGACCGGGGCATTGTGGGGTACTTGAGGTTTTACTTAATAGTTAGGCATTCTCTTGTAAAAAGGAACGGTTACAAGGATTAAGATTGCTTACTGGTATGTTACCAATAATTTGCCATTATAATTTCATTGCTACATTCTTGATAAAATATAATATTTTCGTTAAACGTCCTTTGCCCACAATACAGACACTCAGCAGCTTCGTCAGAGGATACATACTTAAGTTTACTTAAAGCTACTTTGCATTTTTTTATTGTCTCTGTCGAAATCTTATACGATTTACCTTCTGAACTCGAAAAAACAAGGAATTATCCGTTCTGTAATAAACAAAAAAATATATACAATAATATGGTACTTAGTGGGGACCAAATAACATGTTTCTCGCTTTGCCCCATATGCAGTAGCTAAACAAATATGGCTGTGACTCACCTTCGATGGTTGTAATTACGTGTCTTAAGCGGACCCGAATCCGTAGAAATATCATTGGAGCTCCAAACCCAAAACTTCGCACGTAGTGATAATGTAAACATTGACTGAATACATAAAAATTCTGTGTATTTTCATATATTTTTTGGAATAACAAAAACCTGCGGAGGTCACCAGGCAACTGGAAATCAGTGTTTCCCACCTTTCAAAGTAACAATTCCCTTGATGGATTCCAAAAATTCCCTATTTCATGCATTTTCTAGATAAAATTCCCTACTTACGATGTTCCCAATATTATTTTAGAAAAAGCTTCATAATTGTTTTATACATTACAAAGCAGAAAAATGACACGAAAAATAAAGCAAAATTAATATTCTTAAAAAAACACAGGAAACAAAACATAGACAAAAAATGTTAAAACAACAAAAAGTAGTTAAACCAGACTGCGACGTTGCCTGGTCAACACGCCATCGACGATTTTGAGTCGTGTTATCAAAGTTCTAATTTCCGAACACACCTTTTCCTTTTTCCAGAAAAAGTGGAAGATATTGAAAACGTTGTACATGTAAAAATAATATTTGCCTGTTAATAATTATGTTATCTTGAAAATTCCCTAAATTCGACGGTTATTATTAAAAAATTCCCTTTTCCCGTTTGAGTGTCAAAATTCCCTAATAAGGGAAAATTCCCTCCAGTTGGGAACACTGCTGGAAATCGATAGCCACGTCAATATCAGGACATCCTACGGTCAGTTTAAGTAGTTAAGCTGTAATGGCACAATCCCGCAATTCCCCGGTACCCTGCAATGCCCGGTCTCCCAAAAATAAAAAAAATAAAGAAAACAGTGTAAAATCACGCAATTATCAAACAAAATTCAAGCTCTCAATATAGCAATTAACTTTTGTCTACTGTACCCATAGTATCTAAAGAAACAAAAACACTTGTTGTCAGCTGCTTGTTAACTTCTTTTCCTGCAAAAAATGTAACAAAATTATTTAACATCAGATCACGGGAAACTAACGCTCACTATCGAATTTCGCGAATGATACACAGCGTGTTATAGCATAATAAATTTCTTTCATAAACTTAAAACTATAAATCTGATATCGGATATTTTGATGGCGATAAATCGATGAAAATGTCATTAGATTTTTCATAAAAGTTGAAAAGCTAACAGCAACTTTGTCATATTTTGATACTCCGGTGATTAACATTGGCTTGTGTTATTTGTGGAATTGGCAACGGATTCTCTGCGTCTACGAACAAACTAGGTGGCGGTAACCAGAAAGTTTAAGAAAGTAGATGGAGGTGACACGAATGGGTTAAGAATGGAAAATAAATCATGATGACAACAGCAACTGACAGTAGCGAACAGCGTTTAAGGAAGTTAACGAAAATTAACAATCTAGAGAATATTTCGGTAGAATAATTAGAACGTGAAAGAATTGTTTTTAAGAAATCAAAAAAATGTAAGGGCATTTATTAATTTAATTACTGAGGTCTTCACGTTCTCGAGAAGCAAGACGTCTGAGGAACTGAATAAGATTTTTATTTAAGAAGAAACATCGGGGCTAATGGTAATAAAGATAAATAGATGCTTATATAAGAAGGTTTGTGCGGTGCGAACACAGTCTACTCACATATTATAACAAGTTGATATAAATTTTATGGACATGAAAAGGTCAGTGATAGGGTGATTATGAAACCAAACCAATGTAAGATTTAAATACTGAGATAGTCAAGTGAGACATTTAATACTTGTGGTATCTAATACGAACAACTTTTTGGACAGTTAAATATGAATTTTAGTTATATTTGTCATAATGATGTCCAGGGATGTCTCAATGACGTACTTGCAATATCAGATTATGTATAGCAGATCATCGATGTTTTTGGCATGACAGCAGCAACAACATTTGCGACAACCTTGAGTTAACTGAGGTGATGATAAAATTTATGCGCAAATTTCGATGGTATTTTATCGTTATATATGTTGAATCACACTATTGAGAATATAATTCTAAAGTTATGAAAAGAAGAAATAGAAAATGTTTCAAATTTGATTTCTTCCTTAGCCGAATGAATTTTTCAAAACACTGACATTAAAAAAGCAGTTATTTTGTATACACAAAATATTCAACAAAAACAGAGTTTAAGTGCAAATCCTTAAAAAGTATTGGGTCAATTCTCAACACTCAAGAACGATTATGAAGAGAGATCTAGGAGCTTAAAAATCACATTATAATATTTTGTCAAGTAAATCGTGTAAAGAGATTTTATGTGAAATATTGACACAGTTTCTGTTAAAAGCTCTACTTAAAACTTGTTTTTGTCTAAATTTTACCTACTTATTATTTGGATTTATAGTTTTTACATTATGAACTGTTTAGAATATTTTACATATTATAACTTGAGATTAGTCAAAAAGGCAATAAAATGCGTAAAGGCAGGGACCGAGCAATCTGCTCCAACACACATCTAGAGGAAGGCGTTATGTCAAAGAATATACTTGTCCATGCTCGTTCGGAGTGTGCAAATCCTTGTGCTTCAGTCGCTTGGACGAAATATTGACATATTGCACGAACACGAGCAAACATGCACAAACAAGGTCAAATGTTCGCTTATGCTCGCTTTTTTAGTGACTACGTGCCTATATAAGATCGAAATAGACTGATTATAACTCAAATATTCCCTTCGATAAATTGAAAAAAATAAAAAAGAGCAAGCCTAAGAGGTAGCATAAACTAATTAGATTTCTTCCTCAGCCGAATGAATTTTTCAAAACACTGCCATTAAAAAAGCAGTTATTTTGTATACACAAAATATTCAACAAAAACAGAGTTTAAGTGCAAACCCTTAAAAAGTATTGGGTCGATCCTCAACACTCAAGGACGAATATAAACAGAGATCTAGGAACTTAAAAATCACATCGTCGTCGTGATTATAATATTTTGTCAAGTAAATCGCGTAAAGAGATTTTATGTGAAATATTGACACAGTTTCTGTTAAAAGTTCTGCTTACAACTCGTTTTCGTCTGTTTTTCAGCTTCTCATTATTTGGACATAGTTTTTTACATTATGATAACACGATAAGTCAAAAGAAGGCAGTAAAAAGCGAAAAGTAAGTTACCGAGCAATCTGCTTCATAAAGGTGCGTATTTATCAAAAAAGCGAGCACGAGCGAACAAGAGCGAGCGAGCATTCTGCATCAATAATTTTCTGGTGAGTACGGGCTAGCGAGCGAGCCAACGTTTGCTTGTTCGCGTTCGAAAAAGATCGAGAGGAAGGCGGTACATCAAAGAAAATACTTGTTCGTGCTTGTTCAGTGTGGACGTGATTTTAATCTTCAAAAGCGCTCGCACATCGATCGCTTGCGCTTTGCTGTATGCAACTTTGCCGGGCCACCACGTGGAAAATTGGAACATTTTGAATTAAATATTAATTTGTTCATTTGTAGGTATTTTTAGTGACCCAAATTTAGAATGGAATGGTCTAATGATAGTGTGTTGCAATTGATAGACGGCTATAGCATTCGGCCAGTTTTATGGAATTCTTCGGACCTATTTTACAAAAATAGAAATAAAAAAGAAGATGCTTGGAGAGAATTAGCCGACGAGTTAGGGACTGATAGTGTGCAGAAATTAAAAAGATCAGCACTAGCTAACAATAATTTTTCATGGTCAGTCATATTTACCACGCTCGCACTGCTCGCATAAAGTAGATGGATAAACCCCGAACTTGAACATATTCGCTCTGGGGTGGACGAGATATCAATATGTCGAGCAAACCTACACGAATGTTCGCTCGTGCTCGCTTTTTTGGTCAAAACGCACCTTAAGACATCTGGTGAGAACTGTTTTGAGCGAACAGCGGTTTGCTTGTTCGCGTTCAAAACACATCTAGAAGAAGGCGATACGTCAAAGAAAATACTTGTCTATGCTCGTTCGGAGTGTGCTGAATGTTACTTTGACGGGTAGTTTTCTAATTAAAATCTACATTCAAAATTGCGTATGAATATAGGTGCTTTCCAAAATTAATAAACTTGACGACAGCAGCACTATCTAACAATAATATCTCCTGGTCAGCTTCATCCTCCCCACAGAAAATAAATGAATCGACTGCGCGTGGACGAAATATTGACATATTGAACGAACACGAGCAAACATGCAAAAACAAGATCAAATGTTCGCTCATGCTCGCCTTTTTAGTGACTACGTGCCTATATAAGTTCGAAATAAAGTGATCATAATTCAAATATTCCCTTCGATAAATTGTAGAAAATAAAAAAGAGCAAGCCTAAGAGGTAGCATAAACTAATTAGTAAGATGCACTGTTGATGGTTAATATTATTAATAATACAAATACTGAAGAAGCTTCTGACTTTGCGAACGCACTGTGGATATTTATGTACAGTTTTGAAACTAAATGAAACTATTGATAGAATGCATAAAGTACGACACCGAAACTTGTGCCTTATTTCGAAACGAGGTTATAGATCCATAGAGTCCGTTGTACGAGTTAACGTGATACATAAAATATTTATATATTTTCATATCGACTGAACCATAATAATTCAGTCGTATACATTTTCAACGTATTTTTTAAAATAATATAATTGCAACAATCGAGGACGAACATGACATAAAAGAGGAATTAATTTTTTATTTACGTCATGATACAGCGTTAAAATTAGGTCATAGTTTACAATTTTTTGAATTGGAATCGTTTCATTTTGAGATCAAATAAAAATGATGTATTCTAAAAATCGGGTGGTTTAGCCAAAAAAATGTTGGCACTTCAAGAAATGTTTTGTAATGTCAATCCTTTTTTCTGAGCTATTGTTTTTCGAATCATAATAATATAAGCCTTTTGGATGATTTAATAAACGAAAAAAACTGTTTAATCGAGTTTTAAAGAGTTATCGAGCAGTTTTTCACATCTCTGGAGAGTACTGGAGCATATTCAGACAACTTTTGAAAGGCTGCAAGTGAAATATGTGAAAGTAAAGAAGAGGAAACAATATAACAGCAGAATTATTTGAGAAAAGGTTTAGTGAAGGTTAGTGCTCTGTAGGACATTAGTAAAATTACAAGTTACAAACAACCTATTTCATGAGTTTTTTGTTAGTTAGATTATGTTTATGGTGAGTGGGTCTATTAGGCCCTCATCCGCGACTCTCCAGAGTCTCTTGTGGCTAACACCTATTAATATTCGACCAAACAAATTAATTCATTTGATAAGTATCAGGACTGGGAACGAAAGAGGCTTGCCCAAACGTCAGATTCAAATCGAAGTCGAAATCGAAGCAGGCAAAAAATATATGCTCTGCTGTTTCATCTTCTTCCAGACAAAGATGGCACGTCGGATCTTTCGGCAGTCCAAGTTGCACCATAATGATGATTCCGTCGATAGTTGCTTGTTAAAGGGCATTTTAAACAACGTAATATCTGCCATAGTCCACTTGTTTGGAATTATATCAGAAGTACAAAACTCTATTTGCAGCCCAGTGTTTGTTTGGTAAAACTAATTGCAGGTTCTGGTCCTATAAAATGAAAGGCTCGATACCGGTACATATAATCCTGAAGGAGTGTGATCTATGACTGGGGCTGTGGTTTTGGGAGTTTAGTGAGATGGTGGAGAGTTTAGAGGAATGGTAATAGAATTTGGTATTGGAAACAAGCAGATGAGCGAGGACTTCAACACTAAACGTAGATCTCTGATATAAATGTAGGCTTAAAAGAACTAACTATTATCTCATCTTAACTGGACACGGATTATTCTGGGAATAAACTTTGATTTGTGTTTGGAGTGTAGGGTGCTAGATAACGCCAAACTCGTCGTGTTCAAGAATATACTATTTTGGATGGGGATCTGCGTTTGGTTGCGGAGTTCTCCACGTCGGAAGCCGTCAAGAAGTGGGCTATCAAACGAAAGAGAAATTTTCGAATGTTCGTAGTGATGCTAATGAGATTAGAGAGAAAAATGAGGCCCGGGAAAGGCAGAGGAAGACAGGAACGTAGAATAAAAATGGTGTCAGACTGACACAATTCGATGCTACATTCGCTAAGAACAACGCCGAGAGTCTCAGAATCAGACCTGGTGGTTTTTGTGCGGTCGTGTTTGACAGGAATCCCGTCACTATTGTCCTTCTAGTCCGATTTCTTGAAGCAATTGTAAAACATCCGTAGGCCTTAGTTTGGGTGAATGTTCCTCTTCTATCCAGCGGTATTCTAGAGATTGTGCCCCAGGATTCTGTATTGCTATGCATTCCAAGTATGTAAATGGAGGTTTCTTCTTTCATTTCATTGGAAGTGTTTCAAAACGAAGAAATATAGATTATTGTTTGATGAAAAACTCAGAGTATTAAAGTAGGCCTCAGGCTTCCAAGTGAACAGGTGCGATTGCTTCCATGCCCTAATACCTTAACCTAATACTTGACTTCAATTGGAATATTTTTGGATTGACCCTGATAGATACGGTGGGAATATTATCAAAAAATAGTCAAATGGTGTAGTTTTTGTCTAGAATCGTGAACACAATTAATAAAAATTAAATGGACAAAACAATACAGATGCTCTTTAAAAAATATGAAAGTGAAAAAACTTGAAGTGAGGGGGTCGTATTTATATAAATTTATTGATTGTATTGTAGTTGACACTTTATACAACTGTTCCTTCGAACAAACTGTCACCGATAACTTGAATGAAACAATTCCAATACATGAGCAGTAATTTTCTTGAAGAAGGTCATCTAAGAATACCGATTTTGTTGTGAATTTGTACTAGAATCATTTTGTACATGCATCAAGTATAATATATACATAGAATATTATCGAATTATGGGTTAATTATAAAAAAAAACAATTTGGGTGAACAATGTCTTTGTAAATACTTACCGTGATAAGTTAAAAAATTTGGCTTATAAATTTTAGGTATATACACAATAAAACTAATAGTCAACAATATTAGTAATTAAAGCATTTTCGAACATAAAAATTGCTTATAAAATTATCCGGGTCGTACTTTAAATCAGAGCAAGAGTTAGTTGAAAGATATACAGAAAAAGAGAATATGGAAAATCTATTCTACCAAGCAAATTCAAATAATGTAAAAGAGTAAGATAGAAGATAGCATATTTTTGTTGCGATTTTTATTATTGACTACATACCTTCTGGGGTACCTGTAGACAAATAAAAGAAGATTTATTTATTATGTCAGTAATAATTAGTTATTCTAGTTAATTTACAAAATATTTTCAATGTCATTGTTGAAGTATATTATTTGAAGCAGTTAAATATATTATATTAAGTATACATGTTAATGAAATACTAATATATAAATACGTTTATACAAAGTGTTCAAATGAATACATAATTCTATTTATAAAATATCAAAAAAAGGAAATTGTGTGATACTTTTTACATCTCCTTAATTGTACCTACTTTTTCTAATTTTTTTTTTTAAATCAAACCAGAATCTTTTCTATATTATCATTTCAACGCTTCGGTAGCGCTCCAGCTACCTTTATCAAAAATAATCAAGTTTTTATAAAATTCTGGTCTCTATCTGACAGTACTAAAAATTTGACAATTAGTCAATCAATAATATTTTGAAGTTTAAGGGTAGGTATTATAAAACTATTTTGACATACAATCAAAAGTTAACTTGTAGAATGACGTCACATGTTATAGTTAACTTCAAAATGGCGTAATTAACTTTGTCGGGTGGAAGGGATATCGATTAAAGTTAACTTTGAGGAGAAATCTGGTTTTCGAGTTTTGATAGTTGTTCTGTTCTGTCGGTTCTGTCAACGATTTGTATTTTTAACCTCAATTAATTGTATGTGAATATATTGAGTTTTTACTTTGTTTCCTTTGAACTCTGCAATGTTAGCGAACGATATTCAAGATATTTTTGAGGAACTTTTAACCGAAAATGAAGAAGAAGAATATTGTCGAAGGCCACTCCGATAATAGATTTAATTCTACTATCTATAGGATTTTCTGGACCAATACCAGTTTTAAGGCTTTCTACTTTTACCTGTCCATACTTTTTTTTTTCTTTTTTTAAATTGCTCCATTTATCCCGCAACTGTTGAGTTGTCCTAGGGGCAAAACCTATTTCCACTAGTTTCATACCAAGCAGCTTCTTTATCTTTCTACAAAACAGTGTCACTTTTTTTACACTCCACCACATCCTTAAATTCATCCACCAATGGTAGAAGATATTCAATTTCCTCATTACAAAAGTGTCCATTCAGGCTATTAAGTTTAGGAAAAAAGAAAATAAAAATTCGACACCGAGAACGAATACACCAAACTCACAGACAAGACAAAACTACAAAGTAAAAATCAAAATTCCAATTTAAAAATATAGGTACTATTTTTCTTTTGCCCGTTTCTTTTTTTTGTTTTGAAAATTAAACTTTTATAAAACTGACGTTTGAAAACATAAGGATAACTTGACTGTTAAATTCAAAGATAACTTCTAGAAATGTTTATAATACCCGCCCTAAGACTTCAAAAAAGATTTTGTAAAATTTTTAAGGTTCATTTACAGTAGATCATATCTCTGGTAAAATGTGAAATAAAATATTTTTTTGTATGGCATTCTAACAATCAATAACCGGTAAATACCAGATGCTTTTAGTTTAAGTCAATGTGGTTATTTATTGATGTATATAAAATATGACGACATTAGTGAGCCCTTAAGGACGTCACTAACCTTGACATTTTAAACCGCGGTAATTACTCTGCTTTCGAGCTGTGTGAATACCGCGGTTTCAGTTGTCAATTCATTTTTGTAAATGTTGTATAATATCCTGGTTATTCACCTAAATGTTATTAGTAGTTATTCAAAGTTATTTATGCGGGCTTCGATGGTGACATTTCTTGGTTAATAAAGGGCTAAAACCAAGGTGGAAAAAATAAACCCGCGGTTTGAACGATTGTGTTTACGTTAAATCGCTTACTAAGTAGTGTATTATAATGTTCATCGGGGTATACCAGGTGTCCCAAATTATCGTATACATACAATATTATCTCGCTTATTTGACAAGATAATTTAAAAATTAAAAAACTGTTTTGAATGGCATTAAAGTACCTTCATAATGACTTATGGAAAAACTTTATTGCATTTGACAGGATTGTGCACCCACCTATCACTTTTTATTTTAAAATGGTACCCACTGTATATTGTCATTGAAAATTGTGTGTTATTCTATTAGGAATACAACGATACAACAAACTTGTAATTATTTTTTATTATTAACAACAAAAAATTAATTTCCTGCAGATTCCATGCACGGTTCAAGACGTCTTAAAAGCGTTCTTGTGCCTGAATCATAGCTGGTGTAACAGCACGACATGTTTCACGAATGCGTTCTTTCAGATCATCTACATCTACAGGTTGCGTTTGATTAACCACAAAAAAGCCCAGTGGTGTTAGATCTGGCGAGCGAGGAGGCCAAGCTACAGGTCCATAATTACCAATCCACCTGTTGGAAAACAGTTGATCGAGACGCTCCGCAACAATACCTGGATTATGAGGTGGAGCACCGTCCTGTTGCCAGATAATTGTATTCCGTGGTACCAAAGGGATGTCTTCCATAAGTTCAGGTAACTCGTGTTCAAGAAAATGTAAATATCTTTCTCCATTCAATGTGTTCTCATAAAAGTATGGCCCAATAAAGTGACTATTGAATAAACCGCACCATACATTTATACCCCTAATTGTCTGAAAACGAGTTGAAGAAACCCAGTGTGGATTTTCGTTCGACAAATAATGGGCATTATGTGTATTTACTACACCATTCCTGTGGAAGCGGCTTTCATCACTCCAAAATATTTTATTTAAAAGCAAGGGATCATCGGTAATTATAACATCAATTAGAGAAATAAATTCTAAACTTCGGTCGAAATCAGTAGGCTTCAGTCCTTGAACTAAATGTAATTTGAAAGGGTGATATTTGGGTTTCCTCAAAATTCTCTGTACAGTACTTTTGCTTATTCCGACTTCTTCAGTTATTTTTCTAACAGAAGTATGGGGATTAACACCAACATATGCAAGTACATTAATAACATTATCATCATTGCTCACATGATTTCGGTGTGGTGCGTGGTTTTTGTTTGGGAATGAACCGTTGGGCAATTTTTGTCCCAAACTAGGAAACACCAAGTGTGCTACTTGACGACGTTGAGGAAAACGTTCTCGATATAAACGAGCTGCTCGTCGAGCATTATTCCTGCATTCACCATAAACTAGTAACATGTCAACGTATTCGTCTGAACTAAACGTGAATGGCATCTTACTGATAAAAAGAGTAATTATTTTTTAATTGGAACTTGGGAATAGTGGACACAACAAACAATTGAGTCATCGATTAACTACACTAGGCACTGTTTAACAATAAGTATTTGAAGTTCTTTTATAACCATCGGCGGAGGCAACATAATTTTTATAAGGATAATTAGGTAATACTTATAAAAAAGTCTAGAATGTTAATTTTTTGTTGTTAATAATAAAAAATAATTACAAGTATGTTGTATCGTTGTATTTCTAATATAATAACACGCAATTTTCAATAACAATACACAGTGGGTACCATTTTAAAATAAAAAGTGATAGGTGGGTGTAGAAGCCTGTCAAATGCAATCAAGTTTTTTTATAAGTCATTACGAAGGTACTTTAATGCCATTCAAAACAGTTTTTTAATTTTTAAATTAGTTCAAATAAGCGAGATATTGTATGTATACGATAATTTGGGACACCTGGTATAGCCCAGAATATAGTATGTGCTCATTCTTACTTAAATTGTTATCCGTAATATAATAATCATAGAACCAAATTAAATTGAAATAAAACATGGATATCATATTTAAAATATAAATCTATTGATTGGTATAATATCATTAAAAACGACCATGATATAAATTAGTACTTTATATTTGGTACAGAAATTCCGTAACATTGTTAAAACACATTTATAATTGTTCACATATACCTAGAGGTGACATTCGCGTACCTACACTGCAATTATATACAGGGTGGCGCACCGAAAACGAAACAGATGCATTTACTGGCAGATGATTCCTTTTTAAAAAAATCCCTCGGACCCGTCGATTTTGTTTTCGAGGGGGACACAAAATTGGCATGAAATCACAGTAACATTTGCAGCCCCTTAAGCGGGGGTGGCATCATCCCTAAAATCTTAAATGAAAAGGGGGGTCGAATGATCCATCATTTAAAAGGTCTTTCAACTCCCTTTATAATGATGTAAAATTCATGTACTTCAATTCAGTAGTTTTGGAGTTTTATTGATTTAAAGTTTAAAGTAGACTTTAATAGGTACATCAAATTAGTTTGTACTTCTTTCAGAAGAAATTTGAGTAAAAGCATTTTCTTGATAAGTAAATGCTTTTATTTACTACGCCCATGGTTTATTAATAATAAAAATAGCAATTGAAGTGTCCTTTGTGACAAAAAAAGTTGTTTCTTGAAGAAAGATAAGTAGAGAATGCCACGTACTTATTTTAAATAGGAAATAGTACATTAGTTTGCGATTGATTTGACCAATCTTTGTTGTTAAAATATCATTTATTGCTTTTACATAAATTAACCATGGTATATTCCACGGCAGAAAGGGTTGAAATTATTGAAATATTTTTCGGAAATAATCAGTGCGCTAATAGAACAGCACAAATTTTTAATGAGCGACATGAGAACAATAATGTGCACCGAAAATATGTTATAGAACTTGTAGCTAAATTTCGGGAAACTGGATCAGTCGCCAATAAAAAACGTAATATTGAAAATCCTATAAGGAACGAAGCAACAGAAGTGGGGGTTTTAGGGCAAGTTATTGTAGATCCTACATTAAGTACCCGCAAATTGCAAACTTCGTGTGGTGTTAGTCGACGTACTATCCAACGGATTCTAAAGGCACATAATTTTCATCCGTATAAAATTCACCTTGTACAAGAACTTAATGAAGACGATTTTGATAAGCGATTACAATTTTGTGAAGTTATGAGTGAACGAATTACAAACGATGAACAATGTTTATTTAACATTTGCTTTTCCGACGAATGTTCCTTTTTTTTAAATGGCGAAGTAAATCGTCATAATTGTCGATATTGGTCGGACTCTAATCCCAGAATTTACCATGAGGTACACACACAGCAGCCACAAAAATTAAATGTTTGGGCTGGCATTTTTGGCGATCATTTGGTTGGTCCTTTTTTCTTACCTGGAAATTTGACTGGTGAAATGTATTTGGAATTACTGCAAAATGCCATAGATCCTGCGCTAACAGATATAATTGAAAATCAGAATGATGGTCGATACGTTGAGAATATGTTGATGTTCCAACAGGATGGTGCCCCACCACATTACGCATTAAGAGTTCGGCATTATTTAGATCAGACCTTTCCAGGTCAATGGATTGGTAGAAGAGGTGCCGTTGAATGGCCCCCAAGATCGCCAGATTTATCACCTTTGGATTTCTTTTTGTGGGGTTACTTAAAAAGCAAAATCTATGCTACTCAGCCAACATCCTTAGAAGATTTGCGACAAAGAATTGTGAATGAGTGCCATCAAATTACTCCTCAAATATTGCAAAATGTCCGGCAACGTTTTCAGCAAAATCTTTATTATTGCATGGAAAGTAATGGTGGTCATTTTCAACATTTACTCGGCTGACAGGTCAGTTCATTCTTTATTTTTTAACAACTTTGCTGCTATGTATTGATCTCCTCTTACGATGATGTATTTAAACTTTAAATCAATAAATCTCCAAAACTACTGAATTGAAGTACATGAATTTTACATCATTATAAAGGGAGTTGAAAGACCTTTTAAATGATGGATCATTCGACCCCCCTTTCCATTTAAGATTTTAGGGATGGTGCCACCCCCGCTTAGGGGGCTGCAAATGTTACTGTGATTTTATGCCAATTTTGTGTCCCCCTCGAAAACAAAATCGACGGGTCCGAGGGATTTTTTTAAAAAGGAATCATCTGCCAGTAAATGCATCTGTTTCGTTTTCGGTGCGCCACCCTGTATTATCATCCTTTGTGTGTTAAACTTAGCAAGGATACTATATTCTAATCAAAATACATCTGAGTCCGCTAATATTCGTTGTATAGCAACATTACTACAAAGTGCATTTATATACAAAGCGTTTTGTTTAAAGCCGTGTCTAGATTAAACAATATTATATTTATTGTGAAAACGTATTTAGGAACAGTTTGTTTAAATAGCTTCTCTAGAGGTGTTAGTGGGAAATAATGTATAATCATTCATAAAATTTGCATTATTTCATTTGTTTACCAAGCTATAGAGTACCTTTTTAAATTTCCCGCGCTGTAGCTTTGACACTGCTCCCGTAAACTGTCATCTATCAATAGTCTACTGTGGAACAATCATAGAGATACTACAGGTAGAGGCAACAAGCCAGCTCGGAACCCGTCAGCACGTAAAAGAGAGATAGAAAGTCGGAGGTTTAGGCTATCTTTCTCTAATAGCTTGCATGCTATATACACAGACAAAGACGGAAAAACCACTGATCGTTAGTCTTTTTCTATCTCACCGGAGTTCAGTCGGGGATTTCCACTTACACAGCGACCTATGGCTTGTTGCCTCTATCAGTAGTACCTCTATGGAAACAATAGGTTTGTTCAAGCAAACAATTACGGATAATTTGATTGATTGTTGTATTACGCAAGCGCGGTCAGAATCCTGATTTTATTTGGTTTGGAACAGTTTGGAAGTTTTTCCATGCTTGGACGCTACGTTTAATTACGGTTTCTGAACCAAGATGTCGTTAGTACATATGTCAGTTTCTAAGCTGGGGACATTTATTTTTCTAGGATTTTTAGGGTGTTGTGTAGATTGTTTTTGTGCCAGCTGTCATCAAACAACTGTTTGAACTGTAACCTGTGGTAATTGCAAATCTTTGTTAGGTACTGCAGATTTTCAACTTACCTCTCAACTTATATTGCTGACCAACAAAATACATCAATCTTGATGTTGTAAACTAGACGAAAAATTTGATGATAGAGAATGGCAAGTAAGGTTATATTGACAAATCCACTAATTGTTTTGACTGGTTTCAAATCGTTTTCTACTTTTCAAATTGTTTTGCTTGAACACCGGATTTGTTCGACCGGTTTCCAATTAGTCATAGAAATTCGTGCTTGAACAGAATTTTTACTCTGCGCATGCTCGTGACAGTCTCAGGCAGTTGTGGATTCATGCTTGAACCAACCTATTGGGAGCAAGCTGCATCGTATACTTTTTGTTTGACGGCCATTGCAATAGAAGAGTGGGTCAGTGTGGCCAACAAAAAGTGGTATTTATGACAATAATGACAGTTGAAGTCTACCATTCAAAACTTGAGATTTTTGTAGGTAGCGTAAATTTTGAAATCTAAAATGACGTTTCTGCTGAATTGTCAACGCATCGGTTGCCAATAGTTTTAAGAACTTTTGGTAAGTCAACATTCCATTTCTGTCATTCGGTCACTACTTATGTCAATTTTGTATGTTTTGTAGAGGTTTTAGTTAGTTGTATTTCCATTCTTCTGATTGCTTATTCCACTGCGACATAACTAGGGACATAATGAAAGAAAAGGTGACTTGAATTTATTATGGTCCACCGATGCATTTAGAATTTAGCTGAAACGCTATTTTTAATTCCAAGATTAAATTTAAGGTCATTTTTTATGTAGAAAAATCATCACGGAAATCAAGTAAAGGATTGGTAAATACTATGGAGACTACTCGCTGTCAATTTTCATGGTTCTAAAAGTGGTTCACATACAAGTACAAGTGATGTTGAACATTCAGGCTGCCCAAAAGAGGTCGTCACTTTAAGTACCTATATTTAAACTGGCCAAAATAGTATACGATTCCTTGTGCTACAGGTCGTACAACACCAAGTTGATATTACTGTTAAAAAAACGTTTGGGTAGTTGTCTTTGTAGTCCTACTTGCAGTGAGACAGTCATTTTTCACGGAAGTGAAGCGTGCAGAAAATATGTAGTACAACGCAGTAGTGAAATTTGACATGGTTATCTGGCAAATTACCAATGTGGTAGAAAGAGTTTAGTTTACTGGAAAGTTATTCGCACGTTTTTGCGATGATGTCACATTATTCATATAAACATTCCATATCAGTATCTTAATGATTTTGTAGTGTTGAGTTTAAGTTATTAAGTTCTGAATATTAATATGTAAAACCAAAGTAGGGACAGTAAATGGTCATAGGAAAAAGTCGGTAGCAGTCACGAGCTCGTGTTTGTCGCTTCTGCAATTGATGTTTGATGTTTGACGTTTGACATAATGTGAAAAGTATAACTTTTTGGTTGGAAAATAGATTTGAAGTAGTTTGTGTTTTGTTGCGGAAAATTTGTTTCTCATATACAGAGTTAGTTTTAATTATGGAACACATCAATTATCTTGGAAACGGATCGCACAATTTTCATAGATTTGTGTGTGTGCAGGGATCTTGTGATATGGCCGATATTGTGATGGTATTTACATAGTAGTCGGATCCTTTTTTCGGAATAATAATGAACTTTGTTATTTCAAATGGATCACCCTGTATATTTTTTTTGATACATAATGTAAATGTAGCTATAACTCCGAATTCACATAAAAAATATTCAGTATTCCGAAAGGCCAAAAATATACAAGGTGATCCATTTTAAATAACAAAGTTCATTATTATTCCGGAAAAAGGATAGAACTGACAACAATGTTAATCCAAGCTAATTGAGCGTTCCATATTTAAAACTCACTTTGTATATGTTACAAAGTGTTAGAGCCAAGCAGTTTAACCATTTCATTTACCAATAAAAAAATTCCGAAATTTGCATCCAAACAAGCATTTCCAGAAATAAAAGAAGCAAAATTGCAGACTTAGGAACCAAAGCTACGTACCTTTATTTTCTAAAAAATCATGCGCGTTGTAGATCAGGGGCAAAGAAAAAAAGAGAAATAAATTATTATTTACATGGTTATAGGTTAAACGTAAATTTTAGCCTTGTACATTATCAATTTTGATTTGTAAAGGTGTTTTTCAATTCAATATTTTCATACTAACACTAGCTTTGTGGAAATAGTCAATTGCAAGTGCAGTACAAATTTGGTTAGAAGCTTTATTAGTGACTAACTCTTATGATTAGTATGACAGTAGATCCCTCGGTAGAAAAAAGTAACCTTTACCGTTACAGTGTTAACCTCATAATACGCTCCAAATTTAGTATTACTTCATAAGTGCCCTTTCGAAAATCAACCATGCATTAAAACCTTTCAAAAGTAAGAATTCTGTTTTTTATCACGTCTTCTTTTCAAGACGGAACGTAAAGGAGGTGAGTGTACTTTGGGGTTGACACTGTATATTTCGATTAATAGCGGGCAATTACACGAACGTAGTTTGAAATGGACAGAATTCATCATTGTCAATTTAGTGTAAAAATTCTGAGAGAAAAATGCTTGTCGTTAATTGAAGATATGCATACATTTTTAGCCACAATACGATAATTTAGATGCAAGTGAAATAATTCACAGAAAGTTATTTTCATACATGAGTTATTGAATCATTTCACAAAACCAAAGCCAATCCAACTCTGATATAATCAATTAGTGGGAAATATTTTATGCAAAAACTACTTCCACCTATACATTAGGGTGCTCTTTTAGGATTGTTTTATCCATGCTTTCCACTTGAAATCTTATTGGTGATGCCCGAAACAAATTCCCTTAAAATTTGAGCCCTTAATATCAACTCTAAGGACTTTCTCAAAACGTAAAAATATTTCTCTTGAAATTCACGTGAACTTTGATTCTTTTTTCATCTACATGTTCACCGCATTTAATGCTATTGAATTTTTTCAGGGTGACTTTTACTAGGTTATAGTGGGTTTACAAAAGTGCTTATTGTGACGTAGTTGTAATCTGCACCTGTGAGCTGGGGTCCCTCAATATGATTTTAGTGAAAAATTCTCAAAAGTGATACTACACTAGATAGTGTGTACACAAAGCTTTGTTAAAAAATCTTGCGGCATGAATATTGAGTAATAGGGAACAAAGAAACTCGTTCAAGTTAGAGTAAAAGTGTAGTTGTAACGTGTGACAGGTGGCAATAGAAGAAGAACATCCCGATTTGCACGCAATGATAGGAATTGTATTACAGATTACTTTAAATTATGTATGTCAGGGATCTCCAAACTACAGCGGGCCACATCCGGTGCGCGTGATGTTTTTATACGGCCCGCGTTGACATGTGCGGTGTTTGCCGAAATGACTCCCATTTCCCCTTCTCTGTCGCGTTGTGGTCACATCCCCCTGGGGTGAGTCATATCCCGGCCCACCCGCCGTCAGTCGTCAGTCTCGCTTAGTCTGAGAAACGTATAGCGTGTGCTATAGCTTGAGCCAAAATGGACTGACATAGTTGGACAAAAACAACTCCATAGATGTCATATGTCAGACAGTCAAAACATGACAATCAAGAAAAAGCTAATTTTGTTCACCTACGTAAAAATAAAAAAGGACGGGGACCTTCGTATCCTTCCAAATCTTTTCGGCCCGCCTGGCCTTCAAGAGTTTACAATTTGGCCCTCAGGTGAAAAAGTTTGGAGACTTCTGATGTATGTCATAGATATATCTAACCTAAAAATTAATTAGGACTGGGCTCGAACGGCAGCAGTGTTGCTGGACATTTTGATATGAAAATATCTGTACCGTACATACCGCCGACCAGTTTTCGCCAGCAGAAAAATGTCGGTAATAATCAAAGGAATCTCCGCGGCACAGCGGATAGCAGATACATTTTTATTTAAAATAATTTGCTATGTGTTAAGGAGTACACTCTACGTTTGTGACTTTTGTTTTTTGCCTCAGTAGATAACCAGGATGGGCGTCGATCCAGCACTGTAGTGGAACGCCCTGATGCAATGATTACAGTGAAGAAGTATCGAACGCGGTTGGTACTTGGATGGGTGACCACTGGGAAACATTAGGGTGAAGTAGCATATCATAGCGCGCAAGCATTATACCAATGAGCACGAGGGAACATGTAGAAATGCCGTCTTTCTGAGGAGACGTAAAACCGAGATCCCGAGTCCATGAATGTTGGGCTTTGGAACACAAGTGGGTTCGGCAAAATTTCCGGTTAGGGGTAGTGTGCTCCCGGCGACGGTGATAACCCGAAGAAATAGACTAACGTTAAATAACAAAGAAAAAAAGATAGCCAGGATAGATTGTAATCATGTTTTTTGGATTTATGTGAAAGTTTATATTGAAACTAGGCCATACTCAGAACTTGCACTTCTTGTGCTTTTTATAATCAATGAAGATTTTCATATACTCTAATCTAATGGAATGTCATCGTCTTCAAATATTCTAGATAAAAGCAAGGACTGAAGAAGCCAGTTTGGTGTAGTAAAGTTCACTTCCACGGCAAAGCAACTGCGTGCTGAAGCAAGCTATCGAATTCTGTGCTGGCTGCAAGGCTGCTTGTGCCGCCGGCCTTGTTCAGTTGGGAAAACAAGACTAGAAAAGAAGTAATTACATTCTGTGCCAATTCAATATAGACTGGTAGCCCATAACACTTGTAGTCTCCATTATTTAGAATGGAATCCGTTTTCATCATTAAGTTTCATGTGAAAAACAAGTAGAATAATGCTATTCCACAAAAACCAAATTGGATAATCGACGCTGGACATTAGTGTCGATTATCCACTTTGGGCTTTTGGGAATAGCATTATTCTACTTGTTTCATTCTATGGTGAAATTGGCTTCCATTCGAAATAATGGAGCCTACATGTGTCATGTCATGTGTCTTTAATGAAAAATGAGCTTTTGATTGATATTAATTTAAAAATTGACTGCGATAAAGCTTATGCCAGATTTATTGAAGATAAAAAATTGTTAAAGGATGCAAGAAGTGCAAAAAAAATAAATATGTAAAAAATATAAGTTAGTCTATTTTTTATTCTTACTCACTAAAATACTATATTTTTTGAAGCCTACCAAAACTTACTGAAGAAATTCTAAAGTGAAATAGGAGAGATATCAGGCTGGTAACCGGCCTTATGACCGGACACTGCGGCCTGAGAAAACACCTTCACACAATGGGGATCTTCCAAGAAGAACCTATATGTAGATTATGTGGTGAGGAGGACGATACAGCCACCCATATAATTTTCGAATGTGAGGCTCTACGTTGGTAGAGGTATAGAGGGCCGGATGACCCTGTATCCAACCTCACCAAAAGAGATACTGTGAAGAGACTTCTAGATCTCATCAAGGTCACAAATCTTCTCACGGACTAGCAGACAAACAGGACAATACAATAAGCCAACGGCTGCAGTTTTGGGGCCCACTAATCCGGCCTGTTTCGTCTGATTACCAACCAAGCCTTCTATATTTTTTTTAGTTTTTTTTGAAATAACATGTTCAGACCAAAAAATGTTGGCAACCCTAGTCATTGGCTACCGGTCTAATAGAACAAAATGCGGCTGATGAGATATATATATTTAAGAAACTTTATTAAATTTTACGTGTATTTCAAATGAATAATCTCTCACATTCTGGAAGTGTACTTGGAGAAAGTATTAAGCGCTTAAATTTCCAGGGAATTTTTTATCTCCAACAATATTTTGAGTGTAGAGCGAAAGTTAAGAGAAGTCCTGAAAAAATCAACCAACTATACATTATACTTCTACCAGCAAAAATCAATCTTTGCTATTGCCTTATCGTAAATTTCCAATCAATAAAACGATTTTCATGGTTGGTTGATATTGAGTAAGTACACTTAGGAAAATCACCAAATAAAGAAATAAAGAAAATAACTATGCTTTTTTATGTCGAGACCATTTCTTTGGGATAGTTTACATTTTTATAAGTATGAATTTCTAGCAAAATTAATTTTATGTCTGCAATAATAAAAGTTATTGACATGTTTTCTGATTTCTCATAGTTCATCTGAATTAAATGGAATTGAACATAAATTTTATCGAGTCGATTCATCACTTGTTCATTGTCTTTTATATTGGTTATTGCTATTTCATCAACAAAAAAGCCGACCACAAAACTAACTAACTAATATCCTTATCGATGTTTGTGGCATTACAACAATAACTGTTCATCATTATTTATAAAAAATTCAAGTAAGGTAAGAAGTTAAATCCTTATTTTTTTAAGTACCACTTTCAACTTACAATAGATTCACGGCAGGCAACAAAGGAAGGCTATTCCAACATGACTCTTTAAAGACGACTAAACTTTTCAAGCACAAGTGAAAGGTGATCCACACACTACTTAAATGACATCTAAATGCAGTAAAGAACATACCATACCATTCATTTGTCATCTCCACAGACATCCAGGCAGCACTGAGAACACCGGATTCAATAAAGGTCAATTCCAGCTAGTATTGAATCACATGCGTGTCAAGCTGCGTCCTCACCGAGTCGACACTGTCGATCGACTCTGTCGATCAACAAGTCAACAAAACTGCATCCGTCCACACCAGAGTTGGCAGAAATGATGTCGATCAGACTAATCAACATGTCTGACGAAGATGTGAAGAGATGCCTCATTAAAAACTATGAGCAATTTCCATAAGGGCATCGTGCCTCATATTTCTCTTTTTATAATTATTAGTTTTGGAATCCCATAGATTTTATTTTAATTTGTATGCCTCAATAAAAGCTATGACTTTGTCTTGTTCATGAAAACAATTCGATATGTCGATCGATTTAGGTTGTCGATCGAGACCGTCGATTGCAACGTACACAACAAGTCAACACTGTCGATCGACAGTGTCAACTCGGTGAGGACGCAGCTTCAGAAATATAATCGAAAACCATTGCACTATGTATAAGGGCACAACAGTCATGAGGGCAGGGAAAAGGCATGAAGACAAAGACAAGACCAGAACCGTTTTGTGGTGTCCCAAAATCGATAATAAACATGGTAACAAGAAAGTGGGTGGGCTGAAAATATCTAGAATCGTGAAAGTTTGGTCAGAATTTGAGCAAAGAAAAAAAACTGTCAAAGTTTTAAGTAGTCGGCGACAGGCCGCTAGTGTCACTAGTCCAGCCAAGTTTAGTGAAACATTCAGGGCTATTCTCTAAGTAAAGTGGTTATCGCAGTTGTTAACCATAGCAACTCTGCTAACAACTTTCGATAATGACCTTAGTAACCACGAAATTTTAGTATTCTTTAATACACAGTTGGCAACTGTTGTTATGATAACAACCTCCAAGACCCATACGTGAAAATGGACGTGACAACGCCGCAAAATAGTCCTAATGTGCGGAAAATAGGTCGTTTCTGTGCTTTGACAGAGTAAACAAATATAAACTTCAAATATTTTTGTGGTTGTTTATTTTTTCGGTGAAGCTAAATTGAAATTATGGAAGAAAAGTAAGTGCCAATTAATATAAGATAATCAATCAGCAATTTAAATTAAATGTGTATTGTTTTAGACCGAAAAGGATAAAAAAGACAAGCAATGAACAATATCAATATATGATAAGCTTTCTGAATGAGCACAAGTTGATGATGAAGGGCAAGTTATCTCCAGCTGAATCCACAAAGGTTGGAGAACTGTGGATGCAACTAGAAAAGAATTGAACAATTTGAAAGGTAGCATTAAGCCACTTCAGCAGTGGAAAAGGGTATGTATTAATAATAATGTGTTTTGTTGGGCATATTATACAATCATCAGCATTTATTTCAGACCTTCATCGATTACAAATCAAAAGTGAAGGCAAAATCGAGGTTATTACAAAATAAGTTGAAAGGAACCGGAGGAGGACCAACTGGAAAACAATTAAATGAGACTGAAAACTTGTGCAATATGAGTACAATCTATGCATCCTATTACTCCAGGGAAATGGAATTTTTTTATGAATTCTTTGGCAGTGATTCGAACTTCATCTTCTGTGTTTGGAAACCTTATTTCCCTGGGAACAATATGTTCACAATAGTTTCAGTAACCAATGTCACAATTCTACTAACTGATGCTTGGCTTGCTGGAAAAATGTAAAGTTGTACCAACACTGGCCTGGTAGCATCCATGAGTAACAATTCCAAATGATTGAGAATATGTGTCGTCCGTTGTCCATCAGGTAGAAAGTGATTTAATTCATTTATAAGTTCCAAATCTATCTCTTTATTTAGTTTAAACATATTATTAAATGTAATATCTGGCAATTCGAAAGGATTACTAAAATATCTTCTTTCGGTTCTTAAATTTTCTCTAAAAAAGTAACCATATTTATTAAAAACTTGACAACTGTCTAGCAGCACACATACCTTTTCATTAATTCTTGAATGAATAAAAAGTCCATATGTACTAAAAATGCCATTCTTATTCATTTAAAATATTCAACTGTTCACATAAATTAATAAAAACATTCCAATAAGTGTCTGACGCAAGTGGTTTTCGTTAACAACACCTCTGGAGCAGTTGCCAGTGAACCATTTCTCACAGCCACTTGTCATTATGCATAGCAACTCTTATACCGACTTTACTTAAATAGTGAATACCAATTTCGCGCTTAGCAACTGACCTTGAACATAACGACAATTTACAGTTGCTATCCATAACTACTTTGCTAAGTGAATAGCCCTGCCTATCTGGAAAAATGATTGAATCTTCCCATTTTTGTTTTGAAAATTCTATATACTATTTTAAAAAATTTGGAGCATATGGTTTATTTACAATAAAAAAACGATGATGTCATTTTCAGTTACTTTTCTGCATATCGGAGTGAATATAAATTTACCAGCCGTAAATACAATTAATACTTAATGACCAGGGCCATTTTCAGCTCACGGGTTGGCAAAACTTTAAGACGTCAAATTAATTGGAAAAATTCAGTACTTTTGACACAATTGAGGTTAGGTTCAGTATGTTATTCCTTGTTAATGGACATAGATCATCTTATTCTGGTGCTCTTGAATTAATTATTTCTTCAATGTTGGGAAAATAGTTATTTTCGTTACTAATTAATTAGTCAAATATGCAGTGTGGGGTGAAACGCATTAAAATGCCCAAGAAATAAAACAGCAAATGCTGAGAGATACTTATATCCTTATTTTTAAGGAGAATGCTTGCTTCTTGCTGTAAGTCACGTGAGTAATACCAGTTACTTTAATTATTATCAATACATATTATAGATTATATTTAAATTTATTCAGTTGGGTGTTTTTAATGATAGGTTAGATTATTAAAACTTGTGATATTCTTTTATAAATTGAACTATATTTATATTTCAATTTCCTCAAGATGATTTATTTCTTCCAGTGTTCTTGAAGATGGTTCTAGAGTTTGTCATTCATTATAAGTAAATAATCAAATGTTAATTGAGATATAGAATGATTGGTTAATATTTTTTATATTTCACAAAAATATATACTCATATTAAATCATCAGAAAATTTTGTTTTGCAACATCATCGTCTTTTTATCGTAAATAAACCATACTTTCATACTTTGGATTGAGTGGAGTAAATATCAAAATTTCAGTCTTCGTATTAATTTCTTTCTACTGCTTTATTTGCTTTATTATTGTTTATTACCAAAAAACACAACGTAACGCAACCCAACTAAGGCACTAAAGAGATGAGTATTCTCATCCGCCATTTTGGTGCCTGAATTTTATTGTTTTGTGATGTGTCAAGTTGACATATTGTGTTGAAAAATTTTTGATATTGAACCAACCTCAACGTACATCAAGGCACCAAAATAGCGGACGAGAATACCTATGTCTACAGCGCCCTAACCCAACACTTTAACAGCGCCAAAAATGACAAAATAATTTTTCCTCCTACCCCTATAGGAAGTACACACTTTTCTCCCTCAAATCAGGGAGGAAACTCATACTTTTTCTCCCTAGGGAGTATCCCTCACCATCAAGTAAGTTGTAAACGATTAAACTTGTGAATTCATTATATTCATATTGTTTCCATAATTTCCAGAACGTCCTGTATATCCTGTTTTTTGGTAAAAATCAAACATTAATGTTACTTCAACGTAGCTCTTCAATACAAATTTCAACTTCAGGAATTTTATATATACGTTTTTTGAGTTCAGAATAAGAAAAGCATAGTATGCTGTGGCTCACTGACAGTAAACACGGCGATTGGCTTTTGAGGTGCAAAGTTGCTACATTCATTAAACTTAGTTGAATTGTTGAAAAATGGAGAGCGACTCAAGTGATTTTGAATTTCCAAATACACCACCTAATATTAAGGAACAAGCTAACATAGCGTCATTAACCTTACTACCAAAAAAATCTAAAGACAGGTATGAAAAACAATATGCACAATATTAGCAATGGGCTGAAGACAACAAGATACGTAAATATTCAGAGAATGTTTTACTGGCATATTTTTCACTACAAGGAAAATCATTAAAAGCTTCAAAACTTTGGTCTAAATATTCAATGCTACGCACAATGATACAAATGAAGGACAATGTCGATAATATCCAAAGTTGATTGCATTTCTTAAACGTCAAAATGCCGGATACAAACCAAATAAAGCTAAAACTTTTACAAGAGAAGAAATAAATACATTCTTAATGGAAGCCCCCGATGATGTTTTTTTATTAATAAAGGTAAGAAATGAAATCCCATGCAAATAATTTAATTTTTGATATAAAATATTCATAGGTAGTCCTTGTTATTGGAATTTCGGGAGCATGTCGATGTGATGAGCTTATTAAAATGACTATGGATGATATTGAAGAGAAAGACAATCTTTTAGTCATAAATATCCACACTTCAAAAACGTATAAACAACGAACTTTCGTTATCAATACTACAACAGGTAATGGCCTAAATTTTGTTCAAATCGTTAAAAAGTATATCTGTTCTACGTCCTAAAACTGAGCATAAACGATTGTTGGTATGCTTTAAAGCAGGCAAATGTATAAATCAAGTGGTTGGCAAAAATAGTATATCCAAAATACCACAAAAAATTGCAGAATATCTTAATCTTCCAAATGCCAAACATTATACAGGGCACAGTTTCAGGAGAACTTCAGCAACTCTGTTAGTAAACGCTGGTGGGGATATTTTAGCTCTAAAACAGCATGGCGGTTGGAAATCAACCAATATCGCAGAAGGTTATGTAGAACAATGTTACACAAAAAAAAGAAAAAATTCTGATCAAATTATGGGAAATAATGTAGAACCTCAACTTGATCAAAATCAGCCAAGCACTTCTAGAAGTTACCACCATTACAATGTGCTAAGCAAAAATATTTCAAATACTAAAGCTCCTGTTCAAACCCTATTTTCTTCCAATGGTGTTCATATACCTAAGTGCTGCTCAAAACTGCACATTCAATATTAACATAAATAATTCTAAAATATAGTTAAACAATACTATGTACTTAATTGTATAACATATATTGATAAATTTGTTTAATAAATAATTCTTGTGTTCTTAATTATATTCGTTACCTATTTGTGTCGTAAATAAATTTTCAAAAAAAGATGGGTAGGAGGAAAAATCATATGTATCACATGGGAGTAAAGTGCCTTCTCCTCCCTTGAATGTTTACTAAACTACATCCTGCGGGAGGAAAAGTAGCACTTTCCTCCCTAGTAATACAAATAGCTATTCTGCCTCTTTTGACAGCGCCGAGTAAACAAAGCGCAAATAATTGCCCCTGCGTCTGATGATCAGCAGTTGAGAGGCAACATCCCGGCTTACCGAAACCGCTGAGTCAGCAACCCAACCGCTAAGACCGTCGAGTCCATTATAACAACAAAAACAAAACTGTCAGCTGAGGTACGCGTCGTTGCATTTCTGGCAAATGCTGTCCACATAATTGCAGACTAAGTAACATCACTAACCCAGGGTCAAACGAATGTTGAAATTACCATAATAAATGTGTGATATGACATTTATATCCGAAATAATGTTGCACGAGGTGAAAAAAGCTCACAAAGAAACATATATTTGAGATTCAATCATCTACTGCCGATTTCACCGAAACCACTTTTCCATAACTTTCCTGCTAATGACTGTTTTTAATAAACGTTCTATCAATACACCAGATTCTGAATAACGAAAGTTCTGATCGATTTAAAAACTTAATCATTCATAAGATTTATGCAGAATGGCTATAAAGTAGGTAGCGACCTTAACCTAAAAACCGTATTGATGTATCTTTACAACCTCAGCTATAAGTTTATGTTTCACCATTAAAATTCCTTGAAATGCCACAGTCTCAGAACGACGAAGCATTAAAACTTATAAAATGTGATATATATATATATACAGACATTAAAATAATATTAAACTGCTTCCTATTTATTTCCTAGTTACGGTCTTAAAACTGAAACTATTATTTTTTTAATTATTACCGTCCACCATTTTTCGCTTTTTACAACAATACGACACTAAAATACTTATTAATATTAAAAAAAAGCTGCTTGTCAACTGAATAGAGCAAGTTCTGGATGTAAATTGCGTTATAATTTTTGAGTTTTTTTGGGTTTAAAAATTTTCAGTTGAAACATTTTAATTAATTACTGTTTTATATAATGATTTATCATTAAACAGTGAGTCTGTAACATGTAATATGAGATTATCCTGGAATACGTTTTACTGTATTTTCTTCGAAATACATTAGTTCTTGATTTTCCCTTTCTTCCTATTCAAATTTCCATAGCATTAAGTTGCAGAATGCTGCAGAAGACTTTGTTTGTAAATTGAAATTTGCAATCGATTGGAAATGTCCAAAACTCTGACCTTCCGTTCGTGATTCGTTGAAAATCGATTGGTAATTTTTGATTTACCAACGAGTGGAACATTTTGACGGTAGAGAGCATGAAGCATGACATTTAATCATTAATATCTCCTCCTACTCACCTGATAATTACTCGAAATAGAATTTATGGTCGACATTCAAGGTATGTTTGTACTTTTCAAACCTAAGCCAAATTTTAGAAGGAAGTGGTTTGCTATTTCGTTTTTCACAATGAAAGAAAAGTATTCAAAACCAAAAAATCTGTATACAAAACCGAATACCAAAAATTTGTGACTATTCCTGAGACTTTCAATAGCATCACAACGCGCATGCCTCTAACTGAAATTTTATGTCGGTCAGCGAATTATTCTGATAGTTGGCCACTGATCCGAAACTGGAAATTTCTTTCTTTGAACAAAGTATTTTTAAATCACCAATTGCCAAATTGTTTTTCCAACCGTTTTTTCTAATGCGCATGCCTCTGACAGTTTTTGACAGTTCTAAACTAAAACTGAAGGGACAGAATATTCGAAAGAACAGTATCGTGGCTAAAAATATTCAATGCAACGCGAAGCTTGAGTAATCATAATAAATACGAAGTTCTCAAGCAATTCATAAAAACAATAATTCGGGGCTGTGAAGGTTGAGACTGTTTACATTACACTATTTATGTACTATAACGTATATTTTTAGCTTTGTCACACCATACTTCAATGTCTAACCTACTATTAAACCCTATATTATCAAGCGTACATGTGAAACAGTCGAAAAAAAATCAATTTCGTCTTGGATCTACTGCATAAATCAAAATAAAATTGTCCTCAAATTATAAAATCAATTATTAATATCGAGTTGTGCAGTTATTTAGTATATTTATACAGGGTGTCCAGAAACTCTCTTGCCAAACGGAAACTGCAGTTACTAGAGGTGATTTTAAGTCGATTTAGCTCAAATTACCTTAATCCGAAAATGCTTCCTAAGGGAGCTACAGCCTTTGAAGAAGACGTCCTTATATCAGTTTCCTTCAAATTATTCAAAAATACCGTCACTTGAAATTTTTAAACTTGGTATAATCAATAAACAGTTACAAACCAGTCGCTCGCTGTAAATAAATTTTTTCAGATCCATCACAAGCATGTCAGTCGGGGGGACCAACAGGTATTTTTATTAAAAAAATTTTATGTTCAAGTTTTTTATGTATCCGACTCCAAATTTGGAAAATTCAGGATAATTTTCATAAAAAATGTTCTCTTCTTTCAAATCGAATGAAGAATATGCTGATATGCATTTAGTTTATGGGGAAGTACAATGTAACGCTCGTGCAGCAGAGCGAAGATATGCAGAAAAATTTCCAAACAGGAGGCATCCTTCTCTCGCAACATTTGTAACCGTACACAAAAGATTAAGAGAAAGTGGGTCAGTAGTACCTAAAAATACTGAAACTGGTAGACGACCTGATGTGACAATGGAATACGAAGACGATATTTTGATTGAAATCGAAAATAATCCTGAGGTTAGCACCAGAAGACTCGCTGCTATGTATCCTGGCATTTCCAAGTCTTTCATATGGAATATTATTCATAAAGAAAACCTTCATCCTTATCATAAATTTGTGTATTGAGACAAATGATCGTCATGTAGAGCAAATAAATTCTCTTATTTCTGTTGGTAATTGGCCCCCAAGATCTCCAGATATAAACCCCTGTGATTTTTGCATTTGGGGTTATTTAAAATCATCAGTCTATGCTGTTCCAATAGAAACCCGTAATCAGCTGTGGCAAAGAATTCAAAACGCTTGTAATGAAATTAGAAATAATGCAGGAATTTTTGAAAATCTTTACAGAAAGGAATAAATTTGTGTATTGAGACAAAAAATGGTCGTCATGTAGAGCGTCTGTTGTAAAATTAATTCTCTTATTTCTGTTGGTAATTATCTCTAACTTTGTTTTTTTTAATGTTGATTGTTGTTTTATACCTTCACGAAATAAAATTAATTTAAAATTTCCAAAACAATGTAAGCAACTTAATACTTACGACTTTTGTTACCAGTATCTGTACAATTTGTTGATTTTTCAAAGCCAACTTGATATTACAGATACAATTTTATACTCTAACATGACTTTATATGTAAGAAACACAAAAACGAAAACGGTTCATGATATCGATTTGAAAGAAGAGAACATTTTTTATGAAAATTATCTTGAATTTTCCAAATTCGGTGTCGGATACATAAAAAACTTGAAAATAAATTTTTTTTAAATAAAAATACCTGTTGGTTCCCCCGACTGACACGCTTGTGATGGATCTGGAAAAAATTTATTTACAGCAAACGACTGGTTTGTAACTGTTTATTAATTATACCAAGTTTGAATATTTCAAGTAACGGTATTTTTGAATAATTTGAAGAAAACTCATATATGAGGACGTCTTTTTCAAAGGGCTGTAGCTCCCTTAGGAAGCATTTTCGGATTAAGGTCATTTGAGCTGATTCGACTTAAAATCACCTCTAGTAACTGTAGTTTCCGTTTGGCAGGAGAGTTTCTGGACACCCTGTATAATTAAGTCATTTATTCATTGAAATAAAAATCTACCATGCAGAATAAAATATAGTGGGACACTTAAAATCGCGACAAAGCCATAAGCTTTAATTCCACTTAATTCACTCAATATTTTTAATAAAGAGATTTTCATGTTTATACATTTTAGAAATATTTCTGTGCATACAGGATGTTTTAAAATTGAGATTTTTATGACACTTTGGATTATGAGGATTCACTGAGAATTTAATAACTCTAAAATAAATTTTGTTACGAAAAATCTTTTCACCAGTGGTGGAAAAGGTATTATAAAATTCTTTCAGGGTAGTAAGAACATCTAGTCTCTTTATTAGGAATTTTAAAGTATAAAATCGTTCTTATTTTAAATGTACCTATTTTATTTTGGGGAGATTTTAATTATTGTTGGATGTTCATTAGGTTTCCTTTCACATACATTTCTGCTGAATATTACGTTATTTACAGTAAACTGAGATTTAAATTTACGTTCTTGTGGTAGGAAAAATGAAATATTTGGTACAAGAAAGAAAAAATGTGATTTTAATAATCGGATGTGGTTTTGGTAGTGTTAAATATAAAATGGAAATCTTAAAATCAGTTAATAATTTACGGAGACATCCAATTTATGGTACTGATATCTGTTGTGGAGAATCCTAACGCTAGTACTCGAATGGGGATCCTGGTGAAAGTGTGTCCGGAATTTAAATAAAAAGCGTAAATCGATATCCTCTTTTACTTTAACAAGAAGGGGTTATAGGCGATGGTTATTGACGATATATTTTCATGGTTATTCAAGTAGGCATTCATTTTTTAAATCTTCAAACAATATTTTGGGAACTGTTGAAAAGTTACATTGAATATTGAATAAAAAATGGGGATGTAGTTGTATGATGCTCCTGTACATTCTTTATTTGATGCTAGACATTATTTTAAAAGTAAGTCTTGGAACACATGGACATGGAGGGAAAAAAATTAGGATTTCTCACCTTGATCCCCTGAGATGTGAATAGAACTTTTCAAAAACAAGACAGATTGTGAACTCACAAAGATGGATACAATTTTAAACATTTGTTGGGATTTTAATGCAGTTCCATGTGATATTTTTCTGTGTTTGTACCTATAATTATATCGACATCTTTAATGAGTACTAATTGTGTTTATTTTTGTAAATAGATTCTGTTCAAATTTGTTTGTTTGCTTTCTTAACAAAAATTATGTCATGGTTTTTTATTTAATTTTCGGTTTGAAGTATACTATTACTTACAAATACTCACCATTTTATTGTACCAAAATTTAAAATGTTTCAATGATCAATTACTGGCATTAAAGAGGTTGCGATCTTAAGTTTGTTCCACTATATAGATGAAATTGAAATTTCACAAAAGATATGGGATATTACGTGGTTCCAAAATAACTATCATAAGCATTTTATTTTAAGTTATAATCAATATTCAATTATTATACAATTTCAATTATAATTATGCCTCGAACAAAAACATTCAATTTTATCAGCTCAATTAGGCAGTGGTGGAAATTCTTATAAATTCAAATAATGGTGGTTACTTGTCAGTGCATTCGCCATTTTATGCAAAAAAATATGAATATCGAATTAGACATTGAAATGAACAAGGTTGGAGTTGCACAAGACGAATAATTTACATCTTTATGATTTCATTACGAAGGAATTGAAAAGTGAGATGTTGAAATAAAAGAAAGAATTGAGCCGTAAAATTATACTCCGCCATGAACCATAACTTAAATAGAGAAATATATCAAAACAAACATAAATAGAACCATACAATTCCGAATGTAGGTCACTTCTAGCATACGTTTGTGAATCTTGGACTTGAATCAAAAAACAAAATTGAAGAATTTAAATATAGAGCTTAAATATCCCAGACTACCAATAAGAGCAATTTAATAAGTTCAGGAGCCCACTAACAATAAAGGTAGGTACTAGGAGTGTGTCCAATTTGAGAAAATGGGACAATTTAGTTGGTGAAAAAAAAATACAATAAATTCTAAAAGATAACTGGAGTGAAGATACAAATAAACAGAGATGAGGTAGAAAACCTTATTTCTGGAAAGGTTACTTTCCTACATTTTTTCAAGTGATGAATATCCTTAGATTGACTCTTACAAAGCAAATAAAAAAACATACGGTAATGTATAAGTGAGCAAAATAATCTTAAATTTTATATTTCGCCCTGCCCTGTCCCAAAGGAATAGCGAAAAAAGTTAACAAAACCTTAACTTTCCACTGAACTCGTCATGCTTTTTTCGGTATTTACCGTATACCAATGTTCCGTTACAAACCATAATCCTTTTAAGCGCTCTGGATTTTCGTCGGCGTAATTTTGACAACTCCTAAGAGATGCTCAAGCAGTTTTGTTTTGGAAAAATCACATAGTGTGGGAAAACCGATATGAGAACATATTCAGCATTTAGTGTAATGGTGATAAGACTCCTCCAACGTTTTAATCAGTAGTTAACGTGCTGGGTTATCCAGAGTGACTATCGTCGTTAAACTTTTCTCAGTCCTGCCAAACGCCACAACATTTTAATTACATTGGAGCACAAAATATTCAATACATATTTTTCCATACATTTTTCTCTATAGCAAAAAATGCCAATAAGCTCCATCATTGGCCGCCGGCGTGATAGGAAAGGTTAGGTTGTTATTTTTGAAACAAATCTTACAAAATTTATGTAGCACAAGATCCGGCTGCAAAATTCTGCAGCTTTCTAAAACTATTGCCTTTTTGCCTTAAGCTGGGAAAATGGGAATCATAATCCATCAAAGCGGTCTGTTAAAAAGAAAATGGCTGGTGAATGGAAAGTTTTCATAAAGCATCTGATAATATGTGAACTGAAGTGCTATAATATTTTATATTTAGCCATTCAGCTTAATTAGTTATATTGACGTTTGTACAAATTGAATTTTTGGGGTACGGTCGTAATTCCATAGTGGGCATTGAAGTGAATAGAAACATTTTCAATTGAGTACTCCTGGTTTGGTGTGGTATGGACCAATGACGTATTAAAGATAAACAAGCCTTGTTTACATTTTGATTGTCCCCAACATATTTAAGACGAGACTATTCTAATTAAAACTTAAGGAAAAAGTGGAAAGCATATAAAATAGGTCCCACGGTCCAGCTCACTATATTTTTTTTTCGATTACAATTTTTTATTTTTTATTACTGCCATAAGTAAAATAGTTTATAAATTTTCAGCTTGGCAACCTCTAACTACTTCTGTCATTTTGGTGAAGTTTGTCAATGATATTTTAATTATTATTGTGTTTTTATTTGGTTTCTGATTGATATTTTTATATTAAAGTGCTTTTAAGACATTTATATGATGGTGACAAAATGTGTGGTGTGTGAAAATACATGTAATAAGAATGATAATTGTTCATTTCACAGGTAAGGTTATAATAGCATGACCGTAGTATAGGTATAAGACGAGAGATTCAACATTTGTTTTCTTAATAATATTGTTTATTCTTAGAATTATCAAAAGATCTTAGTGACCATGATTATCTCTCGGTTTATTTTTGAGTGAATACACTAAGGATGTAGTTGCTTATATTTTTGGATTCGTAGTAAAGATCTTTAACAAAAAAAATTCATTGCCAACAGTGTTCTATATTTTTAGAAGGTAATTATAGTTTGTATATACTACAAATTAAAAAAACTTTTGGAAAACTTATAAAAGCGTCTAAATTTGTAGTTACTGTTGGTTGTGAAGCTGAAAACTGTCTAGAACACTTACTATCAATTTAGATGTAATCTTTAATAAAATTGAACAAAATACCTTTCAATATTATATTAACATGTTTATAATCTGTAGTGCAAAACTTGTTTTAAGTTCAAAATCCTTTAAAGGTATCTATTAAAAAATAACTTGTCTATGAGCTACAATCTTCGATATAATTTCCACTTAATCAAACGAAAAAATTAATAATGTACATCACTTAATCTAAAAATAATTTTTATAAAGTAGATTAAATGAACCCTTTCGAAATATAAGCTACTGTGCGTTGTACTTGCCCTGATTTATGTTGCGACCAAAACATTGTGTGAGCAATAATGTGTGAAAGCTGGTCTATCTTTAATAGGTTATTGGTATGGACAGATGGTGTAGCTCATTGCTTTATAACTCATCCTATTGGACATTGAACTGTAATGATTGGTCAAAATTTAATAATTGTGGAGTTCACCTAGAGGTGCTTATTTATTAGAGCAAATTATTTTTTCATCGGAAAAAAAACAAGATTTAAATCCTAATTATTAGCAGTGAATGGTCTTAGACAGCTACAAATTTTATATCACTCGTTAAATAGGTATCTTAGCCCGAATGAAAAAGTCTTCAGATATTTCAGGTAAACAAAAAAATAGGTCGCGAATGATTGTCAGAACGAATGTAAAATAATGTTTTTTGTAGCATGCCCATATAAAATGAGAATTTAATAATATGAAAGTAAACATGTTTGTTTTCAACTGTTAATAGTAGATAATTGAACGATCTTATTTAAAAACACATTTTAAAAAAATATTTCATATTTTGTTAGACTCTGTTTCACATAAGAAGAAGCCACGTGAAATATGCCAACTGACTTGCGCAGAAATCAAAATCGGTCTAGCGATCGTGTCATGCCATTGGCGTTACAAACGATGTTTCATGACGACGGCAATTTTATTATTGACATTCGACGTTGTGTTTGAAGCAATCATTTACTGTCGAATATTTTTGAATATTTTAAGACCTTCAAGGAAAAATTATCCACAGTCAAGGCCGACAGATTCTAGACTGCAAAATGTGAAAACGTTACGCTATTGATTTGAAGTCGAATGTCAATTTTACAATATGGCGCTGGTTTTGACAGCAAGTTCACGCATACGACTGCAATTTCACGTGGCTTCTTCTTACGTGAAACGGGGTCATCTAACCATTATTGTTTTATTGTATTTTATGTATTTCGCTAGAACATTATTTTAGAACCAAGCTGCACTGTACGTAAAAATAACAAATTCAGAAGAAACCTATTACTAAAAAAACGAAAACTACAACAAAAATCAAAATACTTACTATTTTTCTTGTACAAAAGTATTTCGAATTGATCGTAAAGCTGGTGTTCCAGCACGTGATCCACTCTGCTGATTGTCTCTTTATCGGTCAGTTCGCCAAACATGAAGGCACATCTGCAAGACTTCTGCATCACTTCCGCCCTATTGTAGCCGGATATTTTGCAGAAAGACTCGTTGCAATACACAATTGGGTAATCCACTATTTGTGCGTTCGCCAATAAAAAACTACTATCCGCTGGAACAAAACAGAATTTCATCAAAAATCTGCAAAGTTGTCTAATTTGGGAAAATCATAGAAACCCATAAAGTGTTAAATGAGTTGAATTCACGTTATAATGGAATAAGTTTGGTTTTATAACGACAATGACCAAAGATTATAATTTAAAAAGCATATTTTACTGCGAATTAATTCAGTTTCAATTGTCAGCCAGAAGTTTGAACATATATCTTGAGATTAGATGACTTTTAGTTTGTGTATCGTTGTTTTGCTGTTGTGAGAGGATAGTGGAAGTGATGAAAGGGTTTGACAGTAGATAGATAGATGGGTAGTGCTGGTGTTAGCCTTCTGTCATTGAAATCTGATGATTTATTGTGACGTTTTGATTTACTTATAGTACTTCGTCTAGCTTTAATCTCCTAACGAGGCTCCATAGCCTAGACAAATGCTTTTCGAGGTAGCTTGTAACCCTTGGTTTTTCCTTGCCAGGTTCTATAAAACGCAGTCTTGCGAGGCCTTCACAGTGGCACAACACATATTCTGTCGATTCCTCTTTCTCTTGACAGAACCGGCAAAGGTCTGATTCTGCCAATTTTATAACGCTCATATGACTGTTGAGTTTGCAGTGTCCTGTCAGTAAACCTACTATGATTTTAACAGCCTCTTGGCTATTTGGCAGCAGGTCCTCTGTTACTCTGGCCGATGGTCGTTTGATGAACTCTTTGGCCTATCTCTGTTCAGGGGTTGTTCTCCACCGTTCCACAAACTTAGTTTGCTTCCATTTTCCAATGTCTGCCTTTTTGTATGTGTTAGCTACACCGCAGGAGGATTCGGGACCAATGCAGGGAGCACCTGCTTCGTCTCAAGCCAGTTCGTCAGTTTCTTCATTTCCCCTGTGTCCTTTGTGCCTGGTACCCAGGCCAGAAATGGTCTGTTATGACTTGCTAGATCAGATAGGGCACGCACACAGTCCCATACCAGTCGTGAATTGACCTGGCAGGAAACTAGTGCCTTTAGTGCAGCCTGGCTGTCCGAGTAAATAACAATTGTTTTGTTATTCACTTCCTGCCTTGCTATTTTTCTTGCACAGTGTTCAATGGCAATAACTTCCGCCTGGAACACTGTGGCATAGATGTAATTTTAGTCCTTGGCTTTGCTCTCTAGACACCGGCTCCAACTCCATTAGAAGTTTTTGAGCCGTCTGTATACCAAATGGATTGTGCCTCTTTGGGTGGACCCAGTCCTCTCTTTCTGGTAATATTTGGAGAATTTGTACTTCGGATTCTGCTTTTATTTCCTCGACTTATTGACGCCTGACCTTGGAGTAGCATGTGTGCCGTAGCTCGAGCCTCTCCTTGTGTGTATATGTGTAGTGGTGGAATATTTAGAAGGACTTCTATTGCAGCAGTGGGTGTAGTCCTCATGGCTCCCGTGATACCCAGGCATGCAAGCCTTTGGATTCCGGTGAGTTCTCGGATTGTCTACATCTTCCTAGAGATATTGTAGCCTTTTGTGACGTGTTTTGTATGTGCGCATTCCATGTCAGCTTTTGGTCAAAAATGATTCCGAGGTATTGAGCCTGACTGACTGACAGACAGTAACGCCGATCTACTTTTAATCAGAATTAACGAAGCAATCCAAAAAATAAATGAATAATGAATTATTTTTCCCTTAAGATCTGTGTAACTGCTGATGGAGTTGTTAATGCTTCATTTTTTATTGAATATCTAAACGACAATATAGTCAACACAAAAAAATTGTTTTTCCTCTCTTGGTCAGTATTATTTTTTGTACAAAATTGTTTTAAGCTGACTGTCAAACAATTCGAGGTTTTCGATAACCTTTATCACACCCACTTCTATAAAAAATGAGTTGTTTTGAATTTCAACTGAAAAATGTGACCAATGAAACGGAATAAAAAAGCCGTTCCGTCGACCCGATAACAAAACGTTTATGGAAACAAAGCTAATCAATAAAAACGTATAATGGATTACAAATAAATTGTGACGGTTTCGTTTCAAACTGTAGTTTGGTTTGTTTGTTTAAAGAATCGACCCTGCTCCAGTTGAAATGAAAAATATGCACTTTGAACTAATTTCAAGTCACAAAAGTTTTTATATTAATAATGAGTTTAAGACCATAATTTCGAAGTATTTAAAGATAAACAACACTTCCGAGCAGTGAAATCTGCTTTCTTCACACTCTTCGTTATCTATTAAGTTTATTCGAAGAATTTTGATTATTTTGAATCAAGCATCTGAAAGTGAAAATATTGATAAATTTTTGTATTGTCATGATTATTGTTGCAATTATTTATGGCGAAAACGTTATTTGCACAAATCGTAGTTTGGTTGTAATTAGCGCCAGCTGGCTTTACTTTATGTGTATATAGCGCTGATATACATAGTATGGTCTTAACTTCAGCTCCCTTTAAAATCATTCAATATGCTGACGATTTCTGTGTCTACACAGAGGATAAATCATACGAAACTAGTATTTGTAATCTTGAAAAAATATTTACATCTCTTCACAATTGGTTTACAACAAATGGGTTTGACATATCAAATTCTAAATCTTCAATCTGTGTATTTTCCAGACACAATCTTCCCAATACCACAAATGTAAGTCTTAACAACCAAAATTTTCCTTTACAAAAACAAGTTAAATATCTAGGCGTTATCTTAGATAGTGAATTAATATGGAAACAACATATAGAATATATTCTAGATAGATGCAATAAAGCAATGAACTTCCTCAAAATGACAACTAGAGTATGGTGGGGATGTGATGTGGAAACTTCCTTATTATTTTATCGCTCTTACATTCGCTCAATTTTGGATTATGGTTCCATTTTGTACGGTTCTGCATGTAAATCTCTACTCAAACGAATTGATATTCTACAAAACTCCGCCTTACGTATATGTTTCGGCGCAATGAAATCGACTCCCATAGAACCATTACACGTTGAAGCCGCTGAACCCCCACTTGACATAAGACGAGGTTTTCTAAGTAAAAAGTATCTCATCAAAGCTCATAGATTTAATCCGATCTTATTTACTAATATAGTACAACTCAATGAGCAAGATCTGACAAATAAGTATTGGAAGAAAAAGAAATCTCCTCCCCTATGCAGTGCTCTACAGGATCTCCAGTTTTTCCAAAACGAAATGTGTACTGTGGAAGAAATTTTAAATATTGAAGACTACCTATGCCTATTTAACAAACCCCATATAATTAAGCCACACTACAGTGAAAACACACAGATAAGTAACAACATTCTAAAATCCCTGTTACATTGTTATGATGACGCAAAAATTATGTATACGGACGCTTCAAAATCCATAGAAGGGGCTGGTGGTGCATACTATGTACCCTCTGATAACATTGAATTCACCTTCAAACTCACAAACAATTCATCAATATTCACTGCAGAATCTGTAGCTATCCTCGAAGCTCTCCAGTATGTCATCCATAATAATCTAAAACATGTAATTATTGCTACCGACAGTCTTTCAGTATTAATGACCTTGGAAAATCCCATGATCCCCAAAACTCTCTCAAATCCCTACATATTCCAAATAAAAAAATATTTGAAAATGTTAACAGATAGGAATATCAATATCAAATTCATATGGGTTAAGGCCCATATCGGACTTGAACATAATGAGTATGTGGATAAACTAGCCAAGAGGAGCATATTATCAAACAATACAACGACACATTCCTTAGCAATAACAGACGCAGTTATCTCGGCAAAAAACTATCAAAAAGACATATGGAAATATAAATGGGAAGAATATTCTTTCACCAACCCTACAAGATATACTACTCTACAGCTTAAAATACCTCAAGCCCCCTGGTTTAAAAGCTTCAACGCTATAACGACAATAAATAGGATACGATTTGGACATGCTTGCTACCCTAGTCATTTATTTAGAATTAATATAGTCGAAAATGACAACTGCAAACATTGTGGCAATATAGGTGATCTCGACCATGTGTTCTTTGAATGCAGCAAATATTTACAAGAATCCAATTCTTTTTATAAAAATTTAATAAAATATAATATTCCCACTCCATATAATGTAATGTTTTTACTATCTACTAAAAACAAGGAAGTATATAGATGTATTATAGAGTTTCTGTCGAATGCGTGCGTAGTGCTATAAAACATACATACTGGTATGAGCACAAACTATGGTGTTCCCATACGAGTAGGTATTATGTCAGATTTGTTTCCTTTGTTCTTACCTACTGTAGAAGTTCCCTACTATCCGTGGCCTAGTTTTGTATGTGTGAGAAAAATGTCTTGACGGGCCCCTAGACAAGAAGCGAGTTTCCCTGTACATTTCCTTTTGTATCTCTTCAAATAATTCTCTGTGAGTTTGTTATAGGAATAGCGGCTGCGCGCGTTTTGACACGGAACTATATATTACAAATGCAACTGGCTGAATGGCGAAAGTCAATGTCAAAAACAAAAAAAAACAAAAAAAAATTATGTGAACTGCTGAGGGGAGAATAAATCTTATCGCCACAACAATAATAATGATAGAAACCTGTTATACAATAATTTTAAATTGGATTATCAATAATGTGAAAATTATAGGAGATATTTTGTTTGATTTAACTTCTACATTCCAACGATAAAATATGCAAAAATTTTGTACGTAATTTGTTTGATACTGATTCAAAAAGTTGACAATTTTCACTTTTAATATTTTCCCTAACTCCAACAGTAAACTACGACCTGCCTTATACCGTCCTAATTCCAAATAGAGATGAATGGGTCCCCCGTAAGGAAGAACTATTAAGAGCAGACTGCTGTTGGTACACAGACGGTTCAAAAACACATTCAGGCTCTGGTGCAGGTGTATACGGGCGCAGACCCAGGACAGAAATCTCAACCTCTCTAGAATCCTATGCAACCGTATTTCAGGCGGAAATTTACGCCATTGTTTCATGTGTGGAGAGATTGGGGCAAGCCAATCTCATACATAGAACAATAAAAATTTCTCGGACATCCAAGCGGCTTTGAAAGCACTTAGCTCTAACCGTGTAACGTCGAAATTGGTATTAGATTGCCAAAAAAGACTCTCATCGATAGGAGAACTCAATAAAGTATTGCTGGTCTGGATCCCTGGCCATTCTGGCTAGGAAAGAAACGAGAAGGCAGACTCTCTTGCAAGGGAGGGTGCCGCACGTGTTTTTATCGGACCAGAACCTTCAATTGGCATCGCAATAAGTTTTGCCAAACAAACACTGAATACCTGGACGGCAAGAGGAGTATTAGACGTCTGGCATAATTTACAGGATTGGTTCATTCAAAGGCTTTCATACATCCTTCAAAGAATGTCTCCAAACAAATGTTAGACTATAGCAGGCATGACCTACGCTGTCTAACAGGCCTTTTAACAGGCCACTGTCATCTGAATCATCATATGCCAAAACTTGGACTGCCGGAAGATCCAGCCTGCCGTCTTTGTCAGGAAGATGATGAAACAGCAGAGCATATAATTTGTGCCTGCCCCGCCGCGGCTCGAATCAGGTATCTGATGTTTGGCAGGGATGCGCTCTCGCGCTCGGACCTAAAATATCATTCACCAAATAAGCTAATCGGCTTTGTTAAGAAGCTGAATTTGTTTGGTGAAATCTGAATAGGTGTAAGCCACAATAGACTCTTGCGAGTAGCAGTGAAGGGCCTTATAGACCCACTCACTATAAACCTAACCTCTAGCATTGGAATTTCAATACGCTGATCATCGGCTGGACGAATCCAAGTTTTAAAAACCTGCTTCGCAGCATTGAATTAATAAATTGAAGAGAAAATACACACGTCGATAACATTTTTTTTAATGCTTCAGTTACAAAAGTCTGGGCATAAAATATAGTTATTCGTGAACCATTAACCCCTGAGATAAAATAAATTGCCAGCAAGAGAAAAACTAGAGACAGCATTTAGTTTTGTTTTACTTTCCACCTTTATTGATAATGGATCCTTTTAAAATGTACTGATGAAAATTATCTTTTTGTTATATTATTATTCAGAGATTCAATTTTGTTTATAATTGGAAATAACGTCACATTGACGTCCTCAGCGTTATTTAAATTTGCTGTACAATAGGTTTGTACGTAGAAAGGAATTTCCAATCGATTGGAAATTTCTCAAAATCTTACATTCCGTTTGTGATTCTTTGTGAATCGATTGGTAATTTTTGTTCTCCGAACGCATGGATACTATTTAAGGAGAACTAGCTCATACGGAAAAATTGACAAAACCTGACCTCAAAATCGTCTATCCAAGCAGTCACGCATTGCAAATACGATACCATCCAAAATAAATAACCTTAATTTGTATAAATGACAGTAGTCAAATTGTAAGTCGATCGACAGTGTCGACTTGGTGTGTACGTTGCAATCGACGGTGTCGATCGACAAAATAAATCGATCGACATGTCGAATTGTTTTCCATCGACTGTCGGTAAACATGAAAAAGCAGTCGTTCGACTTTAGTGTGTGGACGTATTTTCGACGTTCGACATTCGACAAATTGAGTACTCAATGACGTCTTGACGTTTACGTTGACATCGTAGTCATGTATTTTATTAAATGGAATCAGAACAAGACAGTCATAGCTTTTATTGATGCATATCTTCACATCTTCGTCAGACATGTTGATTAGACTGATCGACAACATTTCTGTCAACTCTGGTGTGCATGGACGGATGCTGTTTTTTCGACTTGGAGTAGGAACTAGAAAGATTAAAATTGATAAAAAATTAAAAAGGTGCAGGGTGTGAGTTGTTAGGAATAATTGCAATACAATAGTGGTTGGTAGTGCATCTGATTTAAAACAAAGACGTGAATTGAATTTGAGAAAACCATACCGTTTTCAGTTACCAAAGGTGATTAAAAATATTCAATGATAAATGAAATAGGAAAGAATATTTATTATGATAGTATTCAAATTATATACATCACTCGTGAGAGGTCTAGAGAAAGCACAATTGCACATAATAGTATATTACATACCTAGCGGGGAAGTAGATCATTACAGCCCAGGCTTTGTTAGAGATCCGAGGCTTCCCTACCGTTTTAAAGGTAAAAAATGTCTATATTACTAACCAATTGTGAATAAAATACTTTACTTTTGCTGATGACACCATTCTGGTATATACAAGTACAATTCAAGAGAACCGAAAGAAAAAAGGTGAAAAATGATATGATGCTTGATATAAGTAGTAAGCTGTGAAATTAATTTGACTACTCCACTAGAGTAAATTGATAACTGACAAAATTTGAAGGTTTTGAACTGGCAATTTTTTGTCTTGTCGCGGCAATTTTTTGACGTTCAATATATCAAATCTATGTGTATAAAATTCTAGTTTTTCTCTCGTGAAATAGTCATGTCGAATACCACTCAATTGAAAATTTTGTAAGGTAAAATTTTTTTCTTGTCGTATTCAAGTTTGTTGCTTTTAGGTAATTTTGCTCATGACATTTAATCCAAAACCACTCGCCTAACGGCTCGTGGTTTTGTTAAAAATGTCATTCGCAAAATTGCCAAGCAACAAACTTTCATGACAATCGAAAAATTTTGCCGACAAAATTTTCACTCTCGTGGTATTATATATGAAAAAACTACTAATAGATGAATAGAAATATGAATTCAGTTGGTATTTAGATAGAAAGAGGAGATTAAACTATTAATAAGTTGAGAACATACATTTTCAAAGACTTGTTACACTAATTATAAATGTGCCGAACCTTTAAAAATCCCATGCCAAAGAGAAATTTTTACTACCTAACTATCACAGTATAAGATATTGTCAAAGACGAGGACGAAAACGGATTTCTTACTCATAAAATTTTTCATTTCTCTTCCCTAACCTCACTTACCTAACATACTGTCAAATGAGCTAGCAACCAATAAAATATCATAAACTGAAAGTGTATCCAAGGCTCATGATTGGGTGTTATTGTTCTGCAGTCAGATGTTTTTGGTATGGTACTGACACTGGCGCCCTCTACCATTACCAAAAATTGAAACACATGGAGTTCGATCTCAAATTTTTATGCGACATTTTTCATCAAGATTCGAGAATATAAGGACATAGTTAAAATACGTTCGGTGTTAATACTTAAACTTCTTTATAAAACATTTATTGATCACTATAGAAGCGCCGATGTCGAGTGCTATTGTATTTGATTACCAATCTAGTTTTTATAATAGCGTAACATATCCACGAACTCAAAGAACTATTAGTAAATACATTAAAATACATTTGGCCTGGTTTGAAACAATAATGTAATCAAAAGCTATAACAATATGCAAGCCTTGAGTTATTGAATTCAGTTTCCAATAAAATAATTTAGAATTCCAGTAGCATGACATGATGTGTTTTTACAAAAATTTCATTAAAATTCGGAAAACGTACCTCATAATGTAGAGCTTTCGTGTAGGTCACCGTCACGCTTTTTGGAGCCGCAAAAACCTTCCAAGGACATTCTATTTGTTGAAAATGACTTCAGAATAATAAGGTCGTACATTTCATATTAATGTCTGGTTGAATTTATATAATTATTTACCTTTTCCATTATTTTGTGTCATGGCAAGGATACTAACTTTTGTTACGAGTACAAAACTATGCAAATCTTTATTAAAATTGTCAAGTGTTATATTTGGTAACGTATTTAATCAAAACCTGTGCGAGAATATCACTCATACATTCGATGGGAATGTGAAAGAGTACTTTTTCTACTCGTTGCTCACTATTTTCATTCTATACTCACCGGCAAAAAAAACTCGGCCACCTAAAATTTTGCTGAAGTTCGTTATCCAAGAACTTTCGTAATTTTTCATAGAATTCAATTGTTTCTACGCCAAATTGTAGATAAATTATTTGGTGTTAAAACAAACTCCAGAAAGCTGTCCAAATATGTTGATAGCTTATTTATACAGGGTGAAAAAGAAACATGTATGTGTAGGCCAATTTCTTAACACCCTGTGGAACAGTTCGGGAAATTTGTAGAGTTTACGCTTAGTTTATTACAAAAACCATCTTTTTCGCCATCTCTCAGTTTTTATTTCACCTTGATATCTTGAATTTTAGGGAAAAAATTTAATTTGTAATGTTGTAATATTCAACATTAATTTGAAACAAAAAAAAACATAATTGGCATTTTTAAATATTTCGTATGCCCACCTCTAACCGCACCCAATTGGCGAGACATCGAATTGATAAGACGAATAATGGGATCTTGAGGAATTGCGTCATATTCAGCTCGTCAAATGGTAGTATAGGACGACGACGAGTGTTTCTTTAAATTTCATCCCAGAGATATTCAATCGGATTCAGATCCGGGCTACATGCAGGCCATTCTAATCGTTGGATATCAACCTCATCCAAATATTGGTTAACAAAGTTTGCTACTTGCGGTCTTGCATTGTCGTGCATTAAAATTAAGTCCGACAAATGGAGCATGGGGAACTAAAGCTTCCTGAAGAACGTCTTGTATGTAACGTTGAGCATTTAGATCTCCGGTTTCAAAAAATAATAATTCGGTACGTGCTGCTCATATCTCTGCGATTGCGTGCAGTTATTTCCGCTAGAGGTGGGCATACGAAATATTGAAAAATGCCAATTATGTTTTTCTTTTCGTTTCAAATCACTGTTGAATATTTTACCTGAAATAATTCCAGGATTTTATTTGAATATGTGTATCTTCAAAAGAAATCAAGATATCAAAACTGAAAGATAGTCTTTATAATAAACTGAGCGTAAACTCTACAAAGTTCCCGAACTGTTCCAGAGGGTGTTAAGAAATTGTACTATAAATACAAGGTTTGTTTTTACCCTGTATAAATAAGCTGTCAACATTTTTGGAAAACCTTTCTGGAGTTTGTTTTAATATCAAAGAATTTATCTACAATTTGGCGTAAAACCAATTAAAATCGATGAAAAATTACGAAAGTCATTGATGAATAGAAAAAAGAAGTAGAAATGATATTACAAATATTAAAGCTTAGGTATAATAAGCCCTATGAAGACTTCATACTTTGGTTCCTTTTAGTGTCTTCTAACTTCTAATTCTTCAAGGAAATCTAGTTCTTGTTTCTTATCACAAATATGTAGTACTTCTAGTTCTGTGTTGAGTATTAATAAATAAATGCTGTCAAGTAGATGTTTCGCGTAATTGAATTTATCTGGCTGTTTCAATCTGTATGCTCGTAAATGTTCGTCGTGGACAATTTCAAAATTTTGACTGGTTTGACCAAGATAGACAGAATTCATTTCACAGCTTCGAATAAATTTGCCAAACTATAGTTAGTCTCTGGAAAAGCGAACTTGGTTCCATGCAGGATCGCAATATGAAAGGTTTAGTTGTATGGCGTATAGAAACTCTAAGCAATTGCTACTTGCCAGCTGACCTCAGCGGAGCTCAATGTATTTATATTCATGCTTACTACTTAATACTTCAATAGATATCTTTGTTGATAAACATATATATCCAATATTATAAAAGAATTAATTAAGTATTTGCTGGGGAGTAGATCCTGCACTGTGGTGGAACGCCTCTGATGCGATAATTACAGTGAAGCAGTGTCGAGCGCGGTTAGTATTTGGATGGGTGACCTTCTGGAAACAACCGTCGTGTATATAGCCCGTACAGCCTGCAGCGGAGTAACATATCACAGCTGGCAGGCATTATACCAATGAGCACGAGGTATAATGTAGATATGCCGTCTTTCGGAGGAGACGTAAAACCGAGGTATCGAGTCCATGGATGTTGGGCTCGATAAAGAATCCTACCACGACCCACATGTACCTCAATTATACGAGGGACACTACAATGGAGACGCGCGTCAACTACTTTTGGTGTAGAGGTAGTGTAAACTGTGCTCATAGTGCAGATTATCAAGTAGCTCTTCGCGGTGACTATGATAATACCCACTAAATTATTACGATAATGTTGCTCCTGACTTTTTAATACTTTAAGCATTTCAAATTCTTTTGAACTAACTATGTTATCCTTGTCAAAATAGTAAGCTTAGCTAACTGACATAATACAAATAAAACAAGTTGTGTGAGTGGAACACCCTATACATTATTGCATTGTTGGATTCTCCTCTACAAGAGGATTACAAAAAAGTATAATACATAAGTGGGAAGTAAATCAGCTGGGAGCTACAGATAATTCCAATTTACTAATAGTAATATTTTAATTCGTAACAAATCAGCAAAACAATACTAAATTATTTTATAAGGGGCTCAAATTGACTCCCATTGGTTTCCATACAATGATACGATCGAGTCTCAAATGAGATATAATGTTTCTCGGATTATGTTTCGCCATTATTGAATAATTCACTGACGTAAATCATCTATAGATGCTGGCTGAGTGGCATAAATTCTGGTTTTTAGATTGACAGATTAATTTCATCTATTATACATTTTTGAAATCCTCTTCTAGAGGAAAATTCAACAATGCAAAAAGGTAAAGGGTGTTCCATTTGAAAAACTGGGGGGTGACCAGTTGAAGTTCTAACGTCTACTCTACATATCAGCAAAAGGACGTCCCCCTTTATATAATTTTCGACTTCATTTTTTCATAAAAGTGTCGCCATCAGATTCATGTGGAGTGGATAGTTTCCATTGAAATGCTCCGTATACTACTTTTAAGCAGTCTGGCCAACTTTCTCCTCAGCATCGAAAGGATGTTAAACACTTTTATATTTAGGAACTGCTCACAGATAAAGGTAGGAAACTAGTATTTCCGTTCAAATTTCGTTATAAAATCTATTTATTTCTTATGATCTACGTATTTCTTCATTTTTAAACATTAATGTATTAATATTTTATGAATGATGTTGTAAGAACTTCTTTGTTGTATTGCTTTGTATTGAAGATTGAAAGAGAGCAGATTGTTTCAGATCATGATTTAAAAATAAAAATCTGATAGTTTATTTCAATCCAAATACCTATTTGAAATAATAATTGAGGAAAATACTGGACAAAAACAGGAGAAGTTCCTGGAATCACTTTGTACAATTGACTGAATTCTATTCTTGGCCTCAAAAGTTCCAATGGGTTTTTTGAATAATAAATCTTGTGGTTTCAACTGTTGTTTTAACATACGGAACTAAGCGGAAGATTAGTATCTCTAGCATTGCCCACTGACCTTGACGAGCTCACGTAAGGTCACTAATGCCAATTTAATCGGTCTTCCGTTCATATGCACAAAATACAATTTAATGTATAAAAGTCACGTATAAATAGTTGATATTCATTGGAAAAATCCTTGACAATTTGTTCCGAAAACTTTTAATGACACCATTTCTTAAAAGTCTTGAAACTTGGAGTTTGTAGAGCACTTAAAACGATTGTTTGAGTCTATTAGACCTGAGAAGAAAGATTTGATGGTCTTTTTCGGGAACTGTAGATCAACTGCTCCGTAGCAATGCTAATGTTTGAATTTTGATGTGGAGGTCGATTTGAAAAAATATATCCGGAAGGAACCTGGAGAAGATCTGTCTTTAGACTACCAAGGTGATTTCAGAGTAGGAAAATCAGTAATAGACCGAAGGTTTTCTCTAAAGCAAGCACAAAGGATGGGATACGAATAAGACATACCAATATATGCAATTTCTATATACTTCCAAAAGGCATGTGTTACTGATAATAGACACCATCTATACATGATTGTGAACAATCGTAACATACCTAAAAAACTGATAAATCTCACTAAAATGAATCTCGAGCACACAAAATCGAAGATTGAAGTTAACAAAATAGTTTTGAGACAAATGCTGGCCTAAAACAAGGAGATCCTCTGCCGAAGAAGTGGAGTAAACAGCCTGGAGACACTGAAAACAAAAGGACACAATTGCTGGCCTTCGCAGACGATGTAGTTATGTTATCAACATCAGGAAAATAACTGAAAAGAACATGCGATAATGAAAGTTAATACATAAAAGTCAAAGTTATTGAAAAGGACAACCCCGCAAAGAAAAGAAATGGAGAGAAATTTTTTTGTAGAATTGAACGGACAGAGATCAATGGAATTCGAACAACTACAAATCTACATCTATCTTGGTACAGTCATTAAGGAGTATAGCGATGGGGAGATCAATATAGAAATAAGACTAAATAAAGAAAACAAAGGAGCCCTACATAAAATAATAATTTCAAAGTAAGTATCTAGAAAGACCAAGCTACATCTATACACAACAGTTATTAGACGAACGGTACTATATGTAAGTGGAAAATAATCAGAAATGTATTAGGAGAATAAAAAAGAAGGGCTATGGAAACGAAAAACAGACCAATAAAAAAAATATTTATATGGAGAACAATGAATGAGCAAACAAAATTAGATAGCTGAGGTGATAATATAGCGGATGCCAGACACCAGAATGGCGAAAAAATGATAGATATAGACATAGAAGAAACGCGAAAACAAGAAAGACCTAAAAAATATGGTATAATGAAGCCATTGGATACCTGAACTAGGGAGGAGTACCGGAATGGAAGGCAAAAGTGAGGGCAGGTAAAAATGGAAGAAAATGGTCCTCAATTTAACTTATGTCCACACTTTCCCATGTCTTAGAACCAACTGAGATAGATACCCTTGAAAATAAGTCACTTTAGAAGACTTTGACGTCATGTGCCTTCACTGATATCAACTCCAAACAAAGTTTGCACAAAAAGTTGGTTTTGAACACCTGTAGTTCTACGAAACCTTAAAATATTCAGGTAAACAAAGCCATTCCGTTTTCTGCCTGAACCAACCTGTCTGGTGTTATTTCCTGTATCCATATATTGAGTCCAGTTATCTTGAGGTAAATCCAAGTTTTATATACTACAGTACGCACGTCAGTTGAATCCAAGGCCATTTGTCAGCTTGAAACATTCGACAACTGATATTCGGAATAAACTTGATTATTACATGAAGATTTTAACATACGACCCTTAAGAGCGTGTAACTTCTTCAATAACTAAGATAATAACTTGAGTAGAAAACCGAAATGTTTTAAGTATGAGGCTATATTTTGACATTAATTCTATTTCAGTTACAGCTGGTTACAGCATCCTGAGTGTTTCAAATTTGGGGTAAAAAACATCTTCACAATCGTGTACCCCGTACCTATATATTCAATTTCATTTCTACATCAAGATTTTAAACATAGTATTGTTTATTATATTTATTATTTACTCCAAAAATTCGATTTTTCAAATAAATAACAGGACATTTTTTTGTTTGTTTCGATATTTCACCTAAAAAATTTTTTTTAACAAATAATGAGTTCTAAGCTTTTGAGCAAACACTCTCCGATTAAAAGTTTTTGAGCTGTAGGGCTGGAAAGATGAATGTTAATAATCAGTGATACCAAATTTTCTATAAATTGGGATTTTTTGATCTTACATTAATAAAGATTCACAACAACCGCTAAGAAGTTATTAAATTGTTAATTTTAAAAACGACATTTTATATTTAGTAGATGAAGATAAATTTTAATCCATAGTTAAGTACTATGAAATTATAATATCAGTGAACTAAAAACGATGTAAACGATACTGCAGAATGAGGTTTCAATATTATATATCAATATAATCGGAGTTTAACTTATAATGAGAAACGGAAACAAGTTGCATAGAAAACAATTTCGGAATGCACAGAAATAAAAAAAATTTAAGTTAATATTTATTTATTTAAAAATATAGTTTATAAATAACAATTTCATTACTTCACTTCGTCTACTTTAAATAATATCTACTATAAAATTAAAAAATTCCAGTTTAAATAAAAATATTATTAACATTGACCTTTCCAGCTCTACAACTCAAAAACTGTTGATTGGAGAGTATCTGCTCAAAGGAACTTTTTTGTAGCAAATTTTATTTCCCACAAAAGCAGTACGCTTTAATTTTTTCTATAAATTATCAGATTTTCAGGTAGGACCGAAAAAAATATCATCGAAAAACCCCCTAATATACAATTTATTATTTGCTACACTCTGTAAGTGTATTTTATACGCCTATTAAATCTTCCTAACTTAAATTTCCGCAATGCTTTACCCTAACTTCAGCTTATTCCAAGACCCAGCTTTAAAAGACATATCGATAAAGATTTGGCTGCATCCCTTGTAATTTCAGCTTAAAGCTTCGTCTCAACTCGTAGCTCGCATTCCAACCGAAAGAGGTCGTTCACCGATCTTAAAATAGCACACAGAGTTTATTTTTACACCTTATTTAAAGCTGAAAGCTGCAACCTGCCGTATTATGTCGATAAATGCAAGTGAATGAACGAATATTTTTGAATAATGAAAATGTGGAAAGTAGGCCAATCGTTGTCATTTGATTCCTAGGAAATGAAAAAAAACTGAGTTTTCCCGTTCAGAACTAAAACTAATCGATATACACGTTGTCTGTTTGATTCTGGCAATTCGATACGATTTTCCGGTTTGATTGAAAACGGCAGCTGGAAATAACTTGGAACAGTTGATAGTTTGTCTTTCGTGGCTTTTCCATTATGTTTCTTTTTCCGCGGAGGTAAAAGCTTGCAAATATACTTATATTTATACAATCAGTACAATAGGCATCCGTTTGAAGAAATTATTTTTAAAGATCGCCAACAGATCGCTATATCATAGCGTTCGCAATGGAATAGCCTTTGTTTATATGAGATTTATTTATCAAACAGTTGAGAGTAAATTACCTGTCTATACACCTGTGGGCCCATTAGTTATCCAAGTAGCATTTTTGACGACAACACCAAAATTAACGTTCTACTTCTTGTCGAAATTAGTCTGGTGAAATTCCTTTTCACCAGAACAACCATTATAATTTAAATTCTGAAAACTACCCTCTCAGAGCCATCTCTGTAAGGCTAGAAGTACCTACACACCAGGTACTAAGCGCCTGCCGTTACAAAGTATGGTGCGAGGGTAGAAAAGCGTTTTAAGTTGCACGAACTTGCCGCAAGGAAAAAGACCGGAAGTCGCACAGCACAACCTCTTTGAACGGAGAGAGAGCTTTTGCATTCCAACGAAGTAACACCTTTTTTTGGATTTCCCTCGCATCAGCACGAGGTACCAAAATGGCGGTATGCCATAAAATAGTTTCTTAAATAATCTCTGATCGTGAGTCAGTGGCTCACATAATTAGTGTAGTTAGTAATTAGTAACATTTTATACTGTGTATGTTGAATCAATAAATAGTTGTGAAAACCAGTAGTTAGTGTCCTGCATTCATTGGAAACCGTCATTTAATTCGCCTTAACAGGTTCTTAGGAGGTTGAACCACGACCCAAGAGAGAAATACTGCATCCAGCGAAGGACTCCATTAGAAAGGTAGTAATTAATATTGTATACTTATGCCTAAAAGTGTTAATGATTGAATGGCGACCATCAGCCTTAACCGATGCCAACGCCGACAGGTTGTAGCTTGTAACCAATCGGTTACCACAAACGGCACAAACTATGCGTGAGGACAGGATAAGGTGCGATAGCGTAAAATCTTGTGTATATGATTGATATATTTTTATAAACTTATTTAGCGTCATACTTATTCTTTATTTAAAGTAAAATCATAACGTTTCAATAATAGACTCAATCGATTTGAACAAACCCGAACAAAAACCAAAGTGGTCCTTCGAGCCGGATCCAGAAGAAACGGTTAAGCGAATTACGGATTTATTTGTAAAGTGCGGGAATCCAGTGAAAAATGTAAATGTAAATCAGATAAAATATGAATTAAACAAGAAATACTAAAATTTTTCAGAGTCAAACTGGTCATCAGTATATAAAGTAATTTAAATATTTTTCTGGGATTGAAATAGAGAGTATATCATTGTTAGCGGGTGTATAGATACCAGATTTTAATTTTAGAACGACAGTTTGGAAAGGAAACTATCATTTTTTATTTTTATAATATAGAACATCAGTTGTGTGGTTCGGATTTTATGGAAGAAAGGAAAATTCAGCTTGAACACCTTGAAAAATCTTAATACAAAATAGATTTTGAAACAGAATTTTTTAGAAATTTCAATAATTTATTAAACCGCTTTAAACTTAGTTCCAGCCTAGAAAAATTAACAAATCTAGGTGAACCCCTGTCCAATTTTATTTTTGATTTTAAAACTTAGAATTTTATAGGTACTTTTCAATAATTTATTAAACCGCTTTAAACTTATTTTCAGCCTAGAAAAAGTAACAAATCTAGGTGAACCCCTGTCCAATTTTATTTTTGATTTTAAAACTTAGAATTTTATAGGTACTTTTCAATAATTTATTAAACCGCTTTAAACTTATTTTCAGCCTAGAAAAAGTAACAAATCTAGGTGAACCCCTGTCCAATTTTATTTTTGATTTTAAAACTTAGAATTTTATAGGTACTTTTCAACAATTTATTAAACTGCTTTAAACTTATTTTCAGCCTAGAAAAAGTAACAAATCTAGGTGAACCCCTGTCCAATTTTATTTTTGATTTTAAAAAATAAATTGTTGAAAAACTTCAACAATTTATAAGTTGTTTCCAGGGTAAGAAAAGAAAAATCTAGGTGAACACTTTTTTACATTTCTACTTCAAAATTTAGTATATCGGGAATATATTGTAAGAAAGATTTATCTAACATTTGACCCGTTATGGCTAATGCGAATTGATATTAACCCATCTTTGATCGATACGACACAAACATTTTTTCAAAGTAACCCCATCAAAAATGGAATTATTAAAAAGTCGTAGAACTAATTGCAAATCGCAACAAACAAGAATCAGTACTTGGCTGAATCAACACAAAGACACAACGTTATGTAGCGGACAGTTAGAAGGGAGAATCCAATTGCTACAAAACAACTTCACAAAATACTCTGATATACAAGATAGCATTGATACTCTTGTTGAGACATCTGATGAAGTCGATTCAGATGACAGATCTGTATTCGAAGAAACTTATTTTAACATATTATCCGAACTACAAACTGCTCTGCACACAGCAAAATTGACGGCTAACCCATCAAATTCAGTTAATGTAGGTAAAACTAATATCAAACTCCCAGACATACGAATACCCACTTTCACGGGAAATACTTTAGAATTTAGCACATTCATAGATCTGTTCAATTCTTTAATAATACGAAATGCTAAGCTAACATCAGAAGCTGAAAAGTTTTGGTACCTAAAAAGCTTTCTTGGAGGAGCTGCTCTAAAGCTTGTTGAAAGTATACCGGTAACTGATGGAAATTTTCAAGTAGCATTAACAAAAGATATAATAACAAAAAACAAATTGACAATAATCACTTCCATCAGTTACTAAACATACCTCCAATAAGCAAATGTACTGCGCCATTGTTAAGATCATTAGCCACTGAATCTCAATCAGTAATTGAATCATTAAAGAACCTTAAGTTATCAGACACGGAGTTACTAAACTCGTTAATAGTCTTTATGCTGCAACAAAAGCTTGACTACCACACGAAAAAAGAGTATGAAGAAAAATCCGATAAAAACGCATTACCAAATTTAGACAGCTTGTTTGAATACCTTCATGATAAATGTTCAGTCTTAGAAAACGTAACGAGCCTTGACTCTAAACCGGTTTCAAAGCCGTTAAAAAATGTATCGTTACTAGCTAATCATCAATCATTGCCTCCAGCTGAAAACAATGCCACATCAAATCAAATCAAATACAATCTGCGCCAACCAGAGCGGCGGCAAGAATGCCCTACCTGTCATGATCCACAACATAAAATTTACACTTGTCCTACATTCACGCCAATGTCCGTAACCGAAAAAAGAAACACCATAGCAAAAACCAATCTCTGTTACAACTGTTTAGGAACTAATCATAGGACACAACAATGCAAATCAAGCAGAAATTGTGCAATATGCTCAAAACGTCATCACACGCTAATACACAACGATCAACCGACCCATAACATAAGCAATCAGCCACTTTCACCTAATTCTTCTCATTCCAGCTCAACGTTACCAGAAGTAGATACGTCAAAACCCCCACCAGACTTAAAAGCATCATTCTCCACTTTTTCCACCCAAGAATCTCAAGTTCTGTTAGCAACAGTTCAAGTACTAATTCATCCGAAACATGGTCCCCCTATCCCGGTAAAAGCGCTATTAGACAACGGTAGTCAAACATCATTTATCACAAATTCATTAGCTGACTATTTAGAACTCCCAACGCAACAATCCAATCTTCAAATTTCAGGAATTTTAAATGGAACTAACGCGGTCAATAAGACAGTAAATGTAACTATCAGATCAAAATACGACGTCAACTCATCATACGACGTTTCATGTGCCATAGTCAAACAAATCACCAATGCTCTTCCACAAATGAGAATCAGAAATAACTCATTTGTGATACCTGACAATATCAAAAGTAATCTGGCTGATGCCACCTATTTCGAACCTTCAACAATCCAAATGTTAATAGGAGCCGGAACTTACTACTCATTGCTAAAACCAGGATTTATAAGGTTAGGAAAAAATCTCCCCGTTCTATTCAACTCGCATGTGGGGTGGGTAATTTCAGGAACAGTTCCAAATACATGTTTACATGACAATCAACATCATCCAATAACATCTCATTCTTTCTTTTCCACTACCTCGACCCCATATCAAGACCAAAATCTTGAAAACCTAATTGAAAGATTCTGGTCACAAGAAGAGACGCTGGCTGACCTTTCGCCTTTGTCTGAAGACGACCAATTAGCTGAAACAATTTTCGAATCAACTACTAAAATATGCGACAGCGGTAGATATCAAGTCAACTTGCCACTAATCACTCCAACGGCCCACACCACTCTAGGTGACACATTCCTGAAAGCAAAAAATAGATTTCTATCATTAGAGAAGAAACTACAATCTAATACTCAATTAGCGCTTGATTACAAGAAATTCATAGACGAATACATATCATTGGGTCATGCTAGATATATCCCATTGACACTAACAAACTGTAATAATGAACATAAATACTTTGTTCCCCATTTATGTGTTCTCCGAGAACACAGCACCAGCACAAAACTTCGTGTTGTATTTGATTTTTCATCTAAATCCAGTTCTTCTGTCTCCTTCAATGATATATCACTAAGAGGTCCTAGAATACAGCCTGAGTTGATGGATATACTATGTCGATTCAGGACTTTCAAGTTCGTATTCACGGCCGACATTCAAAAAATGTACAGGCAGATCGTTACCAACCCTACGCAAAACTTCTTACAAAATATCTTATGGCGAAATTCTCCATCCGAACCACTCAAAAATGTTGAACTAACCTGCGTATCTTTCGGTCAAAAGAGCGCCCCTTACCTGGCATGCAGGGTACTTAAAGACATTGCACTCAACAATTCACAACTTCCTAAAGCAGCAGCTTCATTGCTACAACAAACCTATGTTGATGACATTATCACTGGAGTGGATTGTGTTTCTGAACTTCCAATACTTTATAACGAATTAAATTCAGCTCTTACCAAGCACGGTTTTTCTCTTCACAAGATAGGATCTAATTCACAAGAATTTTTGCAAAATGTTTCACAAACCAACATTGTGGACCGTGAGGTAGACTTAGATCTCGACTTTGATAAGTCATGTAAAATCCTGGGGTTATCGTGGTCACCCACCTCTGATTTGTTCCAAATATCATCTCCTGGTCTCCTTGATACTTCTGCACTGACAAAAAGAAAAATACTGTCAGTTATATCTCAATGTTTCGACCCCATGGGATTGGTCAATCCGTTTATTGTGAAAGGAAAGTTGATCATGCAAAAACTCTGGATGTCCAGGGTAAACTGGGATCAGAAAATCACTGACCCGGATGTTATCCACGATTGGAATGAGTTTTCAATGGATCTATCAAGGTTATCAAACCTAACCATACAACGATATCTATTTTTGAAAAAGCCCACTGAATCCATAGAATTACATGGATTTTGTGACTCAAGTTCCATAGCTTATGGTTGTAATGTATATGTTCGGTCTACATACTCGGACAATTCGATACACTGTGCTCTAGTTGCTCCTAAGTCTAGAATAGCTCCCATAAGCAAAATAGTAACAATTCCTAAATTAGAATTGTGTGCCATGCTGCTATTATCCCAACTAGTTGAGAGAATGCTTGTCATTTTCGATAACAAATTAAATTTTGACTCTATAAATCTGTGGTCCGACTCTCAAGTCGCCCTTTCTTGGATTCAAGGCCATCCTTCAAAATGGTCAGTCTATGTAGGTAACCGGGTTACCAGCATACAAGAAATCACCAAAACTTACCAATGGCGTCATATAAAATCATCTCATAATCCTGCCGATCTATTATCCAGAGGCAAATTCCCAGAAAAACATTACAAATTTTGGTTTCATGGACCTACCTTCTTATCCGACCCAACAATATCTTATGATTCAATCAATACCTTCAAACCAATACCAACACCCCCAGAAACAAAAAAAACTTGTTTACTCGCTACTCCAATTGAGACCCCTTATTGGATTACAATGTTTAAGAAATATTCATCGTATTCGAAGATACAAAGAATACTAGCTTACCTGTTCAGATTTATCAACAATGCTCGAGACGCGGATTCAAGAGCTACCGGTCCCATTCAAGTCACAGAACTGAATGAAGCTCAAAACTTCATAATAAAAGAAACGCAAAATCATTTTTTCTCTGCAGAGCTGAAATCCCTAAAAAATAACTCGGCTATCTTGAATAAGCAGATTCTCTGTTTAAAGCCATTCCTGGACTCGGACTCTATCATGCGTGTTGGAGGGAGGCTGTCTTATGCAAATATTGACTACAATCAAAAACATCCAATCCTCCTACCATCCAAAAGCAACATCACTTCTTTAATATTGCGAAGAGAACACATCCGTTTAGGTCATGGTGGACCTCAAAATGTCCTGGCTAACTGCCGACTAACCTTCTGGCCTCTGAACGGACTTCGAGAAATTAAACGCATTATATCCAAATGTACTACATGTCAAAGATTTAAAGCTAAAACGTCCCATCAAATAATGGCAGACCTCCCTAGAGACAGAATCAACATGTCAAGACCTTTTCAGAACGTTGGCATAGACTTCGGAGGTCCCTTCTTGATAAAAATCTCATCTCGTCGAAACTCGCCCACTTCAAAGTGTTATCTCGCCCTTTTTGTGTGCATGGTGACCAAAGCGGTTCACCTCGAGGTTGTTTCCGATCTCTCTACAGAATCATTCTTACTAGCGTTGAAAAGATTTATCTCCCGAAGAGGCTACCCATCCATAATTTATAGTGATAACGGCACTAATTTTGTGGGAGCCAACAATCATCTCTCAGCATTAAAACATTTCTTTTCTTCTACTCCTAACATGGATGAGGTCCATCGCTATCTGGCAAACAACCAGATTCAATGGAAGTTCATACCACCCAAAAGCCCAAATTGGGGTGGGCTTTGGGAAACAGGAATTCGTAGTGCCAAACGTCACCTATACAAGGTCATGGGTTCGTCGAAGTTCAATTTCGAACAAATTACTACCGTGTTTTCTCAAGTAGAAGCAATTCTCAACTCCAGACCGCTATATCCTTTGTCAAACGACCCATCAGACTTTAATCCATTAACCCCTGGTCATTTCCTCATAGGAACATCATTAACATCATACCCCGAAAAAAATGTCTCCGACCATAACGTCAACAGACTTGATTTTTTCAGAAAGTGCTCTCAAGTACAGCAGTCATTTTGGAAAACCTGGTCTAAAGACTATCTAAATCGTCTACAGAACAGGCCCAAATGGATGAAAGCCCAGCAAAACATTGCTATCAATGATATGGTCCTTGTAAAGGACGAAAATAATCCACCTCTTCAATGGCCCCTGGCCAGAGTAATCGCCACCATCCCTGGCAAAGATGGCCACGTTAGAGCCGTACAACTGAAAACCCAATCCGGACATTATGTTCGCCCTATCACAAAATTGATTCCGCTTCCTGTGACAGAACAAGAAGGTGGGTAGTTGGTGGAAATGAAAATAGTTGCGTTGATTGTACATATTATAGGCAGTAGGAGTGTATATTGGATGTATCCTTAATTATTTGTGTTTATAAAAAGCAGCAAGCTGCTAAATCTTGTTTATTTTGTTATTGGTGATACTTCACCTGGTCCTTCGATGTCCTGAATCATGTAATAATTTTAGTTCAGTTTTACGTTTATTTGATAGCAGTTTGTTTTTTCCTCTTGTGGAGGTGGCAGTATGGTGAAATTCCTTTTCACCAGAACAACCATTATAATTTAAATTCTGAAAACTACCCTCTCAGAGCCATCTCTGTAAGGCTAGAAGTACCTACACACCAGGTACTAAGCGCCTGCCGTTACAAAGTATGGTGCGAGGGTAGAAAAGCGTTTTAAGTTGCACGAACTTGCCGCAAGGAAAAAGACCGGAAGTCGCACAGCACAACCTCTTTGAACGGAGAGAGAGCTTTTGCATTCCAACGAAGTAACACCTTTTTTTGGATTTCCCTCGCATCAGCACGAGGTACCAAAATGGCGGTATGCCATAAAATAGTTTCTTAAATAATCTCTGATCGTGAGTCAGTGGCTCACATAATTAGTGTAGTTAGTAATTAGTAACATTTTATACTGTGTATGTTGAATCAATAAATAGTTGTGAAAACCAGTAGTTAGTGTCCTGCATTCATTGGAAACCGTCATTTAATTCGCCTTAACAGGTTCTTAGGAGGTTGAACCACGACCCAAGAGAGAAATACTGCATCCAGCGAAGGACTCCATTAGAAAGGTAGTAATTAATATTGTATACTTATGCCTAAAAGTGTTAATGATTGAATGGCGACCATCAGCCTTAACCGATGCCAACGCCGACAGGTTGTAGCTTGTAACCAATCGGTTACCACAAACGGCACAAACTATGCGTGAGGACAGGATAAGGTGCGATAGCGTAAAATCTTGTGTATATGATTGATATATTTTTATAAACTTATTTAGCGTCATACTTATTCTTTATTTAAAGTAAAATCATAACGTTTCAATAATAGACTCAATCGATTTGAACAAACCCGAACAAAAACCAAGTCACTTATGCCGGGTCCAGACCAAGCGGATAAAACAACGACAAGACATAAACATATATATGTTTCAAAACCAAGTGACGACAAATCCAATACAATTCTGCGATTTTTTTGTCTCACTTTTGTTTTGTTTCATCTCGAGTCGGTAAAGATCAAAGAGTCTCTGTTTTGTCTGTATTTTTTGCGACAAAGTGACGGTGAAGTGCGGGTAACTAGTTGATAGAAATCTTAAAGTTATAGCCAATTTTTGTGTTAAACTCATAGCGTTTCTATAATTAGTATTATTTCAGCAACTGTGAGACCAATAAGGCATATCAGATTTTCGAAATCTTCGATGGACATTCCTAGGAAATTCTTGAAGTTTGAAAGAATCTCACCAGTGCCATACCATCTTCACGTAAATCAACTAACAATTCAACTATGGAATAATTATCTCGCTTATCCAAACTTTATCCAAAAACGTTTGTCGTTTTCTTCTTGCAGCATTGGATGACAAGAAGATAAAACAACTAGCTGTCAATAATAAATATTCATCTTCATCTCTGTGGTAACGCCACATGGTTAAAATACTGATTCCTAAACAGAACAGATCTTTCTTGTTGCACTTTCTCCTTTCTTTCATCCTCAAGGCCAGATGCCGAGTCAACGAAATATTGTGAATCGTTCTTTACATGCTGTGTTTTCATGTAACTTTAGAGCCTGGTACCTGCACATTTTGTTACTGGGGAAATAAGTAATGCCTTGGTATGTTGCTTGATTTCAAATAATTCCTAAGACTTTAATTTTGCATGTTTCCTCATAGTTTTCAGGAGAATGTAGTAAAATAATTGTGCTCGGGATCAGCTAACCATTCAGTTTAGCAGTCGACGTCATCATTCATCGTGATTAGCAGCTTATTATCATCTATCACGGGAGAATCAATTTCAACTGCCATTAGGTTTGCATACATCCTAACTCTGTGTGTGGTCTGTCTTGTAGTAATTAATGGACGGTATTTTTCAGGTTACAAACATATTGAGACTAATAGTTATATACTGTTTGTTAGGAAACGTTATTTATATCAGGATCTCACCGTGTTACTTGGGGAAATGAATTTTTACATAAAATCATGATTATGATAATATCAATAGAAAAAAGACTGAATTTTATAGTAAGCATTTTAATTTTCTGATTTTTATGAGTATTATGCTGAAAACCTGATTTCTGTGCAACATGTGATTATACTTTTTATCCTGAATTGGTTTATTGGTGATGGTTTCATATCGACAGCCGAAAAATAAGTTCAGAACTTGATTGAGTCTGCTTAGTAACCCTACAAGATTGCAAAATACACAGTTAGCCTGTGTCCAGGTCACTTGGATCACAATGGCAATAAAAAGGCAGATTCACTAGCCCGAGAGATGTTGTGCATTGTTCTAGAACTTTTTTGTGGTATAACGAAAGCACTGTAAAAAAAAACAAACAGCAGTATTTGGATGAAAATTATTAAACAAGAGGTCTGAAGCGAGACAAGTTGAATAGTTCAACTATCTCCAAAACTCACGAAGTACCTACCAAGCCTTTATCCCCAAGGAGATGCCTACCAACCAAACCCACCTCAAACTCGCCATTACCCCCGCATCGGAATCACTAACCTAGCATACTTCAAGACGGGCGGCGGACCTACTAAGCTAGAATAGGCGAACAGCCAGGACCCTGGTTGGGCTCCTGACACTGTAGACAACAATCACATGAACAATATTAGATTGACACACAACCAGGTTTTACCAAGAAGATGAAATGTGCTACTGTAAAGGCCTGATAAGGCTGAGGTTTTCGACGACAGAATAGGAAAAACCACAACTCCTCCCAAAATTGACAGGGATTTCTATCATAGCATCGGAGCATACGAGTATCTGGTAAATCAGCATTGGTGAAATACTTTTTTGCATATAAGTGGGTGTTACCAAAAGTTGAGGAAAATGTTTATTGTGGTTGAGAAATGCGAAGATTTAAGATCGTTTTATAATAAACTAAGTTTCTCATTCGAAAAAAAAATTATAAAAATTGTAACCGGATGAGAAGAAAACAAATTACAAAAAAGTTTTGTTGGCCTATGGAGCAATGTCTGCATCATATATCAAAAATATATTAGGTTGCCTCACGCACGAGTCGTTAGTCAAGCGAGAAAAGTGATTTTTTGCACCTGTTGTACATGCTATTTTTCTTACAACCAGTTTCAAAAAAAGGTATTAGTGTGGGTTTGGTACAAATCAATATTTCTAACGAATAACAGTAAATTAAACTATTTAAATTTATCACTTATTGTTGAAATTCAGCTGTCTCATATAAATTCAGCTTGTCACCGATTATTTCACACCGACTATTTACAATAATGTTTATCACATATTAGTGTTTATTATATGGAAAGTGTCCGATTCTAAGGAATCGCATTTCAAATAATATTTCGATATAAAAACCTTTCATATTAGAGAGTTATTGAAACGTATTTTGGGATTTCCTTTATTAAAAGATTCCTCTATTTTGACATATACGCATGCGTATTTCCTAAGTTTGTCTTAAAGGTTTTTATGTAAATAAAGGATATCCTATATTTAAATTAAATACAGGAAAGGAAAATTTTAGTTTAAGCTTGTTAATGTTGATATAAGTTTGACATACTTTTGTCAATATGTGACAGAAAATAATTGTTTTGTCGAGCGAAATATTTTAAATTGCACAATTTTTCGTTGGATTAGCTATATTTTTTATATAATTATGAAACTATCGTCAAAACCGTTGAAAACCCGTCTTCGTTTCACCTATGAGGATGATATTATTATGCTAAAGGTACGTTTTCCTCCACATTCGCAGCGAATTTGGGTAGCAGCTACTCAGTACCCACGCGTAGGAAAACACTCCCGTTTAAATACATGAATAGGTGTATTGACGAATAAGTCGGCGCTACCTTTTCGCGGCTACTAGCGACTGGGGAATGTGGAGGAAAACGTACCTTAAGAGAAGTGTGGTTTCCCAGAATCCATTTAAAAATGGCAAACATACATGGGATGATGTCAAACATAGTATAATTGTGCTCACTAAAAAATATTTTACAGTCAAAAGTATTTGCCAACACGCAATAAACATCTCTATCTCTTCAGCATTCGCTCCCGCTAAAATTGCTATTTCTAATTGTTCTTCCATAATATAAATTAATATTACAATAAATAGATCCACATAAATAGGCAGCATAAAACATAAATTTCATAATAAAAATGTCATAATAAAATAAAGTTTTTGGTCTTGTATTTGTTACTTTCAATAACTCCATCTAAAGTCACATTAAAGGATACTTTAATAAAGGAACTTTTAATAGAAGCAGCCTTTAGTACAGATCTTCAATAACTCTCTATTGTCGTCTAACATTTCTTTTATTTATTGTCTATTCTCAATTAATAAACACAATTCCAATAGGTGCAATTATTATACGTTTAATACTTTTGGAGCAAACGTTAGATACTAATTGTTGCTTTCAGATTGACCCATCTAACAATATTTGCTTGTTGGAAGTACCTAGCACGTCTCACACTCGTGCACACAAAGTTAACCAATTCATCCTTAATTACGAAATATCACGACTTAACATTATGCTCAACAAGCGTGTAGCAGTGAAATTAATATTGTAAACACAAACTAACGTCTCGATATGATGAGAAAACCTTTTTGTATTTTTCACAACCTTGTCCAAATATATCTTGTACAGCAGTTTCGAAGAATAATTTTTTATGCATTTCTCTCAAATAGTAGATATTCATTCGGTTTTCCAAATTCCTTTGGGATAAACGTCTACACGCTAGCTCGAATCCCCGTAGAGTCAGTGAAAGTGTGGTACAAACGAGTATTCATTCAAAGAAACTTTTATTGAATGTGCGAAACGAGATGTAAGAAAGTCAACACAGTGGAAATTTGGCAAGAATGCGAAAATAAAAATCACCTTTGTTTCGTGTAATCTTCAATATTAAATTCTATGGAAATCTTTCAAGAAATTCGACTTTCTAGACACATAAATTCTAACTGTCTTTCGTAAATCAAAATTTATGAAAACAAGAATTACACAACATTCTTCACTCCTTTTCGTATCCTCTTTTACAATGCTCGGATAAAAGGATAAATAATAAACAAAGAGCTCTGTATGCGTTCTGGAGAAATCCGAATCGCAAGAGAAAATACGTTTCATTTTTTATATTGAAAGATTGAAATTTTGTATGTCGATACCCTCATGTGAATGCACATAGGTCACGCGGCAGCTATTTTTAAAACAATGGCCTAGTTCTATATATTATTCGTAACAGAGGAATGACGGTACAAAAGACATTTTCTTTCAGCCCTTTTTATTAGCCGCACAATATGGTCGAAACTCTGCAATTTAATTTTGGTTATGATATAACAACATAATTGGCGCCTGTTTAACTGTCATTTCTAGTTAACTTAACGCCAAAATTTTAAACCGCCTAAACTAAATTTTGATTGAGTTAGTCGAAAAATTCAATGGGGTGTTAAACCGATATCCGGTTTTAAGCCGAATATTTTAGGAGAAAACTGGAAATTAAGAACTCCTAAATGTTTGCAGCTTTCACTACAGAGACGTCACCTCACTAAATATGAAGTTAGTCACTTTCGGATTTAGATGTTTCATGATTCAATATCCAGTTACAAAAAAGCCGTTTGAATTTGAAGTTTGAAGAACTGTCAAAGTCTATAATATTTATGAGTGGTTTGGTTTAGTTTGCAGTTTATTTAAGCTTGACGTTCCAATATTATAAAAAAATTGTATTGTGTTAATATTTTTTTGGTTAATTTTAGTTAGTTTTTCTCCACAATTTTTCAAGTCCACAATGTCAATATCGTATAAATCTTGTTTTGTATCATACTGCATGAACACAACAGTTACAAAGCCTGATAAAAAGTTTGTAATTGTGCCTGCAGTAACAGAAAATTTGGTTTGAGGTTGCTAGAAGCAAATATAATCAGACTTAAACTAATTACTTTTTCTGCGAAGATCATTTTGATGTAAGTAATTGTATACCTGTGTGTAGAAAGTAAATTTGTTTGATTTTTAGTTTAAATGTGACATGGACAATTATACTCAATACTCGTATGATGGGAGGGAAAAAAACTCCTAAGTTACCATAACAGCAATATGACATAAGTATAACCTATAAGTACTTCATCACATCAGATTTGTGGTCCTATGTCAACCCTTATGTAGCTAATTTCTCTTTTAGATCTTTTAGATCATTCAAAAGTTAAATTTTCCAATCGGCATAAAAACCTTGTGAGAATAAAAATATTAAAAATAATTGATTTCCCATTATAATGTTGTCCACCACTAACTATTAACATTGAGAAAACATCATATTTTTGTTAAGTTTAACACCCCATTAAGCCTCCAGCGTATTTTATCCATTCAATATTAAAAATCAACTATGAAAAATAACTCTCCGTGAATGTATATCATTTCGATCGAACATACTCTAAATGCAGTTCTCGGTTATTATTAAAGGTCCTTCGGTAGTAAAACATGTTTTTTTACTCCTCTTTTTACAAGTTTCGAATATGGCTATTAAAACGCCTGATGGAATTTGTTATTCGCTTTGAAATTCGTATATCGCGTTCCAGATGGAATAATAAATGGTAAACTGGGTAACTATGTGGGGTGCAATTATTAAGGATACCACAAAAGCTCGTGCAGCTACATATATTATGTTACCAGTTTGAATAACTTCAATATTCCACTCGTATGAATGATGAGTTGGTTAGTTTTCGTTTATGTCTTGTTCTTTCTGTTTCCGGATTACGGTGAAAGATACGAGATGCTGGACATTTTTTATACATGGAACATCTGTTATCTCGATTTATCATCAAAGATTAATTATTATTGTCACCGTAGTACTTGAAAATGGATACTAATATCGGAGAGCATAAGCAATGAGAAGGCTTCAAATATTATTGGGAGTGCCATCAATGGAAATTCCACCTCATTCAGTGAACAGCATCGATTTAAATACCATTTTCCACGGTTTAAGATAGTAGGTAGTCTACGGGGGTATCATTACCGGTATGGGGAAATCAATGTGTTAGAGAGAGAGGTGAAAGGTGACATATAGTAGATAGTTTAGGGGGGTATCACTACCGCTATAGGGAAATCAATATGTTAGTGACAGAGGTATAGTGGAATCAATGTGCTAGAGAGATAGAGAATATGTCACCTATCAAATGTCAGGTCAAACGTCACCTATCAAATGTCAGGTCAAACGTCACGTCGAATTTTCCTAGTCACATGTTACCCGCCAGACATCACGCTAAATTAAGACTGTCACACGTCACGTTTGACATGTGACAGGTGGAATTTGACGTGACATTTGGCAGGTGACATATTCTCTATCTCTCTCCAACACATTGATTCCCCTATACCTCTCTCTCTCTCTCTAACACTTTGATTTCCCTATACCGGTAGTGATACGCCCCTAGACTATCTACTTGAAATTTTCAGGAAGAAAATGGCTTCAGAAAAATATGTCGTAGCTAACAATAGGGAATCATAAAACGTAATCAACATCAAAGAAGTGAACAATAAATATTTTTCACTATTGAGAGGATAATAAATTGCCCAATCGAAGCCATATAGGGTCCTGGTTCCAACTTGGATCATAAATATGTCACCGGAAGTAATTTTTCTGCTCGCCACTTTTTTTATTCAACCCCAGAGATACTAACTTTATGAGAATAAGAGGCAGAGTTAAGCTGATAGGATGCTTCAGGGATAACAACTCACTAATTATATTCTATGAAAAGCGTTATATGAATCATTGCAGTTAATTTCAGTATACTAACAATAGAAGTGTACTTGAATAATAGTAGCAAAGCAATTTTTAAGTTATTTTAGTTAAGAACCTCAAGACCGTATACTTTGTGATATTTTGAAAATCATTTGAACGTAAGTTGCTACAATTGCATATGTATATTGGGGGTATCAACACTTCTATTGTGCCTTCTTTCTTTTGCTCAGCCTCAGAGATTAGTAATTTCCATAGTAATATTTCCTGGTGAAATTTCACATTATCCGCAGTCCTTCAGTCTTCCAGATGTTACTAGTTCGAGCTACTTGAGTTGTTCATTCATGTCAAATCCCTTACTTTGGCTAATATATCAATTTGTTGTGATCTGTAGTTGTCTTAATCCATCTAGATCCTTCCCATAATTGGATCTCCTCTAATCTTTGGTGCTGCCCATTTCTTCTAATATACCTTGAAAGGATTTTGGTCCCCAAAGTGTTATTTCATTGTCCTTTATTCCAGTGTATCTTGTAACCCACAGTAGGCTGACGATGTTGTTCTTGTCTAGCTCATTAAGTTTTTTTCGGGCATTCTTATCCCATTTCAAAAACTGATTACACAAGAAATCAGTGCTTTCATAGTAACTTGACTATCTAACATGACCATGATCCTTTGTCTTTTATATCTTTTATCAATCTTGGGCTGGACACTAACTCCAAATAGTTGTGATAAATTGTGGTGGACTTGTGTCCATGGATAAAGGTCTAGAATCGAGTGCATTCTGAGCTTTCCATATTAAACAAAAACTCCATACACCATTTAATTTCTAACTAATCATTTCCATGAGTTTATAGGTAATCACAAATTATTGAAGGTATACCTACCACAAAATAAAACGCCATATTGGCAATATTCCATACATTTTCAAGGATTAGTGAGTAGCTTATAGTGTCTAAATATTTTTGTTACATTTTTAAGCTGTCGAGATCAATTTAGTTTTTATAAGCAGAGTTTGTATGGTGAGTTATTTTCAAAACTGTTGAATTATTTTAACTCAAATGATACCTCGACCCAGCAAATTAGAGAGCACATAAAACAACGACCTTTTTTCCATTCCGTGGAAACTGGCCAATTTTACACGTACATATTTGCTTTATTCCCTTCACAAACATTATTGTTTCACAAGCGTGGTACACAAAATTTAGTTTTCTACAAAAATGACAATTTGAAAAGAATAATAAAGGTAACCGAAAAATCCAATATGATGCCGAGGAACAGAATCTTAAGAAAATTCCTCACTGGAAGTTATTCAAGGAAGAGGTTGATTGGTAGGGGGATTTGTAACTAATAAACGAACAGATACAGGTGAAAACAGTTTTGTAAAAGACAAAGATTAGCAAGAAAACAGGCACAACTGACGTAGGACGCAGTAACAGTAGATAGAAGAAACATAGGTGCAGTTGATTTTCTTATAATCTCAATGTCATATATTCGTGAAGGAGCAATGTACACCTGGGCATCGCACATGGTCAATGAACAGTAGGTTTACTTTAAGCTCCTCTCAGTGCAATGCCTATCTCACTTGGTCTCCGATGCTACTCTATTTCGGGATCTTGAAGCTCCCAATCAAACGATAGACAGATACCATGTGGAAATTAAAGAATCCTATAAGCCTAATACAAAATCACAAATATTTCAAAATTGGTGATTATTGCTTTGTTTTGGTTCAGGATTTTTTCACTAAATGTAATTTTTCAGCATTATTTTCATATGCAAAACAAATCCTGAAGTATATTATAGAATCTGGTATAATTTTTAATGATTTTAAATAGTTGTTTCCTATTTTCATATTGTAAGGTATACATGTAGATGTAGATATACAAATAATATATTTTGGAAACAATATTTTTATTTATTAGCACATGGAATTATATTGGGTCTGTTGAAATTTTTTGAACTCAATTCTTTTTCAATAGGCATGATGACAGTCACTAAGAATCACCAAAATATTGATTTTATATAATTATATATGATACAGAGATTCTGAAAAAATTACCTATTTTTATTTTACATGTGTGATGACCAATAGATAGTTCGAACTATCTATGGTCCAAACATCTGTTCTGTTTTGAATTACCTTTGTGTGATTCAAATTATGTATATAATAAACTTCTAACCTGCAAGCTGTCAAGTGTTTGAAGTTTGACGATTCTACCAATGACATGAAACAGTCTGTTTTATATTCTAAGATATTGACAAAGGATATGAAAGGCAAAGGATTATCATAATGTCTGAAGGATTATCATAATGTCTGATAGTCAAGCAGCCATTAAAGCGCTGAGTTCTTGTGTAATCAGTTCAAAAATGGTGTGGGAATGCCTAGGCAAACTTAATGAACTAGGCGAGAACAATATAGTCACCTTACTGTGGATTCCAGGACACACTGGAATAGAAGGAAACGAAATAGCAGATGAACTAGCGAAGAGGGGGACTGAAATACCCTTTTGGGGGCCGGAACCCTTTTGCGGAATCAGCTCCAATGTAATATTGGAAGAAATAGGTAAAGCCGAAGAAAAGAGAAGATCTGACAATTGGAAAGATCTAGTAGGGCTTAGGCAATCAAAGATTCTTCTGGGTGACTACAACCTGTTGAGATCAAATGAATGCATAAGTCAACGCAAAACTGCACTAAGATTTTTAACAGGAATCCTAACGGGACATTGTCGCCTGAATGGGCACCTTAAAAAGCTCAAAATAGTGGAGGAAGAAGATTGTAGGTTTTGTGGAATGGAAGAAGAATCCTCCATCCACATACTTGCGAACTGCACAGCAATTCAGAATCCTAGGGCACAGCACCTGGGAGACTACTGGATAGAAGAGCGACAGCTACATAAGTTGAAGCCTGCAGATATCCTAAAATTCCTCTGGGAAATAGGACTAAAGGAGCTACTAGTCTCTGAGACATTCCTCAGGAACTAAGTATAAGTAAGGGGGCACAATAGATCTTTCAGGTCTCAGTGAATGTTACCCCAAAATACATACATACATACTTACATGTTCTAAAGGTGCGTATAGACTTGCGCGCCGCTCTAACCGCGCCGCGCGTTCGTTGCTCGTGCATGTTTTTTGGTAACGATCCATTTTGAAAACGTTTCGCGATCCATAGTAAACCGACGAACACGATTTGTGCAGGTCGATAATTTTAAATATGTCTCGCTCTCGTGATAAAACTTACGCCGTTGCTGTTTCAGTTATGAGTGGTGCTTTCCTGTTAATGGTAAGTCTATCCAAAAAGAAAAGGAAACAACGACGGTGGTGGTACACTAACCTGTTTAAAAAAAGGAATGGTACCGAGCTTATGATGGACTTGAAGTCCCAAGAAATAAGTGGTCAATATAAGAATTTTACTCGGATGTCACCTTCTGACTTTGAGAATCTATTGCAAAAGATTGGTCCTCATATTTCAAAAGAAGATACCTATTTCCGCACTGCGATTTCTGCTCAAGACAGGTAAGTTTTAATATTTGTTTTCACAATTTGTTTAATTTATTTATAACTCGCTGTTTATTTTTCTGTATAGTTTTTTTTTTAATTTTGATTGATTTGTAAATCATCCCAGGTTAGCAGTCACACTTCGATTTCTTGCCACCGGAGATTCATATACTAGTCTGCAGTATACGTTCAGGATTTCCAAGCAGTCTATTGGATATATAGTACCACAAGTCTGCGCAGCAATTGTTAATGAACTGCAGGAATATGTTAAGGTAACTAATATAACGAACAATTTAATTATTTTTGAACCGTTTTATTTGTTTAATACATACACATATTACAATATACAATGTGTCAACACCATGCTACCCTATTCATTACCATTAAGAGATTTACACAAAATCTGCAAAGTGTTCTGACATGATCGATTCTGATGGAGATGGTTGACTGGAGACATTTGCCGGCGAATTAAATGGCGATTCCATAGCAGTCGGTACTCTATTCAGAGGTTGCAAAACATATTGTTGCGATGACGCTGCGGGTGGTACACTCGGAAGTTCATTTTCCGCGGGATTTTGGCAGAAGTTAGAATTCTGAAAACTTGTAGCAGCCCAATTATAATACCCTCTATCTGCTTTCATGAGTATTTCAAAAACAGCATGCTGCACAGCGGTCTGTGTTTCGCACGAATATTTTTTCACTTTTGTAGATACATATGTGAAAAACGCATCGATTTCGTTGGGTTTAACCGGTTCTGTATCTAACTTCTCTGCAGCATTTTTCAAAATGTTAAAAGCACTGCTCACCATTGCTGAATTAGCATCATCAGCTCCCTTTGCTCGCTTACTCGGTCTGTTAGTAAATGAGGACGCTGTCGCTGTCGTCTCCCGTAGGCATTGTGTTCCCATCTCTTCCGCATTTTCAGATATATCATCATTTTCCTACAAATAAAGTGTATTAATTATTTCTGTTTCAGCTACCCACGACCGCTAAAGCTTGGAGAGAAGTAAGCAATATATTTGAAACCCGTTGGAACCTGCCACATTGTGTCGGCTCCCTTGATGGAAAACATGTTGTTTTGCAAGCTCCAATGAACTCGGGTACAGAGTTTTTTAACTACAAATCCACCTTCAGCATTGTGCTTTTTGCATTAGTAGATGGGAATTACAACTTTATGTTTGCCGACGTGGGATGCCAAGGAAGAATTTCTGATGGCGGAGTTTTTCAAGGGAGCAAGTTGCATAGTATGCTAACAGGAAACACATTGGAACTTCCACTACCGGAAAAACTACAGGGGCATTCCATGAAAATACCATATTTTTTTGCAGGTGATAGTGCATTTGCACTTAGTGAAAACCTAATGAAACCATACCCTGGAGATTATGCCAAAGGAACTCCCCAGAGAATTTTTAATTATCGTTTGAGTAGGGCACGGCGAATAGTCGAAAACGCCTTTGGTATATCAAGCGCCGTATTTCGGGTATTAAGAAAACCAATGCTTTTGCAGCCTGATAAAGCCGAGTTGATAGTGATGACAGTGCTTTTATTACATAATTATCTAAGAAAACATTCTCCAAATGTATATACTCCACCTGGCACATTGGATCATGAAGTGAATGGAGTTGTAATTGAAGGGTCATGGATGATTCAAGGAGCAGATAATATGACGTCTATGTTACCAGTGAGACATGTCCCCCGAAGATCAACCAATTACTCTCAGAAAATAAGGGACGAAATAGCCGATTATTGTATGAATGAAGGATTTTTAGAGTGGCAGCACAAATATGCTTAAGAATCTCTATATTTCCTTACCGTCATAAGCCGCTTCCTTGGTACATCCCTGTCGTCAAGAAATTTGAAAGCATCGTACGCGAACCACCTGCTGACATAAATCTCATCTCTTCCTGCAACAATAAAATACACACTGTATGAAAACAATGTTATTATAAAAAAAGTAGTAGGTACTTACGGCTTATAAAAATAAAACTCACCTTTTCCTGTACCCTGGCTATTCTTTATTTTAGATTTTTCTCGCTGGTATGAAGAGAGCAAGGAAATAATTTTTTTTTTACATTGCTCCTTTGGTACATCCATTACGGCTGCAATGTCCCTCCAGGCATCCTCCTTAAGGGGTTTTTTAAAATGTTCTTTGTGCTGCGGGTCCCACAGAAGAGATTTCTCGCGGTACGAATCAATCAACTTAATAACTTTCTCATCACTCCACTCCATTTTGATTAAACTGCTAACAAAAATATCAAAGCGTTCGCACTGCCGTCCAAATCTGTACTGCGAACCAACAAAGGGTTCGTCGAAAAAACCGACTTGAGGTGGATCGTGATGCGCCGTGTGCGCGCAGTTCGCGCGCAACTCAAAAACCTCGTACTAATCTGAGCGCACAAGGCGCGCGCGCGGCGCAGCGCGAGTATGTGTACGTACCTTAAGAATGACACATATCACCTATAAATGGTATTTATGAAATGATTATGTCACAGACAGACGCCATTACTATTCTTGAGTTTTAGCGCAGAATTTAAAATGCATTTTTAAAAGGTAAATTTCTCCTTTAAAAACTTTTTTCTCAGAGAAATAACATTTATTGTAGATAAAGTATATATAGTCGCGTCAATATACGCAATAAAAAGGAAAATTTTGCGTCCTGGACGGATCGGAATGCGGTTTTTTGCATTCGCTGCCAAAAATTATTTGTAAAAAATTTACCTAATATTCATTAGGGAGAAACCAGAAATTGCATTGCTGCAGCCAAAAGTGCATTCAAAAAATGCATTATCTGGGAGGCCTTTTGGAAGATTGGTAAAAAAATGTCAGAACTGACCCAGATCGGGTACTCGGGGGGTTTTCGAGGTCGCTGATCATGAATATGATGTTCAAATTGACCTCCGAACACCTAGTGCACCAGAACCTGACCGTAAACGTCATCTCCGTGGCTTTTCCTGACACAATCCAAAAAGGCCAACCAAAAATCATTATGGGGGTTTTTTGGGGCGCTGAATTCAAATATGGCTTCGGCGAACACCCCGCGGACACCTGGTGCGCCCCAACCTGGACGTGGACGTCCTCTCCGAGAATTTTCCTAACAAGAGTGTCAAAAACAACCCAAAAATCATTGTGGGGGCGCTTTATGAGGCGCTGAAGTAGAATTTCACGTCAAAAACGATCCCCCAAGAACCTGGTGCAGCGCAACCTGGTCCAGAACGTCTTCTCCGAGGGTTTTTCAGACAAACTCGAAAAAGACGAACCGAAAATCGTTAAGGGGGGTTTTTTGGAGCGCTGAAGCAGAATTTAATATCAAAAAGGATCCCCCAAGCACCTGGTGCACCGCAACCTGGGCCTGAACGCGTCTTCTTCGAGGGATCGTTTTAGACGTGAAATTCTAATTCAGTACCACATAAAACGCCCCCACAATGAGTTTTGGGTTGTTTTTGACACTCTTGTCAGGAAAATTCTCGTAGAGGACGTCCACGTCCAGGTTGTGGCGCACCAGATGTCCGCGGGGTGTTCGCCGAAGCCATATTTGACTTCAGCGCCCCAAAAACCCCCCTTAACGATTTTTGGTTCGTCTTTTTCGAGTTTGTCTGAAAAACCCTCGGAGAAGACGTTCAGGACCAGGTTGCTCTGCACCAGGTTCTTGGGGGATCGTTTTTGACGTGAAATTCTACTTCAGCGCCTCATAAAGCGCCCCCACAATGATTTTTGGGTTGTTTTTGACACTCTTGTTAGGAAAATTCTCGGAGAGGACGTCCACGTCCAGGTTGGGGCGCACCAGGTGTCCGCGGGGTGTTCGCCGAAGCCATATTTGAATTCAGCGCCCCAAAAAAACCCCATAATGATTTTCGGTTGGCCTTTTTGGATTGTGTCAGGAAAAGCCACGGAGATGACGTTTACGGTCAGGTTCTGGTGCACTAGGTGTTCGGAGGTCAATTTGAACATCATATTCATGATCAGCGACCTCGAAAACCCCCGAGTACCCGATCTGGGCCAGTTCTGACATTTTTTTACCAATCTTCCAAAAGGCCTCCCAGATAATGCATTTTTTGAATGCACTTTTGGCTGCAGCAATGCAATTTCCGGATTCTCCCTAATGAAAATAAGATAAATTTTTTTCAAATAATTTTTGGAAGCGAATGCAAAAAACCGCATTCCGATCCGTCCAGGACGCAAAATTTTCCTTTTTTTTCACATATTTTGCCCCGACTAATATGTGAAAACATCGTGGAGCAGTTTTTCAAAATCAGTCATCATGCCTATTACTTTAAATTTAGGTCTGTGTCACTTTCACTTATCACTATCTTCGTCTAAATTCATTATAAAGGTAAAATATTAGTACTCATTCTCATATAATAATTTTCTATATAGTTTTTTCAACTATCTGCAAAAATACATTTAACTACATTTTTTACAAATTCTACTACAGATAAGCCTAAACTGAGAACAGTATTATTTCTTTTAACATTAAATTTAACCTGGAGCCATATTAGCTCAATGGCATTAATATGCAATAAAAGAAGGAAGACGGACCACTATATGTCCACTTCTAATTGCAAGCTGAACATACACATAAATAGTCCAAATGCATTGGCCATTTAATAGATACCGCTTCATATATTTAATATATTTTTCTTGATGAATACCAGTCAGTTCTATCAATAGTTCTAAATGTACCAGAATCACTCCGCCTTCCTCTGTGAACGATAGGTTTTTGTATTATAGTCCAAGCAGGGGTAAATACTTTTTGACAAAAATCCTTTTAAAAAGTTGATGTTGCCATCATATAAAAGACATTACGTAGTATAATTTTTATATGTTTTGGACACGCGAATGTTTTTGACTAATTTGTTATAAACATTTAAAACGAAAAAAGCCTCCTTCTTTTTTTAATTTTAAGAGTTGATACTTTGTACAAAAGAACTTCTTCATATGCAGTTTATATGTGCGAAGATCAGACGCCAGGCGGTGGTCACTGCAATTTTTGATGCGATAATTTGCAATGTGTCTGGATTAACCGAAAATACAAAGAAACACTTGGAAGCACTCGAATAAAGAAGGGTATATTGGCTTCAAATATAATTAGAATTTTTTGGCATGTTTAATTCGTTATAGTGGTAGTTTGAAGAGAGTGATAAAGAAAAAGTATAACAAGTGTATAAAAAGAAATGAGATGAATCATCAAAATATTTTCATTTGTTTTTTACTTTTGAATTAAAATTGCTGTTGTTTGAAGTAACTTATTCTATTCCAATACTTGTTACTTGAATAAGATACAATTGGATATCAACTGAAACAACACAATTTAAAATAGCAGTGCCCGCCCCCATAAAAATCTAGTAATACTATAGCTGTACAACCTTTTCTCAGCTTCAATAACATCATAAACATTGTGAAGAAGAGAAGTACTTCACTAGTTCCACTTTCCACTCTTAAAACCACTAACTATATTATTATAATTTGAATAATATATTGATTTAACTATTTAATTAATAGTTCATTGCATCTGTAGAAATGAAATATTTAATATCAAATTGAATTCTCAACAGCTCCACATTCATATGCATGTTCGTGCATTAAATGAAACTGGAACGGTATTGATAATGTGCGGAATACTGAAGAAGTCATATGAATGAGAAAATCAATAGTGCACTACCAACTTGTTGATATATTCGCTCATATTATGATCATAGACGTAACGAGCTTGAAATATAAACTACCAGCTATATCTCTTATTTTCAATTTCAATGTTTCCACTTGAAACAAATTGAATTAGACAGAAATATAATTTCTTTTGATAAAAAATAGGATGCAAAGCACAGCACACTGGCATGGATTATTTAGAAAGAAGATTTCAAATAACGAACTTGATTTTCGTTGATAGCTAACTTATATGACTGTAGGTGATTGCTATCCTGTTGTCCTGTCTTGTCAAAGTATTTTGGCGACAATTGTTGTATTTCTCAAAGCCTTTTTCGATTTATATGGTGACCTTGTAGACAATGCGAATTTTAAATCTGACGTTGTGCTAAAATAATTTTAAAAGTTTCAAGAATCAGCATACGTATCCTGATGAAGCGATATTATGTTAATGTGGTTGAAATCATACAAGTTCATGCTAAGTCTTATTTTAGAAAACCAGGCCACATCTATTCCGACCAACAGATTAGATTATATTTGTATAGATAAGGCTTTTACGTGATGAAGATCCATACTGGACGATGAATTTAATTTGTTCATTATATTTGAATTAATTTAAACTTGTGACCCGTTTCGCTAACACAGTAGGTTTATCAAACACGTGAAGGTTTAATGAAATATTTTTAATTTATACAGTGCGCTAATACAAAATATCAAGGATATTCTTTGCTTCTTTGAGAACTTACAAGGCCTGAGGCGAAAGCACTTTGGAAAGGAAGTAATACAACGTTACAACTACTCAAAATACTCCCGGTTAAAGTAGTGGCCTATATAGCAGACACGCAGCTTCTGAGCTGTTGAGCACAACCTAAACGAATGGGTGAATAATGAATTTTCTCATTTTGTATGAATATTTCATTCCAACTAACACTTATATCAATAATACGACACAATAATAGGAATTGAAATGAATAAAATCAATCTTAATAGAAAACATTACTAAAATTATGAAAAGTGATATTAAGGACCGGAGAAAATCGAATTTCCGAGGTAGTGGTCAATGGGCTGAAGTCAGAAGGTTTGTCTCCAGCTTAAGGTATGTATCTTCTAAGGATTGATAACTCACTCATCAGCAACTTCCTTGATTGGTTCTCTTAAATTGTCACTTTGTGTAGTTTCATTTGCTCCATTTAATGTCTACATAAATATATATTATATATTGTTATGATTTAAGTATTTTATTTATATTTATTAGATGAGATTTTAATTGGATGCCAAATAAAATTATTAATAATAGTATGATATTAAATGGTTAAAGTTATGTTAATAAAAAACGTTATTACACTTTTCTATAAAACCGAATTATGAAATTAGATCAACACTTACCTATGTTGAAGAAATCAGCTAATCTCAGTCCTCAAGAATGAAACTCATAATCGTAAACAGGGAATTATGGTGAGCGTGAGGATGTAATTTAATTCATGAATAATAAACAAACAATGAACTTACTATTTCCAACAATTTTCATGACAAATAAACAAATTTTAGTATGCTTCTGTATCTGTACCCATAATCATTGGCCACAAAATATATTTATAAAAAGAAATAACATGAATAGTACAAAAATTCAAATACAATTAAAACCTATAAGAAAAATTCTAACCTATTCACAAAAGTATTGTCTCTACCTCAATTTAAGTTAATTATTTAAGTTATTATATGAATTGAAGCTTTTTAAATAGTTTTAGATGTACATCTTATCAATCTACGCGTTATCATTATTCCTGGTACCAATATATAGTTTCACTAACTTGTCGTTCACTACACTTGACATAAATTTCTCTTGCAATGTCAGTTAATTGCAATTAATCATTCCAACGATCTGTCAAAATTTATTCAATATGGCGTCCGTGGGACAAACAAAGTTATTATCTCGTTTGACAGTTTAGGATTTAAAGCTTTTTAAAGTACATTTTGTGACTAAACTCTACTTATTTTTTATTTTATTTACTTTATAAGTGTTATTTTGAATTGGAAATGCCACATACGTGTCTTGTAGTTGCTTATGAAAGTCGTTCCAACAGGGATGATATGAGGTTTTTTTTCAGTGCCTACAATTTTAAACTTTAAATTTCTTACTGGAAAAAATGAATTATCCGGAGAACTAAGAGCACTCTGGTTAGCAGCAATTGAGCGAGACGATCTCATGGAGTCTAAACTAAAGAACCAGAAGGTCTGCAGCAGGTATTTTATTGCAGGTAAGCCTTTAAATAAGCTCCATTCTTGAGAAGAATTTTTCACGGTTAATTAAAAGAAGTTGTATCATGTGGCCATTAAATTATAGGTGATATTTCATTATTTTTCATTCATTTCATTTCATTTGCTCCTTGCTGTAAAAACTGTGGTCAAAACTAAATATGCAGCTATATCCATGTATGTGACTGGCGGAGCTGCTTGAATCGAAGAGTTTCTATCATGCACATTTATTGTAAAAGGGTCAACGTTATTTATAAGCTTCAATTTTAGAAGACGTCTGAAAAAGAAATGAAGATGAGAAATGTAAACAAATAGTAACTGAACATTTTTTTAAACATACCGTTCACCCACATCTCGATTTTCCTGCATTAATGTCTTCAAATATTCACTCTGCATCTCGAAAAGTATTTGATAATAAAATAAAGTGTAACGAACACGGAAATATTTTAAATAAACTTAAAATAAACACAAAAACTTCCACAAACTCAATGCACACCTTCAACTTGTTTGCCCCAGGACGCCAAATTGGATCACATGGTTTGGTGGAGAGCCTAATATTTGCAAAACACATCTGCTACACACCTACTCTTCTATGGAACTGGATATCCACCATGATATATTTTTGAACCGACTTTCTACTTTCTTTTTGGTAAATTTCAAAATTATTTCAAATTTCTCTCATCTCCAAAGTCTCATTATTTTTCTTCTGTCATCCACCTGGATATTCCACAATTAAAAGGGTGCTGGAAGTTGTAGCTCATTTACTGGGCTACCAGCAATTCGAAGAATAGGTCGCTGGCGTAGTTTGTCTTAAATGAAAGACCATTCAATTGGAATAACACTATATTGGTTTTAACTTAAACTAATTTCTACGAATCTTGACTGACGTGGATAATTTTTTGGGTCTCTTCACAAAACTGTCATTTGTATAATATTTATATTGAAGTCCTGGCAACCAGGGCTTGTCCTGATAAAAAAGGCATTTTTAATATGTGGCAGTATAAGACATTCTAACCAGAAGTGTTTTAGCACCAAACGTTCCGTTCAATTGAATGTTTAGTGAATCTGAACATACTGCCCCCCGTTGATTAATCTTGTGAATCAAACCAAACAAGACTTATGCAACATATTTGAAGAGTTACAGTACTCAAGAGAGGATTATACAATAAACACTTTTTAAAGAATTATAGATTCTTACATAATATGATATATGGGTATATAAAGGTATTTACATAGTAGTGTTATGGCTATTCTAAGCAAAGCGAAATACGCAGTTACATTTTTCATGACACGTAATAACTAAAGAAATTCCTTTCCTCGGTGTAATTTGAATGTGAAAAATGAAATATTTTCTGGAAATGAAAAGAACCAATGTCTATTGAACAATCATTGTTAATGAGGATATGATTTTTGGAGGGTGGTTAAATACCGATATTGTAAATAATTATTTACTTTCTGTGGGTAGAGGACACAACTTTGTGATATTTCTAGTATATATCCCAGTTTGAGTTTTAAGTTTGACCAGCCTAATTTTATTATCTTTGCTGGGTATGAGTTCGATTACCCGTGCTAATGGCCACTGTAATGGTTTTGTATTTTCATCTTTGACAAGTACAAGATCATTGAGTTTAATGCTTTTCTGAGGAGTGTACCATTTGGGTCTATTTTGGAGCTGATTTAAGTAATCAATAGACCAGCGTTTCCAAAACAGTTGCTGGATACGAGAACAGCGTTGCCAGCGAGTAAGACGGTTTTCTTGGATTTCCGAAACATCTTTTTCAGGAAATGAGGTTAAACTACTACCTATTAAAAAATGACCAGCAGTCAATACTTCTAAATCTGTTGATTCATTTGATAGAGGAACAAGTGGTCGCGAATTTAAAATAGCCTCAATTTGACTAAGAATAGTGGACAGTTCTTCAAAGGTAAATTTAGAGTCACTGATTAGTCTATGTAAATGATATTTTGTAGACTTGATAGCGCTCTCCCAAATACCTCCATAATGTGGACTTAGAGGTGGGATAAACTTCCAAGCTATTTCTTTCGGAGATAGGAAATTCTGAATTTTGTCGATAGTATCTTGTTTTCTGAACCACAAGTAAAGTTCACGTAACTGATTTCTGGCACCTAAAAAGTTACTAGCGTTATCACTGTAAATAGTGTGAGGAGCACCTCTGCGAGCTATAAACCTTTTCAAGCAAAGTAAAAATCTTCAGTAGTTAAATTTGAAACAAGCTCGTTATGAACTGCTTTAGTAACCATACAGATGAATAGAGAAATATAGCATTTCATGATTGGTGCTTTTCTAAGGGTTGAGGATTTTATAAACAATGGACCTCCAAAATCTAATCCTGTACTGGAAAAAGGTCTAGCAGGTTTTGTTCTGACTAAGGGCAAGTCAGACATAATTTGTGTAAAGGGTTGTGCTTTAAATCTATGGCAAGTTAAACATTTTTGAGAAATTCTTTTAACTTCGCGTAGACCTCCGAGAGGCCAGAATCTAAGTCGAAAATGGGATAAAACTGTTTGTGGACCTGCATGTCCAAGGGTTACATGTTCATTTTGTAACATAAGAGTGACAAGCCTATGTTTAGAAGGTAATAGTATTGGATGCCGTTGATCATATGGCAACATTGCAAAAGACAATCTGCCACCAACACGAAGAGTGCCAAATTTATCAATAAATGGATTCAATTTAAATATTTCTTTTTTAGAGATGCATTTGTTAGCTTTTAATTCTTTTAGTTCTGTTGCAAAGATATTTCCTTGAATAGTGTTTACTATAAATAACAAGGAATTGTTGAGCTCCTCAGTGGTCAATGAACCTGATATTTTTTGAGAATTGGGTTTACAGTTACTTTTAAATCTATAACAAAATGCTATTACGCGTTGAAGTTTAGTGAATGAGGAGTATCTTGCAAATAGTTGGTCTATCCAAGAGTCTTCAATTATATGTAGAAGAGGCTTACTTTTTCTTTGTTCAGGGAGTACTAAATTACTTGTAGTAGGGGTTAAAAATATTCGTGAAAAATCTTGTACAGGGAAATTTAAAACTTCTGGCCCATGCCACCATAATTTAAAAGTTAAGAAATTACTAGGTGACAAGCCTCTTGATAAGCAATCAGCAGGTGTTTCTGAAGAGGGTATATGTCTCCATGTTGCCTGTTCTGCAAGTTGCTGTATTTCAGCAACTCTATTGGAAACAAAAATAGACCATTTTGAGGGGTTACTAGAGGCTATCCATGCTAATGCAATTGAACTATCAGACCACAAATTTATACTGGAAAAGAAGAATTTAGTTTTAAGAATGGAGAGAATTTTTTGTAATAATTGGGAGAGGAGTAAACAACTACAAAGTTCTAATCGAGGTAAAGTGGTAGTTTTAATGAGAGCTATACGACTTTTAGAAGCAACTAAGTGGCAACTTACAGAGTTATTTGGATAAACAGCTCTAAAATAAATACAAGCACCGTAAGCTTTCAAGCTACTATCACAAAAACCTTGAATATCAATAGTCTCATAATGGTGGCTTTCCAACAGATAACGTGGTATTAAGTTTTTTAAAATATGGAGTGTATTATAGAAGTTTAACCATTCATTAAAAAGGTCAGGTGGCAGTACTTCATCCCAATTGATGTTACTTACCCAAACCTGTTGCATAATTCTCTTAGCTGTTACCAAAATAGGTCCAGCCCAACCTAAAGGGTCATACATCATTGATATTCTACTTAACACTGCTCTTTTAGTGATTTCAGTTGAACTTGAAGTTATAGGCAATATATGAGGTATAGAGATAGAAAAATAATCCTCACTTGGATTCCAAATAATCCCTAGTACTTTATTAGGGGTTCCTTCAGGAGAGATGTGTTGAGCTTGTTGAGATAAATCACCTATTTCTCGTAAAAAATCACTTTAAGTTGGTTATACAAAATTTTTAAGTCTTCAAGAGAGTCTGTGCCTGACAGAACATCATCAACGTAAGTTTGTTCCAAGAGGGATTTAGATGCTAAATTTAAATGGGGGTTAGATGTTGCTAACAAGTTCAAGACTCGAGTAGCTAGAAATGGTGCACTATTGGTGCCATAACTAACAGTCAATAGTTCTATGCACTGTAGGGGTTCGTTAACTGAATTTCTCCATAATATGTTCTGTAAGAATGTTTGAGAGGGGTGTATTCTAATTTGCCTGTACATTTTTTGTATATCACATGTTAAAGTATATCTGAAACTTCTAAATCTACACAAAATATCAAAGAGCTCAGGTTGTACTGTGAAACCTTTATACATTGTGTCATTTAAAGAAATACCACTAGAAGTTTTGACACTTCCATTAAATACTGTTCTCAATTTAGTCGTAGAGTGGTCATTTCTAATTACAGGGTGGTGACAGAAAAAATATTTATTTTCAGATTTTTCATTTTTTAAACTCAGAGGGATTATTTGAGCATGCCCAAGAGTTATATATTCTTCTATAAAAGCTTTATATTGAGTGAATAGATCATTGTTTCTTATAAATTTCTTTTCAAGTGATAAGAATTGTTTTTCTGCTAAATAATATGATGTGCCTAATTTCAAGTGTTCAAAGGGGTTTTCATGGGGAGATTTACTTGATAATGTCCAGAACTGAATTGAATTGTAGTAGCTAAGAATTCATTCTCTACAAATTGTTCCTCAGGAGATAATATTTTATCATTACATGGGAGATTTTCAATATTCCAGAATTTTTCTATTTTTTCTTCTAGTGATGATTGTGTGGAAAAACATAAGTTTTCATATGATGGGGTGAGAGGCTTATCTACAAAATTGCAAACTACTTGAGAAGGTATAGAGGTCTACCAATGATATATCCTAGTTCGGTGTTAATTAGAGTTAAAAATTTATGCTGCAATCTAATTATTTCACCACATACTAGGAAGTAATGAACGTCTGCACCAAGCAGTAGGTCAATATCAGACGGTAAATTGAATTCTGGGTCAGCTAAAGAAATGTTTGAATGTATTTCTATTTTTTCTTTCATTAAGCAGAAATGAGGCAATTTTTTTGTTATGTGCTTCAAAACAGAGCAAGTAATGTCCAAATTGAATGATTTATTTATATTAGAGTGTATTTTCAAGGATAGCGTTTTATTTGCACTTGTGGTGGTACCATTTACACCTGAAATGACTATATTGTGTGAGTATAGAGGATAATTCAATATTTTAGCTAGCTTCTCAGAGATGAGTGATATGGTGCTACAAGAGTCTAGAATAGCTTTTACTAACAGGGGTTTGTTATCAGATGTATAAACTGTAACCATTGCAGTTGCCAGCAGGATTTCTCCACTAGTGAAGATAGTGTAATTTGTTCATTTGTTTCATATTGTCATAATGAATTGTTAGACGGATGTCTCCTTAGTCAGCTAGTAGCTGGGTTATTATTCAAAGAATCATTTTGAGGATGACTATGGACAACATTACTGGATGAATTTCTATTCATATGTGTAGACTGATCATTATTTCTAGAATTCATAAGTGCGTTATAAGTTCTGTGAGATTGTCGAGTATCTTGAATTGATTGTTGGTTATAACGAGAAGAATACGAGCTATTATTTCTGTAAGAGTTATTAGGTGAGTACCTTCTAGAGGTAGATGGAAATGCATTTGCACTATTTCTATTAGGCCTGAATCTATTAGAGCTATTATAATCATCTGCTTGCCTATACTCGTGAGTATTGTGGTGGGAATTATTGTTTGGAAATTAACAAATCAAGGTATTATGCTTCCGATGGCATAAATTACAACTATGTGACTTGCAATTGTTTACTAGATGTGTGTGGCTGAAGCAATTTAAACAAAGTTTGTTGTCTTTTACAAATTCATACTTGTCTTAAAAGGTTAAGTTTTTAAATTTAAAACAGTAGTAAATTGAGTGATTATCTAGGTTACAAAATATGCATTTTCTTTTTTGTGGTTGATTATTATTTGTTGGATCACTAGGTAAAGTTTGTATATGGTGGACCAGCTTGGGAGATTTTTTATAGTTGTGTGGAATATTATTTGAACTACTATTTATGTCAGGTAAATATATATACTTTCAAGAGCTAAGCAGCGGGTTTCTAAAAAGGTAATAAATTCTGTCAGTGTAGGAAAGTCTGCAGAATTTTCTTTTGCGCATTTATCTATTTCATATGCCTTTCTTGTACTCATATCAAGTTTTTGGAGTAATATAAAAATTAATATTAAGTCCCACGTCAATAGGTACTGAAATATTTTTTAGTGCATCTGTATTTTGTTTAATTTTTGTGATAAATTCACGGAGAGAGGTATGAGTTATTTTAACTAAAGGGGAAATTTCTATTAGTTTACTGATATGTGCAAAAATAGTTAATACATTATGATCATCGTTCGATCTTCGTTTTAAAGTGTCAATGGCTATGTTTAAATTAGCATCAATTAACTGCAGGTTTTAGATAAGCTTAGATGGCTCATTTACAAGATAACTTTTGAGGTATATAAGTTTCTGTACATTCGAAAGATCATCATTATTCAAAATAAGTGTTGTAAAAATTTGAAAAAAAGAATTCCACTCGGTTAGTTGACCTAAAAACAATGGTACATCTATATTCGGTAGCCTTACTCGGGGGGTAATAGTGGGAATATTTTGAACTACAATTGGTTGTGGGAGATTATTAGTTTGAGGTGTACCTTCTTTTATTTTTCTGCGTAATTTTGACAATGGTGAATAATACAATGTTTCAAATTCTTCCCGGTCTTGTGTCTCATTTTCATCTAAAAATTATATCTGAGATTGAATTAAATTATACTCAGAAAATGCTTGTAATAAGCTCTCTTCCCTAGTGGAAAATTCAAAACAATCGTTTATAGAATGTCCGGAACGTTTGAGCCAATTCTCTATACGTGTTAAAACAGACTTTTGTGCCTTGCGTTTATGGAGTAACAGTTCGAATTCTGCCATTTTATAGATAGAGTTATGCTAAATACAGTGAAAATATTACTCTCAAATATTAAAACTAGAAACAAATTATAAATGTCACAATCCTATCACAATTGAAGGTAACCTGTCATTTTCTGTTTGTAAATAAACCTTTAGCTGTCAGACGGATCCACGTGCTTTATGACGCAGATGGCTGCTACTTTACTTGACTTGCATGCTGTGTCTTGACAACAACATACATTTGACAGGAGTTTTCAATTACTAATTTGCACTATTTAGATTTTTCTACTAAACTGGTACCTGCTCTTAAGGCTGGGGGGTGGAGGAAAATACTACTTTCTTGAGGTTTCTTTGGTAAATCACTCCTGTGCTTTACAGGAACAGCTGCTACCACTAATCCGGCTTCGGAAGGACCAAATTTATGGATATTCCACAATTAAAAGGGTGCTGGAAGTTGTAGCTCATTTACTGGGCTACCAGCAATTCGAAGAATAGGTCGCTGGCGTAGTTTGTCTTAAATGAAAGACCATACAATTGGAATAACACTATATTGGTTTTAACTTAAACTAATTTCTACGAATCTTGACTGACGTGGATAGTTTTTTGGGTCTCTTCACAAAACTGTCATTTGTATAATATTTATATTGAAGACCTGGCAACCAGGGCTTGTCCTGATAAAAAAGGCATTTTTAATATGTGGCAGTATAAGACATTCTAACCAGAAGTGTTTTAGCACCAAACGTTCCGTTCAATTGAATGTTTAGTGAATCTGAACACCACCTCCTCTTTTTTGTTTCTTAGCAACCGCCGGTATTCATTAGTTTAGATGAAGTACCTCGCGCACTACACTTGGAATATCTTTTATGAATTTTCTTATATCTATAGTGGTTTTTTACAACAAATTGAAATTAACATTTTTTCTTTATGTTATCATCAATTACAGTAGAAACGGTGGAGCTTTACCATCACGTGACCCAATCTTCGATTTATGCAACACATATTTTCTACATACTATCTTCTTCTATCAATATAAATCAAACATAATAACGTACGATCGCTTGTCTTATTCACAAGGCCAACTACAAGACATACGTAATATTTTCTTTAAATTTGCGGTAGTAATCGTAAAAAGAGACAACGATATAAGTGACGTAACGAGTATAACTGGTCGTACTAAAAGTTGAGTTTGACACTACCGCATTTGAGGTTATGTGAGTTTAGTTTATTGTCCTGTTTTTAGCGAATTTTTGGATTATAAGTGTATTTATTGTTAAGATCAGTTCTTGTAAGAACTAATTTGACTTTTTATTCCATTTGACATAGGTAAGTACAAATATAATACATTATCAACTTGTTAACTTTTGACATTTCATAACACCTAAAATGCTGTGAGATGGGAATATTACAATGCTTATTTAATATTAATATTAATTTTGGACTTTGTAACTCATTCACCCAGTATATCGATAGTTTTAATAAATAAGTCGATGTTAACCATATAAATAAAATAATTACAATTAAAAAAGTTGAATTTCTTGCCTAATTACCAATTCGTAAAAGGCCGACCTTTGGAATATTAATCATAACGATGATTTCTATTGAGTTGACAGAAGTTTTGATTTGATTCATATGAATATTGTTGCTGACGTAACAGTCACGTGATGGTGAAGCTCCACCGTTTCTACTGTATTGGATAAATAATAATAATAATAATATAATTGAAATTTATAAGTATTTTTCTTTATTTTCTCATCGACCTCCATAATTTTCTGAGTAGAGTTTTTCTTTGTTGTGATTAGTCTTCATAGAATTTATTGATTATTATTTCTGTACAATATATAATTATATTATAATTTGAGTTTTTGTCTTTTTGTATATAATATATAAATAGTTTTGGTCTGGCTTCCAGTGTATAGCCACAACAGGCGCTAGATCATAATAATTCCTTTTTAATTCATCGTAGACAACCATTCTCAATAAAATCCAGTCAGAAAAAACAACTTGAACCAACCAGTTTGGTGTAGGAATTTTTGCTGCGCGTTTACAATAGTGAAGCCACGACTCAATAGTTTATATCGTTATGTGCTATGTAAATTCAAGTTTTTAATCATTAGTGATTTATAGTTGTATGGGTAACTGTGTAAGTAAATGTGTACAGAAAATATCACACAAAAATATAAAAATACGTAGTCACACGATTATAACAACCTCTTTATGCAAGTGTGTTGAATGTTTAAATGAATAATCTTTTCTCCAAGCGGAGATTTGAAGAATTATTTTATCGATTTAATACATTCCATTCAATGTAAAATTTTCAAATTTTTCAATGGGTACAATTTTAATTAATTCACCTTTTAAACGTTTCCTTTGGACGGTAATGGTTTATAGTGTCACTCCAACTGGAATGAATAGCTCTTAACTGATTTGAGTGCTTTGCTAATCGGAAAAAACCAGCAGAGGTATGAAATTGGTTGGCATGTACGGATCTGTATTATCGCGGCTATTTTAATATATGTACACATCATGTGTTGTTCATGTCCTTCCAGATTAGATTTACATCAGTATTTTCCTAGATAAATAAAAAATGTAAATCGTGAATGTTTTAAGTTCGATTTATTATATTCGATTTAAATTAAATAATGTAAAGGAGGAAATGCCAAGTCTCTAACTTGTAAAAAAATATACTGACTCCGCAAGCTAGTGGGGTTGAAGACGGAGCCATGTGCAGATTCTATCACCACGAAGACGACACTGCAGAGCACATCCTATGCCAGTGTGACTGCCTGGTGAATGTGCGGTTTCTTGTACAAGGAGACGAGAAGCTCCCGGCAAGAAATTACATAAAAGGTTCAGTCAGAAAAGGTTGCAATGGAATAGGTTGATTAGCCACATCATCATATTTTACCAAATAAAGCTTCTTGGGTTGAATTCAGACGTCAGGTTAATCGTATTCTAACCGCCATTTCAGTTCGCTACCGCTACCGATGTGCTCAAAAATAACTAGTCCGTCATGCTGTATTTAGGTATACGACACTTATGTAGCTAACCATGCATCGTCATCCAAACTAACTGCTTTAAAATTCAATAGCAAGATTTGGCCCAAAAATTCAAACATTGCAAGTTGAATTTATATATTGTGGTGCTCAATTTTACCTCGTTGAAGCTGCAATTTAATCAAAAACTACTGAAATAAATGTCAGCTTTTTATGATATTTAGCTTTAAAAGTGATATCCTTTTTGAGCTAAGTGAAATTGTGAATTATGTTACTGATTTTCTTTGTTGCTTTCATACTCACCCCTTTAAAAGAGCACGAGCCGTCAACCAAAGCCATTTAATTGAGTTTTTCGTGTGTTTAGCACATATTTGCCGCATAGTCGGCATAATTGTGCATACAATTTTATCCGCAAATAAATACAACAAGCCATTTAAGTTAACAAAATAACTAACGCGCCACATAAAGGCCCTTCCTTGCTTTCCCAAAACTAGAAATCCGTAGTGAAAATTAATTCAACTTTCCTTCATTATATCGTGATGTGATTAACACGGGTCTGTGAAGAGAAAGTCTACATTTAATTTGAATAGCAGCTTTTTGAAATAGAGAAAACCGCTATATAGATAAATACTTCATAAACTTTTAATCTGTCGCAAAGCTGGTAACATTTTTATCGACTATACAATCTATTTTCAGTTCCTCATACTATTAACTGATTATTGTTCAAGGTGATCCTCTTTTGTTGGAGTTGGTCACCTTCGATCCGCATGCGATAGCCAAGGTTAGAGAAAGCCGGAAATGCAGTCTAGACAACTTTAAATGTATATTTGCTGGGTTACTGAGCAAAAACGGAGAATTGAGAATGTAAATTGAAATGTGGTTCCATTACTAGTAGAACAGTGGGAGAAAAACGAACAGAGAACTGTCATTTATACAGGGACGGAGCTAATATTTATGCATTCGTTGAGTATCAACATGTTCAATGAATATTTCAGTACATGGATGATTTCAAAATATTAATGAGCTAAAAAGTACCTCAACAAATTTCCAATTGTGGTATTTTTTGCTATTTATCGAAGGTATCTTTGGAAAACCTTGAGAAATTTAAAAACATCAAATAAAATTTCATTAGATTCTGACAATGAAAAAAAAACAATAAGCACAGTGCGCTGCATTAGTGCAACCTGTGTATTGTTTAAATTGCGATTTAATAAAGTGAAAACTTGTAGTGGGAGCCAAACTTATTTTGGTCACCGCTCATTTATACAGTCGACTCTTAATAATTTGATTTTTTTCCAATTCCTAGAAAAATACTCGATAAATTGAAAAAAATAAATACAAATGGATCCCCACGGTAATTTGAAGTAGAGGGAATAGTATATCGCCCCCAACATGCAATAATTTGAAGTTCGGGCTTCTATACTCTCCATAATTTGAGGCGTTTGTTGTCATTAGTATGTTATGGTATGTGTCACAAGTCGCTTGTTTACATACATGTGCACCTGTCGATCCATGAATAAGTTCCAGACTTTCTTCAAACGTTAAAGTCTCTCACTTAACAGAAAATTACGGACCACTTTTCAATAAATAATAATTATTTGTGAAATGAAGTATTGAAATATTCACAATTGCTAATATAAAATTTGGTTAGTTGGGTATGTATAAGTAAATGGAAAAACAATAATTAAACTGTTATTTTATCAAATTATGATAAAGTTGACCGAAGTATCTGATATCTTGTTCATCGTTCACTGTATTTTTTTTATATGCATCATTTCTTTAATTGTAAGTTTCTGATAATTAGAGCCTTGTGTTAGTATTTTTGAAATCAAATTCATGTTCATCTGTAGTTTCGAGTTTATGTAGGGCTGAAGAAGTCTTTTTGTGTATTTGTGGCCTTTGAAACGATATTCTAGATCTTGAGTTGTCAAACCTATATCGTATTTTGGACCTCCCCCAAGGAGCTGTGAGACCTGGTCGTTGGCGGGGGAGCCGAGTAGCTGTTCCTCTTCAAGAGGAATACGTGAAACCAAGGACAGCTCAACGGATCTCTGTGGAATGCAGAAATCTGATATCAGGATCTTCAGCGTGGAGAGTGGACTGTTGTCCCGATGAGTTTGTTGATAACCGGTCAGTTGCCGGAGTCAGCGGGGTCATCGGAGCAGTAGACTGCTTGTGGAAACCTGCCTGATATAAACCGACATCCAGTTTAAATACCCTTACTCCTGCATGCGGGGCTCTGCAGGAGTGGACCTTATACTTCCCTAGCTACTCGTGGGATCAACCATGGATAAAGAAAAAAAAAGAAGTCAAGCGGGCAAGCACCGCATTCGGGCACAAGTCGGAGCAATGTATCCACAGTGCCCAAAAATACAGCATCTTCCTCACATGCGAGCAAACCTCGTGTTGAGGAAGCTAGAAAAAAGCAGGAGAGAAGAAAGGCAGGGGCACCTATACCCTCAGCCTCCTCAACTGGCGAAAGTCTCCGGGAAAAACCCTGGATAAAGAATAAGAAGACCCCCCTCCTTCCAGAACTGGGCAAGCCGGAGGAAGGGACGATCCACTAAGGCGTGGACTTAGTGGGGCGGGGGTAAGATGGTATCTTCGCTTCCTTGAACAGGGACTTGCACCGGAGGAAGCAAGAAAGAAGGCCACAGAACGGAAAAAACAAGGAGAGGAGAAAAACATCCCTTCTAAAGGAGGAAAACGTAAGCGGGAAGTGGCGACGGCCCAGTCACCGCAAGTACAGGTGAAGAAGAAAAAGGAGGACAGAATATCCATCCCTTCTTCAGCTGGCAGCTATGCAGCTGCAGCAAAGCTGATAAGAATGGCAGTTCTCCCTAGGGCGTACCATGAGACTTCCCTCAGTGCGGACGACCAAGCCTTGCTGGAGAATGCAATAATAGAAGAAATGTATGCTGGATGGGAGCATAAGCTCCAGTTTAGTGGCATACATTTCAGACCAGGAGTCGTTCTAATCGACTGTGAAACACCACAGACTGCAGAATGGCTCCGGCTGATAGTACCACAGCTGGAAAGCTGGAAGGAAGTAGAACTGACGGTGTACCAGGGAGACGACATCCCAAAAATGCATACCGCCACGATCTTCCTCCCAAGAAGCAAAGGCGTAGAGGAAGGTAAGCTGCTTCGCTTGATCAAAGCGCAGAATGATGGTTTGGAAACAGACCAGTGGAAGGTCCTCAATCTTAAAGAAGAGGGCAAAGGCCTAGTCTTGAGGGCAGGAATAGACAATCTATCCTGCCAAAAAATCAAGAACAACGGGTTCACCATTCATTACCGGTTTGGGAAAATCCCCGTACATGGCCTCAGAAAGGAAGAAGAAGGAGACCTGGAGAAGGCTTCCATTTCCTCCAAGGCCAGTTGCGACTCGGGTAGTGTGGAAAGTCTACACATTACCAAACTCCTTGGGGAGGAGTCGCCGTTGTCCGAGGAGGGAATGGAGATTGTGTCGGAGGAAGGGGACAGTACTCTCACTGAAGGGGACATCACCCTGACGAAGGAGGGAAATACCCCAGAAGGTAACCAACAGGATGGCGGGAATTAACTTAGCTCAAGTTAATGCTCACCATGCCAAAGGAGCTTCGGCGGTGATCACAAGATTGTTCACCAAGGACCAATGGGGGATGTGTTTGATCCAAGAACCTTGGGTCAATAATAACCAGGTAAGAGGATTAGCATGTAAAGATGCTAAAATAGTATATCACACTGGTAGTGATATACCAAGAACATGTATTATGATAAGGAAGAATATTAACTATTTTTGTCTTTCAGAATACATGACTCGGGACCTCGTTCCACCTCTAACATAAGAAGGAGGGCAAGGAGATAGTAATAGCATCATGCTACTTCGAGGGAGATGGGCTAGCACCACCCCCAGAGGTACAAAGGCTGGTGGAGTACTGTGAAGAGAAGAGACTACCTCTACTTCTAGCATGAGATGCCAATGCACACAACACCGTTTGGGGCAGCAGCAACACCAACCAAAGAGGTGAGCAACTTTTAGAATATATCCTTAATAAAAACCTTGATATTCACAATATAGGGAATACCCCCACATTTGTAACAAGGGTAAGGCAAGAAGTTTTAGATGTCACACTGGCAACTCGTGATCTAAAACACATAGTAAAAGATTGGAGAGTGTCGGGTGAACCTTCTCTCTCCGATCATAGTATCATAACATTCAAGTTAGAGCTAGGCATACCTGAGGTAAGCCTCCGTAGAAAACCAAGAAAAACAGATTGGGACAACTATAACACCTGTCGAAAGGAACTCTAGCACATATCCAGAGGAAAGGAAGGGCTAAGCACCATCTCGACCTGGAAAATGAGCTTGAGGATCTGAACAGGGCAATAATCGATGCATTTGAATCGAGCTGCCCTCTTCAAGAACAACGAAGCAGCAAAGATGCACCCTGGTGGAACAAACATCTGTCAGAATTAAGATCTCAAACCCGGGACCTCTTTAATAGATCAAAATTCACCGGGGACTGGCAGAGATACACCGAGGTGAGAAACACCTACTACAAGGAAATTAGAAAAGCTAAAAGAAATAGCTTCAGGAAATTCTGTGAAGATATAAACACAACACCTGCTGCGGCAAGACTTTACAATGTCATGGCGAAAAGTAGGGTCAACACAGATATGGCTTTGAGGAAGCCAGACGGCAAATATACCGAAAATGAGGAGGAAAGAGTGCGACTCTTACTAGAAACTCATTTTCCTGGAAGTACCCCAAACAGAGGAGTTAATCCTCTCGAAGGTCATAACAGGCCTTCGAGAGAAAGTACTACAATGGCCAAGCACATTTGTAGTAACGATAGGTTGAAATGGGCTATGAACACTTTTTCACCTTTCAAAGCACCTGGAGCAGATGGGATTTTCCCAGCATTGCTCCAGCAAGGACAAGACGAAATTCTCCCACATTTGGTTCGAATTAGTCGAAGTAGTTTGGAACTGGGTTATATACCAGAAGCATGGAGAAGGGCAATAGTAACCTTCATCCCAAAAGCTGGAAAAAGGGACACAACAAACCCCAAATCCCTCAGACCAATTAGCCTAACATCGTTTGTGCTTAAAACGATGGAAAAAGCTATTGACAACTTTATTAGAACGGAAATCCTAGAGAGACTACCTCTCCACCCGTATCAGCACGCTTACCGGGCAGGCAGATCTACGGAGACTGCACTGGTACAACTGACGGAGGATATCCGAGGTGCCTTAGACAACCAAGAAACTGTAGTATGTGTTGGGCTCGATAAATACTCTACCACTGGTTGGAACACTCGTGGGTTCGGCAAAATTTCTGGATAGGGGTAGTGTGTCGGTGCGATTAGTTTCAGTTGCCGAAATAGATCAACGGTAATAACAAAAAAAGCAATAATTTTACCTTCCACCTTATTGTGAACACATTTTCCAATAGGTAACATATTTTTCGTACAACAAATCTGAGATTGATTACAATAGTATCGCGTGAAGAATACGTACTTCAATTCAATATATTCTATTTAGTTCAACAGTGGGAACAGGCTATACCATAATTTCGATTTATGAGTAGCCGTCACCTGTCACCTGTCACTATTGTGTCCACCTGCACCATTACCCACATAACCACGTCACCACTATGCTGTAGTAAGTGAAGTTGGTTGGGTTGAATTCATCTTCTCCTTTTCCTTTCTCTAGATAATATTCCGGAATATTCCTAGGGAGAATTTGGCCAGGTTATAAGGGGAGATTACTTCAGTCTTACTCTAGGCAATCGGATATGTCCAAATGGGATCACTTGAACTGAAACTTTATTTGTTAACTAGCTTTATTTCTTACATTGTACAATGTACAACTATTGGTAGGGGCAAACGTTGGTGACGTAACCGGGGGTTAATTTTGTACCAATTTCCATTTACATTGGCGAACAATAAAATCTTTAAGAGGGGTTCATTTATCTGTGTTTATACTTCTATCGGCAAACCCTACGACTGCCTATTTTCTCAAATTTCAACAAAAGCTCGAGAAATGCAAATCTCTAGCTTACATTGATTTCAATTTTGGGTTCAATTTATATTCATCTATAAAAAAAACTGTACAGTTTCAAATGATCAGCTCATAAATCTCCCCAAACGACCGACGCTTTTAAATAAGATTTCAATACCCTCTAAAGTTCTTTTATAACCCTCTTCCTGACCTCCTTCACGGTCATCTAAAACCTCATATTTTGAACGTTAAACTTAGTTGGCATTCCAGCAGCTCACAATGTCCTTGATTTCAAACACCTACAACGAAAATCTTCATATAACACAAGAGAAACTTTAGCATAAGAATATGTCAGATTTAAACAAACTGTTTTTAATAAGAAAATTCTAAGACAAAATTGCCCTTCTTAAATGTGAAAAAGTGTTCCAATATTATAGGGGGGTTTAAATTTAGCTCACCCTGTGCTTCACTTCACTTTTCCCTCTTTGATCTGGTAATAATTTCGGAAGTTATTAGTGATTGATTTTCATTTAAATATTCAGGAAAGTATCGGTCATTTGTAAGTGAAATGAATTTCTATTAACTTTTCCATAAAAAAATGAGTAAAATTGTCAAAATTTCAGACCTGTATTGAGGACTGCAAAAATGGATTTTAACAGCCAAGATCGATCAAAACTGCGATACACAAAAATTATAAAAAGCAGGAGAAAAATTAGTAGTGTTTTTGGGTTTTAAAAGTGCTCCCAATACAGTAAATAGAAAAGAAATACAGAGATAATTTAAAATATTAGGGATCCACAAGAAAAGTAGAGATTTGGTGAGAATTACGTATAAAATACGGCAATTAAAATAAAATATATCATTATTATTAATATTAATACGTACTCATTCGTAACCCCCTATAGAGTGAAGATCCGGAAAAGAGAATTCTGGGAGAGGGAGGGAGATTCACAGCCTCATGGGATCGTCTGGTACACAGATGGTTCATGCTCCAGCGATGGGGCGGGGCCTGGAATTTACTCCAGGAACCCAAGGACACAAGTCTGTGTTCCATTGGGTAAGGGTGTGTCTGCATATTAGGCTGAGGTATACGCTATCCTGTAATGTGCGCAGATAAACCTAGACAGGGGTTATACGGATTACTGATTTCGAAGGCAATGAAGGGGTGGACGCGCGGGCTGTAGAAGGGGCGGCTACTCCTTTTAACGCCCTCACAAAACAAACAATCTGTAAGAAGACGAGGAAATGGTTGAGAAACCAGCATCTTGCTCACTGGAGAGCTCTACAGGGTCTCAGGCAGTCCAAGCTCCTATTGAGGGATTGGACTGATAAACATGCTAGAGCTGCTCTGGAACTACCAAGGAGTAGGTTAAAAAAGATAGCAGGACTCCTAACAGGGCACTGCTGTCTGAGGAAACACCTCTGTCCAAGTTCTCCTCGTATGTCCACATTGGGCTGTGCTACGCAGGCGAATCTTCGGAGTCCCTGTTATGGCCTCTGGGGACATAAGCAGGCATTCACTGAAGAGGATTGAGTCCTTCATCGAGAGACTCGGCTTCATGGATGCATAAGTAGTAGGAATGGCACAATGGGCCCGCCAGTGGCCTCAGTGGCGGAACCTTGGCTTGAGTTTGTCTTGGCCAAGGTTCGCCTGACTAAATTAGTAGTAGTAATATTAATTTCATTTTATTTGAAAAATATTACAATGTTTTTCTTATTACAACATGTTTGGATTCAGTATATTAAATAACAATAGGTATTTTCTGTTTTATTAAAAATAAGTAACTGACTGTTTAGACCCCAAAAAGTTAGCAGTTGATTATATTTTATGATTTTTATTGTGTTCTATCAACCAACAACCTTTCAAAGGAAATCTGAACAGGCTTATTCATTAATGTAACGAGCTTTACATGACACAAAATGATTTACGATCTAGGCAATTTAATTAACAATTATCACGATAAGGTGGTTCATTAATAATAAGTTACAATGTGGTTATGTGTGGCAAATATTGACAGAAGAATCCTCTGAGACCTAAACCGTTTTAATGAAGTTTAAAAATATGTACAAATGAAAAGTAGTTTATTAATTTTTGATAATTTGTGGAGATCAGAAAATGGAAACCTTTTCTAGAAATCACTTAACACGACATAATAGCATCGTTTAAGATGTTCACTTTAATTTTTCTGAAGCAGTAACTTTTTACAGAATATTTTCAATGAATCTACAATAAAAATAAAGTGTTTTACGGTGGTGTCTTCACGTACCCTCTACAGTTGAGAAATTTTTGGCACCAAAAACTGTTCCACTTACCAGGGAGTAAATAAAAAATATCAGTTTTAAAAAATATCACTTCTCGATCTTTTATATCAGCAATGGGGTCATCTTTTTTAAAATAACCTTACAGCAGACTACACGAATTAATAATACCTATACTGTTTGGGTCTTCATTTTCTTAAAAATTTTACATACAATGTGTAGCAAAACAATAACCTCGCTGTATAGGTTCCTACACGTCACAAATGAATGTACGTTGACGACTTAAATTTATTGTATTTTTCCACTCCTACCCCTGTAGAAAGTATCATAGAGTTTGTTTGACCACCCTTTGCCGATACGTCATACAATTTCCAGCTTTATCTCTCATTCATGAAATAGAGGAGACGGAATTATAAATTTTATTTGTTACTTTTGACAGTTCAGTTGTCATATTTTGATTTGTTCAGTATTTTTGGTCATTTTCGCCTTTTTCATTAGCAAAATGCCTTCCCGGTATAATGAGAAAGAGCAAAGTTTAATTTTGAAGTTGATTTATTACTTTTCAACAGAAAGAGATGCTGGAATGCCACTTTTACCGTTAAATGCTGTCCTGTTATCATTGATCTGAATGAATCAGTCTTCCAAAATGATGATGAAGATGATTTTGTCAGTGATGAAGCTTAGACTTTGCATATTATTCCATTACATAATATGCTGTTTCAGTTTACCTTTCTTATCCGTTAGTTCGTTCCTTTTTTCTGTTTTTATTGGGAATTTTTTCAGATATAAATTTGTTTATTGCCTGTTTTCTCCCATACATGTGTTTTTTCGCATTTCTCAGGAATACTCACGAAATTGTTTCTTACAATGACACAGACAATAGTTACTATACAATTTTTTAAAATATGAGCATAACAGATTTTCTATCTAATTTTAAATAACCTTTCGATTTCGATTCGGTAATCCGTAACTTTTCAAATTCAGTAAAAAATCATGCTCATGTTAAACATCCTCAAGCTAGAAATTTGAAACATATCAGTTAAGAAAAATGGAGACTTCAAGTTAAAACAAAACTAAATTATGTAAAAAAGTACGCAACACATAAAGCAAAATACAATTTTTGGCATTACTAATTCATTCATACAAACACACCTTAACATGCATCATTGAAAACAATTCTTAACATATGTCATTGATTATAATTTTGAGGTTAAGTGTAAAATAACATTCAACAAATATAAAACAAACGTAAAACAGCAGAATACGTCAACGATTATGACGTAACGGCAATGGATGGTTAAACAAACTCAATCAGGAAGGAAACTCATACTTCCCACCCTTGAGAGGAGAAATATATTTTCTCCTTATTTTTTGTACTATGTTGTAAATGATGAAACTTGTAAATTTATTATTTCCAAATTGTTACTGTAATTTCAACAACATCTTGAATGTCCCGTTTTTAATTAGGAATTAGTCTTTTAGAGAGGTCTAACGACCGACGAATGTCAGTTGCGCGAAAGGAGAACACTCCCGTTTAAATACGTGAACACTTGTCGCTACTCTTTCACGGTTACCAGAGACTGGCGAGTGTGTAGGAAAACGTGACCATCCAGGAACTCACTCAAATACACACCTGAAATTCAAAAGGCTGGTGCAATTTTTGTATTTGAGATTTTTATATTTATTTTCTTGAAGTTTATTGGAAGGTAACACAAGAGATATTTTCCGATTTATCATTCTCAATATCTTCTAGTGAAATATTATCTACTGGATATTGTGTTGAGTATAAACGCTTCAGTTAAGTGCTCCACAAATAGAACCGTTTTATGTTTATCACCTCGAACACACTCTCCTCTCTCCTTTTAACTAGAGAGATTAACATTACTGGTCTATTGATTTTCCTTGTAGCCTACTAAACAGAATAATCTTTCTTTTGATTTAGCATTAAATTTTCCACAAAAGTTTTAATTACTCTTCTCTGTGTTCCTTTTGGCAAAGTTTGAAATCCCATATCTCTTTTTGTTTCAACTGAATAATTGATGAAAATTATTTCTAAAACACATTTTCGTTGTGAATAAAAGCTTTGAAAGGCAATTGTTTCGAAATAAGTAATAGGAACGAGAAAAAAAGTTGGTAGTCCAGTTTTCCGGTTAATTTGATTAACAACGAAAATCAGTCATCATTGAATAAAAGAAACAATCTATTAATATTTTATTTCTAAACTCATACTTACGGATGTTAATTCTAGCCAGACAGTTGCTAACAAATCTGAAGTAGCTGAATTTTTAGCTAATAGATGTCGAGATATATTCACAATTGAAGATAGGTGATCAAATACAATTCAGATCATTTTCTTAAGAAATCAATATGGATTTTATTGCAGCCAGAAGATATTGAAGAAAAAATTTTGTCACTCAGAACCCACTCATCAGTTTCATTTAAAATATGTGTAGATTTCTCCCTATTTCTATCACTCTACAAACATTTAAAACTCACTCTCTATCCACTTCTTCGAAATTATCTAGTATGACGCCTACTTATGATAAAGGCGATAAGCGTGTTTTTAGTTTTTTTAAACTATAACTTATTTTATATTTTTTAGTTCGATTTACTATAAGATGTGCTTTTTTAGGTTTTTTCAAACTCCATGCCAGATCATTTTTTTTCAAATGGGACACCCTATATTCTACTACTATATTGTGATGTCATCGGTCCTCGACGAGTGTGCAAAATTCCGAATTAATCTGAGCATTTAAAGTGGATAAAAATCGAGTTTGAAGGTTGCGTTAAAAATGGAACACCCTATATTGTATTGTTATCGGTCCTTGACGAGTGTGCAAAATCTCGAATGAATCTGAGCATTTAAAGTGGATAAAAATCAAGTTTAAAGGTTGCGTTAAAAATGGAACACCCCATATGTTATTATTATATTGTATTGTTATCGGTCCTTGACGAGTGTGCAAAATTTCGAATTATTCTGAGCGTTCAAAGTGGATGAAAATCGAGTTTAAAGGTTGCGTTAAAAATGGAACACCCCATATTTTATTATTATATTGTATTGTCATCGGTCCTTGACGAGTGTGCAAAATTCCGAATTATTCCGAGCGTTAGCGTTCAAAGTGGATGAAAATCGAGTTGGAAGGTTGCGTTAAAAATGGAACACCCCACCGTCCTTAACAAGTGTGCAAAATTTCAAATTAATCTGTTCGTTTAAGCTGGGTCAAAATCGAGTCCAAAGGAGTTGGTTACAAACAAACATACAAGTGAAGCTAATATGTTAAAAAGGCGAGAATCGTCTCAGTCCTCATTGCATTTAGTTGTTAATATCGTTATTTTCCAGGGGCGTGATTAGGTTTAGTTTTATTTTTAATTAAGTTTTAACATCTGTATTTGACTATTGTTTGCCAATTATGAGTAATAAATGACAATTAAAAACCCAATTTTAAGAGTATTCCACATTCTGAATGCATCTCAGACCAAGATTAGTTATTTATCTGGTTAGAATTCCCAATTTAATTCTCACGAAAAATTTAAACCCCACCTGCTAATAACTGGGACTTTCTACTAATAGGTATTCGTGGTAATTTTCTAACGTGAAAGAGACTTTTATCGGTGAAAGTCTGAACCTTCCATTCATATTTCACATAATTTTACTCCACAATGGAAGCAGTTCTAAGGTTTGTCCCAACAGAAAATCGCATTTGCAAAATAAACACGCTGATCTCGAAGATTAGGCAGCTACGTTTCGACTAACAAATCTCTAATCCTTGAAAAGCAATGGAATGTTGCCAAAGTGCTATTACGTATTATTTATTTTTAGCGTTGAAATAAATTTGTGAGTATTTAGCGGAATCAATCGATAAGCATGGAATTTGAAAAGATTTATTGAATATAAAAATCATAATTGCAGAAAACATGAGGATCTGTCTGAAGAAGAATAGATAGAATTGAGAGATAGAATGATGATTGATATTTCAAAATGTAAACAATTTCATTTTCTTTGTTTATATATGTCTAATTTGATACTTGAATAGTATCGATACAAAAATTATGTTTCTGCAAGTCAAGTTATCTTTATTCGGTCTCGAATTGTTGGGAAGTAGACATCGAATTTAAATATGAGTAGGAAATTGACAAACTAGACAGCAAAGGGGGAGTAAAAGATGACAACATAGTTGTCGCCTGTTAACAGATATCGAATGTCAAAATTAACTCTCATGTTTACTTAACTTGACTTAACGTCAAAGTTTCAGACCCCTTCGTTCAAATCAGTAACTACTGAAATTTCAAAGTTGATGAGTTTGTTGAATAGTAGAATTAAATCGAGAAAATGAATCACCACAACATCCGTCGAGAATTTCTTGTTGGTATGGAAAATTTGGACGTGGACGGATTAATCTTAGCGTTCATACAAAAACAGGTCCACCAACAATGACAGTCTTCCAAGGAAAACGTCGATGCTGAAGCATTTCGAAGACCACAATTCAAAAAATTGTACATAAAGAATTCAATAGATGAGGCTTTTACTTGATGAAGATTCATACTTAACTATGAAATAAAACAATAAAATTTTTTGTTTAAACCTTCATTACAATTGAACTATGTTCAAATACAACTTGTGACGCGTTTGAGAAAGCTACTGTGTAGCGAAACGCGTCACAAGTTGTATTTGAACATAGTTCAATTGTAATGAAGGTTTAAACAAAAAATTTTATTGTTTCATTTCATAGTTACATAAAGAATTAACTTTAAAAAAATTGTTTCTCGTTGGATTCCGCATATGTTGAAGGAAGAACAGAAAGCAATTACAGTCAATTGGTGTCAAAAAACTCTAGGCCAGATGAATCCTGGATTTACTCCTATGAAGAGAAGTCGTAGAGGTAGACTTAACATTGCAAATGAAATATTCTTAATTACATAAATAAGAGCTTACATTAAATTAAACATACAAGTCTGAGTAATTAGAATTTCAATTCCTAAATTAATATGGAATATGAGATCCGCGAGATTTAATCATGATAATCATAACGAAGTAGTACCATACTAGTCTATACGCCGCGGTATATTACCTGCCGACATGTTGTGATCGGGGAAATTTGAGATCCCGCACAATCGGAAAACTTCATGATTACGAAAGTTTTACATGAGTTTCTGGATGCCTGGGGAATACCTTACGTGTCTATATAACTTGATTGACTCGAAAGATTGTTGTGTAGGTGTTATTTTATTTAGGAAACTTCCAGTGAGTTGTTAAATATTTGTTTACGATTGAGTCACAGGATCACGTTACGAGTATTTTTATAAAAGGTCTTTGGAAACGCACAGTTCTTTATTGGTCTTTATTCATATTTTGAATGAGAACGTACAGTGTGATTAAACAAAACCATTTTACAAACGAACACTCTTGACACTTTTGATGTCTACCTGGCTGCTTACTTATGTGCAGCGTTATTCTGATATTCTAACCAGAAACAACTGGTCCAGTAGCTCGTCTCACCTACTTGCACTCAGGAATATTAAAAGGTCTTGCACTTGCTATGTAGCTCACTTCTATCCTCTTCCAAGTATACTCTGTAGATCCAGTTGCGACAAATTCATTGGCAACACTTTAGGAAACATATAAACGCTAACGGTTTTGAGATGAGCTTTCGCTGTCTTACACACTGATTGTAACCGTCGTAATTTAAATAGTTTAAATGTTTCTCTGTAATTTCTGGTTTCTACACAAACTGTTAATATTTAATCAAATTGTAACAATATTACCTTACTGGAAAACCAATCATATGAACACCAAAAATAGGGCAGAAAGTATTGTTTAGCAGACCAAAAACGGAGAATTCTTAACGCCACGATTTTTTCACTATCTATCACTTGAGTACTTTGTTTCACGCACATTTTTTAATTAAACGTCAGTGTGAAATTTTCTGGTTTATTCAGTAGGCGAAAAACAGGTTTGTCACATATGATAAAAAACGCTTTAGCGGCCCTTAACTATCAACTGCCCTCGCTTCGCTGTGCTCGCTCGTGCTGCTAAAGCTCATTTTCTGCCCTTGTGGCACAATATGCTATTGTTGAAAACGTTCTCGCACATCCCAAAGTAAATTCACGTCGACTATTGTTTGGTAGATATTCTGAAAATATCGATTGTATCCTCTAGATTTCAAGTTTTATAATAAAATTGTAAAGCCAAGATTTTTATGTTAAGCTATTTATATTTCATTTGCTTTTTAAAAACATTCATTTTCATAGTCTTGTATATAAATCAACCAGAGTTATGAATGCGTTGTCGAAAACTGCAGTTATATTTTATACGGCTGCTCCAAATGGTCCATAAAAGTTGGAAGCTTCGAGTTTCTATGTTAATATCCCTCATTTGATTTTGCTTGTTCTTCTTCAATTGATTCAAACCACTTCCTCCTCCGCTTTCTTTGTACTATAGTATATTGTGTCACAAGGGCAGAAAATGGGCTTTAGCAGCCCGATACTCTTAGATGCACAATCGAGCGTAACGAAGCGAGGACAGCTGATAGATAAAGCGTTTCCTGCATGTGTGACACACAACTATTTTTCGCCTACCGAATGAACCAAAAAATAGGAAAGTATAACAAAAAACTTCTGTCGTTTAATTAAAAAATTTAGTTGAAACGTCAAAATTGCAAGTGACAGATGGTGAAAAACTTCGTGGCGTTATGAATTTTCCGCCCTTGGGCTCACAAAACAGACAAACCCATAGAAGTGAAACTTCAATAGAATGACCTGGAATACAAAAATGAGGTTTCAAACCTATCCACCTGAAGCGCTAGTTGTCAAAATATGCTTGGCAGCTAAGGCTTGGCAAGGTATGAAAGAGGAATTTCGACGATCGCAGTGGATGGGTTTGGAACCAGCTCATGCCGGTTTTTTGGATTTTCAACTCATTTCTAACTTTAAGGATACGCTTAATATTCTACAATATTTGCAATTGAACGATTTTGCACTTTAATAATAACAGTACTGTGTTGAATTGTCTAGTTGCAAATAATGTATAACATAAGGAATGATCATAGGAAAATGAAATGAAAAATATTTCGCAAGTGAAATTCATTATAATTTATTAATTTTAAATATTGTTTAAAGTGAAAACATACCAATGGAAAAATAATAAATATTAAAATGAATTAAATAATTTTTCTTCTGGTTAAACCTATCTAAGTACAAAAAAGTACAATATTTTCCGGTAAGGTAGGTGAAACATTTATTTACTAACCCATTTTAAGATATACGTAGGAACAGAGAACGGTACAAAATTAAGAGACAAGGTGGAAAAACATTTCGCTACGGACAAAGGATAAAATATAATAATAAGGGGGTGAGGAAAAAATCGAAGCAGAACAGAAGACTTAACTAACTGAAAAAAGTGGAAGGAGAGGCAGTGTAAATTATCGAATAAAAGAAGTGGAAGTAACAGGATTGAGGAACTGGAAAGCGTGTTTGAACACATAAAGATCTAGGAAAGGAATAAAGAAGCAAAGACGCCAAAGACAGAAAAACAGTCTATTATTGAGAGAGGATTGAAATTGAATTGAAAGGAATATTTGTCTAAATTCAAGCATATCCTGTATTTCTTCAAGGAATGAGCTGAAATAATTAACAGTCTCTCAAAACATACATTTGTTTCCCAAATCATACATAGAATTTAACAAACGCCAATAGGCATGATGACAGTCTCTAAGAGTAGGTAGCTGAAGTATTCATTTGAAAAAATTGTATATATTACAAAGATTCTAAAACAATCACTTACTTTTACATTACAACTGTGATTATATTTATTTTAATTAGAATATGAATACAAAATATGATAATCCGCCATATTAGCTAAAACACCGATCACAAACGTGTGACGTCAACCTTTTGTATACCGTTCGTTTAAATGATATTTACTCATGGCCAACGCTTTTTGACGCTTGAATTCCCATATGTTATTAATTATTATTTTGGAAGTGAATACCACTCTGTATTCCTGAAATATGGATAATAGTTCATAAAGAGAGTTTCATAGGTTACGGCCACATCAAATTTATTGAACAAAAGCTATTATTTCCTCACAATACAAACTATGAATCTTTGGTTGTTTTTTATTTTTGTCGAAAGAAATGCAACAAAAGATCAAGTCATAGCGGAACCAATAATGTCCATCAATTTCTTAAAAATTCCAGATATATACTAGATGAGGCTGTTGAACTATTTTTTAGAAAAAATAGGTCGCAAGGAAAACGCCCTGCAAAAACTATCACGTCTATAAGAAGACAAGCGAATTCGAGAAGAGAAAAAGAATAAATAAAAGGAATCTTTTAGGTTATATAACGACACCAGATCAAAATAAATATCATATTTTTGTATTGATAAAATAATTTAACCTGTATTTCTGGAACGGAATACTTTGAAGGGATTTTCGTTGAATAAATATTTGAACTTTGGATATCTACCGGCTTACAGTTATATGGTTTTCACAGCTGAATAAGGTTAGATGTAGAATGGATTTAAAGATCGATTATTTGGATAGTTCTGTGCAAATTACTTTTGTATTTGAATATTTGCAAAAGCCAAACTAAATCAATTACACCAAGAAAAAGTATAATATACAGTGAAGTATAAAAGTGAGAAAACCATAATAAACACATAACAATAATCAAAAATTACACTTGCTTTTTGTAGTATGAGTAGAAATATCTTATAATTTTTATCGAATAAACTTTATATTTTTTGATAGTGTGACTTCCCCTACCTCCCAAGGCAGAATTTTAAATTCATAATTCCGCCGCCGGAACTCTAACCACACTGTTTTTGATAATAAAAGACTTCTAATAGGTTCAAAAACTTTATGGCATGAGCCAACCGATGAAGCAACATTATCAATTCGACCACAATTTTTTTCACTACAACGTTTTCATCGGTTGTTGACGTGCTTGATTGTCAAGAGTGAGCATCGTCATTTTCATCTTCTCGTCCTTGTGTGAAGAGTTTGTATCACTTTTTTTGGCGCCAAACGCAACAGTCAACATTTCAAGTTCATTAGAAAACATCATTTTATTTTCCACACATTTTTTGGATAGCAAAAATTCCTCAAGCACACCAAAACTCTTCCAGCCTTCATACTACTCCAAAACAAATAAAAACTTCAGAATGGCTAATAATTTCAACATATATTTATCAGATAAATGAGTACCAACATCACAAATGAAACATTTAATGTAGATTGCATTTCTTTTCAACAGAGTCGTGCAGTTTAACTAAATTAAGTGAAAAATCAAAACATAAAAGCAACGACAAGTGGTACTTTAAAATCACGCACTTATGTTAGATAAACTATAGGTACCTACAGATATGTTTGTTACGCCACTGTTTATTCTTACAACAAATTTTATTTTATCTGTAGCTTAAGTAAAATATTTTCCACTTCTTATTGTATACAAAAAACTTTTTAAAACTTTTAACTCAAATATTTTTCATTCTTGATTAAAAGATAAATACTAATTTTCCGAATTTCAAAGCTATTTTATTCAAAAAGCAACGTTATAATACCCAGCTACTGGTCTGCTGAAATTCACAGTATTGTGTAAGAAACATTTTCAAACAGTCCCAGTCTCCCAGTGCAATTTCCCTCGGCAAATTGTGGAACAATTGGTTGTAGTGAAAGTCCGCGATGAATTGTTGAAGAATTTAGAGCTTTTTATATTTATTTTGGGAAAAACATTGCTTGACATGACAAAATTCTTCGTTTGTTATCTCCTTTAACATTTGCGTACCTATTAAGCTTACAGTACCCCGTTAGTATACCTACTACCTACTTTCTCATGCTCTTACTTATTAGATCTACCGTACTTTTTGGCAAATTAATCAACTGTCTAAGTCTTTTTCGGATTTTTCACAATTCTTGATATTTATGCGCCACCCACTTTCTTGTGAACATGTTTATTTTCGATTGTCTATCGATTTTCATTTCATCCACCTTTTTGTAGCTTTTGTGACTTATTGCCTGGTAGCCAGGCTACTGTGAATTTGAAACGGTTTCTGAGTGTGTTGGGATTAACTGCCGAATGGTATCTTCCTTCTGGCCTTCTAGCTTCTTCCACATAGTGGAGAATCGTCGTCATTTTTGCTTGGAAAGTTATAACGTCCTTAGATATACTTTTTGGTATAGCTGTCCTTTGTTTTATCGATATGATTCCGGCTTCATTCATTCATTTATTCATTCGATTGGATTGTGCTCAACAGTCCAGGCACTTCAACTGAATCTTTGTACCATTTTCCATGTTATCTACTTCTATTCCAGAAGTTTTGGGTCTTCTATGTAGGCCACTAGTTTGACTGGAAGGATTTTCAGTAGTTGTAATAGTTGTATTATTTCCTCTCCAAAGTGCTTCCGTCTGAGTCCATGTAAGTTTTCGCAAAGGTAGATTATGTGAGTAGGTGTTTTATCATAGAGTTCACATTTCCTGCACATTAGATTAGATTAGATTAGATTGTATGAGGTGGCTCTCGGCCTAATCCACTGCGACCTTTTCAGATCTATTGTGGTCCTCTCAAACTCTAGATTACATTCTCCAGCCTGACTCTTTTTAAAAAGTCTATTAGCGTGGAGACTGAACCTTCCATATAGCTCTCTGCCACTGGCTTTTCTTCGCCTAATGCAAAAAACCGCACATTTGCTAGGCTATCGCACTGACATAGAATGTGTTCCGCCGTTTCTTCTTCTAGGTGACAAAACCTGCACGTATCTTCGTTTGTCAATCCCATCAGCTTTAAATGCCTATTGAGCTTACAGTGCCCCGTTAACAGACCCACTACAGCTTTAACAGTTTTCCTGTCTTTGGCCATCAGATCTGCTGTAAATTTTGGCGAGTGTTCTAATATGAACTGTTTCGCTTGCCTCTGTCCTGGTGAGTTCCTCCACCATTTCAGAGATTTGTGGGAGACCCACTTCTTTGTTTGTTTCCTTGTTATGGTTTTTGCAGCGCCGCAGAAGGGTTCCGGCCCAACGAACGGCATTGATGCACATAGGTTCACTAACTTTGCCCATTTTGTGCAGATGTTTCCTCAGAGTGCAGTGTCCAGTCACCAGGTCGGTAACTGTCTTCAAATGTCTCTTACTCAGTTTCAATAGCCTGGTTGAGAGTTCCTTGTCTACCTTGTTCAGTAAACTCTTTGTATGGAGGATTCCTTGTATCGAACTCCATTTGAGTTGGTATTCTCTATCTAACCAGTTTCCGATTTCCCCTCTTATGCAATCTTTTATGATTCCACAAAACGGTTCCGCACCTATGAAGTCTCCTTTAGAACCCTTATGTGCCGGCACCCATATTAGAGACACTTTGTTGTCTCTTGCCAGCCTGTTGAGGGCTTCTATACCTACCTCTACTTTGGAGCCGTCTGTACACCAGGCTGCATCAGCCTTCATGGGCAGCCACATTTCTTCAAGTCTTTCCTACCCCATATAGTTATTTAAATCGTATTGTTAAGACTTGTGGCTACACAGAGAAAAAAATTCGCTAGCCATTAGCGAATATTCACTTGCAGTAGCAAAAAAGTTCGATTAAATAGGGGACAAATGACTTATTCATTTACCACAGAAAAAACCATATTGCTAAAATTGAACATTTACAGTTAATATAGAGATCACTTATCATAGATATATTTCAAGTAGTCCATTTTATTTACTATAAATTTTTTAGTCACTTACAGTTATCGACTTAGATAACTTGCTAGTAGCTATTTAATATAATATCGTCTATTAAATCTGACATATTGTACACCAATCATCAGTGATTTATTCATTTACCTTAGTAATACAGATTATCAGGACTAATTGAAAAGTTTATTCACAGTATTATATTATATTTCCCCTATTTCAACTGCCTGTAAATTCTAAACGGTTTAGGAGAGAAGTATTCGGTTTTCATGGAATTATTCCATTTTAGTAGCTACAAGTTTTGTTTGATTGATTGAATTTCTTCTATCGTTTTCGTTCACGTCACAACAAAATTGGCGCATTTATGACAATTTTTTTTTATTGACTTTCTTAATGGAATGACCAGTATATTTTTTGTAGTTTGATAAGTGATCTTCACCTATCCAGAGATGGAAACTTTTCAAAATCGGTTAGCAAATGACGGAAATTGTAAAAATCCGCCAATTTTGCTTTGACGTAATCGAAAGCGATGGAAAACATTCAATCTATTCGACCAAAACTTTTAACAAAATGAAACATTTCAGTAAAAACCGTATATTTCTATCCTGCACCGTTTACAATTTATAAACATTTAAAGTTTAGGGGAAAATATAATAAGTGGACACCCGGTACTGAAAACTAATACAAAAAATGAAATTTTATATACCAGGTATGTTAAATGTATTTTATAAAATATAATTAAGTACAATCAAATTAACAGACTTGGAATACAAACTTCAAATTTTTTCCCCCTTTTAGTTTTCCATATTTGCGACACTCGGAAATGGATTTAAAAAAAAGCAAATTTATGAAAAACATTTAATTCAAACTTATGAAATATGAACATTTGTATTTTTTCAAGTTCCTACCTAATTAAAAAATAACTTTTCATTCCATTGTTCAGACGTTCACTATCACTACCAGAGATAATATTTCACTAGGTAGGTACACTTCACACATGCTGTCTTTCCGAATTCCAAAAATTAAATGATGCAATTTCTTGTCTGCACCTTACTTAACGGACAGCCGAACAACCCCAGATGTTACCGGAATGTGTCGAAGACCTGATTTCAAGTACTTAGATAGCTAATGATTAATATTGAGCTCACTTAGAATAAACGATAGATAGTTAAGGGTAAATAATTCAATTCTAGAAACTTTTTTTATTAAGTGCAAATTACCTGGTGACTAAGGTTTGTCGATCGCTTTAACGGACAAAACTAGCTATCTGTTTTTTTCAACTACTAATGAATAATGTTTCTACCACTAATAAAAATGTATTTGCAGCAAGCGATTTTTTTCTAGAAACTTTTTTTATTTGGACGTGTTTTCTCTGTGTATTATGTCAATGAGTTGCCCCATTAAGTCATTCGCCTTTAAGCTCATAGGTAAGCTTTTGTGTGTGTGCGTTACAAATCTTGCTTAGATCCTCACAGCTGAGTGAACAAATAATTTGGAGATAGCAGCAAGGAAGAGAGTTTTATCAGCATTTATTGTTTCATCAAGTTAAAGCCAAGCGATAGCTACCAAGAATTCAAAATTAATTCCGGTAAAAATTCGGCACGGATCTGCGATTGGCAACAAGCACCAACCTGCTGTGTCTATGTGCGGATGCATTTAAATGCGGACTTTCTTTGTGTGCGCACCTTTACTGTTGATACTTCTACATTTTATCCCCTCCGCTTTTAATACAAATAAAGTTCTACATTATCAGAATTTTGATAATACGGCTCATATTTTGTTTATTATTCTACATACATTTTGATATCTTCTAACGTTATATTGACTGTGAATAATTGAAATACATTTCGTACGCAGTTTTGCTGAAATGTTCGGTCTGTTGCTTCTTTTTATGTACAACGAGCTGAACCCGCAATAGTCTTTTCAATTCCTCAATATTATATGTTTTCTTATTTACATGTAACCCTATTATTTTCAATATTATTTGAATTGGATAACAATGTTTGCATTTTGATGTTTTATGGAAATATTCTTTAAAAGGGGTTTGTTTATTTAAACATATATTAGATTAGATACTTATACATCGAAATTTTCTTTCCTTTTAATGGCAAAAATTGAAGTGAAAACAGAAAGGAGAAGCATAACAGTATGTTGAAAGTGGGTCTTGGTACATATGTTACTTACCAAACATGATTTGTGATCAAAACAATTTATGTATTCCACATTAGGATTTTCGGAAGAAAAGACAAAAATGTTGCCCCGCACTTCTTCCTCTTAAAATACTTAATGCGTAGCTCTAAAAACGGTTTGGCTAAGGTTGTGCTTGGTTTTAAAATGGAAGCATTCATACTACTGTTGCATTGACGTAGGAGGCAGGTTTAAAAAGTTTTCAATCAACTGCCTTCTTGGACAGGACACATCTTCTGCTGACATTATATGGAGTTATTATGGCCTAATCGGATTCAAACTAAATTCACCTAAGAAAACTCTAGTGTGGTTTGCAAAACAACATAATGACAACTGTGAACTGCCAACATTTATTTTTTCGTGCAATCGGACGTGAAGTCAGTATTTCGCGTTCTCAACACAGTCCGCGAAATTCAATCTCGCGGCCGTTACCCATAGCAACGGCTGCGAAACCAAACGTCACTTCCAAATTTGAATATCACTTCCAAATTTGACATTTATAAAATACTACAAAGACAAGGATTATTTTTTATGAAATACCAACAAATACATAAGTACTTTTGTCCACGACTATTTGAAAATTTTTACATTTTACGTGTGTTTCTTCAAGTATAATGACGTACATTATGCACCAGTGAATAATAGGTGTGGATAATAAGTGTGGATAATAAGTGTGGATAATGAAAAGGTCACATGACACATAATTATATTGAAGATTATTAATATACAAATGACACAATATATTATTTAAAAATTTTCACTACGGCGGGGATTCGATCCTATGTCTAAAATTCCTCATTTAACCAAGTCAGAGCCGTAAACCATCAGGCTACGAAGATATATATGATGGTTTATCAAGCTGTTGAATATATACGAGTAGATCGTTTTATATGCAATTTTTTATCTAGTGTGTATGATATATGTCAAAAGCAAAAGTGACGTTTTATTGTATATTTATTGCTAATTTCAATAACTATACTGTTGTTTAATTTATATTTCATGACTGTGCCGTCGGCTTGACCTTATGAGATTACCCTTGTTAATTCTCGCTTAGAATGTGCCTCACTCTAGTCATTTTCCCTCTCTCGTCGTCCAGTCTATCACGCGCATGTCCACCAGCACTCTCCATGTTACTTGCTACAGCGTGCGCGCCGCGTGTTTGGTTCTTCAGTACGCTTATGATTTTCGTTGGAATTGCTTCGCTAGTCTAAACGACGCGTATCGTTCGAGATCTCAGATCGCTTCTTTTGTATTAAGCTATTATGGTAAGTTTCCTATTTATTTTTACTGATGTTGTATTTTTCTTTCATAATTTTATTATTCCTATGGATTCAATACATCTTTCTATAATAGATGTGTGTTATTGAATTATCTGTGTCGCCCATTCTTGGCACACAGGACGCCCCGGATTTGTGGGCAGTGCGGATCAGTTTGGCCCTCGACGGCCCAGATTCGCGGGACGCACTTAACAGTCGTCCCACTTTAAACAGTCGGCCCACTGATTACAGAGCTTCGACGCACCAGACTGGTCCGGTACTCGCCCACTCAGGCGCGTCAACTTGCCAATCTGATCGGTAAACGGGCTACTCTGGTCCGTTGGCTTGCCAGATTGAGCCTTTGCTGCCCATTCTGGTACGCAAGAGATTTTTATAGGTTTCCCGTTAAAACTATTCTGGCGTTTCTAATTGCTTTCTCTTCGGTTGCAGGTTGCAGCCACACCGGAGTTGTGCTCATTAGAGTCCCTCCTTGATTTAAATTGTGAGGATCCTGAGGAGAATACGATTCTCTCTAGAATAAAAAGTCTGGCTGCTAATCACCTGCCCAGAGGTTGGAAAGATTGGAAAATAGTTAAACATTCCAAAGAAGAGCTGCTTGGAACAGAAATGGACCCTAGAGTTCTCAATAAAATACGCTTCGCTCTTCCAACAGTCGGCTTAGCGAGAGCCTTTATACCACACTGTACTTCTCTTCCTGAGAAAATTTATACCCAAATGAAATCTAAAATGTTGGATTGGCCTTTTTGTACGGCTCTAATTATTGGCCCGGCTTCCTTGGCTGCAAGAGTAAGGGGATCAGCAGCGCAGCACGAAATAATCCTAGCTGCTATATCAGATATGAAGCCTCTCCTCCTTTCCAGAAGTGATGCTTCAGAAGAGATTTCTGGGGAATACGAAGAACTGGATTTAGATGAGGGTCGCTCTACCTCGCGTAATACCCATATTTCCTCTGTGTCTTCTAAAGCGAGTCAAAAATCTAGGCTAGACAAATTAGAACAGGGCCAACTAGAGCTTAAGAATATGCTCGAAGCTTTCATTACAAATTATGGTTGTGCTTCGGAAAAACCTGTTCAAGACTCATACACTTCAGATGACTTTTCGGATGATCAGGAGGACCTACCTAACTCACCTAGGCATCCTTCACCGCTAATAGATAATATGAATTGGTCGGCTCCACTCTCGGCCCCGCTATTACCAGCTGAAGAAGTCTTTGAGTTTCAACCAAGGAGCAAGAACCAACCATACCAGCTCCTAAGCCTAATATTGCTAGACAAGGCGCTGAATGTCAACGCCTTGGAGAACCTTCGTTCAAGCTTATCCGTTATGCAGATGTTCAAAAGAGGTTAAATGCGTTTCCAGTTTTCAACGCCCTTAAAGTCAATCAGGAGCTATCGCATCGCACTTCAAATTCTGAACTAGCTCGTATGGATACAACTTTGGGTACTTTGGTCCATGGACTTCTCCTCCAAAGGGAGGCTTTCACATCTGCGGTTCAAGACTTAACAGAGAAGCATCCGGATATCAAGGCCAATATCATCGACGCTTTCTCACAAGATTCCTCCTTTCGCCGTATTTCTGACGATGTTTTACAGTATGCTTGTGGACGCCGAGCGGAGGTGATAGAACAGAGACGCAATCTCTTCCTTCCTAAGGACCCCTTGCGTGCCAGCCTGATGGACGCTATTCCCCCTTCGACTACGCATCTTTTCTCTGAAAAAGAATTTTCGGATTTGATGAAACAGCAGCCAGGCCCTTCCAATTTTTTTCGGCCCTCTGGAAGCGAATACCGTCCAAACGCCGGACGCTTCTTCAAACCACAGCGCAAACTTTCGCAAACGCAAAAAAGATCAACTTCTTCCAAGAAGTTCGAGAAAACTCCTGAAACCAGACGACATCAGTCAGAGAATGTTTTCCGTCGGAAACGACAGCTTCCGGCCCATACCAATTCAAGAGTGCCGTCCAAGGTACGAAAGCCCAATTTTCCCTAGGACAACGCATTTCAGGGGGGGGCGACTATTAGAGTTCCTACAAATTTGGGAACAGAAAGAAGCACCAGCAGAAGTCCTCCAGATAATTGGAGGTTATACAATACCTTTCGTTTCCCAACCCCCTCTGATTCGTTTTTCTCTCTTAACGAAATCAAAATTCGAGGCGAGGAGTATGGGGCCGGAAATAGCCTTACTTCAGAAGCAGGGCATCTTAGAAATTTCAACCTCGGCCACAGGATTTCTATCAAGAATGTTTCCAGTCCCAAAATCAGACGGCTCTATACGCCCCGTCGCCAATCTTCGAGGACTAAATCGTTATCTAGCCCCCAGGAAATTTCGACTGTTGAATCATACAAAAATTCCCGACTTTCTACAGCCCGGGGACTCCCTCATGAAGCTAGATATATCCCAAGCCTATTTTCACTTACCCGTAAAACCACAACACCGAAGATTTCTATCAATTGCTCATCAAGGCAGAATACTGCAATTCACTTGCCTCCCGTTTGGCCTGTCAACGGCTCCACTAACGTTTTCAAGGGTAGCGAACTGGATAGCTTCTCAACTGAGAAACATGGGCGCAAGGGTTATAGTTTATTTAGACGATTTCCTATTTGCAGGACAGGAGCAAAGTCAGCTGGAGGATATATGGCGCAAAGCCGTACAATTTCTGACAGAGTTAGGATGGATTTTGAATCTAGAAAAGTCGTCAGAGAAACCTGTTACTCGCCTAAAATTTCTCGGTATCGTCTGGGATACTGTCACCAACGAAAGATCGCTACCACCTCAGAAAATCATATCCATAGAGAAGGACATGAAAATAATTTTAAAACACAACTCCTGGAACTGGGAGATCGCAAAACGACTCTTGGGAAAACTCAACTTCGCAGCATTTGTAATACCTCTGGGAAGGATACACTCGAGACATCTTCAGAGAGCCTCCAACCGACTTTCCCAGTTTCGAAAGAAGAAGATGGTCAGATTGCATCCGGAGGCTCAAGAGGAATGCAGGTGGTGGCTGGAAAACCTCAGAAACTCCTCTCCAATTTTTGCATGCCGAGAGACAGTGTTTCTCTCTACCGATGCGTCAAATGTAGGTTGGGGTGCTCAGCTAAATGGGGTACACATGCAAGGACTATGGGACCCAAGTCAAACAACATGGCATATCAATCAAAAGGAACTTTTCGCCATCATTCACGCGGTACGGGAGGCTTCCTCTCAAATTCAGAACAAAAGAATCTTGATCCAGTCGGACAACAAAACGGTCGTGGCCTATATCAAGAATCAAGGGGGGACGAGATCTACCAGATTAACTCAGATGGTACTTCAGCTTTTGAGCCTGACAGAGTCTTTGAACGCAGAAGTGGTCCCTCATTTTCTACCGGGCATTTACAACACGGTAGCGGACAGTCTATCTCGTCGAAATCATCTAGCAGATTGGCATCTATCAACCACAGTAACATCGTTAATCTTTCGAAGGTGGGGAACCCCAGAAATCGACTTACTCGCTACAAACATATCACGAGTGGTTCCAGCATACGCAACCCGCGATCTAAAAGACACGAAGGCCCTCTTCCTCGATGCCTTCAGCAGGAGATGGAATTTCAAGTTAGCATGGGTCTTTCCTCCTCCTTCTCTGGTTCCCAGAGTGCTGTCCCACCTCAACAGCGCAGAGGGGACATATATTCTGATAGCACCACGCTGGGAAAAAGTCTTCTGGAGAGCCGATCTCAAAGCTCGAGCGGTAGACTACCCATTCGAGATCCGGAACCTACAACACCACCTAACGGATGCAACAACGGGGCTTCCACTACCCAAAGCAAAACGCCTCCGTTTGGAGGCTTGGAAAGTACGGGGTGGGCCAGTGTCACAGCGTCTTGGCCGGAAGAAGATCGTACCTTGCTAGAGAAGGCATGGAGAAAATCGACTTTAAAAACATACGCAAGCCCGTGGAAATTGTGGCTAGAGAGATGTCGCCAACAAGACCGAGATCCATGTTCCATTGATGCGGTCTCCCTAGCGCTTCACCTTAGTTACCTCCATAGAGTGAAGAAACTGTCCTCTCGTACCATTAGGCTTCATAAATCAGCAATATCAACCCTGGCCAACCCCATGCAAAACGACTCAAATGTTCCCTTGTTACATCACATGTTAAAAGCAATAGACCTGGCAAGTCCACCCATCAACAAAAGATATATTTGGGATGTATCACAGCTCATCACTTGGATAAGAAATGAATCCATTCAAGAAAACAGCGTGTTCCAGGTTTCCCGCTGTCTCGCCCTCTTACTGCTCCTAGCTTCCGGCAGACGGGTACACGACCTAACAGTTTTAAGAATAGATGAGAACTACATGGCTTTGGATAAAGACTCTGTAACGTTTTGGCCGACATTTGGCTCTAAAACGGACTCTTCCTCTCACCGGCAGTCTGGTTGGTGCCTCTCATCGGGTTCCGAACAACAATTAGACCCCGTCTACTGGACTAAATCTCTGCTTTCTGTGACGGCCAATAGAAGGAATGCTTGTGACAACTTAAACGCTTTATTTATTACTTCCAGGGGTAAAGTTGCCCCTGCTTCTAGAGCAGTCATAGCTGGCTGGGCAAAAACAGCCCTTTCTGCTGCTAACATTAACTTCCCGGCTGGCAGTATCAGATCGGCGGTGGCCTCGTCAAGAAGAATCGATGGGCTACCGATGGACTATATTCTAGAAGGCGGAAATTGGAAGTCCGATAAAAATGTTTTGAAACATTATTTCAAAGAAATCACAACTCCTGCTAACCCTTCTTCTATGAATATACAGAGTAAACGCTTGGTTAATAGCACTTTAGGTCTGTTTAAATATTGTTTTCCTTATGCTTATTTTAGAGTTAACTATTTGATTTACGTAATGTGTATATAATCAAGGGTATAAGTAATGATACATATAGATATTATATAAAAATGTTTCATTTTCTTAAATATATAATATGAACATGTACGTGCGTATATATATAATTATGTCTTGTGCTAGTTACCTCGTCAAATTAATAAAGGTATTTTTACTTTTTCTCTTTGTTTTTCTTCTTAAAAAGTATACAACATCAGTACATATTTTAATAGCTATAAAATTATACAATATCATTTTCATATCACAGTACGCTTCCCCTCGTCGTCGTCAGAAACCAAAAACATCTCATAAGGTCAAGCCGACGGCACAGTCATGAAATACAAACGTTTTTCCCCCGAAGGGACAAAAACGATATATTTCATGTCTTGCCTAGGCTTGACCTCCAGTTAAGTGCTTGACGACTTAATAAGTACTGAAGAACCAAACACGCGGCGCGCACGCTGTAGCAAGTAACATGGAGAGTGCTGGTGGACATGCGCGTGATAGACTGGACGATGAGAGAGGGAAAATGACTAGAGTGAGGCACATTCTAAGCGAGAATTAACAAGGGTAATCTCATAAGGTCAAGCCTAGGCAAGACATGAAATATATCGTTTTTGTCCCTTCGGGGGAAAAACGTTTGTATTACTAAAAATTTTAATATGGAAAGTGAATTAGACAGTTACCCCGCCAAACATAAGAGAAGCAGCACAAAAATAGTCTCTTTAAATTTACTGCCAGAAAAATCGAAAAATAAATGTAATAACAAGTAAGTAATTAATAGTCGTGGACAAAATATAGTATTCTACTCGTAAATAATGGCTATTATTCACTAAGGTGTTTATGTCACTCGCCTGCGGCTCGCGACATAAACGCACCATTCGTGAATAATAGCCATCATTATATGCTTGTTGAATAATATACTATATTTACAATTATCTAGTTTAATAATTTTAACGATTGCACGAAAAATAGTGTGTATGCCATGGCCGCGAAACTTTTTAACGACCTCAAGATTATCTTGCCTCGGCCGCAAGCGGCCTCGGCGATAACTGTTCTTTCGGTGCGTTAAAAAGGTATTTCGCGGCCTGAGCATACAAATAACTTTTGTTATATAAGTTTGTATAGGTCAATCATTTTTGTGAAAATAATTGTAGATCCCTCCAGTATTTGTAGATGAGTTATTTTTTCTCAATTTGATGTATTTATCACCTTGAAACAAATTGAGATTTTATCCTTTTAAATTGAGATTTTCAGTCATTGCTCTTGTTGAGTCCGCATCCTATCGCCAATACCAATCATTATTAAAATTCAAATTTTCTCGTTTTAATTTATTTTGTTCGGTTCTGTTCAGCCGGTTGATCATGACTATTTATGGAAGTTGATAGATACAATGTTAAACAAACAACATTCCCTTTGTGTCCCCCCTGTATCAATTTAAATCAACTTATGATGCAGTTTAATTTAAAAATGATACTGACGTCAACACACGTCATATTTAAATTATACGTTACTTTATGGTCTCACTGTGTATCTCGTGAATCGGTATACCCTTTAAGCGTTTTTGGTCGAATATAGGAACATCCTATATATCAATGATCTAGCAATTTGGCTCTTAAATTGTACATAATAATATCCTCGTTTATATTCTTTATTTAGTATAATTGTACTTGCACGTCAAAACTGGACTATGTTGCCAAACAGTTAAAATAGTACGAGAATCTAGTAAACGTCAAATAAAGCTTATCTAATATTCTTCTTTTTATTTGGCGAAAGCTAGTTATACCACAGACAATTTTAAAAAAATGAGAAAGAAGGAGATACCATAGATAACTTAAGAATAGGTTAAGTGGGATAGAAACAAAACTGATTTTAGCTAACAATAAGTTTTTTCTACTATAACTATCGAAAGTCGTCTTTTGTGCCTTGAAAAGCAACTGCAAAGTTGATGTTTTCCGCGAGCTGTCATAATTTGACATTATTGGCGCTCTTAAGCAGAAATTAACTTTGAAGCACGCCTAGTTTTCCGCGAGCAGTCATAATTTGACATTATTGACGCTCTTAAGCAGAAAGTAACTTTGGAGCACGAATAATTTCATTTATAGATAAAAGAGAGCTAGTAGTTAATTTTGGTGTGATAGTAAAAAAAAATCTTGTGTATATTTAGAGCAGAAAGTCTTTTGGTAGTGTCGACAGATTGCCGCGCTCCGCTAATGCGTCGCGCGGCAACTTTCTGTCTCGACTACCAAAGTACTACTTTCTGCTCTTGATACACAAATAGCTATTGTTCTGCTTCATTGAGAATTCCATATTCATTTCCAGCTTGAAGTACAATATTCTTATCTATAAAAAAATAATTTTGCATACTAACATTTTCACACAAGTATTATAAGGGTATGGATCATATTTTATTAAACTACTCAGAGACATTCTACATTGAATAATTGTTTTTCCCTGAACCGAAGTAACATGATTATCTGTGAATACATTTTCAGATATAATTTCTAATCATTATAAACAATATAATAAAAATTGTTGAATAGGTATAACAAAGTGGATAATAAAATTTATGTTAGTCGTATAGAGTTTGTTTAACCATTCTTTGCCGTTACGTCATAATCGGTGACGTATTCTGCAGTTTTACTTTTGTCTTATATTAGGTGAATGTTATTGTACACTTAACCTAAAAATTATAATCAATGACATTATGTTAAGAATTGTTTCCAATGATGCATGACAACTGAACTGTCAAAAGTAACAAATAAAATTTACGTCGACATTAGAAAGAAGAAGAAATACGTTAATGACGTCATAATTCCGTCTCATCCATTTCATGAATGAGAGATAAAGCTTGACAATGTATGACGTAACGGCAAAGGATGGTTAATAAAGTTTACTTACTTGCTTTATACCTGCTGTAGATATTATAATGAATAGCAAATGCATCAACTATAGCAGTAGGTATTATTAACAGTTTTATTTATACGTTTTTTTGGAGGCACCCTTAACTTTGATATCTCATCACGGCCTTTGAAATATTATTCACAGTTATTTGCAGTTTTTTAGTAACTAGTAAACTAAAGAATCGAAAAATTTAAAAAAAAAAATGGAAATTCTAGAAACATAACCTCAAATCAAGAGTAGACGTCAAATTAAGCCTGATAAACCTATTTTATAGCGCGCATTTTAGCCAACATATAAAATTTTCAGCACGACTGATGACGTTAGTTTGAATTTGATATTCAATTATTCAACAGGATGCATTTGGTATGGAATTAAATACAAAACGTTTCTTTGGATATCTATTTATATTTTTTAATAGCATGCGACCTACAAATTCCAACATTTACCAAGTTTACAGTGACAAAACGTACTGATTGACAGCAGCAAACGAACAGCGTGGTTTCTCCACTTTTATGACGTGCAAGTGCATTTATATTAAATAAAGAATATTATAATATAAATTCTATAGATCTTCTTATATAGTTTGTCTTACCTCAAAGTAAAAACAGAAACAAAACTATTTAAAGGATTATTAAAAGCAGTCCTTTTAACGGGTTTCTCTTGTTTTTCACACTAATGTTTGATAAACTATAACAGGTTGTATGAAAAAATCTCACATATTTTTCTTTTATGCCTGAAAACTTGCGGCGTGAAATTTCAAAAGAGGCTTTAAAAACTAACTTGAAATAGATTCCATTATGTATATTCACTAATAGGTCACCCACTAGATTTAGTCGATTCAGTCGGTTATATTTGACTTCTGTATTGTTTAAAAAACAATTTTTTTTTTGGTTATATTCAAACTTACGCTGTGAATTTGATCTTCGTATTATATTTTCTAAAAATGTATTCTGCGGAGCAACAAGCCCCCTTCTTCCCCCTGGCATGTCGTTGGTCTGTCGAAAAACTTCTACGGATATATCAAAACACTAAGTCACACTTCATAACAAACTTAACGGCGTATCAGAAGTCCGCGAAAATTATCGAAAAATTTATAACCTTAACCCGAATCTCTATGACGACTTTTCCTGTACATTTTCCGCGAAAAATATCCTTACATATGTCTCTATTGTGCATTATTATTCTGTCACTAGCCCCGCGATGGTTTTTAATAATTTTTGGAAAATTGCTAAGGTGAATTTTCCGCGATTTTCATTGTTTTGCAAAGGGTCTACGAACGCGGGGTAAATAGTTTCGCTGAGAATTGTGTCATGTAACTAACGGGGTAAACACGAGACCGAAACCGGTGGGGAAAAGCCGACTAAGGGAAAATCGAAAGACGACGCTAGCGCCAGCTGCAAAGACGCAACGGAATTTGCCTGAACTAACAGTTGAAATCGGATTTTGGAGCAGGACAGGCAAACAAATAGTTAAGGAGCGCATTGGATATAAAGTATTTCCTTTATGAACTGTGGCTAATTTTTTTGAAAACGGAATATTCCGAAATTCAACACACGACAATAAAGAGTGTTCATGTTACGACATTTGGATACATTGGAAAATGGTTTGTATATTTCCGTAACAATGTAGGTACTGAAATTGAAAATGAGAGGATGAGAAATCTGATAGCTTAAAAATATTCTTTTACTGTTTGGAACCTCAGTTTGTGGAATGTACTAATACTAATTCTTTAATGGAACTAACTAAGTTTGATTATTTTCACTATTTATTAAAAAAAATTAATGAAAATTCAAAAATATGTTTGACGTATCATCGTCATAATCACAGAAGTTACAATTTTTGTGATGCCTACTTTATGTTTAATATTGATTGACTTAAAATATATGAATACAAAAAAGAAGAAAATATGATATTACAAATATTAATTTATTACATACTGGATATCTTTTTCCCATGTATAGTTGTGAGTAAAATTAGTTTGCACTGTTTAGCAATAAAATAACAGTATGCGGCAAGGTCTCTTTGAGGATAAGAAAGCCGAAAAGATAAAAAAGCCATAAATCATTTCTAGACTTGACCTAGCCACAAGCGAACAATTGGTGCAATGTAGCTTCCGATTGGTCTAACCAAAATTTACTTGAATTGTTAGTCCACATTGACTGTTAACGTCCCAGGGTGGGCTCAGTTCATTTCTGTTAATTACGAGACATTGTGTTCTTAGATGTTGCTGGGATTGAGATTTTTGCGTCAGTGACAGGACACATACGCATAGAACAAAATGACAGACCATTGAGAAATTCTATCAAAGCAAAGAAGTTAAAGATACTCCTCGAAAACTACGACCAAGTGAGATCAAAAGTACCTGGAGTCCAAAGAGGGTTTATCATTTTATCATTTTCAGCAGGATTAACCAAAATCCGTCCATTCCTAAGTTCTATACACTCTCCTTACGAGGTTCTCGATTTTTGGCAGGGTTTTATTCTCACCTTGCTTTCATCAAGAACAACAGCTGTTTATAAATTAAAACGTCGAATTGATAAGTCATCAGCCATACACCTCTGATGTTCCCAAACGTTTTTCGACGCATCAAGAAACCTCTTGAAAATGTTGTGAGATGTTTATAAAATATTTTGAGAAACAATGAGATCCATTTCCGACTTTAAACATTTTTTTTTATATTTAGACACTAATCTGACTTAGGTATTACGTGGATAGATTAGATATCTCCATAAGGAAGTAGGTGGTACAGAAATCTCTAGAATTGAGGGAAATCTCTCCTGCACAGAGACAGGTGAAACAGTCATAGAGATACTACAGATAGAGGAGAACAAGCCAGCTCGGAACCCGTCAGCACGTAAGAGAGAGATAGGAAGTCGGAGGTTTAGGCTATCTTTCTCTAATAGCGTGCATGCTATATACACAGACAAAGACGGAAAATCCTCTGATCGTCTGTCTATTTCTATCTCACCGGAGTTCAGTCGGACATTTCCACTTACACAGCGACCTATGGCTCGTTGCCTCTATCTGTAGTATCTCTATGGAAATAGTTCATTATAAGACATTCGCTAACATTTACGACAGGCCTAACAAATATAGGAAAACCGTCAAAGCCGTAGTGGGTATGTTAACAGGGTAAGCTTAACAGGCACGTAAAGATAATGGAGTTGACAGACGAAGCCATGTGCAGATTCTCTTACCTAGAGGTGGAAACTGCAGAACACATCCTATACCAGTGCGACTGCCAGGTGAATGTGCGATTTCTTGTACATGGAAAATCCAGAGTCTGATTGGTTATTTAAAATGAGTCTGATCTGAAAAGTTTGCAGTGAAATAGGTCGATTAGCCACGTCATCAAATCTAATCTAGGTATAACATATAAGTAAGTTTCGGAAACGGTTGGTGAAATCGTGCAAAAGCATCTATACCTAACTCTGAATTAATAAATAAATATTTTGTGTTCCTTCTATTACACTTACTCTAGATTGGCTCCTTATATAAATACAAAAGCATTGCGGTGGTATGAGGGATCGCAAGGACGCAGATATTTTTAGGTTTCGTTCCAATGGGATATGTCTGTGAAGGCTAGGTCATGGTTGTTTTTCGCCCCCTTTTTGTTTTATTATACCGAAAGAATTCCAGCATGTTTGATATTAGAAAATCCGTAGTTACTAAAGTTTGTTATGAAGTTGTAGGGATCGACAAGCCAGTATGCCTTCGATTTAAATAATAGAAAAATACTGCAATAAAAAAACAAGCCTTTTCTGAATCTGTTTGCACAATTTCATAATCCACAGGCGGTTACAATCGGGTGGAGGGAAAGTATGCAGCTACATTGTCTTTTTCCCTGTTTTTTTCATGCGGACCTTTCAGAGAAATCTCATATCAAGAGTCATAGCGAGATTTGGCTTGATTTGATTTTTATCTTGTAAATACAGTAGAAACGTTGAATCTTCACCGTCACGAGACTTCAAATTTCATATTTTCTCATGAACAATATTTTTCTATCACCGGTAAACATACGAAGCAATATGCAATAGCGATTCTCTTCTTCTCAAAAGTGAGTACAAGAGATACGTAAGATTTTCTCTTAATTGGTTTGAAGTCATCGTAAACATAGAAAATACAATAAATCCTATTACAGTTTCCTGTAATATTGTCGTATTTAATAGAGTGAATGTATCAACAGATGTCGAAAGGAATAATTATAAATATTCAACACTCTATGAATTTTTTGAAAAATAATATTTTTCAAAAACAGTGGCCGTTCAACTAAGGAGCAACAACTACTTCCCGTGCAATATGCACCGCCGGATATTGAATTACACCCCAAAAGTCAAACGGGGAAGACATGTATTGATTGTGATTGAAGTGTACTCTTCAGTCCGGGATTAGAGATTCTCGGACGGACACCACATACCTTGTACTGATGAGGCGCAAATACGCCAAAACCGGTCTACAAGTTGTGTTGTCCCTTCTAATTGCAAACCAGAAAGGTTGATTTTTTTTAAAATATCTTGTAGATATACGGTGGTGCGTATTGCACGGGAAGTAGTTGTTGCTCCTTAGTTGAACGGCCACTGTTTTTGAAAAATATTATTTTTCAAAAAATGCATAGAGTGTTGAATATTTATAATTATTCCTTTCGACATCTGTTGATACATTCACTCTATTAAATACGACAATATTACAGGAAACTGTAATAAGATTTATTGTTTCAAGTCTACGTGGCTTGTTGTCAAAAATTCAAGGTTTTTGGTTTGCGATTGGAAGTGAAGAGGTCGCTACCGTCACCATCTTTACATTTCCGTTACTGGAAGACATGTATTGATTGTGATTGAAGTGTACTCTTCAGTCCGGGATTAGAGATTCTCGGACGGGCACCACATACCTTGTACTGATGAGGCGCAAATACGTCGAAACCGGTCTACAAGTTGTGTTGTCCCTTCTAATTGCAAACCAGAAAGGTTGATTTTTTTTAAAATATCTTGTAGATATACGGTGGTGCGTATTGCACGGGAAGTAGTTGTTGCTCCTTAGTTGAACGGCCACTGTTTTTGAAAAATATTATTTTTCAAAAAATGCATAGAGTGTTGAATATTTATAATTATTCCTTTCGACATCTGTTGATACATTCACTCTATTAAATACGACAATATTACAGGAAACTGTAATAAGATTTATTGTTTCAAGTCTACGTGGCTTGTTGTCAAAAATTCAAGGTTTTTGGTTTGCGATTGGAAGTGAAGAGGACGCTACCGTCACCATCTTTACATTTCCGTTACTGGAAGACATGTATTGATTGAAGTGTACTCTTCAGTCCGGGATTAGAGATTCTCGGACGGGCACCACATACCTTGTACTGATGAGGCGCAAATACGTCGAAACCGGTCTACAAGTTGTGTTGTCCCTTCTAATTGCAAACCAGAAAGGTTGGTTTTAAAATATCTTGTAGATATACCAACCCCGTTTGACTTTTGGGGTGTAATTCAATATCCGGCGGTGCATATTGCACGGGAAGTAGTTGTTGCTCCTTAGTTGAACGGCCACTGTTTTTGAAAAATATTTGTAATTATTCCATTCGACATCTGTTGATAGAAAATACAGTTGACATGTAAATAGAATATTGTCACAGATATATTGGGCAATCCAGATCGCGTTACCTAATATGGCAGTCCAGGCCAAACAATTTGGACAGCTGGTCAGTTTTGCATTGTTTATTCAATGGTGAACAGTGTTCGAGATTTCTTTGGCCAGGGACGATTAATAAGTTAGAGATGTTATTAGTAGCTACATATTTCGAAAAATTGGGTTGGCTCACAAATATATACCAACAACGTTTTCTTGTACTAAGTTAGAAATTATTTTTAGTTAGATCTGCTAGGAAAACCTGTTTTTAGGCATTCAAACTATTTTTTATTGTAACAGCCCTAATTATGCTTGCTACATACATAATTTTCCAAAATTCTCCAAATGTATTATGCATTAAATCTTCTATTAAATTCAAGGTAAGTACGCAATAATTTTTTTTTCAATAACGGCATGAATATTCATATATTATAATTATATTTAATAATTCATTAATTTTGGATTGTTTATCAAGTATTTATTATGCACCTGTGATAACTGCTAATTTGTATAAAAAGTTATAGTTTGGGAGCCAGATATTTTAGTCAAATACAAAGTACAACAAATTACCAACTACATAATTAACTGGAAATAATTTCAACTCTATCACTACAGTAAAATATTGCCATGCGTTTTTCTTGAGATACAAGGATAGAAAGCTGAAATAACATCACAAACATTTGAAGAAAAATAACGAAAATTACGTTATTTCAACATTTAACTAGAAGTCTCAGTAATTTAAAGTAAATTGGATGTTTAAAAAGTTTTCCCAGCTGGAAATTTCAATAAAGCAATGTGATAAAAATACTGAAATCAAATTTGTATAGAAAAATTTTCAATAAACTTTAAATGGTATAAAAGTGTATACTGAGTGTATAGATACTGAGATCATAGCAGAATCGCGTCTTCACCACTGAACACTGAACACAAATGAGTAGTTCCTTCATTTTGACATTGTAAAACTGTCACCTATTGAAATAATGATTTCCCCAATACTTAATACGTTGAGTACGGTTTGGCATTTAACTCACTGCTCGTCCATTTTGAGACAAGAGGCATCAACATAGTGTTGTTAAAGTTAAGGACAAAATATAGTAAATTTTGCCCAAAATCAACTGAAGAAACGGACACGAGTTCCTCATTTCTGCAATGGATCTTTGACAGTTAATGACTTTAGAGATTATACTGTTGCACTATTTGTTATTTCTCACTTAAAAAGCCACACAAATTTGACAATAATAAATGTAGCTTTACTGTATTAGTATATCCCTTGAATCACCCAGGGCCGTCTTTACGCAAAGGCCTAATAGGCCCGGGCATGTTGGGGGCCCCCCAATGACGAAAAAAATCGTTCTTTAGAAATATATTTATTATATAAATTAGATAATATAGAAACGTAAAATTACAATTTTTTTCTTGATTTTTTTGTGTGCGAAATCAGAAATTATGTCTTCGAAACTATAAACATTATCGAAAGATAATTCAATCGAGGATTTAACATGGCATTTCGACTATCAATTTTTATTAATTTTAATGCGGAAAATGATCTCTCGCCGCTACAATTCGTGACCATCATGCTTAAAAAAATTCGCAAACTTATTTCTATATTAGGGAAAGTAGAGTTCAAACATTCTTTTTTAATTTGGGTATACAAATCTGAGAATAATAATATAAGGTTATTTTTAAATACATTTTGTCTGGTGTCATTTGAAATAAGCTTTTATAAAAGCGAATTACAACGATAGTGTTACGCTATGAAACTTCAGCTTTTGATATTCGAAAAGTTAGATTTGTTGTTCTACATTTACTGGGGGCCCCATCGATGCCTGGAATCACCCTATATAATATATAAGAATTTATCTTAGTCAAACATGATAATAATAATGTCCTTCGACATACATTTTTTTCTTCACATCCGTACAACATATTAAACGCTTTTTGTCATCTATTAGAATTAATGAAAGTAACCAGATAAATACATTATGATATTTAAATAAAAAAAAATAGTCCCAATATAGTCAAAAGAATGGAATATTTCTAGCTTGTGCTTCATGCGCCCTCTGATAGGGAGAGTTTTAAACTGAGAATCTGAAATAGAAGAGAACAACTTGAAATCAATAGCTTCGCAATACGATACGGGATAAAATAGTATGGTGTTTGACGAATAGATGGCAGAGTCATTTTTTGAAATATTTTTGAATACCTAAAGGTTAATTTATAGAAAATCGGAAAATTGTAATGATACTGCTCAAAAATAATGTATTTTCAATGTTTAAAAATGTTTTATATTAACTTTCAATGGAAAAACAAATTTAGAAGGCACTTCCTAGAAATTGTTGCGTAGAAAATGTTCTGGTTTAGAAGCAATGATAAATAACAAAAATAAATAACAACCAAATCTCTAAGAATTCTAGACTGTGAATATTTCAATAGGTGAAACGGTTATAGTTATTTTCCTAGTTAGTATGCAAAGGACCGCAGTTGTCCTGAAATAGCATGATGTAGTATACCTCAATTAATTACGTAGGTACTCTGGACAACTTGAGGTTTTCTATTAACATTTCCAGCATTATTTTATTAAATATTACCTATAAAAATATGGGTATGAATATTTTTTGATGCTTTCATCCGCTATTGCTTTTATTTCTAAGAGAATTTCCTCAAAATGTTTCATATACGGGGTTGGGATAAAGTATGGAACCAAGTAAATATATTTTAAACGAAAAGAACAAAATTTATGAAAATTTGCAGGTGAGTGCAATGGAACAAAATGAATCTGATGTACATTTTTTTGTTGGTAATATACTTCCGGTTTAACCGGAGATGCCGTCAACTTCTTTAATTTAAATGGGACACCCTCTATATTTTCACAGATTTTGAAAGAGCTTGTTATTTTGAATTCATACATACTGAGTTTAGTGTGAAAAAATTGTAAAAACGAGGAATACCTATAGCAATTTAATCAACCTCCTATGAGTTTTTTGCATTAGAGCAAAAAAATATTTAGATAAACTAATTGATGTTTGTATGCATAGTAATAAATAAACGAGTACTGTTTAGTACGTCTTTTGTTCTCCAAGTGTCAAATTCTAATTGACGGAAATAAATTTTACAATTTAGAATGGTTCGATTAAGTGAAAAAGAGCGGATTGAAATTTTAATGATGATCGGTTATGGTGATCGTGTTAGAACTCATGAAGAATTGTGTCGTATTTTTAATAATTTGCATCCGGAGAAAAATCCTATATCACGCTCAACAGTAACTAAAACATTACAACATTTTAATACAAATGGGATGTAAGGTACAGTTGGTTCAAGAATTGTCAGACGATGATTTTGACCGACGACGGCTGGAATTTTGCGAACAGCTAATGGACATCTGTAATGTTGACGACAATTCTGCTTGCTTCTAACATAGTTTTTTCCGATGAGGCAACTTTTTGTTTAAATGGAACAGTTAATCGCCATAACTCAAGGTATATTGGTCAAATGAGAATCGTCATTGGATTCATGAAGCACCTACCCAGCATCCACAGAAGTTAAAGGTTTGGATGGGAATTGTCGAGAATAGGCTTATAAGCCCATTTTTTATCGACGGAAACTTGAATGGTGACAAGTATTTGGAACTACTAAATAACGAAATTATTCCTGCACTTCAACAGAATGGGCAGTTACCACAAAATGTTTGGTTTCAGCAAGATGGAGCACCCCCTCACTATGATAGACGGGTTAGGGATTTTCTGGATTGCGAATTTTTCCAAATCGATCGATTGGACGTAGAGTATTCATGGAGTGGCCTGCTCGTTCTCCGAATCTTAGCTCGATAGATTTTTCTCTTTGGGGTTATCTAAAATCACGTGTTTACGTTAGACGACCAACAAACTTACAGGAATTGAGACAAAGAATTATTGATGAATGTGAACTAATACGTGGAGAAGTCTTGTAAAGAGCGACTCAAGAATTTGTTAATAGGATGGCATATTGTTAGCAAGTAAACGGCGAGCATTTTGAACATTTGAAGTAATTTTGTTTCTCATTATTCCAAAATAATTAAATGTACACATATTGTACAACTAACAGTGAGTTATTCTTCGTTTTTACAAATTTTTTTTACACTAAACTCAGTATGTATGAATTCAAAATAACAAGCTCTTTCAAAATCTGTAAACATATATAGGGTGTCCTATTTAAAGTAAAGAAGTTGATGGCATTTCCGGTTAAACCGGAAGTATATTATTAACAAAAAAATGTACATCAGATGCATTTTGTTCCATTGCACTTACCTGCAAATTTTCATAAATATCGTTCTAGTTTAAAAGATATTTACTTGGTTCCATACTTTAACCCAACCCTGTATAGCCACAAACGACAAATGAATATAAGCAATAGTAGGACAGAAATTAGAAACTATATGCTCGAAAGCAATATGTACCTTAAATTAAAACTTCTACTTAAATGTTTTCAATCATTCAACATCGAGCAAGAGGTACAACAGCGACCCTACGTTATTAAATTTCAGACTCACAGTTTTCCGTATCTAATTCCCAACAGAGTTCGAATATTTAATTGACCATCGTGGTTTATATTTCTAGTTGATTCATAACCCCAATCAGGACCGTTTAAATTTGTACAAACTATACCTAAGCGCCTGGACTATATCAAATTGTGCATCAAAATACTTTATATGTAATTTACAGACTATTAAACTTGTAAATATTAAAGAGTTCACTTGGTTATACCTTTTTCAATTTATTCAAGTATCAACATTAACGCGAAATAAACATTGCAATATGCTGCTTAAATTTACATTGATTTCGTTTTTGCTTTCTATACTTTTCAACATGTTTCTCACACTCCCTGTAGATATAGGTGAGTAAATTTGTATAAGGCTGGTGAAAATTATCTTTTAAGTTATAGTACGTCAATAATTTTTTTAATTAAAATTGAAGTATAGTAGTAGAAAAAGTAATGTGTGCAACTCGTTTATGGCTCGATATTCTTGTCTCAGCAGCCATTAAATGCGAGTTTCATACATTATTTTGTTTGGTCTGTCACGTAGGGTCATAGCCATTTTCGATATTAACCAAATTTGGGAAGCTGCATTCCTATAAGATGTAAACTTGCATCTTAATAGAAAATCTGTAACTTAATGGATATCATATCAATCACAGTTCCTGTGTAATTAATTATGAAATTAAAGTATTTGAGTAGAAAACATATATATGTAAGACAGAAAATACCAGAAAATATGAAGAGACACCCAGTATATCAATTTCTGACACGAAGAGCTTTCACTTTCTGTGAATTGAAAACCAGCACGATTTTTATAGTGATTTTTCTTGTAGCAATAGACCAATACTGGGTCGCAGTCGCAGTATAGTTGACGTAAAATATACAGTGCCAGCTATCTAATCGTATATCTCCTTTAAGTTATATTGCGGAGCTAAACTCTGAAAAGTATTTATATTATTTTCGTCTACTTACCAAACATAATTCTATATTGTATATTTGTATTTTGACTCATCAGTCCATCCTTTATTAACCGTATCGTGTGTATCATCCCGAGTTTCGTCCAAATAGATGATTGCTAATAAATATATGTATACTTACTTACAATTTCCACACAAAAACACACACACTTTCTTGATGTCAGATCACCGACTAAAGAGAACACCTGCAACCATATCTCAAGAATAGTTATAGTTCAGTCAATCTATTACTATCGCTCGTTCGTGCTTTAAACAGTTTCGTTTATTAATCGCCTTCATTAACAAACTAGTTTAAGTATTAAATAACTATTAACGATTGTTAGTTGAAATTATAACATTAAATGAATTTATCGTCAACTAAGTGAGCATTTTAAATAATTAGAATATTGACTGGGCTATCACGGTATACTCTTAGTATTAGAGTCAAACAAAAAGCCGGCAACTTTAAGTTCGCATTATACCTTTTACGTCAACTATACACACAACCCAGCACCTACCATCATTCCCTCCATTCTCATCCCCTGAACCGCACGAGACTGAATGCTTAACGTAATCTTTATTGTTTTAGGAGATACAGACTGCGAAGATTTTCTGCAATGTCCGGCTAATACCACTTATTGTTTACAAAGAGTTGAAACTAGTGAAAATCTAAACGAAATTATCTCGAGAGTTATATGCTTTGGATCTGATGGTAATACTTGAACTTGATTGTTTAAAAAAAGTTTAGTATACTCTTTTCAAAGTCAATGTGTGTAAGTAGAAGTAAGGCGGCACAATAGATCTCTTAGGTCTCAGTGAATGTCACCCCTTCATACATACATACATCCCATTGATTGACGGTCAATGAAGTGAATTTATATTTTCTGAATTATTAGATTTCAGCGATAAATCATCTAGAACTGTCGTTTCAAATGTTCTCCAAAATGCCATACTTATGAATTTTTGATAAATTATATTTATGAAACTTACAGAAAATAGTTATAATCAAACAAACCTAGTTGGAATAAAATACTGCTCTAAACATATAAACACAAGTCATGGCGCCCCTAACGGGGATAACTAATACTGTATATAATTTTAACGACACAATGGGCCGCATAAATAACTAATTGAGTCACTTTAGTTCCTCTTTTGCTTTATCATATTGGCATGTTGCCGGCTCTTCAAAATTGTCTAGTAATATACATGGTTGTTTAAATTATTTATATTTTCCAGTAGAGATCGTAACGAATTGAAAGTTTATGTAGTTAGGAGAATATTTGTATACTGAGCTCAGCAATTTTTCGAGAATATATTTGACAGCCTTGCTCTTTTCTCATGTCACAAACATTGACTTCAGTAAGAGTATACTTTTCCCTTTACCTAAACGTATTATTGTCAAAATAAGCTACACCGATGTGGTAAAGTGTATAGATTGGCAAATCTAACTCGGAATGTAAAGAAACGTATGTCCTGCGTAACGTTAGAATGAGGAAGTACTGGGACGTGGGATTACAAAGATGGTAGCTATCTTAGAGTAATACTACAAATAGAGTCCGCAAGTCATTCATAAAACTATCCGAAAAGACGGCTAACATTCTATCGCCATCAATGACTTTCAAGGAGTGGGGAGAAACTGTCGGACTAGTCGGACAATGTGTTCTTACAACGCCAATGGCATATAGAACTATTCACTTACTGGTGAAAAGAGAGGTTATTAAAATTCCGACTGTTTTGCAAATTTGGCACTGACGAACCATGATTTTCACAAAAAAATATTGTTTTTATTTATATCTGGATGCACGCACACAAATATCAGTTGAAAACACGAAAACTAGAGCTTCAATAAACTAGGAATGTTGAAACTTCGTAGTAAAATCTGGTAAAATTGATAGTAAAATGGTTTCCGCCCTTTTCTTGGTTTTGCCATATTTCAGACAGACAAAATTATTAACACGCATTGGTTTGTTTAAACCTCAAGAGTTTCTAACAAAAACATATTTCTTTTACATAAACTACTTGGGATAATTATTTTAAAGTCGATTTTATGTAATGTCTTAAAAGTACATTTTTATTTTGTACGTTTCTATCGTGTCCTAGTTGTTGCAATTCAAAGGAAAAGTAAGACATGTGGAAAAGGGTCGGCAAGTTACCTTAGAATGTGATATAATATTTGGTTCAGTTTCAAATGTAAACAAATGTATCTTTTTAATGTATTAATCTGAGGTACCTATACTATTGGTGAAATTGTATTTCCAAAATTTATTCCTTAACTTAATATTTTTTATTCCGTTTAGTTCTTTTAGTTCCTCATTATTATGAGGTTTCTTTCCTGTTGTCAACATGTTGCAATTTAACTCCTAAATAAATAATCCTTCCAAAGACTTTACTTCATTCAGTACCACGTAAGCTTGTCTTTCCTCAAACAATTTCGATCCTGAATACACGAAATTGAGGGCAACATCCTTCTGTCAGCCATCCCATAATTGAACTTGATTGGGAACAGTATTCCTAAATCCTTTCACTTGATTCCCATTACCCAGATTGAGGGTTTTTGAACACATAGGATATTCGCCATTTTGTGGAGACGGCCGTCTTAGATTTACAATGATTCTGAATATATGTCATCAGAACTAGAGGTGTCACGAACAGGGAAAGCTAAATAAAACCGCTTAAATATAAGATACTTCCACTTTGTCATTTTAAGTGATTGACAATAGGCATCATGACAGTTACTAAGAATAATAATTCGAAATAATTTTATAGATTGCAATATAAAACAATCATTTATTTTCACATTACAACTGTCATTACAATTATTTTAATGAATATATAAATACAAAATATGACAATCCGCCATCTTATCTAAAACATCGATATCTTCTATAAGTTCCTTGTGGCATTACTTGTTATTTTTTCTTATTTTCTTGGGAATCAAACCACAATAATGTTCTGGAACGCTACCGAAACGTTGAAATAAAAAAATAAAAGAACATTATTGTGGTTTGATTCCCAAGAAAATAAGAAAAAATAAAACATCGATCTCAAACGTGTGACGTCAATTTTTTGTATATCGTTCGAACTTTTGTCGTATTTTCTAGTTTTGGATCGTTTGAATGATTTTTTTTATGACTTAGACTCTCGTCATTCAGCCAGGCTCGTTTAAATGATATTTACTCGTTTATCATAGAATTCATGACAATCACACAAAATAATTTAAATTAGTATTCAAAACAAATTTTTAATTTGCAAACTATGCGGAACATTTAAAGTATTTACAGATATATGATGTCACAAAGACGCCATTACTATTCTAGCGTTTAGGTGTGAAATTTGATTTGTATTTTAAAAACGTAAATTCCCCCCTTTTAAACCCTTGATTTTTTCAAGAAACATCGTTTTTTTGGATAAATCTTACGGGTACAAACAACGTTTAGCAGTTTTTCAAAATCAGTCATCATGCCCATATTGTCCCAGTTTGTTTGGCTGTCCGATTTTTTCTACCTTTCTTTTTGAGAGGAAAATGGTGAAATTACGTACCTACTGAACAATCGTTTTTATTATGTCGGGATAAGCGTGGCGATTAAACATTTTGCCGATCTGTATATATTTTTCACAAACCATGACAACTCTCAATAAATAATGACTTATTTTTGTAGGTACAATTTTAAGCAATAGCTCGTCTGAAAGTATCAATCCCAATAATGATACCGACATAAGTGGTTACAACTTTTTTTGGCTTGAATAAAAATTCATAATCTAATAAAAAGTGTTACTTTTATATTTAAGTTCAGTTATTGAAATTATAATCGTAAGAATTAAACCCAATGCAAATTTTATTTACCTGTTAGGGTGTTTTACGAAAATTGAGCCCTCCTTCTCCTGCAAGAAAATGTTTGTATGAAGATTCATAGCCGGAATTCCATCCACTAACCACATAAGATATAAAATCTTATAAGAAATCTGATCAGCACACTCCGGAGTTTTATAACTCTGTTGTCATGGGAGATACGAAAAGACGTTATCTATAAAATTAATTGACAAAATTAAGCTCCATATTCAAAATCATTTTCCAATATACAGGATGTTTAATACGGTCGCAGCATCTAAAACTTTATTTTCAACTAGAACCCCCTATGTATATTATATTTAATTTCAATTAAGTTTATTTATCCCATTCCGATGATATGGGGTTTTAATAGTTCCAACTGGGTGGGTACTTTTGAAAGTAAGGTGACTTTTATGTAAAAAACTTTATTATCTAAAATCAACAACGAAGGGTTCCTTAATCTATTGAGGCAAAAGGATGAGTAAAATGGTCATTTCCACTTCCCCTTCCTCTTCCTCATCCCTAAGTCATTTATTTACATACCTGTGCAGTCAACCATTTATCGTGAAAAATACTTTCAACTTGAGAACTTAAAATTCGCAAATACATCTTCAGAAGCACGAATAAACAATGGAAAAATTAAATGATTGAAAAAATTAGTCTCAAAAATTATTTTCTTAGCCAAATATTTCAGTTTGTAAAAGAATCATACTTTTAGGCATTATATTTTCGATTATTGTTATCGGTTTAACGACTACCTACTGTGGGTTTTGGTCTTAAACAATTCATGTTGGTATAAATCGATACAAAATATCTTGGAACGAAGTATAAACATTTTAGAATCATAATCACCAAATAGTATAGTCGAAGTAAGGTTTAGGGTGGAACTAATTCCCATAATGAAGAGGTTTGATTTTTTGATCTCATAACTCATATCATTTTAACATACTGAAAGTCTAGAAAAATGTGAGTGTGCGAAATGCGTTTTTTGTGTGGTATCAAATAACGAGAAATTTTATGCTGAAAAAGAACAGATTATGGATTGAAAAGAATAAAAATGAATAACAAAATAGTATGGAGAAAACTAAGTCTATACACAAATTGCCATGGCCAAGAACTGGGAAGTTTTCAGATGTGCTAGAACTGTATAGTAATCATATAGCTAACCAATAAAAAGTTGTGACAGCTGTATTTGATGGCTATACCACCTCCAGTATTAAGGCCGTTGAGCATCAGATACGCACAAAAAAATCATCGGTAACAGTGAAGTTTACCGAGAGCTCTCCACTTCTTATCGGCAAAGCACCTTTTCTTGCTAATAATGAAAATAAACATGCTAGGAACACATTTAGAAGCCAATGGCCACACTGTGATTCATGCTACAGATGATGCTGACACATTGATTGTAAGAACAGCACTGACCTTGGCAGAAGAAAATAAAGTAACAGTTGTTGCTGATGACACCGACATTCTGGTACCTTTAATTCACCATAAAACACGTTCTAAGATCAGTGATAGAAAACGTGATATTAAAACGATGCAACATATACTTGGTGAAAAGGGGTGCAAAATCATTCTCTTTTCCCATGCTTTAACCGGATGCGATCCCAGATAACACACGATCATACAATGGATGTCCAATGTATATCCACATTGGACATAAGGGATATCCATAGGATATCCGTTCAGGTCCAGAAGGATATCCTATGGACATCCATTGAATATCCATTTGCCACACAATTGGACATCCCATGGATGTCCGTTTCGTACTAAGAATGGATATACCTTGTAAAAATATGGACATTCACTGGACATAATAAATAAACCATGGAGAACTCATGGACTTTTCTTAGACCTGAACTTGATACGTTCTGTACATGAACAGGATGGCGTATGGACATCCCGTGTACTTGTTATGGACGTGAACTATTTATTTTGTCCACGACTATTTGATAATTTTAACAATTTACGTGTACTTCTTCACTTCACTTCACTTCGCATATATTGAAGATTTTTCATATTTATACAAATACCACAATTTATTATTTTAAAATTTTCACCGCGACGGGGATTCGATCCTATGTCTAAAATTCCTCACTTCACCAAGTCAGCGCCTTAAACCACCATGCTATGCAGATACCTGCAATAGTTTATCAAGCTTTGGTATATATACGAGTAGATCGTTTTATATGCAGTTTTTTATCTAGTGTGTATGATGTATGTCAAAAGCAAAAGTTACATTTTAAATAATTAAATACTTATTAAATATATAATCTGTTGAATAGCATAAGTAGCAATGAGTAGTTTTTTGTAATAAAGTATAGTGTTTTAGTTTGACCAAAAATGTATAGGTACCTAAACAGGTAATTAATAGTCGCATCTGCGGTTCACGACATAAACGCACCATCGTAAATAATAGCCATCATTATATGCTTGTTGAATTATATACTATAGGACATGAACTGGAGACATTTAGGACATGAACTGGATATCTTTTGTACAAAAGCTCCCTACACAGTCTAACATCAAATTATTATTTATTTTTATGAAACCACAGATGTTCAGCCTTATTCACTCTTCCTCCTTCCAAATCAGATACAAATAGACATTTTATGTAATGTCATTTCCATTAGCCGCACTTGTCTAAGCTTTTGCTACCTTCAATTCTTTTTTTTTTTTCATTACAAGAAACTAAAAATATAATAGGTACTCATTATACGAGTGTAAAAAATTAATCGAGTAGCTGATGGAAGGTATAAGTATAAAATATAGCGGACCTAGTACATTTTTAATGAGTGTATATTTCGATTCGACCAAAGGATGAACAATGGATGTCCAATGGACGTACATCATTCAAATAAATATTCACGTCCAGTGGTGAACGAGAATTGAAGGTCCAGTGAATGTCCCCAAACGAATATCCATTGTACTAGTAGTAAATGGACATCCATTGGATGCCCATTCTGTGTCCATGTCCATATGGACCAATCGTGGACATTATATGGATATCCATAGGATATCCTGTGTTTACTGGGATACTTTGTTTGGATCAGAAAATGCAAACAGAAAGGAACTTACAGACATTGGCACCAAAGCATTGGTATCGTGTTGTTCGGTGGAAATCCAAACACAGAGACCTTAAATCTACTACGATATAATCTCTACTTGAAAAAACTCACAACTGCCAAACGTGAATTCAATATTGCAAGATTGCCACTAACTGAAGATGCTGCTGTTCAGCACCTTCTTCGCGTACATTTACAATGCCTTTATTGGAAAACCATGAACACCAATATTGCCAATCCCGAAAAGTGGGTTTGGAAAAAAGTAGGAGACCAACTACTGCCCATAATATTCGAAATGAGCCCTGCACCAGAATTATTACTAAACACAATCCGCTGCACCTGAAAAACGGATACAAATGAGTCGTGTGGTATAGTGGTAGATGTACTTGTCGACGGTATATGGTGTGGTATGTACTGAGATATGCTGCAACTGTTCTGGAAAGAAGTGTTGAAAATAATGAAGAAGATTAATAAGCTTAATTTTTGCATTTTTTATACAGCCTTTTGATTATTAAAAATAAAATTTTCTGGATCAGCTTTATATTTTTCGCCCACCACTTTGTTATTATTTTTTATCTTTTTTGCTCCTCATCATAATCTTTTCCAGCATAAAATTTCCCGTTATTCGATACCACACAAGATTTTTCATGACTTTTGAAAAAAATTCAAAATGGCGGCCAAAAAAACGCATTTTGCATACTCACATTTTTCTAGACTTTTAGTATGTTGAAAGGATATGAGTAAAGAGCTCAAAAAATCAAACCACGTCTTTGTGGGAATTAGTTCCACCTTTGGCCAATTTTTTGTGTGAATCTACTATACTAAAAATATGTAAATGACACACGAAATTTGAAAATATGATAAAGTAAATAACACAATAATTATTGTAGTGAATATAATAAATTATATTCACATGAATATAATAAATTATATTCACATGAATATTAAGTACACTTTATACACACTCATAACCTCTAGCATCACACTCTTTTGATTTCAAATAACGTTTACCACACTGAGATCATTACGTACATACGTACTTGAAAACAATGATCTTCTGAGTTTTAAAACCATGTGATTAATCAACTATTAAGAGCAATAATAAATTTTTCCAGCCCACAACCAACCCCTAGGCGTATTGTTGAAGTCAACATTAGAGCAATCTCAAATAAAGGGCTTTATTTGTAAATTGTTTAGTTTTACTAGACTGAAAATTAATTTTGTTTGAAGTCTGTTCATGGAACTTACTGTTTAATCGATTAGAAATAAGGGTTTGGAGATTATAAACCGCCAAACGATGTAAAGTCTGCTGTTATAATGTTTGGGAAAATTACCATTCGGATTGATAAAATGTAATAACTTAATTTGGAAAGTACCTAGTGTTCACTTTCTAATATTACAAGAAAACAGGAACCTGAAGTTAACAAGGTCGCAACTCCGATAAGAAAATGGAAATTTTTGCAGAACAATACAGGTATAGTTTGGCAAGTTTATCTGAAGCCGTGGAAGGAATGCAGTCGAAAACATTCGATATTGCCACGTTTAACTATGAAAAAGATAAAGTGCTAAATATGTAATAATAATAATTGGGAAATGGACTTTTTATTATTAACAATATTAACAATATGATTAAACGTTAATTCTTTAATGTGCTTGCTTTGAATTTTGTCTATTAACATTATTTTTTCAATTTATGAATATTAAAAGATGAACACTTTTCCAAACTTGTTACGGGCTTCTTCAAGCTCTGGCAGCGTTGTGCGAAAACAATAATTTTCACGCCCTCCGAACTAACTCAATTGGTGAAATTTATCGTTGCTTAGCGACCAGCTGTCTTCCTATTGGCAAGCGTGTGCGTGTGTTCTTCCCTCTCACTTTGTCAATTGACTGACATTGATTATCCAGTGGCGTTGGTACTGTCAGTGTCAGATTTTGAACTATTTCGTATCCATATTGAATTAAAGTACGATTCTTAACATTATTTGTTTTTAACAAATACCGTGTTTTGAAAAATACCTTACCTTTAAAGCAAAGCAAAAATCAGTTTCTATAAATAATTATTATATTATTTTTAATACTTTTATAACTATAGGTACCGTACGCCATTGGTACGGTTATGACATGTTTCCTCGCCCCTTACCGATGCCGCGTAGCTTCAGATAAACTTGCCAAACTATAATTCTCTAAAAATGAGAACCATAATGCAAAATGAGAAATTCTCAAAATAGCGGTAGAGTCATCTCCTTTGAGTATCGAAGAAAATTAAGACCCAATCAACTATCCGATTTCAGAAGAATAATTTTCTAAAGCACTGCAAACTATGATAGACACCTCACCAGGTCCAAACGATATCACTACAGTATTTTTTCCAAATTTTCCTTACTTTGACAAACAATATTCACTTAGGTAATTGATTTAACATCATCTGGAAACAATGGAAGCTTCCTGGAATTTGGAGAGCAATAATTATCCCTATTAATGAACAGCAGAAATCGTCACCGTTGTCTGAATTATATTGACCTAGACCAAAATCACTAACATTCAGCTTCCGTCTTATACATTCTCACAGAAGCAGAATAAGTATTCTCTGCAAACGGATTCACTGACCTTTCCCATTATGTGTAGATACAATATCAAGTAGATACGTTTTTAAACTCCTCTTAAATTTATTCAAACTCGAAAGTTTCATTTTTGTTGGTAGGATATAAAGAGAATAGTTTAGTAAAATCTCAGACAAAAAATATTTGTGTTAATAATTAATCTCTTTTGAATTATAAAGATATCTTCAGTCTACGTGAAAATTCCACGGCACAGATCTATCTGAAAAAATGTCCAACACTTTTGCACTTTCAGCTTTTTGATTGAAAGAAGAAAAGTACATATATTTAGTGTCTTCTCCGTCTCAATTATCTGGAGTTTCACACCTCCAAATACCATAGTAATTAAGTTTACGAGGCAATGTTCTGTGAGAAACACAAACGCCTTAGAAAGATCACATAGTATAATAGCAGTAGATATGCTTTCTGCTCTCAAGGAGCTCAACTACATCACTTAACAATATTTAGAACAGCTTGAGTAGTCCTAAAACAATTTTGCGAATTGCAGAAAAAATCTTGATTGTCGAAGTAATCATTCTGAACTCTTTGTATGAATCTCCGTTTGAATCGGTGCCCCTTTGTGATTTCGGACCTATGAAGTCTTCTTTAGAGCATTCTTCTGTCAACTGTGTTACCAGCTAGACCTAGCTGCCGGGTTGCCGAGTCTGACTGTCAGTGAATATTTGATTCATTTAAAATAAAATGTTTAGCCAATAAACAGCGGGGAACACGGGAAATCTCCAATGATGATCAGATCAAAAATAGATTGTCGTTGCATTGCAGATGCATCAGACCTGCAAACTGTCTCTTATTGCTACGATGATTGTCCTGCTTATTTTAGTCGAGTAGTTCATCAATATTTTGACAATGCATAAAGGAAAAAACAAAAGGATAGAACTGATGATACGGAGAAAACTACGTATTGGGCATACACATTTGGTAATTCGATGTTCTCTACCAACCCATACGAGTGCCAGAATACCTCTTAGGGTTATCATATACTCATGACCTACTTGCAGTTTTCTGATAAATGCGTATGGATCCTTTAGCAGATTGTATCAACTATTTATATTACAAATTTCAATATGTTTTTCTAATCCTAATAAATCTTATATGGATATTATTGAGTTAAAATGTATTTTCAGTACCAAAGTACAAAAATAGGATTGAAAATTTTCATTTTAATTGCGACAAACTGTATAAAAAACAGCCGACAATTTTATATAATACTATCGAAACAAACAATCGATCAGGTGACCTGTACCTAACAAGTTTTGAAATTGGATCTAAATTCGAATCCAAATGCGCAAGAAACAAAAACAGCATCGTTAGTAAACCCTCCGAAGCTGGACAAATCGGGTAATTGGAGAATGGTCTTACGAAATACAAGAGAAAATTCACTCTATGTATTATGCGGACATCATTTGAACATGAATATAACGAGTATTTCAGAATGCTGAAAAATGAGATAAAAATGAAAAACAGAAAATAGTGTACACCATGATGATGTTATTGTGGTACAAAATATATAGGGCAGTAGGTACTATTAATGTATTAATACCTTATACCAGTTTACTCACTATACAGTATGTTATACGATTCCAGAACGGTTCCTGAATCCCAGTGGGTGCAAACCTAAGTATATTTGGTTTTTAAATTCTATTGAAATTTTATGTATATCCACTTCCTTCATTTTCTTTCTACACAAAGTATATTATTCAGTTATAGTATAATAATACAATATATACATTTAGGGGTATTATCCACACTAAGAGTCTCTAACAGGCTAGTAATCTTCTAGCGAGGCGGAGCACAGTGTGGCTAGAGTCATTGATTAAAGCTTTAATCAATGCTAGAATGTATTCCGGCACACTCTGTGGAAGGGGCGGCTACCCCTTTTAACGGCCCGGGCCCGACTTTGGGCCTCACATAACAAACAATCTGTAAGGAGACGAGGAACTGGTTTAGAAACCAGCACCTTGCTCGCTGGAGGGCTTTACAGGGTCTCAGGCAGTCCAAGCTCTTATTGAGGGGATGGACATGCTAGAGCTGCTCTAGAACTACCAAGGAGTAGGTCAAAAAAGATAGCAGGACTCCTAGCAGGGCACTACTGTCTGAGGAAACACCTCTGTAACCTACGTTTAGAGGAAAGTCCCCTATGTAGGGATTGTTGCATGGCTGACGAAACGTCGGACCATGTTCTTCTCGTATGTCCACATTGGGCTGTGCTACGCAGGCGAATCTTCGGAGTCCCTGTTATGGCCCCTGGGGACATAAGCAGGCATCCAGTGAAGAGGATTGAGTCCTTCATCGAGGGACTCGGCTTCATGGATGCATAATTAGCAGGAACGGCACAATGGGCCCGCCAGTGGCATCAGAACTGGAACCTTGGCTTGAGTTTTTCTTGGCCAAGGTTCGCCTGACTAAATTAGTAATAGTAGTAGTAATCTTCTAACTATTCAATTCCCTATTTGTTAATTTCCGTTTGAAAATATCTCAATTGCTGGTTATTAAACACTGTTTAAATATATACCTCTGTAATGTAGGCCATTTTGTTAATGGTCCGATAAAAATTCTTTGTACCACGCAGAACTTCAGAGATTGTAGTCAAATCGCTATTCCTAATGTCATGCAGCACAGCACGAGACGTTTCCAGAGAGTCAGTCTATTCTAGAAAAATAATGTCAACGAAGCGATTCGCAATTTTTTCATTTAAAAATAAGCATGTAAGCGGCATGTGCTTAAAACCTGAGTGGTGTAGCTTATATCAAAGTTCTATATTTAATATTTTCAGTCCTAATTTTTCCTAATATCTGATGAAGGAAAATTATATTGAATGCCAAAATGTAATCTGTAATACTTGACTCGTCCTAAATACTTTTTGAGATTCAAAGAACTATTGGTGTTCCTTTAAAATTATAGTTTACTGGCACAAGGTAACCAGATTATTCTTCTTTTTTATACAATGGATGTAGCAAAGCTTCTGGTAATATCTGTCGTAATTTTTGGTGGGTATGGAGAACCTCATCCGTTTAATTATAATATCTTCAATACCACAATTTTTTCAAGACAAGGCGTTGACTATCATTACACTCACCTTTTTTTCAAATTTCCTTTATGGATATTTCAGTCATTATATAAGTACGATCCATTCTTATTTTTAGCTGGTATGTACTTTTCAAAACCCGAATTCTCTCAAATGTTATCCAAAATTAACGAATGTGTTTGATTATTTCCAAGCTGTTATGTCTTGATGCTCTCTGGAATACTATTCCAAACGTTTTGGACTACATCTAGGGCAGCTAACTTCAGTATCGTTGACGAAGTATTCTTCTCGACATATCAACTGAGAATTAGTGAACTGAATATGCTAGTAGAAACATTTTGAAGAGAATTCTAGAGGAGACACGGCATAACAGACCGGAAATCATCATTGACCCCGGACGTGAAAGCCTACATTCTCTCAAAAGGGGTAATATTCGAGTATCCTCTTCTCGAAGACGTGTCGGAATTGATGTCAATGTGGATATTTTGTAGCAGGCAATGTATATATTCTGATGGACACTTCAATACATTCACCATGTATGGAAGGTATATTTACGAAACCTTTACAATTTAATTTCCAGTGAACCATATATTATGTCCTTTTATGGGTGTGTCAATAATCACATTTGCCAATTAATTTTTTAATTATGAATGTGACATACATGATCTACTAAAATAAAGCAATTATCACGCACAACTAATGATAATCAGATGGGCATCAACACGACAAATAATTTAATTTTTTCAACCCGATAATGATTAGGTTTATGTACGGGAAAGTAATCATGGGGTCCTTCACAAGAACCTCTTTTACAAATTTCATCGATCACCTACTAATCCCCCATAAAAATTTGATCGTACGCCCATGGTGGATAGAAATTCTGCTAATAGATGAATCCCCTTTAAAAATTCAATCACACGCCCATGATCCACGGTGACGTCACTAACTCATATGTTTTGCTTCTACCAAAAATCACACAATTCAGCTAAAGAAGTTCTCACTTCAATAAATCGCAATTTAAACAATGCGCAGTATAGACATTTTCGCTGGAGAAGTATTCCAGTCTGAAAAGTTGCTGATTCAAATGAAGTTAGTTAGTTGAAGTTATCCCATTGGAGCAAGACTACATAAAATATACCCTGTTTGAGTAAAGTAAAGGAAGAACCCAACCTAACATCTCTTATCGCAGCACAGTAGAAACGGCAGATAGCTCAGACTCTTGAGTTCTGTTGGTGAGGGTGATGGTTGAGTGTAGAGAGGTGATGGTTACGCAAATGTAATCTGTGACACCGGTCAAATAATATATTTCATACTTTTAATCTACCCTGTACATAATAATGTCTAGACACACTCTTTAATTTAATTAATTCACTATAAAAATCGATTGGTCAGTTATTTGGTTTGTATACAAATCTAAAATTATGATTTATGACTTATTGACCAACTGAATTGATGAATGGTGTCGAAATGAACATAATATTAGTGAAGAGAACAGACCTACGGCAAGTGTATATATCGTGAGAAGCGTTTGCGCACCGTTCGTATGCGGGCGCTATAAATTGGAATTATAGAACTGTGATGGAAATCTCACGAATGTGAATGAAAATAATGATTCAAATAACCCACATCACGGAATGTTTTTGTGATACTTTGTTTTCTAGTATTGTCCCTAAACAACGGAAATTTTGCTGTTGGGGGTACTTATATTTCATATTAGATCTTTTTTCATTGGGAATATCAGATTCAAACTTTAAAATTATGTCACGGAGACTTTGATAGTTATGTCTATTTCGGAAAGGTATAGGGTAATAAAATGGGGAATTCCGTCCAGTTCGGCTCAATTTCGGTGTCGGCCATAGGCGTAGGTCTTGAAATAGTATTGTTTGTAATATTAAAATTTCAACTAATTGCGTAAGAGAATTAGGAAAAGTATGTTTTCTGGCCTGAAGTGTCAATATCGAAATATTGTGTAGGGATTACTTAGGTAGTAGATTATACAGTTACGTTTTGCGTTTAACAGGTACCGTTTAACCGGCTGATTCAGTAGTAGTTATGGATAACGCAAGTTATCATTCTCGACGCATAGAGAAGACTCCAACTTCATCTTGGAGAAAACAAGAAATTATTGACTGGTTAACCACCAAAAGTATTGAATTTGAAGATAATTTGATAAAAAAAGAACTATTAGCTATAGCAAATTTACACAAACATCGTTTTATGGAATACGCCGTGGAAGATATAGCAGAAAAACATAGTGTAACTGTGCTGCGCACACCGCCATATAATTGCGAACTAAATCCTATAGAACTTATATGGGCGCAAGTGAAAGGATTTGTGGCAAAACACAACACGACGATCAATATGAAAGACGTTAAGCTACTGTTTCATCAAGCCATTAAGGAAGTGACACCAGAGAACTGGCGAAAAGCAGTCCAGCATGCCATTAAAGAAGAGGAGAAAATGTGGGATCTTGACTACTTGATCGGTCGGACCGTCGGCCCGTTAATTATAACGTCAAGAGGAGATGCCAGTTCCTCAGATGACGAAGAATATTATGATATTTGTAATTTAATTTCTGTATAATGTATTTTTTGTATAATGTTCAATAAAAAATAATTCTTCCTAATACTATGTACATAATGCCTAATTTTTATTCTGTTAAAATAAAATTCTTTCCTTTTTAGGAGTATCCTACCGGCACGACTTTGACACACTATTTTCAGTGTTTGTGAATGGATAAGGCTAAACCCATATATTGACCCCAGCCCGGGTGGTACTCCCTCCACTTGATAAAAAGAAAGAATTTTACAATAAATCAATGCCAAACTATGAAAGTGGCTTAAATATTCGTTGGATCACTCTGTGCTCCGTTTGCATACCTAATGAGGTTTTATTACCCTATACCTTTCTGAAGTAAACTATAATTAAAATGACAATCTGTCTTTGTCACTTTTAAACTGTCATAACTTCATTGATATTAATTGATAAAAAGAAGGACTGAGATCTTGAGTTACGCCTTACTATTGTACCTGGTGATGTGTTACTTCAACATTCTCACGTATGATGGTTAATTTATGTGTCAATGAGAAAATATTAATCAATTAAGTGAACCTGTACCCATAAATTTTTCGGATGGATATCGTGATACCTGGTTCTACGATTCATATGGACATAATTAATCATTGCTATTTAAAAAAATCACTATTGAACAACTGACTGATTTGTTCAGTACAGTACAGGCTTCAAACCCTCGACAACTTAGTCGTTTTTGTTGTGGCTGAACTGTTTATGTAAGAGACTAGTTGTCAACAAGATCCCTGAAATCCCCAGAAGTTCATATCTCCTTTTCCATGCACAACCAACAAATAGCGTCCACCCCTCCACCCTATATATGCAAATCGTAAGTATGGACTTCCTTAGTGCGAGTAGCGCGTCACTGTTTTTATTTGATTCCTACTTAGGTTCAATATTCCGCGACTACGAGAGTTTTTTGACAAGGAGTTTACTGTGTTCCTGTTTGGGTACATTCTCCAGTACGTCTGATATTTTGTTTGAACCCTCTTATATACCCCATGCTATAGTTTTTGATACACCAAATGCTGGATCAAGACCAGCGAATGAAGTTTCAGACTATTTCTTTGCTAGGTTGTCGGCCCATTTCATTGCCTACAATACCTTTGTGCGATGTTTCCTTATTGTTCCAGAGTTGACATCTAAATCTGATCTGGGCGTATACTGAGGATTTCAGTGATGTCTGACTATTATAAAGAGAATAAGTACCTTTCTCTGTTCTTTTGCACATGATAGCGATACTTCTATATATAAATTCCCGAGCATATGAATCCCTCCTTTGTTTTCGTAATCTTGGTCGGGAAGTTTGAGGAAGGTTACTGAATTTTTTTAATGAAATCAGTTTTTAGAAGAATATAACTTTGAATTATTTTAGTAAATATATTCTAATCTGGAATTCTCGTCTCGAAAAACCGAGACAAGAGAAAACAACAACTTTTTGAAAATATTATAAGCTATTCCGAAGCCTCTTTCGGTAACTGCATTTCTAAACTGATCCATTAGGGACTATTAATTTGTCAAGACTGTCATATATTTTCCACATGAAATAGTTTTCATTCCACAAAGTATCTGGGTGTAATTTCTACGTTGCTAAGAAAAAAAAACCACAATACTGTACAGAATGAAAAAAATGTAATACACTCAAATTATTATTTTGTTCCATGTTCGAAGCATTCCCAGGAGATCTATTATGGCGAAGGTTGAATATTCCTTGTGGCATGAAAACAAAATTGCGTGAAACTGCAATAAGCAATAATAACAATACACCCTCAGATACATGCACACAATTAATTGAATTAAGTAATTTCGTGATATTATTTCATGTTCGAGGTTCAAATGCAGGTCACACGTGCATTATCAAATTTTCTCCGGAGTTCACAATATTAATACGATACAGAGTGTCATAGATGATTCTGACACATTTTAATAATGGTTTTTAATATAATATTATCATATCTATAACAGTATAAGAACTAAAAACGTTACTTTAGTCACGAGTGCCTTATGAAACAAGAGACTAAAGATGTTTTTGACACTAGGTGCTTACTATCCTTTTTCTAATCCCGCAGGATCTTAATTATGTTATATTAATTAAAAATGATTTCAATGACATAATAACTAATAGCCAATATGATTTAGTATTATACACTGATGCATTCAAAAGTGAAAAAGGTGTATTCTGCGCTGTAACAACATCACGAATTGCCATAAAATCTTACCAAATCCATTCAACTTGTAACGTTCACACAGGCGAACTATTCAGCATTCTACAGGCCATTATTTCAATCTTTCCACCTTATAAGCTCGTTGCCATATGTACAGACTCACTTGCTTCTATGCTATCCATCCAAAATATATTCACCGAACATCCTATTGTCCAATATATCCATGACTCCTACCAACTTATCTCATCACAAGGAATAGCAGTTACCTTCATTTGGTTACCCTCCCACGTTGGTATCGATGGCAACGAACTTGCTGACCAACAGGCAAAAATTGCAACCTCAATTACTGTCACCGACAATATAATTATTGGAAAGGATTTAAAATCACAGTTCAAAAGAAAATCCAAAGTAATATGGCAGCAGCATTGGGACACTCTAGTGGTCATCCCCAACCTAGTTGCTTCTCAGGTCTCTCAAGGCAAGACTTAACTGCGATAAGAAGAGTAAGAATCGGCCATTCAAGACTTACCCATGGATACCTAATGTCTACTACCCCCAGACCCATTTGTTCGAACTGCAACTCTTATCTAACCATGAAGCACATTTTGACCGAGTGTCACAAATATACAGTCCAAAGACAACAGTTTCATCTAAGCCTGAACTACAGAGAAATCCTTAACAACTCTAAACAAATTACCTCTCTACTCCAATTCCTCAAAGATGTACAACTTTACCATAAACTATAGAACAATTCTGATAATGTGCATTCATATTGTATTATTGTAATAATGATCTATTTAATACTTAATATTATGAAAAGTATAACTTTTCAAAGAAATTCGTTACGGAATTAAGTAACAAGAAGGAATGGGATCCAAATACCATTACCAGACTTGGAAAGAATGCCATTCAATGGTACACAGACGGCTCAAAAGCAATAGAAGGAACTGGGATAGGAGTGTACGGGCCTGGCACCAAACACTCTGGAAGCTTGGGAAAAACCCCAAGTATCTTTCAAGTGGAAATTCACGCAATAAGAAAGTGTGCCCAGTTCAATAATGACAAAGAATATAGAAGGCAAAGGATTATCATAATGTCTGATAGTCAAGCAGCCATTAAAGCGCTGAGTTCTTGTGTAATCAGTTCCAAAATGGTGTGAGAATGCCTAGGCAAACTTAATGAACTAGGCGAGAACAATATAGTCACCTTACTGTGGATTCCAGGACACACTGGAATAGAAGGAAACGAAATAGCAGATGAACTAGCGAAGAAGGGGACTGAAATACCCTTTTGGGGGCCGGAACCTTTTTGCGGAATCAGCTCCAATGTAATATTGGAAGAAATAGGTAAAGCCGAAGAAAAGAGAAGATCTGACAATTGGAAAGATCTAGTAGGGCTTAGGCAATCAAAGATTCTTCTGGGTGACTACAACCTGTTGAGATCAAATGAATGCATAAGTCAAAGCAAAACTGCATTAAGAGTTTTAACAGGAATTCTAACGGGACATTGTCGCCTGAATGGGCACCTTAAAAAGCTCAAAATAGTGGAGGAAGAAGATTGTAGGTTTTGTGGAATGGAAGAAGAATCCTCCATCCACATACTTGCGAACTGCACAGCAATTCAGAATCCTAGGGCACAGCACCTGGGAGACTACTGGATAGAAGAGGGACAGTTACCTGAGTTGAAGCCTGCAGATATCCTAAAATTCCTCGAGGAAATAGGACTAAAGGAGCTACTAGTCTCCGAGACTTTCCTCAGGAACTAAGTAGAAGTAAGGGGGCACAATAGATCTTCTAGGTCTCAGTGAATGTTACCCCAAAATACATACATACATACATACATACATACATACTTAATATTATATTGTAACCGCTCCCGTGCAAGTGGCCATAGTAGCCGAGCACGTTAATTTAAATTAAAAAAAATAAAAAATTATATTCACAAGATGACAGACAATGACTGACGTGTCATTGAAAAATCAAATGACACTGAACTACAAAATTATCACGGAATATTGAATATTAAATATAAATTACATACACTTGATGTGACGTTTAAGAAACAAAAGATAAAAGAGATGTGACTTTTCGCACTTTTTAAACTTGTGTTGAAAAATCCAAGAATAATGGGATGTGTCAAACTTTATTGCCGGTCCCCGCTATCGCTCGAGCGCAAAATTAATCTCGACTAATAAATATTACTTACTTCCCTTATAGTATAAATAACTGATACACACATTTATGCTTACTACTTACTTCTTTTATATCTTGTTTCATGAACATCTAATATATAAAATTCTAGTGTCACGGTGTTAGAAACGGCTCGACCGATTTTCGTGAAATTTTGTGTGCATATCGGGTAGGTCTGAAAATCGGACAACATTTGGACAACATTTTTTGTTACTTTTTTATGATACAGCATACAAAAATACATACAACCCTAAATTTTCACCAGTCTACGATCAACCCCTATTTTTTAATTGCGACTTTAATATTTTTTTCATTTAATCCACACATGATCAATAGGGTAGCATGGCAATCGAATATAATACATTTATATTTGAATCTCCAGTTTAGAGAATTAGTCCCGGTAGGTGGCGCTGCAATCGGGTTAATACTGAAAAACTTCTAAACGGATGTACCGATTTTGATGAAATTTTATGTGTGTGTTTGATTAAGTAACTGGATGGTTTATATTAACAATTGGTCCCAGTAGGTTTCGCTGAAATCGGATTCATACTGAACAAACGGATGGGCCGATTTTAATGGCATTTAGTATAGGAGTTTTTTCATACGGTCATTTAAAAAAATTGGTTTGTCCGAAAAATTGTAAGAAAATTCAGGAAAGTCGAATTTTCAAGAAATGTATTCCTTCTATCAAAAAATTTGCCACCCAAAATAAGTAACAATGTGATATTTTTCATTAAAAATAAAAATAGTCAAAATTTGTATAATATGATAAGACGACAGGACAACGTCTTTCGGGCGGTGTGGATGGATTCGGTCCCGGCAGGTCATAGATTAAAATGTGTAAATTTTAATCCCCTTATCTATAGGCATATTGGGTCCCAATGGTACTTAACTACCTGAAGATATTCTTCGGGGAAATGTACCTCTTTTCGGAAATCCAATCCTCCCTCTTTTTATTGTATCTGAATGTTTAAATTAAATACTATTTCATTCATTGTTTATATTTCATCGAGTGCATTTCATATTTCAGATCAATTTGTCTGTTAATTGAAAATTATATATCTGAAGAATCTTTATTTCCTCCATCCCTTTGGGCAAAAAATTCAGCGGATCTTACTCGCACTACGAATGCCTGTGAATCCTTTCATAGCCATTTTAATAATTCTTTTTATAAAGCCCACCCGAATATATTTGTTTTTATTGAAAAACTAAAAGAATTTCAAATGGAGACCTATGTTAAAATGCAAAGTACACATATTATGTATAAAACGCGAAATAATAAAATAAAAAATCGCGAAAATTTCATAGCAAAAAAAATTGACGAATATGAAAAAGGAAAAATAAGTCGATTTTTTTTCATTAAATGTATCTCATTTTATTTACATACAATATTTACATATTGCTAGTAAATGTTTCAATACTGCATCACGTCCATTGAAAATTATTATAATAATCTGTCAATTACACAATTCAATTTTTCGATTCGGATTAGGGTAGGGGGTAAGGTAGGGTGGTTTTGGTTGGGTTATTATTGAAAATTATTATAATAATCTGTCAATTACACAATTCAATTTTTCGATTCGGATTAGGGTAGGGGGTAAGGTAGGGTGGTTTTGGTTGGGTTATTATTGAAAACTCACGAATGCATAGATACATTTTCCCTAATGTTAGGAACATAGCGGAAGAAATATATAAATAAATAAAACAATAGTGTGAGGAACTGCAGACCTGTCTTAATCCTACCCTCCGTTCGAAAAGGGATTAACGCAGGTAGATGCGAGGAACTGCATCACGTCCTAATAAATATATCAAATTTTTAAATTAGTTTTACTACCTGTTTTTCATTTGGTTTAACAACAGGTGGCTGGGACCGAATCCATACATTATTATTCAGGTAGGACTAAAGTTCGGGACCCAATAAGCACGCTATTTTTGAACTACCTGCTACTTGGGACCCAATAAGCATATGCCCCTTTCGGGTCTTCTAGTATATACCTAATATTATAAAAGTCTTAATTAAGTAGTAGCTGACTCTAGGATATCATTAATGACGTACATTTACTTTAGTAATACGCAGGGTAATACACATTTCTTATGGTTTGTTAGGAAAACTGTTCATTATACCAAATTCAAGTTCAAAAAATATCTTTTGAAATTTTTGAGATTGTTTTTATTTTAAAGTCAAAAAATCAAGAACAATATAATTCAGTAGTCGTTCATTATTCTTAGAAAACTACGAAAGGATGTACCAAGTTATTTTTCTCAATAAAACGCACACTTTGGAACGAATTGGTGAAATCGCCCTACGCATAAAACGTTTCTCTTCAGTTCCACCCTTCAAAATCAATTTTCATCGAAAATAATATCCTCAATAATAACGGTCGACATTGTGCTGAAGTGAGACTTTGGTACTCAGTCATTCATTATTGTTAAGCAAATATAAAGAATAGAATGTATATGGTTATCTACGGTACACCATGTCAAAATAGAAATAGGTCACATCAAAACGACAATATTAGAACAGTAGCATATTTCCTGAAAATCGTTGTTAGATTGGCATAGTGTTTAAGACCGCATGCGGCTCCACCGAAATGTAGGTCATAAATTTTAATAAAGCAGAACCAGTAACCTAAATTTCTGAAAAAAAGGAACAGCTTCATAATAAAACTTGTGTAAAGATACAGTAGCACAGTGACAGACAACACAAAACTCAAAGAAGGAACACTATTTAAATACATTTATTGTTGTTATTCAGCTCACGTGTATTACGGAAATTTAATAGTGATTTTTTCGACCTTCTTGAGTTAGTTCTATTGACATAATTCTCTATAAAAGTATTAATATAAAATATATGTAGGTAAATGTATATATAATATAAAGTCAGTATACGCGATCGTTATTTTGAATTTCCAAAATTTGAAAATGCCAGCCTATTTGGAAATATTTCTTCTATATCTCCTCATATAAACGTCTCGATTCTTCCATATTCATTATACTTGCCGCTTGAAAAAAAGAAAATTTTAAAATTTTCAACAATTTTTGAAAAATTAACGGTTGAAATAGTATATTTTCGCCTACCTTACCGGAAGACCAATCATATGCACCAAGGGCGGAAAATTCATAACGCCACGATTGGAGTTTTTCACCACTTTTCACTTGATTACTTTGACGTTTCTCGAGAATTTTTTAATTAAACGACAGTGAATGTCAAAGTTTTTTGTTTTATTTTCCTAATTTTTGGTTTACTCGGTACAGTTTTGTGTCACACATGCAGAAATACAGCAGCCCTTAGCTATCAGCTACACTCGCTTCACTACGCGAGTATCAGCTTCAATGTAATATTGGACGAAATAAGTAAAGCCAAAAAAAGGGATTGACCATTGGAAATATCTAGTAGGGCTTAAACAATCAGATGTACTTCTGGGTGACTGCAGCTCGTTCAGAACCTAAGTCAAAGTAAAACTGTACTAAGAGTTTAAACGGGACATTGTCGTCTGAATAAGCTCCTTAAAAAGCTCAAAATAGGTAAGCAAGAAGAATGCAAATTCTGTGGTATGAAAAAGGGAAATAAAATACTTGTAGATTCCAATCCAGAATCATAGGGTACAACACCTAAGAGGGACATTCTGATACCTTCCTCCAAAACTTGATAGAAGAAAGGGGACACAATAGATCTTCTAGGACTCAATGAATATCTTTCCAATATACATATATACATGCATGGTTTAAGTAGTAAAATGCGAGAAATCATACTACATTTGAAATTAACACACAGCTATTTTTTTTCCTTATCAAATTCTGATTGAAGTTTGATGTTTCAATAAATATTGAATTTATTTCGCCTTAGACATTTTTATAATACTTAGTTTGTGCCCAGTAAGGCTGTCACTGTCGAGGTGCTAGGAAGTGAAAACTATCATAAACCGGTGGTCAACATTTTATTTACCCTATACAGAGTATTCTAGTGCAGGTTATAATCCTATATAATACAAATATCCAATGCAATAAAAACAAATCGTAAAATTACAGTGGTTTACAATAACTTTATTGAGCTATATTTTGGGTGAGATATGATTTACGGTGTGGTAGAAAGTTGTATTCATCAACGGTTTTGTAAAATAGATCATGAAGAATGCGGATTACCTGTTAATTAGGATCTCTAGATAAGAATTAGAAAGTATGGGTTATACTTATTTGAAATATATATAATGCACTGTGAATTATTATTAATTGTCACTGAAACATTGTTTATTTGATTTTATCAATTTAAATACCACCCCGAGTTGATCTATAAAATTTATATATAATAATCTTAATTTACCACTTAGTGTTGTAGAGTGTGTTCCGTCACGAATTTTTCCCTTCGCTTCTTTCCAGCATCTTCCTCTTTTATCCAGTAATCCAGCTATTACCTTATCCCAAGTTTTTCTTGGTCTGCCCCTCTTTTAATTTTTTTCAATTTTTGCTTTCCATATTCTCTTTACTGGTTTTCCAGACGTTGCAAATGTCCCCACCATTGTAGTTGTCTTTCTTCCATAAATTCTAAGGATGATTTTATCCATAGGTCTTTTCTTATATCTATGTTTTTCTATTATATTCTTTTTTGTTACACCTCTTACTATTCTTAAATATTTCATCTCTGTCGCTTTAAAATTTACGACTAAAATAGTTGTCATTTTTACCAATTCTCTTTCTGTGTCTCTCGGTTGACTGTTTTCAGGCGCCGCTCCTGCAATAGAATTTTTTTAATAATAACTGATATGAAATTGACATATAATTGAAGAGGAGCCAAGTGTACATGAACTCTGACTAAATAAAATAAAAAAGCAGGCAGTAAATAGTCAAATTGTTTGCCCTAGCTACATAGTGCTAAACATAAAATTACTTTCGAAGTGAAATTTTAATTATAAATTAAAATTCTGAGACAATTATATTAAAACTAATTTCGAAATCTCCACTTTTCATCATATCTATAAATATTTTACTTCCATTATGTGAATATAAAAAGGACATTGGAAATAAAGTGGGTATACAGTACAGGTCAGACAATGGAAAACAAGCAATGAAAGTTCTTATATTCACACAATCAGATTATAATATTTATAGATAAGGTGGTGTACAATTTATCGGGAAAAATACTGTCAACTTGAAAAATAAAAATTCGGAAATATATCTTTTGAACCACAAATAACTGATAATAAAATAAATTGAAATTATTTTACCAGCCAAACATTTCGGTTGTAAAATAATCATACTATTAGACATTATCTAAGCACATTTGAGAAATTATTTAAATATTTTACATGTTTGGAGCTACTCTGTTACACATTTAAATTCTAAAATCTAGTATTCGATTACGGATACATCCATCCTTTATGGAGTGATGGAAATTCACAATTATTTAGAGCAAACCATACTCAGTGATCGATTTCTTATTCATACCAGGAAATTTAAACAGTGGTATATACCTCAAAATACTGAACAACACTATTGAGCCCTTAATTATTCATGAACTAGAGAACCATCGGGACGACTCAAGATAAAAATTTGTGACATTTCCAGCAAAACAAAGTACCTCCCATTATGCAGAAGCATAAAGGAACTGATCGGACAATAATCATACAAGTAAATGTTTCGAAAGGAATTGTCGTATTGAGTGGAAGCACAGGTCACCAGACTTACCGCCACCTGATTTTTTTCTGTAAGTTCACCTCAAGTCGATTGCTTATAAAACTCAACTGACCTCAATTGACGATTTCCTACAAAGAATAACTTTCGAACATTTGTACTATTAATTAATATTAATTTTTATTTTTTAAAAACCTAATTCATTTGGTTTTGAAATTAATTTATTCACTTTATACCCGTCTACAATTGTTACTTGTACCATTGAAGATAATTTTAGCGGTGTGTACAGGTGAACTGGTATCTCGTGACAAGGCGGAGGTTCCAGTACGCAGAGAGAGAACGTATTCGGCCAATATCGAGCTGCCCACTGCATAACGTCTACCGCCTGATTGGCTAGCTGGATCCCCAGCTTTCAAATTTGTTACGGCGCATCGTCACCTCATTTCACGAGATAGCGGTTGTAGTGTAGGTGTATGTTATTTTAGTTCTTCCTCTCTACCCTGATATCCGTTTTGAGATTTTCTCAATATTTCTCGTCGTCCATCGCCCCAAGTTTAAAAATTGCTCTTCGGTTCTCAGCTTATTTTTATATATATTAACAATAAACTGATTCTTAATTTTTTTCATTTGAATTTTCAATAAATTAAGTGCCTCATAGGTCTAGATATTTCTGCTGTTAAACGTATATAGTAGGCAATATTTTACAAAGAATCCGCTGCCAGTATATAAATATATTTACTTTTATTTTCAGTTTACTGATATCGGTATGTTTGGTGTCGGGACCAAAATCGGAACGTGTTTTTCACTTATTGAATCAATTATTGTCCGCTAAGGGTTGGCAGCCATGAACATGATGAACACAGTTGCACCGTAGAAAAAAGGAAAATAAAACAATGAAAAGAAAAAACGCGGCGTGTGTTTAACGACGAGAAACAAAATGCTGACGGCTATTTTTACAAATACTGTTTCACAAAGACTTGCAACAAAAGTACTCTGCAGCTTTTCCAGAGACTAGAAAACAATTTTATTTTGTTTTGTTGGTTCGTTAAGGGGGTTTAAGAGAGCTTAATTGAGATTCTCAGTAATTTTGTTGACCTTAAAAGTGTAACTGGGTGGCACTACATGATATTTATTTTATTTTTCCATAAAAATTCGGTACGTAATTCAGCAACAAAAAGGGATGGGATCCAAATACCATTACCAGATTTGGAAAGAATGCAATTCAATGGTAAAGAGACGGCTCAAAAATAGAAGGAGCGTACGGGCCAAGAACCAAACACACAAAGTGTGTCCAGTTCAATGGCGGATAGTCAAGCAGCCATTAAAGCACTGAGCTATTGTGTAATCAGTTCAAAAAAGGTATGGGAATGCCTAGCAAACTCAATGAACTAGACGAGAGCAATATAGTCACATTACTGTGGACTACAGGGCACACTGGAATAGAAGGAAATGAAATAGCAAATGAACTAGCAATGTATTAATGGAAGAAATAGGCAAAGCCGAAAAAAGAGAAGATTCGACCATTGTAAATATCTCGTAGAGATTCTGTTCTGTGGTATGGAAAAAGAAGCCTCCATCAACATACTTGCGGATTTCACAGCATTTCAGAATCCTAGGTCACAACACCTAGGTGACTACTGGATAGACTAAATCTAAACTAAGGCCTGCAGATATCCTAAAATTCCTCCGGGAAATGGGTTTAAAGGAGCTACTAATCTCAGACTTTCCTCAGGAACTGAGTAAAAGTGAGAGGGCACAATAGATCTTTTATGTCTCAGTGAATGTCACCCCAATATACACACATACATGAATTGAATGTATACAGGGTGAGGAAGATAAACTGTCTATTAGAAAGAAATCGATAATATGAATACTGAAAATGTATACGGTGGGGTTTCTAACGGAACGTCCGAGGTTCATTTTCTTGAGATTGCTGCAAACGATACAAATATACAAACTATATCAACATATATTTGAATAGAATGTTCATTATTATTCTGACAGTTGAAGTTTCATTGCTTAATATTATTCACGACATGCCCATACATACTATTAATTAGCTGTATATGTGCATGTCTATTGTGTGTAATTCCTGTACGTAATTTGTCAGTTGGTAACGTACTTCAAACGTTTTGTGTACGTATCGATGCTGGTTGGGAATTATATATATTTATTTGTTTCATAATATGTATAGTGCAATACATTATATAATTTTCATTTCAAATATACAATTTTACGCACCAGTTGTAAAGAATGCTCTCATAGGTGTAATGCAGTATGACGTACTAGCCTCTACACGCATATCGACCTTAAGCAGCCAATCATATCTATCATAGTAAATCCGTATACCTGTGTTTCTGTGTAAGACAGACGCCACTTGTTTTGGACATTTTTCAATTTTGAATTAATATGTTGATTTCAAAATACCAGGATTAAATACGATTTTTACACTGAGACTACATCATTATTCATTGATTGAAATATATTTGAAAGGATTTCATGTCTTAGTGGTCTTCCCCATTTAAGAGTTTATTTTAATTAAAAATGCTTGATAGTGTCAAAATACAGACATACATTTTCTGTTCTCCTCGTAACTCTTCAAGCACAATTAACTAGCAAGATAGAATGTGTTGTCAGGGAATTATCCTAATTTACGCCTCACATATCCCACTCTAACGTTACCATTGCCCCATTACCATTAATTCGGTATTATAAGAGAGAAGAGTGGAGAATGAGGTGACATGACCCAGGTGGTACATGTCACAGTAATGAGCCGACTAATCTCCCTTCTTAACAAACACATGTAACCAAATACGTCTCCGAGACATGCTGTTTTGTTAAATATTTTTCTCTATTTTCACACGTCTGTTTGTGAACAAAAAATTAAGTCGTGCGGTATGTGTTTTTTCTAACGAAATTAAGGTGACCAATTAGATGAGAAGCGTTCACGGATGTGAGATCGTGGAAATGAAAAAAAAATTGTAGTTCAATTAGTGAAAAGTAGAAATTTTTAACGTATTTGTTTATTTTGTTTTTTTTTGCTTGAAACCTAAAAATGAAGTTACAGTACTAGACCAGGGTCGATAATTTTTGCAATTAAGAAAAATTATAGTAGAATGAAACCCATTGGAAAAGGAGGAGAATATTATAAGAATGAAAGGAAAAATAATTTACGGGCGATCTGAGGTCGGGAAGGGTGAGGGTAAAATACGATTTATCTCGATTTCCGGCAAAACTACAAGTCATATGGAAAAAAGTCAAATGGCAAAGTTGTAGGTACTAAAAAGATCTACAACTTTTGTTTCCGTACTTTTTTCACATAACCTCAAAATTTATGTAAAAAATTCAGTTTTTATCTTTTGAAAAAAATTTTTTTTCACAACATTTGGTGAAAACTTACCTTTTCATGTCCCAAATACACTGTAATTTACTTGATTTGGAATATTTATTTTTTCACCTTATTTTGACTTAACCATAAAAAATGATTTTGTAAAAGATAGAAATAAAAAACCAAAAAGTTGGTTTTTTGAATTTTTCACATACATTTTGAGGTTATGTGAAAAAGGTGTGAATACAAAAGTTTTCTCCATAGGACTTGTTTTGCCGGAAATCAAGATACATCGTTTTTTACCCTCTCCCCCTACCCGTTCCCGACCGAAGACCGCCCATAAATTATTTTTCCTTTCAATTTCCTCCTATTCCAATGGGTTTCATCCTACTATTATTTTTTTCATTTTTTATTATTTTTAAAGGCTTCTACCCTGATCTATTACGTTCGAGAAACGTTCACCAATACACTGATCTACTTATTGTTCGTATCTGATAGATATTCAATTAATTAAATTTGAACGTTTTCTACAGGTAACATTTGTTGTCTTTCATATTCTGCACAAAGAGCTGTAATAAAGGAGTAGATACCTTTCAAACACCGAAACTACTGTATATATCTTTTGAGTTTCCAGCGTTATTACTAATTGACTTTAATTGCTTTCTGTACTTCCGTCAACAGATGTGGTCTTTGAAATGCCCAATGATACTCCAATTCCACGATATATAACATGTCGATCTTCTTAGATCAGCATATATGTACAGCATCGATGTTCTTCGGGTTACTGCCATTGTAGGTGAACCTGTTCTTGGATCGTTGCTAATGTTATCAGTATTCTCCATACCATCGAAAAATGGTTGACTGATGTGGTGCTCCATTGCCTAAAACAGAAGGCATTATTGTTGAGATAGACCTAGTTGTTGGATTACTGACATCTTTAAGCAGAGCCTGGCTGTCGGTGAATATTTTTATTTTCTGTCCGGTATATCCTTTTCTGATGTTTTCAACAATACAAGCTATAGCGGCAATCGTCTCTGCTTGAAACACAGTCGTATATCGGCCAAGGCTAAACATAATTCACTTTCTAGGTCCTTTTATACCAGCTCCAGTGACATGGTTTGTTTTGGAATCATCGGTGAACCAAATGATTCCTCCAGAATTACCGTTAATTTTAGTCTATATGATTTATTCTGTATAAAAAAAATCCCTTGCTAATTAATGTATTAAAAAATATATATCTCTTCATAAAACCATCCAAATTTTGTTTGTAACACTGGTACATTTAGCAGTTCCCAGTATTTTCTATAAATAACTAAAAAATATGAATTTAATTCTTTGTTATCCCGAAAATTCGAAACTGGATACAAAAATGACAGAATGGGTTCTGTAACGTGTCTCCCATAATCCCGACTTCCCGTGATTTGTTTTAGGTAAACATTAATCTGACAGAGTGTCTTATTAATTGGATATATGTTGTAAGTGATGTGTTTTCGAATTCGATCAACGTTTACTAAATGTTTGGATCATTCCCAAGCTAAATATTTATGGGCGTCTATACAGGTTTCGAAAATATTTCGGTAGTTTGGATTTAAGCAATAATCTTAAAATGAATTTAGAATATGTGTAGGTAAATATACTTTTATTGGTATGGGTGGCTAGTTTCTTTTGAACTTACATGAAAAAGTAAAAATAAAATTTTATAGTAAGTATTAGGAAAATATTAACACTAAGATAAATGAAACAAACATTACCGCTAGTAGAGCGGTTTGGCGTGATACTCAAAAAAATAATTGCTGGAATCTACTTCCTTGCCGATCTTAATTTTGAGTCCAGGTATATCTCGATTTCCTTGCCGAGACGCTGCTTGACTTCCTTGCCATGGTCAGAAAAAAAAACGATTTCCTTGTCACGATCAGTTTGGATAAAATGGGCTCACCGATAAAATGAACTTTATCTGTATTTCAAGAAATATAGTTTCTCAGAAAGAAAATGTAATTAGGCTTCTCAAAAAGGCCAAATATAAAATTATTTTTGTCTTCAAATCTTCAATCTTCAACGTACAAATGTTTTGATCAAGAATCTGGTAGAAAACTAATACAATAGTGGATACAAATAACAAACTATAAGAAAGATGTCGATATGGAGTGGTGTTTTTTTATTACATGCTTGTGCCGCACTAGGTAAAGCAGAGGGATATCAGACTATAAGAAGCTTTAGGACGCCACTACCATTGAGACATTGACGAAAGAATACAAATAAATTTAAATAAAAGAAAACTAAGGTGAGAAATTGAAAAAAATTAAATAATTAATTTTATTTCCGCCTAATTGTAAAATGACAAAGGAATGAGGCCTATACCTACTTTATTTTTGGTACTTAGCTTGAATTATTTCCTCCGGGAACGGTGAGCAGAGAAGTGGACCTGGAGGTATCCCAGTAATGTTGTCCTAGGGTCTATTATAAAGGTGTTCTGGAAGGTATCCTGCTTGGTGGGTATTCTTGAAGGTATCCTTGAGATATTCTTGAGAGGTATCCTTGAAGTTTCATAGGTAGGTATCCTTGGGCTGTTCTACCACTGAAATTTAGGAAGAATTTAGCAAAAGATAATTAAATATGAAGATATATCTTGCCTTGAAGATAGTCGATAACGAAAAGGAACTTTGCTTCTGGCCGTCAGAGAAAGCTCGGCGCTGGCGTTGCAAAAATTGAGACAGCCGTTGGCAGATGACAATTGTCTTATGGTCAGGGCTGAGCACTTGGAAGTGGCTAGTGAGAAATCGAGCTGGAATTTAAGAATTATTTGCTATTATAGTCGATATTATATAATTTTGGGTTATCAAAGGATCTTTGTATATCATTTTGAAATTGCATTTTCTGTAAAGCAAAAGCATCAAACTAAAACCGTATAAGTAACTACTCATTTGGTTCAAATTTTGAATAAAACTAACCAAATTCTTATTATAAAGGCAATTTGATATATCAGTGACTTTTTCAAAAGAAATACTGCTCCCGTCAACTGCTAACTAGTAGTAGAATACCGTTAAATTTTGAACAAGCTGCGTTATTTGGTTTGTATTTGACAGTCATTGAAAGTAGACATTCTAATGAAGTCTGAAGAAAATGAAAAAGTGAATTTCGAACCAAATTTATTACCATCCAGTCATTTTCTTAGGTTTCGAAACACTTGTTTTCTTCGCCAAACGCGAACACTTTGTTGGCAGACAAATAGGGTCCATAAATTTGAATATATCGGGATGAGCTGAATAAAAAGCAGAATCAAAAGGTTTGTGGTTAGGTTAGGTTAGAGAATCAATTTTCACATAACAAAATTAATCTTTTCAGTGAGAATGCAGACAACTAACTGTTGAAAAATATTTTTATTTTGGTTGTCGACAGGTCACAAACCCATATTAGTATTAGAGTAATTAAATAAGCCCATAATTTTCTTGGAACCCTTAATCCAGCTTTGGCGACCAAGTGGTCTGTACCTTTCGAATAGTGAAAGGATTAAATTTGGGTAAAACTGACCGCGGCGACCAAAAGGTATATTCCCGACAAATCCATCTTAGTTTTTTCAGTACACGTTCACCTTTGAAGTTCCAGCAATTATTAACCATTAAAATGGATAGTGCAAAGTCCCCATAGTATTTATCAAGTTTTCGGTAATCGTTGCTTAAGCAAAAAATAATACGACGCAAACTAGGATAGCATCAAAATATTTATGCGCTATTTTACAAAGATATAAGTATATTAATATAATTTCAAGCTTTTCCAATCTGAGTGTGCATAAAATCGATCAAATTTGATCTAATGATAACCAGGACGACAGTAAAGTAGACTCACTAAAATGATAGTTCCTAGTTGAGTGGCTTGTACTGTAGACTGGCTGCTTTGCAAAATCAAAAATGCAATAAGCCATTCGGCTGTAATGTTATGGGGAAAAAATCCTAGATATTTCATAAATTACAAAATATAATTATTATTGATTATGTAGAGTTATGTTCGTCAATCCAACCTGTTTTTTCTTTTATGTGAATGTTGGTTATTTAAAACTCTTTGTTTCATATACACAAAGTTAAAAGTACTTTGCCAGTAGCATATATCAATTAAATATAGTCCAGCACGCTAAACGATTCGTGACTGGTAACCGTGACACGATTTTTTGTTGGCCCAGTAGGAAATAATTTCAAATCAATAATCTCCCTAATTAAATCAGACTTAATGTTTCTTCCTGGTGTTTGAAACGGCGTATCTCGAATTTTATGGTGATTGACGAGAAAACCAACACAAAATGGTTCTAGTTGTGAAATTTATGACGTGCCATAAAATTTAGAGCACGCATAACAATGCGGTCAATAAATAATAAGGGCAGATGTCATTTAGAAGTCGAGTAAAAATTTTAACAACTTTTAAACCTGCTGTTTTATACTAGCAAGGACAAACTAAAATTTAACTTAAAAATAATAAAAATCTTTAACAAAAAGACAAAAGTATTGAATACACAATGTGGTCGCTGTTCTAGGTCATATTTATGGTCCGGTTTTAATTATGTCAGCCCCTGTATGCTAATATCATGCGTTCAGAAGTAGTGCAACCACTGAAAAAACAAAATAAAAATGAAATGTTTTATGGTCAATTAAAATCAACTCCATCAAATTTTGTAAGTTTACTTTTACTATAGGTAAAAGGATATAATAAATCTTCTTAATTTATAATGCTGTGTTCTTATTGGTTGTCATTCTGGGGTCCACTACCTCAACCCTCTCGCTCCCCTTTATTCCAAAAGTTTTTCTGCTAATTAAGTTTCACAAAGCTGAGATGTTTTAAAAAAAGTAAACTCAGCAGCCGGTGGCCTGTTTTTGAGGGCTCCTTCAATAGATTGGATCGCTGAGAATCCCATTTGCAGATTTTCTTTCGCAAGCAGGCCTACTCCTCTTTATAGTCTTTCTTTTCTCCAAAGACAAGAAAAATGGAAGGTCAAAGAGTGGCACTTGTACATTTTTATAAAAACACTTATTATGACGCCATTTTCAATCCACTAATGTGTATATAGAAGAATTTATTGAAGGACTATAGTAAAATCACAATCGGTGCGGGGTGATAATTCAAAATTGTATGGGACTTGCTCAGCACAAGTGGACCAAACAAAATATGTATGTAATTTTACACTACCTGCTGTAATGAATGTTTTGAAAACCAGAAATTTATTTGTGCCGACGGATATTGTAGAAAGATAACAATGACCGAGTCTTATCTTAATACTTTTTAGGGGTATAATAGGCGTAGGTTTGGGAACATTTTGCTGTGAAGCAGGTATTCCACCCCTTGGATATAGAAGGCAGCAACTCTTGACAAGCTACAGCTCCAATATTTGGGCCCAACCTAATCATGTCAATCACTCTTTCTTGCATAACCCTGATGGATTAACTATATACGAAGAACGTCCGACAATTACTAGACCAGCAGCAATGCGCTTAAAAGATTTACTACGTTCAATGAACACAGAATTCAGGGACGTATTCAACATCTCACCTAACGAAGTACCTCCCTGGAAAATCTCACCCCCTCAGGTACATCTAGAATGTCTGAAATATAACAAGAAAGAAACAAACCCGAGTCTAATAAAGTCAGAGTTACAACAAATCATAAACACATATCCCAACTGTCACGTTATTTTTTCCGATGGATCTAAAACAGAACATGGTACAGGAAGCTCTTTCTGCGATGGGGAGATTTGCTGCTCTTGGTCTTTGCCACGAGAGGCGAGTGTTTTCACAGCAGAGCTTTTTGCAATCAAACAAGCCTTACGTTATATCGAAATATGTGACGAAAATACTTACCTTATTTGTTCAGACTCGCTCAGCTCCATAAATGCAATCGTTGACACCTACAACAAAGATCCACTAGTACAAATTATTCTTGCACTTGTATATTGCATGCAAATACAAGGCAAATGCGTGAAATTCGTATGGATTCCAAGTCATATTGGGATCACGGGCAACGAGAAAGCTGATGCAGGTGCACGAAGAGCAGCTGAGTCCGGAATTCCTGAAGATATACCAATTCGGCCTAATGATTTCAAAAATTACCTCAAGCAAAGAATATGGGAAACCTGGCAAATTCAATGGAATAGAACCGAGGCAAAGCTGAAACCAGTTAAACCAAAAGTAATGCCTTGGACACATCAAGGAAGCATGAGTAGGAAAGAGCAAGTAGTAATAACACGTCTTAGGATTGGACATACCAACATTACCTCAATGTTCATGCTCAGAGGAGAAAGAAAACCCAGATGTCGATTATGCAATGTAGAATTAACCGTTCCACATATTCTAATTCAGTGTCCACAATATCATGCAACGCGACAACAACTCTGTATACCAAACAATTTAAATTTGTGTTTGAGAGATTGGCCCAGCATGTTGATGAGAATTTTGCAATATTTGAAATCTATCGAGATGTACACAAGAATTTGACCCCTATACTATTCCATCTGTGATACAATTTTAATCAGTGGTGATCTGTGATAATCGACAATATTCGACTGTGATAGTCAAAAGCGAAAGTCTGTGATATATTATTTCCCTTCAACTACGTCAGTTTCATGTTACTTATAACTCTTGTACCCACAAATGAATTGTCATACATGTAATTAAGGCTAATGACCATCAGCCGTCGATGCCTTCACCCACAAAAAAAAAATAATAATAATAATAATAATAATTAATAATAACTTTATTGCTTATAGAAAACAATATTTACAGCAAGGTTAGTGTGTGATAATATACAAAAAAAAATGTTTGTAATAAAAATAAAATAAATACATTATTCATCTAGTATAAATGACCTCAATTTGAGAATATTCCAAAGGTAGCAGCATATAGTTTTTCCCTCAGATAGGTTTATATTTTGTGGAGCATTTACTAATGTTTTCAAATTTTGCAGACAGGATATGTTTTGTTTCATGACTGTATATATCCAGACACTCAAACAAAATATGAAAAATAGTTTGCTTCTCGTCCATGTTACAAACAGGACACGTTTAATGTGAACTTCATTTTAAATTGATTAACCGTACGGAGTTGAGCCAAAGTACGAGTGAGCTGAATTGGAGACTTCAATAGTAAATAATTGCTTGGTTCACGTGTTGTGGTGAAAGCATTATATAGAGCCATTAAAGGGTACGCAGACGATGTAGCAATATCGGATTGGGTACAGGAAGGTATAATATTTAGAAAACAGTAGTTTTTTTTGTGCTGTTAGATGACAATAAGTTAATTTATTCCATAACTGAAGTGATTCAATGTCAACAAAAAAATTGTTTGATTTGAGATGCCCAATATAGGAATCACAATCGTCACTTCAGGAGTCATTATTTATTGAATTTGTTAATGGTGTCACTGTAATGTCTGCATCTAAAATTTTTCCACATATCTTCTTCTTTTAATACATGATGAATTGCTTTTTGCCAATTTTATTTAGTAACTTGTAATATGGACCTGTCTAATAATGCTTGCACATCTTTTAGTTTGAATGTAGTAGGTATTATGTCGACCTATAAAACTTTTCACTTCTGCCCATATCAGTTCTATCGGATTTAATTGGCAGTGATTTAAAGGAACTCGCCGTCAATACCACATTTTTTGCTAGTTCGTCCACTGCATTTCGAGCAGGAGGCTTATTCAATTTTACAATTTGTAATATTCGTAATAAATATTTCAGTAATCCGAATGTCTCTATACCTTAAAAATAATAATAGGTAATGACCTGTTCCGACAGTTTTATTACTCCGTGCCGATTGCGATTTTACTATAATTTAGTTTCCCAAAAGCTGAGATGTTTTTAATAAAGTAAATTCAGCAGCCAGTGGTTTGTTTTTGAGGTCTCCTTGACTATATTGGATCGCTGCGAAGCCCATTTGCAGATTCTCTTTCGCAAGCAGCCCTACTCTTCATTCTAGTCTTCCTTTATCCTAGACAGGAAAAATGGAAATATGGAACTAGGTAATGTGTATGTCACAAAAATGAAGAATTTACTCAAGGACTAGTTAATTTCAACCACATAATTTTTGAATTCCATAAGTTCGCACGAAGGACGTATATGATCAGGTGATCATGAACCAAAAAGTCGTCGTTTCAGATTGTTTATACTTCACTGTTTCTTATTATCTTATTTCCAACTTTTCTAAGAAATCTAGGTAGTCACAAAAGCCTTTTGTAATTAAAACTTATACCCACAAGACTTGATATGATGCACCTTCCTGTAATTTTCTAACGGTGTCCATTGATACAATCTATTTAATACCTGCATAATCTCAAGTGACTGAATGACTTACAAAGATGAGCAGTTAGCTTATTCTGCTAAATAATAAATATTATCTTTTTTTCTTGAAGGTACAAAATATTTACTTTGTATTAGGATTTGTGGTTAGTTAACAATATAACAATATTTTATTGTAATTCATGGCTCCCATGAATAGTAAATACTGCCGTGTTCAAATGAAGCCCGCCAAATCTAACAGAATTTAGAATTTTTTCTAGATTATAATGTAATGGCATGTAATACGTCTTTCCTTTGTTTTAGTTTTAAAAAGCTGACTTACTACTACTATCCACAAACTACATACAATTCAATGACCCCACATAAATATTTTTGGCAGAAAATATAATTGTTTCCAAAATACTGGAAAAAAGTAATATTAAATTAATAGATTAAATGCTTCTCGAATAAAAGTAATTGAAAACTCAATAACCAGTTATAACTAATGGGATATGAAGTAAGGAGTTTATTAGGTCGAATGGATGTCGTAATGTAATGTAGAACAAACCTTTCATCCATTTTTCTCAATAACTAAGTAATAGGAAATATTTTGAAATTCTCACAAAATGATATTAAAATTCGCCTATTTTGATACATTCTCGCTTTTTTCGTTCATGTCATTGTGGTAGACTCCATTTCACGTAAGAATAAGCCACTTGAAGTTGCAGACTTTACGTCAAAACCAGCGCCATATTGTAAAATCGACTTTCGACTTCAAATCAGTACCGTAAAGTTTTCACATTTTGTAGGTTAACACAAAATAACAATATTAACAATATATTTAAATAAAATATAATTGGGAATTATTTGAAGCATTTCGAGTTACTTTTACAGATAATAGACACTGGCATATGAAAATACTTGGTATTGTTAAAATATTTATACTTCCAATTAACGATTGGCGATGTTAGTTTGTAACGCCAATGGCATGAAACGTAGTTAGGAGGCGACATAGATAAACAAGACCGATTTTGATTTCTGCGCAAGACAGTTGGCAAACTTCACGTGGCTTCTTCTTATGTGAAACGGAGTCTACTTGCCAGTGCTAAAATTTGACTACCAATGCTGCTATTGCTAATATAGTGATCCACATCCATTGCAATTTTTGATCATAAATTGGGGATAGCGTTCTTGATAAAATTAAAGTGCAGATAATTGTTGATACCTACATCAAATCAATTAACCATTCGCAGAAATATAGTTAAGTAGGGATCTTCATCATCATTAAACATCTACCTGAATACAATATTCGGGTATGGGCGATTTGATCCTCGCTACCTGTGTTAATCCGTTAGAACCCAAACATTTCGATAATCCAACTGGTAATTTCGCCCCCAAATTAAAATATAACTTCCACAAAAAAACTGAAAACTTCTGAAGAAACTTGTTGGAAATGTACCAACAGAAAATGTAAGGCATGTGTCTATACACTAGATGCAATTGCAATATTCGTGACTAAAACTTCATCCAAACACTGCCATGTTGCGGACATTTCAACGTTAAACCTAACCTAAAATAACCTTAAATGAATTCCAAATCGAAACTTATATTAAGTTGCAACGTCTTCATTTGAAACAAAATGTAAGAGACCCTAAAGTCAAAAATCGTCAAAAAATTATTGAAAACCTTATAGAAAAATGCAAAAACTCTGAAATAGATAGAACCCATTCTTAACATGTATTTCATTTAAGTGTATAAAATTGTGAAATTTCCATTTTTGTAAAAATTATTTTTTTTACGACAACCTCGATAAATGTTCATTTTATAACCGTAACTTCAATCATAAACAAGCACATTTTGTACAGAATATTTCGTGTTAGGCCTAGGTTCACTCTAAAATCACGACGACTACGGCTTGTCAAATTATGACGTCCAGCGACAAATTGATGAAATGTCAGCAGATCGTTTCTGTCAAAGTTTTAGTAGGTAACGAGTAATTTCATAGTTGTTTTCTATAAAAACTATTAATTAAAATGGAAACTGATACCTAGTGATATTGACTTAGATTTGACACCTCCGAACATAATAGAAGCAGCAAAGGTAACAACAATGAATTTATTACCGGAAACGTCGAAGAGCATGGCGTAATGAAATATTATCAGTTTATTTCTTTCAAAGTTTTTGCAATGTATGCATGTATTAAACGTGAACAATATGTTGTCATAGAAAAAGTATAGTATGCAACTCGCAACAAAATGGCCATTTTCTGCTCATTGCATAATATACTATATAAGTGCATGCCATAGAGTTGAAATTAAAACCCTTAAACTATTTTCATATTTTGATTTTATTTCTTCTTTGAGCCGGAAGCGTATACCTACTTGATTCGTGACCTCATCTTTGGGGACCAAGTTACCAACTCCGCAATATTCGACCTGTTAAACGTTGTACCACGGGACACCAGGTAGATGTAATCCTACCGTCCAGTTGTACCACCGAATTTCTAGAGATGTTTAATGGTTTAATTATAAAATCTTATAACAACAGTTTTATTACAAATGCGATATAATACAAAGAACTTTTATATTTTCAGGTATATCATACACTATTTTTTCTAAAAACACCATTAAAAGTCCAAATTAACGCATATTTTACATTCATTAATTGATAAAATAATAGCCTCGAGATTATCAGTTTTGAATCCGATTTCATCTTATCTAGGATTCATAAAACAAGTTGCCAAGGTAGACAAAAACCGAATTTGTTGATTTGTCTTTGTTGACAACTAACGTCAATAAATCACGAATTGAGAAAATTATTTTCTACTGCCGGAAATTGAGGAAGCTGCAATGGAGTTTCTTATTATAATTGTAGTTTCACTAATTGTGCGTTTAATTGAGTAAACACTTAGTTTTGAACTATGTTTTTATATTTTCTCATGAAAATAAATCACTTTTAACACCAGTGTTATAAAATAGCATTTTAGACACTGAGAGGATGCGTTAACAATTATACTTTTACATAATAGTTGTTTGTATGCTTAGGCCGCGAAATACCTTTTTAACGTACCGAAAGAACAGTTATCGCCGAGGCCGTTTGCGGCCGAGGCAAGATAATCTTGAGGTCGTTAAAAAGTTTCGCGGCCATGGCATACACACTATTTTTCGTGCAATCGTTGAAATTATTGAACTAGATAATTGTAAATAAATATATCATCAACAGCAGTATAATTTATTTAACAATGTGTGTTATGGAAATGATATGTTTCAATATATACAAAATATTTTGACAGTTCTTGCTTCAATTTCTGGAGTAAATATAAGTAATAATACAAACTGTACAATTAATGTTAATATTCATCCTAAATAATATAAGGACTTATGTATTTGTTGGTATTCAATAAAAAATAATCCTTGTCTTTGTAGTATTTTAGAAATGTCAAATTTGGAAGTGATATTCAAATGTGGAAGTGACGTTTGGTTTCGCAGCCGTTGCTATGGGTAACGGCCGCGAAATTGAATTTCGCGGACTGTGTTGAGAACGCGAAATACTGACTTCGCGTCCGATTGCACGAAATAATTATTTTTACAATCATATTAAGATCTCTTGTACTACTACGGCAAATAATATTAGCAACATAAAATTTGGTGATCTTACTTTCTTTTAATTCCGTTATTTTAGTTGTTCTATACTCTTGTTCCTTTCTAGTCATATATTTAAACTTTTTTATAATTGCTGATTTATTAGCGGTCTAAATTTTTGCAAATTTCCAATTTCTATATTCATTATCATGCCCACAAAAATAAATATATTTGAATAAGGAGAATAAAAACTGTATTTTAACAAAGGAAGTGATTGGTGTGATGCTATTTGTGTTCCATGCACAAATTTTTGGAGGAAATTTAGCTTCTTCTGATATGTAATCACAAAATTGTATTACTCTCTCATTATCGTGTGATTTATCAAATGTTTCAAGAGAAAAAAAGTCACCTACTTCGGTAGGTTCTAGAAAATGTAGGCAGAAGAACGATTTCTTAATTTTTATCTTTAAATTCATTCGAAAAACGTAAGTTTGAAATTTTACGGTATTATTATTGACAAAAGTGAAATCTACACCCGGTTAAATTTGAATATGGCAAAAGTCTATAAATAGCACTATGAATTGCTTGTTCAAAGTCGACTACCATATTTTTTCGGTTAAATGACAAGTTAAGTGCATTACATTTATTGCTAACATTTTAAAACAATTTGGAATATTTTAGACTACCTGATTTAAATTTAGTGATACAACTCGGTGGTCAAAAAAGGGCAACCTTTTACGCTGCCCGATTAAATCAGGTAAGTGTGGTAGGTACAGCTCGGTAGTCTCTGAAAAAAGAATATTTTAAAAATAGTTTTAGTCTAAATAAACAATTTAAAACTTTGTGATGTTATTTTTAATTTTATAACCATATATAAGATAAATGGAAAAAATTACATATGATTTTTGAATTTTATCAAATCAAATTTCACATTGCTTAAAATAATTCAATTAATGAAGTAAATATTTCCATGATACTGAAAAATAATTTGAATCGACTTAAAACTTCGCAAATTGTTAAGAAAGCTATAGATTCCTCGATAATACAAGTTTGGTTGTGTGGTAATTAGACCGTAATTAGTTACAAACAATAAATAAACAATTATTAAACAAATTGAATAACTAGAGAAATACATAATCAATTTTCACCAAAATTGATGGTTAGGGGTTTTTTAGGCTGCTGATTACGATTCCAGCCTCGGAAAAATGTAAACCCAAAATAAACAATGGAAAACTGCGGGGTTTCATAATGTTTACTTAAGTTGTGGTAATAATTATAGGGGATTAAATATTTGACATCAAATTTGAACTAAGCGACATAAAATACATAAGAATATGTACTTCTTTTAGCTGATTTATTTTTCATTTCTCAGCTAGTAGCAGATAGTTTAGCATTAACGTAATGCGAAAAAAGGTGATTTTTTGCCTGTTTTTTTTTTGGCTAATGATATTCAAATTTACAACGATTGATTTAAAAGCCATGAACAATTACCACAAATTCACCTACAATTACGTCAGAAAGTAACTGTTTGGAATATTTCAGGCTAAAACAGGCAATTTAAGGACAATCAAGATAAATAGTAAATTTAAAATGGTTATATTTTGTTTGAAACTTTATCATGAAAATAAAATAAAATCAAAATTATTGGGAAAAACAGCGGCTAAAAATCAATACTTTTTCTACAACAGGCCAAAAAAGGGAATGTTTTTTCAAAACAATTAATTTTACCAATTTTCAAAATTTCGCTGTTTTTCAATTAAGTGTCCAAAAGGGCGTGTACTTATTGAGGGTCAGTAGAGGTATATGTACCACTTTTCACGATAGGATTTTTTTTTCAAACACTTCATGATAAATGGCAACCATTTTATGGCCTAAAAACAAAAATACCAAAAAAAAGTTTATATGTCAATAATTTTTTTTGGCCATATGTTCTTATGGGTTCTTATGTTCCTCATTATTATTTTATCACTCACTATTTTCCAGATATTTAAGATGCAGTAGTTCACTTTTACAATATATTCCGTAAAATGCCCACTTTAAATAGCCATATCTCCCAATGCATCAATCGTACAAAAAAAACGCATTTGAATTGTCATCTTAACGGAATTCAATTAAGACTATATGCTCTTTTTAAATAAAAACAGATTTTTCGTAAAATTTGAAAAATCGCTTTAAAATGAGGATTTTTGGGTGAAAATCGAAATTTTCCATGCCCAATATCTTGGAAGGGGTTCATCTTATGAAAAACTGAAAGAGAACTTTCCGTTTCAAAAACCGGCCATTTTTTGAACAGATGGGTTTATTTTTCTTTTTGTCCCCCCTCCTTCTAAGGTCCACACTTTCAAAGTTGTATCATCGGATTTGACACACCTTCCTTAACAAAAGTTAATTTACCAAGTGGCTGTCATTAATTTCCAATTAATTAGCCTACGATTTACCTCCTTGACTGGATTAATAGTATGTCATTTTAACGAGATTTTACTCTCACATTTCTCTTTTCCATATTGAAGCTCTTTCCCCCCACCATCGAAGTATGATATAATGACATGAAGATGACACTGATGTCACTAAAAAGAGCGATTGGAAGCACATGGGGTCTGAAACCGGCAGTGGTACACTGGCTGTACACAACGGTTGTAAGACCCATGATTACATACGGCGCACTCGTCTGGTGGCCTAAGGTTAACCAGAAACAGGCAATCATAGAGCTAACCAAAATCCAAAGACTGGCGTGTCAGTGCATCACTGGAGCACAAAGAAGTACTCCGACAGCAACCATGGAAACAATTCTAAACCTCCCACCAATTGACCTAATCGTCAAAGCAGAGGCTAGAATTGGGGCATACCGTCTCCGGTTAAACAATAACTGGAACCCTAACCCTAATGGGCATGCGTCAATTATCAATATAATCTCAAATCCCATACTAAATATGGGTACTGATTATATGACGCCGACCACATCACTAGAAAAACCCTTTAATATCGAAATAGATTGGAAAGGAGAATTCAAGGAAACACCCAAACAAGAAATAGTTTGGTTCACTGACGGTTCCAAAACGGACACTGGTACTGGCGCTGGAATATACGGTCAATCCCCCAGATGTGACATTAGTCACTCACTGGGAGTAAATACCACTATATTCCAAGCAGAAATTTACGCAATTGACTCATGTCTGAGAGAAAACATAAGGAAGGGACACAGCGCTAAAAACATTCTTATCTGCTCAGACAGTCAAGCGTCAATTAAATCACTTAATAGTAGTACCATAAAATCCAAACTTGTCTGGGAGTGCTTAGAAAACCTTAAAAAACTCAGTGCCACAAATAAGGTAACCCTGAAATGGGTGCCAGGTCACAAGGGTATTGAAGGGAACGAAAAAGCAGATGCCCTAGCACGAGAAGGATCGGCAACCGGCTACACCGGTCCTGAACCGGCAACCGGTATAACAAAGGCTTCGGTAAGAACCACGTTAAACCAGTGGGTGCACAAACAACACCTCAAATACTGGCAAACAATTCCGAAGCTCAAACACAGTAAAATGATGGTCAAACAACCCATACCAAAACTTACTGAAGAAATCCTGAAGTTAAATAGGAGAGATATCAGGCTGGTAACCGGCCTTATAACCGGACACTGTGGCCTGAGAAAGCACCTTCACACAATGGGGATCTTCCAAGAAGAACCTACATGTAGATTATGTGGCGAGGAGGACGAAACAGCCACCCATATAATTTTCGAATGTGAGGCTCTACGTTGGTGGAGGTATGGACAGATAGGGCCGGATGACCCTATATACAACCTCACCAAAAGAGATACTGTGAAGAGACTTCTAGATCTCATCAAGGTCACAAATCTTCTCACAGACTAGCAGACAAACAGGACAATACAATAAGCCAAAGGCTGCAGTGTTGGGGCCCACTAACCCGGCCTGTTTTCTTCTGTCTACCAACCAACCAACCATGATATGAATTTATATGTTAAAAAAGTGGTTAAATATGTGACTTATTTTATTTCACAACTAAGTACAGATAAAAATAAGAGTTATGGAGTATAGTATAACACTGAAATACTCATCCTGATCTCGTCCAAGCCCATCATCTTTCATAAACCTCATATACATACTGGTAACTGTTTTTCTAGTCTTCAATAAAACGTATTCTCTAAAAAAATAAAATGCTCTTTTTATTGCGTTAGGCTCATTATCTTTATTTTATTCTACAAAGTTACAACTCCAAACAACAAGTTTTAGATAAACAATTATCCAAGCATGCAATGTATTTTATACAATTTTATGGACGTATATTAATTCATTATAATATTAAAATGACTACTTCTACAAGCAACATTAAACATACTACCGAATACGCTCATAAACGATTTATGAGTGCAATAAACAAAGTTCTTTTAAAAAATATTTTAATTAGGTGTTCTCACATAAAAAAAACGTTCGAGAAATATTAATTCTGACTAGATGTATGCTTCCTTGAAATGACTAGAAGATGTATGTGCCATAAACGTTTATATCTAATCCGGATAGTACAGCAGGGGTATGGCATAAGGGGTTTACAGGAATTGAACAATTTGGCGGAATAAGTTAGTAATACTTTGAATAAATGTTTTTAATAGAGCCTTCCCCGCGACTCATGGCTCACATTTATTCATATTTTACCAAAAAATCCTTCACAAATCTGATCTGCTTATTTCAGGTCTAAAAGCGAGAGATCCTTCCAAACACCAGATATACCTGATTCGGGCCACGGCGGGGCATACAAAGTATGTGATTTGTTATTTAATCCTTTCCAGACAATGACATCACAGTCTTGATTCTGTAGCAGAATATCGTCAGTCAAAATAGTGCTACGATTTTGTCTAGCACTATAATGAATGAAGCTATTCTACTATAGAACGCTTGTTATACAACATAAGTCATTCGAACGATGTATAAGTGCCCAATCCTGTACCAGAAGTCTAAAATTCTCCTGGTATTCCAGGTATTTAATGTTTGCTTTGCAATGGCAGGTACTGGTCGGATCAAGACCACCGAAGGCACCTTCTCTTGCAAGTGAGTATGTCTATTTTATTGCCATTCATACCACAATGACTAGGGATCCAGACCAAAGAGTTTTATGATTAAAAAAAGTATTTTTTAACAACTTCGATGTCACTTTGATGCCTCCATCATCTTCTAGCACTAATCAATGGTTCTAGGTCCTAGGTCCGCGACCGTATAGAACTGTTCCAATGGCTGATAATACACTCGAACCATATGTATACCAACTCTACTCTTAGCGGTCACTATACTCACGGAGGACCCAGTTATCTCCATTTGTAATAAGGACGCTATAAGGCAGGTCGTAGTTTACTGTTAATTCCATATGTTGTCCATCTAATCCATTTTTCAAGAATGGTATGGAGAGAAGGTAGCTACAGAAGAATTTTCATGGTGTGGTGTTAATCGCACCAGTAATTGTGAGACAAACCTGTCTCTGTAAGCAAGAGAGCTTTGTTCGGGCCGTTAGCTATAAGCCTTTTGACTACCAAGCATCAGCAACACTATATATGTGATAATATGCCTCATCGAAACATCTTGTTATGCAGAGCGGACAGAATCTGCTTTCATCTTTGCAGAAGAGTTCTGGAATAATAATGGCTTATGAAATTACTGAGACATAATAAATTGTGGTATAGGTTTATTCCAAAGAGTGTAGAGAAACATGGAATTTATGGGTCAATATTATTTAAAGGAATGTGGAAGGACAAAGTGCACTTCGTTGCACATTGTGATTGGGAAAAAAAGGTTAGGTGAGACTTTTGACAATTCAAATTTGAATTTCTATAAAAGGTTTCAAAGGACAAATTGTCAAGTGCTTAAGTAGACTCAATTTTCCAAAACTATAAGACTGTTATTCACCACTACTTTTCCTAATCCTTTTTCAAAATCCAACCCGTTGCGTGCATGAATTGGTCTAATAATTGCTTTATGTCAGTCCTACAACTTTTTATTGATTTTGTAACAAAAAGAGGCAGTCGTAAACCGTAGAAGTTGTTTATTCACTATGTAATTTTAAACGTGAAACATTTGTCAATAGTGGTTAAATTTTTTATGGTTTTTCAGGTATTTATCACATTTTGGTCCAAAATAACGAATAAAAAAAATACAAAAAGCTTTATGGGTCTCTAGACTTTATTTAATACTTCTATTGTGTTTATCTTTGTTTTGCTTACGTGAACACGTACGTTCTTAAAACTTTTTATTGTAATATCAAATATCGTCCAATCAAAAATTTGTAGCAATTATTTTAAATAACAGTGATGCAAGTGATATATTTTCGATGGGACACCCCGTGTATTAAATGAGAACATTTTAGGTATCATGTATCGGAAATCGGAATTGAAACCTAGCTAAGAATTCATAAAAAGACTGATTTCTTCACAACGGACATATTTTGTACATAATGATATATTTTAAAATTCATTGAACACATTGTGGGATTACAAATTTTTGGAAAATATTAACGACATAATACTTATCTCAGTGAAATCTACCAACAAAACAAACAGTGATAAGTAATGTCGTACTGGCAAGAATCAATTGATTTGTTTATAACGTCGTAATTTGCAAACTAATAATGAGTTACAGATTTCGAAAACGTTATTTTTTGTAAATTTGAAATAATTAAATGCAATCTTTTGACGTTTAAACTCTAGTGTTGTAGATCTATTAGGAAGGAAGAAAATGCTCAACGGTTTTTCTGCTAAATTGAAGGAAACATGATTTACAGAAAAAACGTTATTTTCGTAAGTAATCCCATAAGAGCATCTAACTTTTCCGAAAAAAATCGAAAAACCACGTTGCTGAGTAACATTGAAACAAGACGCATGAGTGCTGGCGACAGAAAAAATCCGAGTCGAAGACGAGGATATTTGCAGCTGTGCGAATACATTTTGTTAAAAAAATATTACTTTGCAATGTGTTTTTCCGATTTTTTTCCCAGGATAAATTAGATCTTCGAATGGTATTTGACAAGACTATTTCATAAGTAACAGATTATTCTGCATGATCTCAGCTTTCAGAGCATACTACCATGCATACATAATGAATATGTAGGTATTAGTTTGAATAAATATAATTGAATAAAAAATACTACAATCTTCGTTATTATGGTACAATTAAAATAGAAATTACAATTTTGGTATAAGTTCATATAATAGCCTTTTTGGTGTGCGTCATTGATTGTTAATGTCCTTCTAAAGCATTACGTTGGAAGAAATAGAAAAAAAGGAAGGTCTGTGATTAATCCTCATCAAAATATTACAATAATGAACCGTTTAAACGTATTACAAACGTTAACCCTAATATTTGACTTACAATAATTTGATTGGTTGATGTTTAAATTACGCGCATGCACGACCGATTAATCGGGCGAAATTGCATCGTTCAAAATACGATGCAGACGTACCTTTCGTAGCGGCAATGTGTATTACGTCTTTTTCTAATGTCCCACTGTCTGTTCTCGTCAGGTCTGTACTTTGTTGTTTACGGTCAATTGTTATTTATGAAAAGTGAATAGGTATTAATCTTATTGTTAGCATTTTATTTATTTAGATAATACAAAAATATGCCTAGATACACGGAAAAAGAGCAGCATCTTATTTTGAAAGTTCTCAAGTATTTTCAGTTAGGAAAAGAAGCTTCAGTGCACCAAGTTAGTAGTTTTTATATAACAATTAGTGAAATTAATATAAAATAAGTTAATCCTATGTATTTCATTGGGATTGCTTAAATATTTCATTTTTATCTATTATGGTTAAAGTTATAAACATCAAATACATGGGACCAGTAAAAACATCAATGAGACCGGGACCGATGAGTTGCATCCCATCAACAAATTTAATATGGTGTCTAAAACGGGTAGATAATTAAATAAAAGCGGGCATTGTTGTCATGTTTATTCTGATATCGTAATTGATACTAAATTTTATTTCCGAAACTGCGACTAATACAGTTTTATAACAAAATAGTGAACAATATATTAATTTAATTTTAACAATTCCACAATTCCTTTATTCGATTGGGTTAGGATAGGGTAGTTAAGAGAATATCTTATGTTGTTTTTATTAAAATATAGCCTTAGAAAGTATGATGACAATTTTCAAACCTCATACACATATAATGTTCTAATTTTTATAAAAATATTTACGATTTAAATAATATATCGGCAACGTTGCTGTAAAATTTGACCAGCCTTTGACCATAATAGGTTAATTAACAGACCTTTTTGGATTACGGATTCAATTCGACGGTTGCCTTTTTTTGGTACAGGTAAGATTGTACTTTTTGGGATGCAGCTCGCCGGTCGCCAATGAGACAGTGGCATCGTTTAAACAAATAAAATAATAAAATTCACTAACAATAAGAATTATAAGTAAAGAATAACTTTTTCCATAAAACTTAAGAATAATATAGGGTCTTATATGGTGCAGACTTTATTGAACACGCTGTATAATTCTTTTGCAGGACTATATTTACTAATGTAAAATTATTTTGATATGTTAATTGAATATACAATTTGTTTTATTTTGCAGTGTTTAGATATCCCAAGTATTATTAATTTCATAGTATTTTCGAATTTGGCCGAATACGAACCTTATGATTTTATTTATCAAATTAAACGTTAGCATATATTCTGGAAATAAGAAATAAAATATCGACATACCCAAAACTCGGATATACGTCACAAACGATGACGCACACCAAGAAGGCTATTATATGAACTTTACACAGTAGGACTATTGTTTGAAATCTTTGTTAACTCATTGATAACGTTAGGTGTAGGTAAATCATTAATGTTGTTGTTGGGTCCAGCAGTGTCAGAAGCTCGAAGAGTGGCTGCAGGATCTTTCGTTTTCTGTTTTTTAGCTGGAGGTTCTGAGGCGTCACTTCTAAGCAGTGATGGATTTATGCCTAGGCCCGTGAGGCCCGGGCCTAGGGTGGCATAATTTCTTTTCACATCGTTGGGAGTTCTCGGTGCAGCGTAAAAATTTGAGAGTTACGATTTTTTCTCAAACTCGTTGGTCTGCTCGACATAATGCATGTTACGCATTAAAAAAGTAGTAGTCTGGAATAATTTATGCACTGGAATTCATTGCCGAGAGCAGAAATGAGAAACCGACTACGAGATCTGAAGCTACAAGATTGCAGCGAAAATTACAGCGTTTAGAAACATCAATTCTAGTAATTGTTTGGAGTGCAGTTTTAGATTGTTTTGATACTACTAGTTAGAAGCTTCCACTTAAAGGGCGGCAGGAAGCCTAAATCCGCCACTGCTTCTAATGGTGTTTATGATGTTGGAATTATGCTCATTATCAATTTGCAGATAAGGCTTAATTGAGTAGGCTGAACTGTGTCCAGTAATTTTAATTAATTGTTGTTCACCCACTCTTCCTACTGACTGCTGCCGACCACATAGAGTGGTTTGTTATTTTTATTTCTTTTGTATTTATTCCTGCCTTCTCTGATGTTTCTTTAGTCCATTTTGAAAGTTTGTTTTTCCACTGGAGCGTTTTTGTACCATCTACTTTATTGTTCTTTGTTCCATAATGGGTGTACTGTTAAGAATCATCTATCATATGTTATTCTAGATGAATGTTTAACCATTATTTTAAAAAGATGGATTGGACAAAAGTTAGGGTTCTTCGTGTTGGGGATGAGCCATTTACAATCGGCCATTTATTTTTCTCCAACCTGGGTCGTTTTATTAAAGAGAGGATTATATTCTACTCTTCCTAAAAAGTAGGATTTTCGAAAATCAGTTATTTTAAAAAATATGTAACTATGTTATCGTCCTGTTTTGATCGACTGCTTCTTCACCTCTCCAGGCAAGATATACTGAAGCGATATGGTGAAATATTCGCTGGAGTCCCGCCGGAGAGTCTTCGTCCTTTAATAAAATTATTGCGTAGAATTCTTCCTTTTATTGGCGCACATCTGCAAATTTCTTCGTTTCGCATTACGAGCTTCCCTATTAGATTTAAAGATTTAAAAATAATATCTTTTGAACGGATCAAAAATTATTTTCTACTTCATAAACTACACCTCTTTAATTTTTCTTTCAACGGTGTTCCACATTGTGTTCTTTGTAATTTTCATCGTTTTCTTTTTTCATATTCCACGCCTAATCTTTCAGGATTAGGTTTAATTGCTCTAAACTTGTAGTTTGCAAAATCTCGTATTTGTTCCCATATTGAGTGGATTGTAACGGTATTGTACGTTACACTTTTCTCAACCACCAGATCAATATTGGTCAGAATCACTTCCAAAGCGACTCATTTTCACTACATAAGCTGACTATAATAAGTAATACAAAATTGATTGACAATAAAATCAGAAAAATTGTTTAGCGTCGTGTTCTAGTGTACTAGGAAACCATAATTACTTGTAATCTAGTATATATTGTAATTATTGGTTACAACAGCTATCAAGTTTTCTCCGCGGGTAGACTCGAAAAAACTGCTGAGAGGTGCTGTCATACAGTTTTTTGTTTTTTCATCTATAAACCATTTGTAGTTCGAAATTACGTGTTTGGCATTGGTGGAAATTAAGACAAAGGAAATAGTCAATGAAATCCCAACCTTCTTCTGCTAATACTACAGTGGTCGAGGTGAGTTCATATTTCTACATCACTTTTCGTCTTTACACACAAAAGGAAACAATGCTCACAACTCTACAGTAGAAACGGTGGAGTTTTACCATCACGTGACTGTTACGTCAGCAACAATATTCATATAAATCAAATCAAAACTTCTGTCAACTCAATGGAAATAATCGTTATGTGACTAATATTCCGAAGGTCGGCCTTTTACGAATTGGTAATTAAACAAGTTTAACTTTTTTAACTCTAGTTGTTTTATTTATTTGGTTAACATAGACATATTTATTAAAACAATCGATATACTGGGTGAATAAGTTACAAAGTCCAAAATAGTAAAATAAGCATTGTAATATTCCCGTCTCACGACATTTTAGGTGTTATGAAATGTCAAAAGTTAACAAGTTATATTATATATTATATCCGTACTTACCAATGTCAAATGGAATAAAAAGTCAAATTAGCTCTTACAAGAACTGATTTTAACAGTAAATCACTTTCAATCCAAAAATTCGCTTAAAACAATAAACTATTTCGCATAACCTCAAATGGTGTCAAACTAAACTTTTAGTACGATCAGTTATATCGTTGTCTCTTTTTACGATTACTACCGCAAATTTAAAGAAACTATCACGTATGTCTTGTAGTTGGTCTTGTGAAGAAGACAATCGATCGAACGTTATTATGTTTGATTTATATTGATAGAAGAAGTTAGTATGTAGAAAATATGTGTTGCATAAATCGTAGATTGGGTCACGTGATGGTAAAGTCCCACTGTTTCTACAGTATATTACCTAGACTAATCAGTTAAGTTAACTAACAAGATACAGTAAAATGTTTAGCTGAACTTAAGATTAATATATTTTCTGTCATACCCTCTTATTTCCTTTTTTATTTCTTTCGACATATTGTATTGATACATCTTACTTATTCAAGTCGGTCGATATCGTGCTCTAAGGTATTACCGATCCGTCTTAAAATGACTTTTTAATTTTCAACAAAAGTGATCCGGCATGTGTTCTTGTAAAATTGTGATACAATTGTCATCTATACCCGGAATGATGGGCATAAACTCGTGCCCAAGACAGATTAGTGGCCTATTGTGAAAATAGGGCATTTCCTGTTCTCTGCTGGTTGATCAAATAATAAAGCAGCTGTGATGCAAGTTTTTGTTATTTTGTTGTCTTGTTCAGAACACATGACAGTGGTATACTGTCATATTGATCTCTTTTCTTGAAATTTATGTTTTCCAACAACAATACTGCATACCTACTTACTTTTGAATGATTTGTTTTTAAACGGCGTTGACAGTTTGAATATGTTTTTATTTTGAAATATTTAGTATGCGATACTCAAAAATTAATTACTTCAATGTTTCACAGTAAAATTTCCATTCGGAAGGTGCATAATTATTGATCATCAATTCAATCACAATTTTCAAAACAATTTGTATTACAACTTACTGGGTGAGCCAACAATCATCAACAAACACCAAAAAATGCCATTATCTTTGGAATAACAAGAGATATCACTTCGCGGTTTTGACAGGTTGATAAGTCATCTTATACGCCTTCTTGTATTATAGTTTTTTTTTCGAACCCGTCTGACAAGTCTCCGATAACACTGCAGCCTAATGGCTTATTGTATTTTTGCTCGTGCTTTCTCATAGCACCCAGTCCAGCACCTTTGTTCCCTGCAGCAGTTTGTACAAGTTCTTAGCTGGGTGTTTGCTATACAGCTCAGCGTTTCCTTGCGGTTGGCCAAGTAATAACTGTCTTTTGCGATCAAGAGTCTCGCATGTGAACAGTATATGTTTCACTGTCTCCATTTCACTACCGCATAATCTGCATGTAAGGTCTCCATTGTATAGCTTTAATTTGTACAGGTGTTCCTTTACTGGTGCATGACCGGTCATGAAACCTGTTATTATTCTCAGCTGATTTCTGCACAGTGTTAGCAGTTCCGCTGTACGTTTCAGGCATGGTTCTTTTATAAAGGTTTTCCCATGCATATGCCTTGTGACGCTTACCCAGAAATTTTTATGATGGTTATAGTAATAGCATTTTATTTGAAATGTCTCAGAAAAAAATCATAAATAGAGCTAGGTGCTACAAATAAGGTAACCCTGAAATGGGTGCCAGGTCACAAGGGTATTGAAGGGAATGAAAAAGCAGACGCCCTAGCACGAGAAGGATCGGCAACCGGTGTAACAAATGCATCGGTAAGAACCACATTAAACCAGTGGGTCCACAACAAAACACCTCAAATACTGGCAAACAATTTCAAAGCTCAAACACAGTAAACTGATGGTTAAACAACCCATACCAAAACTTACTGAATAAATCATGAAGATAAATAGGAGAGATATCAGGCTGTTAACCGGCCTTATGACCGGACACTGCGGCCTGAGAAAGCACCTTCACACAATGGGGATCTTCCAAGAAAAACCTATATGTAGATTATGTGGTGAGGAGGACGAAATAGCCACCCTTATAATTTTCGAATATGAGGCTCTACGTTGGTGGAGGTATAGACAGCTAGGGCCGGATGACCCTGTATCCAACCTCACCTAAAGAGATACTGTGAAGAGACTTCTAGATCTCATCAAGGTCACAAATGTTCTCACGGACTAGCAGACAGACAGGACAAGACAATAAGCCAACGGCTGCAGTGCTAGGGCCCACTAACCCGGCCTGTTTCGTCTCTTTACCAACCAACCAACGTCCTTTTGTTATCGAATGAAAAATTAAAAGTGTTACTGTTTTTGTTTTTAGAACCCACTTCTAATAATCTATGCATGGAGTCTATATTGCTTGGAAAACACTGCAGATATTATTTATATTATTTTAAAAAGCAATAATGCCGTTTTCTATAAGAACCATTTTTATCTTTAAAAAAATTGAATTTTCTATTAAAAATCCATAAATATTATTTTAGCTTCGTTGTAAAGTAGCATGTACCTACTACATCATCGGACAGTGATTAATTACAGAACGTCAGCATTTGCATCATTACATTAAGTGCTTTGGGAAGCTTAACATTTATGGTGGCAAAGTAACTACTTTTTTGCTTAATTAGCTGTTTCACTCGAAAGCAATTAGCGTGACTCGTTTTAAATGAAACAAGACTGTTCAACAATTGAAAGCGTCTGAAGTAAATAGGGGTGTTTGGGGAAATAATAGTTAAAACAAATTTAAATTAACAAATGGAGGGTGTAAAACGGATATGAAAAGGAAGTGTACAGAGTCATGTATTAGGATGAGGATGCGGGTCTACTGTAACGTAATAGATTTAACGCACTCGGTTATGATTAACAAACAATGCACAAATATCATGAGAAATAAAATAAAGTACTGAATCTATTGATAACATTTGTAACGGGAAAATAATTCGAATTGGCGATTGGATCAATTAAAAAAGTTTCATTTAAATTGTCTTATTCACATTTCCATCAAATTTTATGTTTACGATCAATTCAGAATCCTAGGGCACAGTACCTGGGAGACTACTGGATAGGAGTGAGACAGTTACCTAAGTTGAAGTCTGCAGATATCCTAAAATTCCTCCGGGAAATAGGACTAAAGGAGCTACTAGTCTCTGAGACTCTCCTCAGAAACTAAGTAGAAGTAAGGGGGCACAATAGATCTTTTAGGTCTCAGTGAATGTTACCACAAAATACATACATACATGTTTACGATGCAGCAAAGTAATATGATGGAATTCACATTCAGATCCCTGCGTAAGAGATGTATTTTGCATGGAACAATATCTAGCAATATTGTCAGAGTCTTCAATCGTACATTACGGTACGACTTCTATTGAATATTAATTAATAATTGAGAAAAGATAATTCTAGTTTTAGTTATGACTGAGTATCTGAATGAGCGATATGTCGATATAGAGGAGAAAGTAGAAAAGGGATTCTTTCATTTAATCATTCTAGAAATCCAACCCTTTCCCAAACAATATTGGATGAAACGTCAAATTCAGATGTGGCTGTATAAAACGGATATTTATATTCAAAGATTTAGTGATGAGCTAGTTGTGCTAGTTGATCATTGAATTTAAAATACTCATTAATTTATAACCATGATGATCTTCGAAAGTAAAAAAAATAAGTAACAGGTAAAATTAACAAGACTAAACAAGAAAGATAAAGACCAGGACGGTTTGAGACGGGTCAGGACCAAGACCGAATAAGCAAAACCAATACCAAGACTATCCAAATCTTGGTTTTGGTCTTGCTTTTCTCATCACTACAAAAATTTAAATATTTATAACGCGAATGCAAAATTGAGTGCATCGCTGAAATACAAGATAGTCTGCTACGCTCCTTACATGCGATTTTTGGGGAATGAGCAGTGTAATAACGGCCTGTACGTATTACGGACAAAATAATACTGAGATAGCTGGAATAAAATAGAGGTCTGACTTGTGCACTTTTATTCACCATATCTCTACAATCTACAAGCAATGATACATATTGACAATCAAGGAAATACAACAAGTCCTCTTCTTCTTTTTCTTATAACACTTGGTACCAACCCAGGTAACTACAAGCAGTTCGCAACCTTTTTCTTCAGAATAACATGAAAAATAATTAGAATTTCTGTGGTTGCGATTCAATGATTACCAGGCAGGTCAGAATATTGAACAGCTTTGTCTAAGTAGTTTGCTGTAAAGGTTTCAGCGATATGTTATTTTCACCAGATAATTTGAAATGTTTGACTAGGGATAATATTAACCTTTTCCATAAGCTTTTTTACAGGTTAATTCTCCCATTTCGTCACTTTAAGAAAGCAGAGCTGATCTCTTCAGATCGTCTGCGTAAGATTGTAGTACCGCCTAAGTAGGAATTAAGGATCGCGAATGAAGAGAGCCCGAGCGGGATGACTTTATCTTGGAAAGCTGTGTTCTTCTTAACACTCCGACAGTATTAACTTCCTTGAAAACGCTAGTGACAAATATAAATTCTTGAGTAGAGTAGAGTAGAGTAAAGTACACTTTGATGAATATTTTGTGTTTCCAAAATTTGATCAAAGTGTAGAAGCACTACAAACATCATACTTATTTACACTATCAATACACTCGATCCCTTGCTTCTAACTATCACATCGCCAAAAGAATTGTTCTCAGTATCCACCAGCAAATTGATATCAGTTCCTTAATCCCCGCCGGGAGCGCTACGGGGGTTCCCCTATATACATCTTTTAATTATTTCGTTTTATTTAGATTTTGCTCCGAGCTACAATGGGTAACAAAAGTCGGACGCTTGTTAGGCGACGACTGTCTGTTGTTTATGCCGCGTGTCGACTGTTTTGGGAACGCGATTACGCATACTGTACTTTTTTATCTGCTTTCTCTTTTACGGCACGTTAAGAGGGGTGTTGTGTGTTCTATAAACATGTTTTAATGATGTACTTTTTCATTAGTGCTGTAACTGTTGAGGGGCTTAAAGGCAATTATCCCTTCAAAATTCGCAATTTTTTGAGTTCGATATACAATTACTAACAATGACATGTTTACAAATAGAATCACATTTCTTTTTTTTTGTACAAAACCAGCGAAAACCGTTTCTTGAATTTGGATTATGCCATACCAAATATGGTGTATGTATAGATACCATACTTTATGTTTTAGTTATCATACATGAATTCGGTAGCTTCAGGGCTGGTAATTTTTTCTCTCGTACCAAATCTCAATAGGGTACAAGCATACATTTTGCTATTGGTGGGAATTGACGCTTTATCAGGTCTCCTAACACCTTTCATGCCTATTTTTTCAAAAAAATATAAACTCCACTTTTAAAACGACTTTAAAAATCATAAAATTTGAAAGTCCGCCAAAACGCGCTTTACGTCATAAAGATGGCTGCCCCATGGAGGGACGTCATTTGTTTACGTTCTTATTCGTGTATCACGCTCTGAGTTCTTGCGACCTAATTTGTTTCTGAAAGCTTTAAAAATGGATAAAGCCGAACAAAAACTTTGTATTACAAGTATTGCATTGTTCCAGAGTGTAAATCAACGACTATTAAAACTCCAGACAAAATATTTGTTACTTTACCTGGTGGCGCAAGCAAAAATGCTTAAGAGAAGGGCAATGTGGTTGCAAGCTATGCGTCACTGAACACTGAACTAGTAAATAAAATATTTTCTTCTAAAAGTTTTAAAATATCCTCGGAAATATCGAATATTTATGTCCACTTTCCACTTTAAGTTGACTTTTAGAAATAAAAAAAAGCACACACAAACACGTAATGGTATCAAACAAACATATACATGATATTTTTACGTCGATGAAGCAATTAATATTTAATTAAAATACAATTTAAACACAAAACTACACAGAACCTGATGCAATACCGGCCATATTGACAAAAGTAATCACATGGTATGACATCACACGTATCATCGGTAGCGTTCGGAAATCCTCGGGTGGTGGTCGGAAACTACAATAGAAGTTGAATTTCATTTTAAAATTTGGAAGTAATTTCCAATGGAAACTGGTTTATTTCCTATTATTAGTTATTTTTGATATCAACTTCACTATTATAAATTAATATCTAAGCAAAATATGAAATATGCGTGTACCCTATTATTAAAGCAATTTGTTGTTGCTATATTAAAACATTGATACCAATAAACTTAATCAATCAGTGATTGTAAATTGAGGAAGAGACATAGAAAACGGAATAATTATATATGGATTTATACATTAAAATGAATCATACTCAATACAGCCAGCTTATGAGAAAACATGGTCTGTGAAGTAGCAAATGTCTGTCATCTTTTGATTGACTTCCTACTATAGCTATACCTGCCCAAAAAAATCTCCGATTCTTCCCAAAAGCTACATTTTCTACAAATTAAATGGAGCAAAACATTCATTTCTTTGCACAGGTACTCAATTGCTCACCAGTCCACAGTAAATATTAGATTATGTAAATCTACTTACATTAATTCTAGAAGCTTGCTGAAGATGTCCACTAACTTAGATGCAGCTGCAGCACGATTTCTTAGAGACGTAAGCTGTATACTTTTTTAAAAAAGAATCTTAAGTAAATACTCTACCTCTCCAGAAAGCCAATTTGCATCACCCAAAAAATCCCACTTCGAAACAGTTGAAACATGATTGTATATTATAGACTCATTTAACACTTTTTGCATCACTAGATTAAGTTTTTCATTTGTATTTGAAAAAGGGATCATGGTAAAATGAACAATTATGAGTACTATGCAATTCCTGAGTGTAGAACACAACTGTAATCATACCAGATGTAGTATCTAACTTTTCACAAAGACACGAAAATCATGTCAGCAAACCACGCATAGAACAGAATTCTCAAGTAATACCTAATTCAGGAAAATATTGTTTGGAGCATAATAATTTTAATATGCTTACTGAAATAGTTCATTAAATAAGATTTGATATTTCTTGCAAACAAAAATCATTGCATTTGATAGTATTTCCCAAATTTTGTTTTTGTCCAGAAACTCATATGCATTTCAATGTTAATTAAAAATTTGCACATCAAATCTAAGCCACGTAATTTTTGCTGTAAGAGGCAGCACCAAATCACGCATAAAAATAGTCCCCTCAAAGCATTTTTCAAAAAGACGTCGAGAACTTTCATCAATTCTCAACCGATTGGGTTAATTTATTTCTGGACCTTAAATTGGAAAAAATATTATTACGAACTGAACCTATTATGATAAGAATACTTGAATGAAAATTTATTTTCTAGCCCGCATATCTTCCCAAGCAAACAAAACAAATAAAATAAAATAAATTGTATTATTTTTGTTCAAGCTGACTACATTTGAAATTTGCTATACAATACATAGAAAATTGGATATTCAATTTTAACGATGTAATAAAAACAACAGATTTCTTATTTGTATTTTCAGCCTTCCTTACTTCGATTTAAGTTTCAGAATTTTTTTGCATAAATTCTATCCCCTTTGCATACGTTCACTAAAACGCTTATGATGTGGAATAATGGATGTTTTGTGTGGTGGGTATATTTATTTTTGTTTGAGTTTGGATGAAAGGGGAATGGTAATGTATTTTGTGGTGGTGGACGATATTAAAACAGGGCTAAACAACTATTGTATAAATAAATGCAAATAAATAAAGTTTTAGCCTTCAGGCGAGGATACGTTTCACAATAATTTATAAACATAATGCCAAAGTAAACAACGAAACGATAACTAGAATAATTGAACAACGTTCCTTCATGTGGTTTGTTTCGGAAGAAAATTCGCATGAAGCTCAAGCGAAAACTTATAGTTTCAGAATCTTTGACAACTGCACAAATAATAATAATAATAATTTATTCTTAAAAAGCACAAAGATATCACATTAAAATACAATAAAATAAGAATAAATTGATACTTAATAAGTGCAAAGCACTTGTTTTGAGAATTAATCAATCAATAAAATAAAATGCAATAATATATAAAATATAAAACGGATAAAACAGATAAACAAATAAATAAAATGGATGAAACAACACAAATAAAATATAATAATAGCATCCAAGAATTTGAGGAAGTATTGATGTTAGAAAATATTGGATAAGAGGTTTCTTGGTACTTCTAACAGGAACTTTTTCACAAGTCTTTTGAATCTGGGAAGTACTTTAGTGGATCGAATTGTCTCAGGAAGAATATTAAATATTTTTGGGGAAAGGTAATAAAACGATCGTTGACTTAGAGTGTTTTTTACTGTCGGGAAAATGTGTAATGATCTATTTCGTGTGTGGTAGGTGTGGCTTGTTAATTTATGAGTTTTATTGAAGTACTTCACACTCGAGCATAAGATATAAAGTTGTCTCACATCCAAAACATTACATTCCCGGTATAATAGATTTGAGCTGTATAATCTGCTTCTTGAATGTATTAGTTTTAGGAATCGCCTTTGAAGAACTTCTACCTGGTTAATTCTCGTATCAGCAGCACTACCCCATGCCACTATTCCATATCTTATACAGGGTGTACCAACCTTACGACAAACTTCGATATATGGGTTATTTTAAGAGATATCAAAAAATGTTATTAACAAAAATAGTAGATGTTTTTAAGGTCCATATTTTGAAATTATATCGAACTATACAGAGTGCTGCATAACGCCGTTACAAACCAAACATATGATTTTTTAAATGGGAACCCCTGTATATTATACCGAATTCGGATTGCTCTCATTTTTTTGAAGCTTTTAATATTAGGTTTTGCTACGTTATACAGAGTCCTTCAAAAGATATGGGCACGTTTATGTGAAAATCGTAGGTAAATCAACGCTCTGTAGCTTATTGTACGTAGAAGAAAAAAAAATTATTTTGCCTGACAGAGTTTCGTAATATGATGCAATATTTCCCTGTAATATTGAATTTTGATTATTTTCTTTTTTGTATACAGGGTGGAAGGAAACTCGAACCTGTCATTTTCTTTCTTCTTTTAAATGGAACATATAGCAAAAATGGAATCTTCGATTATGTTACTTTAATTTTTGTGAAGCATTCCCTATACCCAAAGTTTATAAAAACGGAGTTATTTTGTAATACTTATTGTAAACTATAATTATTAACCTATAACCTATGGTGTGAAAGCAATAAACGTTGAATCTAACAAAGAATCCTAAATAATAAATTTTCATAAATTATTTATTTTAAGCAGAACAAGTCACCAAAAGTAGGATCCTAACCGTGATATTAAACTAAATGTTCAGTGTTCGCCGTTAACATCAATGCAATGCTGTAAACCATTACATTTTCTCAGTAAGCGTTGACAAAATTTGACATAACCGTCAGTCGTCATTTTTATTTCTTAAAAATAGCAGTAATTAAAAGTGTCCCCTGCGTTTCATAGTTTTCTCAAATAAAGTAACAATTATTGAGGATGAATAGTGTACATTTTTCTACTCAAGAAATGGTAGTCATGTGAATGTAGCAAAAATTGTTTGCTTGCATCTAAAGTTTATCTTCAAAAATTTCCAGACCGGAAAGCACCCAACAAAAGAGCATTTGAAAATCTAATGGATCGTTTCAATCGCACTGGTGAATTAAAATACGAAAAAAAAGACGTAGCAAAAATAGTCTTAACTGAGGAAAATTGAATTAAAGTACTGTAGTACTGTAAAGTATTGTAGAGGATCCGCATACAAGTGTGAGAAATATTTCAAAATATCAAGACATGAGTCATGGCACGGTTCAAAGAATCCTAAAAAAACATAAAATGCATCCCTATCATATCCAACTCCATCAAGAGTTACTTGATCGAGATTTTGAAAAAAGAGTAACGTTTTGTGAATGGGCACAATTTAAAATCAATCGCCAGAGACAATTTTTTGATTTTGTACTCTTTGATGAAAGAGTAACTGGTGCGGTTTATTTAAATTTTCTTCAGAATCATCTGCCAGTTTTATTAGAAGAAGTTCCACTTAATATTCGGAGACAAATGTGGTATTGGCATGATGGTGCGCCTGTTCATAATACTGCGCCTATACGAGATCATCTCAATACCGAATTCCAAAACAATTGGATCGGAAGAAGGGGCCCAACTGATTGGCCAGCTCGGTCTCCCGATTTAACAAAAATGGATTTCTTTTTTTGGGGTTTTATGAAAAATGAGGTTTATAAAACTCCCCCCACTACTAGAGAGGACATGAAAAGAAGAATCAGAGCGGCATTTCGATCTGTTAACGTTGATATGCTGAGAAATGTTAGTCAATCATTTGAACTAAGACTGCAGCACTGCATTGATGTTAACGGTGAACACTTTGAACATTTAGTTTAATATTACGTTTAGAATTATACTTATTATTAATTATACGCTCAGGATAAATTGTTTATTAAAATTTATTATTATTTAAGATTTTTTGTTACATTCAACGTTTATTCCTTTCACATAATAGGTCAATACTTATAGTTTACAATAAATATTACAAAATAACTCCGTTTTTATAAACTTTGGGTATAGGGAATGCTTCACAAAAATTAAAGTAACATAATCGAAGATTCCATTTTGCTATAAAATACAGGGTGTTCCATTTAAAAGAAGAAAGAAAATGACAGGTTCGAGTTTCCTTCCATCCTGTATACAAAAAAGAAAATAATCAAAATTCAATATTACAGGGAAATATTGCATCATATTACGAAACTCTGTCAGGCAAAATATTTTTTTTTCTTCTACGTACAATAAGCTACAGAGCGTTGATTTACCTACGATTTTCACATAAACGTGCCCATATCTTTTGAAGGACTCTGTATAACGTAGCAAAACCTAATATTAAAAGCTTCAAAAAAATGAGAGCAATCCGAATTCGGTATAATATACAGGGGTTCCCATTTAAAAAATCATATGTTTGGTTTGTAACGGCGTTATGCAGCACTCTGTATAGTTCGATATAATTTCAAAATATGGACCTTAAAGACATCTACTATTTTTGTTGATAACATTTTTTGATATCTCTTAAAATAACCCATATATCGAAGTTTGTCGTATGACTTTCAACTAACGAATAATATAATTGTTTGAAAGTTTGGAATGGTAAACATTTTTTTAAATACCTAAATGTATATAATATACTTTGAAGTTTTTTAACGGCATAGTGTATGTGGTAGTCCCATCTCAAATGACAATCAATATAAATTCCAAGGTATTTAGTTTTTTTCAAAGAGTGTATAACGTGATTTGACTCGGGCAGAATAATCGAATTATATTGCGGTAGTCCAATTACATTACAACTAAAAGGAAGATAATAAGTTTTCTCAAAGTTCAGTGTCAATAGCTTAGAATCTAACCATCTTTTTATATTTGAAAAGTCCTTTTCTACTAAGGTTTTCAGGCTGTCCCAATCAGCTCCTTCATAAAAAATGGCAGTATCATCAGCAAAACCTATGGCAACTCCGTTAGTTTGAACCGAAAAAAGGTCATTGATATATACATTGAATAGTATTGGACCTAATACTGTTCCCTGCGGGATCCCACATCTAATCCGGTCTCTACCACTTGTTCCATCAGCCACTTCTACAGTCTGATATATATCTGATAAATATTTTGAAAATACCTTAATATGACTTACCCTATTGTGAACCTTATTTATAACCAAATGGCGACTTAATATACGATTAAGAAAACACTTTCTATTATGCATTAAGGCCGCTTGACATTTTTTCAAGTAACCCTTAATACGTACAGTGTTAATTTTATATTTTTGCCTCTTCAAATGGACTTGGTATATCTTCTACAGCTCCAGAGGCTGCCGATTTTGCGCTATCTTCTGATGCTGCGTCATTGCCTTCAATTCTAACGTGATTCGAACATATGAAATGAATATATTTGCCTGTTGCAGTAATTTGAAACATAAGTTCCAGTATTTGTTTCACCAGAACATTTTCAGTAAATGGGTTTTTGAAAGCACTGAGTGAGCTCAGAGAATCTGAGTAACTTTTTGGTTTGATTCATCGATATGTAGAGTAGTTACTGCCATAAAGCGTATAGTTCGGCTGTGTATATGCTACAAATTAGGTTTATTATTATTATTATCGTGAAAAAAGTATTCATTCGTTCCCAACGAATAAATTTGACGAATGATATGGGATATGGGAAAACTGTGAATTGGAAACTTACTAAAATTTTAAGGTTTGGTAGGAAGTTAGTTTATTAATAGACGTCAAAATAATAGTGTAAAACTATTAAAACACTTTACAAATTAGAAAATTACTTCCCAAAGGATAGACCGTTCACCAGGAAGCAACATCTACTTCTCGGGCAATATGTTGGAATTCTCAAAACTGGTAGTGTTCAAAATTATCTATGGAATCCTGAAAGCGAGAAATGCATATATCAGCAGAATTCCAAATTGTCAACAAAGAGAAAAGTATTTTTTTGCCTCAGTACAGAAAAAAGTCAATTTTTGGTTTACTGCCAAGCTTTCTTTAATTACTTCTACACGGTGTCCACCAAAATGGGGTCAGCTTGAACATAAAAAAATTGACCAAAGCTTGGACATGTCTAATGGAACCGCACCATTATTTTAGACGTGATCTAACCCATTTAAACAAGGTCGCCCAAAACACACAATTTCCGTTAATTTGCTTATCATAATTTCTCGAGAACTCTTAATCTGCTGCTACACCCTGTACATTGAATTGAGAAGGATGTATTGGAACAATCGGTATTATTTGTGCATTGTTTTGTACAGTTATTTTTCAGCTGAAGTTAAATTCCCGTAAGACAAATTAAATACCTACCCATTCATTTGTTCACTTTCAATTTGATGTTTTGACTTTTACAAGCTTATTTAGACATCAATGAGAATCAATAAATGTTTTATCGGAAAGATCCGTAATAAAACTCCTCCCTCTAATCCTCAAGTCAAAATATGTAAATACCTCTCAGTATTGTGGTAATTCACAATGTTTTTGTATACATGAATTAGGATTAAAAAGTTTAATTTTACAACTGCAATTGGGGTGGTCTGTAAAGGATTTTCCCTATAGAAATCAACAAAATTTTATAGTCAGAGATTGTAATTACAATAAAATATTCGTGGAAAGTGAAGGTTAAGCTTGAATACGACAAATTTTGAATTTAAAATATTCACTGAACTCGCAGTATCCACAAATCACAAATACTACCTGCAGTACACTTTTCATGGAAAAAAATAAATTCTTAGTTAAAAGTTGACAATATTTTTTAGTTTTAATTTAAATTGCTCAGTTTCTTTCATGAAATACTAACATATTTATTGATCTATTTATCTTTTTATCCATTTATTCATACTTATTTATCTATTAAGTTATATATTTATTTTTTTACTATTTATTTATCCATTTACTTATTCAACAGTTACACCGCTCTACGGGAAAAACTCAATTACAGATCAGGGAAACCTAAATATTCAAAACAATCATAAGACTTCAGAATAAATTCATTATAAACTACAAAAGTGGTAGATTAACTTTTATGGTGCTTAATGCCTCATAAAAGCTGAACTTCGCCTTGTATTTCCAATTAATGAATCCGTTTTTACATTTATTCTATTGTAAACATTTATATTTTGAAAATAATAAAGACAATTATTATTATATTATTATTATTATTATTATATAAGTAAATGTGACTTAATATATGGCACTGAACAAGAAAATAGATCGAATTCACAAGTTAAATGACAAATGGAATAACGCGGAGAATTCCTCTGAATGTTGGTTCTATCTACATTTAAACTAAAACTAATGAGTAAGATATACATACAAAGATACAGCGAGTTATCTCTATTACATACCTGTTACATACATACAAACTAGAACATGCACGATTCTCATTAGCGTAAAATAGCGAATTTAGATACTGTCTTGTACATCTCTATGTATTTACAATGTTTGCATGTCTTAGAGTATGAATCTGCTAAATATAATAATAATAATAATTTCATTGGTTCTGATACAATGTTACAGCAAGGTAAAAATATAATTCTATAAAAAAATCTTGAATACTATATACTATAAACAAAACATTATTCATTTGAGGTACTTTTAAAACCAGGTATGTATGTACAATATGTATGTATGTATGATGGCGTGACATTCACTGAGACCTGAAAGATCTACTTAGTTCCTGAGGAACGTCTCAGAGACTAGTAGCTCCTTTAGTTCTATTTACCTGAGAAATTTTAGGATATCTGCAGGAGTCAACTAAGGTAAATGTCCCTCTTCTATCCAATAATCTCCTAGGTGCTGTGCCCCAGGATTCTGAATTGCTGTGGATAAAGGTTTCTTTTTCCATACCACAGAACCTGTATTCTTATTCCTCCATATTTTGAGCTTTTTCAGGTGTCCGCGGCAATGGTTTTCCAGGCATAATTGAAAATAACCACCCGGTTTTTTGTCTCGCTGGAATCAAATATGGCACCGGCCAACACCCCACGGACACCTGCTGATCCCTAACTTGGCTCTGAACGTCATCCCCGAGGGTTTTCCAGACACAATAATTGAAAAAGACCAACCAAAAATCTTTACTGGGGGTTTTTCGGGTCGCTGAATTCAAATATAGCACTGACGAATACCCCACACACACCTGGGGATGACGTTCAGGGCCAGGTTAGTGCGTACCAGGTGTTCGATTTTCGGTTCGTTATTGTCGATATTTCCAGAAAAATTCTCGAAGATGACGTCCGCGTCCAGGTTGGGGCCCACCAGGTGTCCGTGGGGTGTTTGCCGATGGTGTATTCGAATTCAGTGACACAAAAAATCCCCGGGTGCCCAGTTTCTCTCCTCTCTCGCATAAAGTTCGGGATAGTCCCAGGAGATGACGTTCGTCGGCGTTTCTGAGCTCCAGGTGTTCGGGGGATCAATTTAAACATTATAATCGTGATCAGCGACCTCGAAAACCCCCGGGTACCCGACTTGAGCCAATTCTGACTCTTATTCACGAAGTTATTGAATTTGCCAAAAGGCCTCTCAAAAGATACATTATTTGCAAGCATTTTTGGCTGCAGCAATGCCACTTCCGGTTTGTAATAGGTACAAAGTAGGTACGAATGATATAAATAATTTTTGCAAGCGAATGCAAAAAACCGCATTCCGATACGTCCTATCCTAAAAGATTTCCTATCTTTGGCCTTTTTAGTGGTTCATGGACTCGAATATATAGATATTATTGGAAGGAGATAATCTTTTGTTAAATATGCATTATATTAAAAAATTTTTTGGTAACTCAATAAAACATACATAGTTGAGTACATAATATTATAATATCATAAATCAATCATATTTGTTCGTATTATTTTTCCTAATATTTGTAACAGTTTTAGGTAAAGCTATGAGATTAAATTTAATGTTAATTTGAAACAACGAAATGATATAAGAACATAAAATGACAAGCAAAAAGAAATGCGATGCATAAATAGGTAGATATAATACATGACAAGCAAAACAACAAGTACATAATCAGATCAAGATTGTCGTGGTGTTCGCTTAGCATTACAGAATACCGAAAAAGATTAAGATGTCAGAGCAGCTTATTTGCTGTTTTGTAAAGACCATGAGCGGCCTACTTGAAAGCGTATCGTAACAAACACCTTCATTTATTTCCTTCTAGTGACATTTTACATTCGCCACGGAGATTAAAGCGCCACACGTGACAATTGCCGCCGAGGCTTTTGTCAATTATTACCTTTTTCACTTGCAAACTGTACCACGGTACCAATCAGAAGCATTGGTACAAATCAGAGGCGTTACAAAGGGAATGTATGTGATTTCATGTTCCTAAGCACTTTTTGTTTACAAATTAATTGAGTTCAAAAGTAGTATTCTTAGAAAATTTAATTTTTATGATATATTAACCTTTTTTCAAATTTTAAGTATAATTTGAATTTGCTAGAATATATACTTAGATCTTGTAAGAGATCACATTACGATCAGATGTAGTTAGAAACAAGTGAGAAGATACAAGGTCTAGACTGGTGAAAAAACTGTAAAGAATCCCTCAACAGGCTGGCAAGAGACAACAAAGTGTCTCTAATATGGGTGCCGGCACATAAGGGTTCTAAAGGAGACTTCATAGGTGCGGAACCGTTTTGTGGAATCACAAAAGATTGCATGAGAGGGGAAATCGGGAACTGGCTAGATAGTGAACACCAACTTAAATGGAGGTCGACACAAGGGCACCTCCATACAAAGAGTTTACTGAACAAGGTAGACAAGGAACTCTCAACCAGGCTATTGAAACTGGGTAAGAGACATTTAAAGACAGTTACCAACCTGGTGAACACTGCACCCTGAGGAAACATATGCACAAAATGGGCAAAGTTAGTGAACCTTTGTGCAGGAAATGTGATCTTTATGATGAAACACCTACTTACATACTCTGCTTCTGCGAGAACTTACATGGACTCAGACGGAAGCACTTTGGAGAGGAAACTATACAACTACTGAAAATCTCTCCAGTCAAACTAGTGGCTTACATAGAAGACACAAAGCTTCTGGAATGGAAGTAGATAACATGGGAAATGGTACAAAGATTCAGTTCTAGTGCCCGGGCTGATGAGCACCAGTCAACCAAATGAATGGATAAATGAATGAAGTGAGAAGATTTTTAAATAGTCTAATTAGTATAATTCTCATAATAGAGTCACAAAGTAAAATTAACATTTATCAATAGTAGGTACCTACCTATATTATTGTGTGGCATGGGATGAAACTAGATGATTTGACACGAGGTTGCAGTTGAAGTTGGCATACACTGAAGTCTGAATTCCTTTTTCTTTCCCCCCCATATAGGTACTCTTGTTTCATATAACCTGTAATAAACTACGAGTTTCAATTATTTTCATGAATTATTTTGGGAAATTAAACCACAATATTATTTTTTTCAATTTTGGTTAGCAATGTTAAAAAGAGAAAATTCCAATACCTAATCAATTACCTACGCTATCAGGATAGTTTCATATGTTTTTATCCATGTTTAATTATGATTTATCATTTAAATTCTTATGGTTAATCAATACACACTTCAATACACAAAAGCAAAAAACTGATTTAGACATATTTAAACCAAAAATAATGATATTACAAATAAAGTAACACCAATCGCGTTGTATTAACATCGACACTTCCAAAATATTTTCGGGGTATAAAAAGTTTCATGAAAAATTCAGCCTGGACAAAAAATGGCGGTAGATTCAAATTAATAATCTCTGGATATCGATGCTTGTACAAATCGAACGGTGTCTGGAGTTCCCTCACGGATAAATCATCCTAAATCAGTAGTTGTGTACCAAACATGTCGATACAGTACCAATCAAGGTACTATAATATAAAATCTGTTAGATTATTTACTGCTAGATTCACATTAATAATAATTTGAAATAAATAAAATCTAGTCTGACACTCTATTAAGCGGGCAGTCACCAATAGTCGCATTAGTCTGATGTCCATATTACTTATATAAACAACACTGAACAAGGCCTTAATTATTAGTTTTTGATACAATTGCATGAAATAAATATCAAAAACAAATGTTCAAGGACGTGCTTGGCGTTGAGTCATGTTATGAAGGATACATATAAAAAAAGGTTATAAAAAAAATCAGATACAAACCATAACAATGCAAAAAGGTTCTTGCGCCAGTCATTCATTAGCAAATGCAGTACAAGTTTAATTCAAAGAATGTATGGACCAATCTTCAGGCAAAGCTGTGCAGGTTAGAAATTTGTAGATGTAACGCGTATAATTCTATAACCCTAATATTTGTTATCAGTAATGTAACCATACTATACATACTAACATGTACTATTATCCTATTATCCCATCTTTAGGTATCTTTTAAATGCGGCGACCCTGGTCAAATGGATCGTTTCATCGAAAACAAATTGAACTTGAACAAAGCAATGGTGAACACCTTGCCTTTTTTTAAATGTACACAATACCTTCATTTTAAAGAAATATATAGAATATAAGCCGAAAAGTCGATTTTGGGAGCACAAAGCCAAACTAAGTATCGGCTTTTGGCCTTGTCATCATCTCGTCACTAGCTAATCTGAAGTTTTGTTAAACATCAATATTCGATAGAAATATCGAATCGGTTGTGAGATTTTCGAAATGTTTGTAATATTTCTTATAACAAATATGCTTATGTGTGGTTTAAAAACAGGATATTTTATTATATTTTGTATAGACTCAATTCTATTATTATAAGTATCTTTTATTAAAATTTTCACAGATGATGTATTTCTGTTGCCATTGTAACAACAAATACTAAACACAGAATAAAATAAATATTTAACAAACATGATTTTTTTTACTCGATATTGATAACGTCAACAGGTAGACGCTTGAAATATTCACAGAATACTGAGAAATATTATTCACTTTTAAAATAAATATTTAAATTGAAATAAAATTATTATTTATGGGGGGTCCCATTCTACAAACGTGATTTTTTTGCCGTTTTTATAGATATGGTATATCGTGCGCTAGTCCGACCGATTTAATTGAAAAAAAAGCGATAATTTCACAATGTTTATCGCCTTAAAAATTTTTTTGTCTATTTTTTTCGAAAAATTCATTAAAAAACAAAAAAAATTTAAGAAAAATGTTCCAAAAGGTCAATTTTGGAAAAATTCATAACTTTTTTTCGGCTGATTAAAAAAATTTGAAAAAATTCTCTACAATGTTTTTCAAAGGGTAGGAAAGAATGGAAAACTTTTGGCCAGATCGAAAGGGGTCGGGTTTAAAAGTGATCAATTTGGCATAGAATACCCCTTATGTATATAGGTATATAATTTATTCGAATTTTATCTTAATTTCCAGTTTTTACGCACGTGTATTGAACGCATTTAGCTCAAATCCTTCAAAAAAGCCATTAAACAAATCTGTTCATACTCAACACGCAATTACAAATATGCAATAAACATTTAAATAAAATACCCGGAGATATAAATTTTAATTTATGAAGTGGTAGCTGTTTATATACGATAGTTATTCTACAATCACAAACATAAAAAGAAATCAGCACACCCGACATAAAAACAGAAAATTGATAGATACACTCAATTTGATTTATCAGAAATAAAAATATTATTGGCTTATTAGATCAAAGTTTCTACCACGATGACATAAATAATATCAATAATAAAAATTTGAGAGAAAAAAAAACGATATGTACCTCATAAAACATCTACTTAAATGTTAGAAGGGAATCAAGTGACAATTAGCTGGTATAGTAACAGCTGCCAATGAAATCGAAGAACCAGTGGCGGTCCCTTTATATTTTCATATAGAAAGACTAGTATATAATTCTAGCAAATCGGTATATTATTCTTCAATTGTACGACATAATGTGTGGTACGATTAATAAAAATGAATAAGTTCCAACATGACAATAAAGCTAGACGTATGTATGTATACGGGGTTGGGATAAAGTATGGAACTAAGTAAATATCTTTTAAACGAAAAGAACGATATTTATGAAAATTTGCAGGTAAGTGCAATGAAACAAAATGCATCTGATGTACATTTATTTGTTGATAATATACTTCCGGTTTAACCGGAAATGCCATTAATTTCTTTAATTTAAATGGGACACCCTATATATTTCTACAGATTTTGATAAAGCTTGTTATTTTGAATTCATACATACTGAGTTTAGTGTGTAGTGTAAAATTTGTAAAAACGAAGAATATAGCACTTTAATCAACCTCCTTTGAGTTTTTTGCATTAGAGCAAAAAACTATTTAGATAAACTAATTGATGTTGTTTGTATGCATAGTAATAGTTAGGTTGGCGATTTTCTGGATGCGAATGTTCCAAATCGATGGATTGGACGTAGAGGATTCATAGAGTGGCCTGCTCGTTCTCCGGATCTTAGCCCGTTAGATTTTTTCTTTGGGGTTATCTAAAATCACGTGTTTACGTTAGACGACCAACAAACTTACAGGAATTGAGACAAAGAATTATTGATGAATGTGAACTAATACGTGGAGAAGTCTTGGGAAGAGTGATTCAAGAATTCGTTAATAGGATGGCATATTGTCAGCAAGTAAACGGCGAGCACTTTGAACATTTGAAGTAATTTTATTTCTCATTATTCTAAAATAATGAAATGTACACCTATTGTACAACCAACAGTGAGTTATTCCTCGTTTTTACAAATTTTTTTACACTAAACTCAGTATGTATGAATTCAAAGTAACAAGCTCTTTCAAAATCTGTGAAAATATATAGGGTGTCCCATTTAAATTAAAGAAGTTGATCGCATTTCCGGTTAAACCGGAAGTATATTATTAACAAAAAAATGTACATCAGATGCATTTTGTTCCATTGCACTCACCTGCAAATTTTCATAAATATCGTCCTATTTCCCGGAAGAATTTTAGGATATCTGCAGGCTTTAACTTAGGTAAATATTCCTCTTCTATCCAATAATCTCCTAGGTGCTGCGCCGTAGGATTCTGAATTGATATGCAATTCGCAAGTATGTAGATTGAAGCTTCTTTCTCCACTATTTTGAGCTTTTTCAGGTGCCCATTCTGGCGACAAACAACAGCTGGACGTATCTGATAATGCCAACCTTGTTATATCATAAAATAATCGATCTTATTGCTTTTGGTCTGGTTTAATCATAGTTAATACCAGTTACCAATAAAATCCGTGAAAATTCCAACATTTCTTGATGTTGCACTATATCAATATTTTTTTTATGATTATTTCCTTCCCTTCAATTTTGACCAATCGCTATCAAGAATTGGTATGTCAAATATAAATTTTAAACAACTGTCAACTTAGATGTCAGCAGTTTTTCCGGAAAAAAAAATCGAAAAAAATTCCATACAAGTTTGACATGTTGCCTTGTAAAAACAAACTTGATGGTTTCTATGCTGTGTTGCACTGGATAGTTTAAAAACATTCCTGTTGGAAAAAATGATCTGTCAAAATGGACAAAAGAGGCAGCCCAAAAAACAGGTATGAACACGATATAAGTTGGAATATCTAACCATTCTATGCGATCAACTGCTGTTACTAATCTGGCAAAGGCCGGTGTAGGCGAGCAGCAACTCATCAAAATCACAGGGCATTCTAAAGCTGTGTCTATCCAACCGTATTTACAAATGGACAGTCAACATCATTCAAATATCATCACTGCCTTAAGAACCGTCCAAAATAGTGTACTATCTAAAAGCTTCGAAGCTCCCTTGAAAAGACAGAAAATAGACACTTCTTCGAGCCAACACCATCAATCGTTTGACACTCCTCACAACAACATAGAGAATAGATAGATAGATAGTTTATTTCCTTTTAAAATCTTTATAATTTTATGGAAATGGTGAGAACAATGTTTAAACCTAATTACAATGATGAAATAAATATTAGTTATTCGTTTATAACAAAGGCTCTGAGTTTTAGAACAGTCCAAATATAGCTAGCAATTGCTTTAGCTGAATGTATTGTAATATTGTTTAGTGAATCAGCTGCAACATTGATGTCGGCTAGAAATTTAAAGTGGATCGTTCCATACAACAATATATTGGACAATCAAAAAGTAAGTGCTCAATCGTTTCTAACTCCTTTTGGTTACAAATAGTGCAGATTTCATTAGGGTTTATTTGATAGGTAAACCCTTTGTATGTAAACTTTAAGGAGGATGTATTACATAACCGAAGCTGCGCGATCGTTCTTGTAACTTGGATTGGCATTTTTAGGCACATATATTTTTGTCGTGACGCGGATACTGTTAAATGTTTGTATATGGGACGGAAGGATGACTGTTGGCAGAGAGAAATATCTAATTCTAAAAGTTTATTTTTAAATTTAAGTAAGAGAGGGTTTCTATTAATCTGTAAAAGTCGAAGGGAGAGGTTATTCCAAGTAAGATTGGTATCAATAAAAGTAAAAGGTGCTTTTACCTGAGCTGCCCAGTTATACTTGCTATCACATTCCATCAGATGCAATTGACGGAAGAAGCACACTTTGGGGTAACGGAAGTCATCTATCATAAGAATTTTCGTTAACCAGTTTAACGTTCATTTGAATATGTTATATAAAATTTTGCTTCTACCGCACTCTACTCTAACTATATAGCTGGGTGTTGGCACTGGTAACTTGAGGATACGTTTTAAAAATTGAACTTGGACTTGCTCAAGAATATCAGCATAACGAAGTGCCCAAACAGAAATACAGTTGGACATTGTGCTTGTAACTAGTGCGTCAAAAAGTTGTAACCTTGTTTGCATGCAGTCAATTTTAAGTTTAGCTAAAACAGGTATTAGAGCTTCCGTTGCTTGTTTTGCTTTCGCGCTACTTATATCTGTCATTTCACGGAATAGAGATGAGGAGGTAAAAGTAACACCAAGGTAATTGTAGGTATTAGTTAACTCAATGTGGTGGTGTTTGAATGTGAATTTAATGTTATTTTTTACGTTATAATAGTGCTACTACAAACATAATTAAAAACAATTTAACCGATATGGCTAACAATAGGTATAGTCCTGTAACCTACAATAATTGGAATTTAAAATGAGTTTGAAGTAATTACCTTTCCTAGCTTGAAAGTTATATTGTTCTTATTATTTTAATTAAAAAAAAATGTTGTATTAAAATAAAATGTTTATTTAACTCAGGAAATAATCTTACCAAATATCACTCCGGGACTCTGTATGTTATGTTACTGCAAAGTGTGATCAAGCGTTTTTTCACTAACACAGAGGATACTCTAGATAATTTTATTCATTGGAATACCCTTTTTTGTCGTCGTGTCTACCCAAATAACCCGCCTTTGAGATACCTCTCTAAATAAGGCAGTAAATAAGGGATGCTGATGACTAAATCCTAATTCCCAAAGCCCCCAATAACTATAAATATTGCTCAAATTGAAACGTGAATCCGTATAAAGATTGGGAGTTATGTCTGTAATACGAGAAATATCGACAATATTATTTCAATAAGCTTGGGAGTATTTATTGTACGTTTAAACTATTTCAAAAATTACAAATACGGTATAGAATGTTGTTGTATAAGTGTGGAAACTGAAATGAAAATTGAATTATATAAAATAAAACAGTTTCACGTACTAAGAAACAAATAATTTAATTGTATAAGAGATTTTGGAATAACTTTTTGGCATGTTACCGTAGAAAAATCAGACAATTAAACGTTGCCAGTGGCGTACATCATAGATGAGCAAAACATATCCTGTAGAGAAAGAATGGATTGTTACATAGTTCATCTAATAGCCTTTTTGGTGTGCGTCATTGATTGTTTATGTCCTTCTAACACATTACTTTGTAAGAAATAGAAAAAAGGGAGGTCTCTGATTAATCCTTATCAAAATATCACAATAATGAACCGTTTGAACGTATTGCAAACGTTAACCCTAATATTTGACTTACAAAAATTTGATTGGTCGATGTTTAGATTACGCGCAAGCACGACCTATTAATCGTTCAATTTACGATGCAGACTTACCTTTTGTAGCGGCAATCTCCCCCTGACAGTTCTCGTCAGTTCTGTACTTTGTTGTTTACGGTCAATTGTTATTTATGAAAAGTGAATATTAATCTTATTGTTAGTATTTTATTTATTTAGATAATCCAAAAATATGCCTAGATATACGGAAAAAGAGCAGCATCTTATTTTGAAAGTTCTCAAGTATTTTCAGTTAGAAAAAGAAGCTTGTAAACCATTGATACCTTCAACTTCAGTGCACTAAGTTATTATTTTTTATATAACAATGAGTGAAATTGATATAAAATAAGTTAATCCTATGTATTTCATTGGGATTTCTTGAATATTTCATTTTTATCTATTATGTTTAAAGTTATGAACATCAAATACATGGGGTCAGTAAAAAGATCAATGAGACCGGGACCCATGAGTTGCATCCCATTTGAGCAGGCCAAACTTTTGACCGCTAAATTGCATCCGTCCAACCGCTGAGCTGCATCCCATTAACAAATTAAAATATGGTGTCTAAAACTGGTAGAAAATTAAATAAAAGCGGGCATTGTTTATTCTGATAAGTATCGTAATTGATACTAAATTTTATTTCCGAAACTGCGACTAATACAGTTTTGTAACAATATAGTGAATAATATATTAATTTAATTTAAACAATTCCATTTTTCGATTGGGTTAGGGTAGGCTAGTTAAGAGAATATCCAATGTTTTTTTTATTAAAATATAGCGTAAGAAACTATGACGACGATTTTCAAATCTCATACAGATATAATATGTTCCAATTTTTATAAGAATATTTCCGATTCAAATAATATATCGGCAACATTGCTGTAAAATTTGACCAGCCTTTGACCATGATAGGTTAATTAACAGACCTTTTTGGATAACGGATGCAATTCGACGGTTGCCTTTTTTCGTTCAGGTAAAATTTTACTTTTTGGGATGCAGGTCGCAGGTCGCCAATGAGACAGTGGCCTCATTTAAACAAATAAAACAATAAAATTCACTAACAATGAGAATTATAAGTGAAGAATCACTCTTTCCATAAAACTCAAGAATAAAATAGGGTCTTATACGGTGCAGACTTAATTTAACACGCTGTATAATTCTTTTGCAGGACTATATTTACTAACGTAAAATTCCATTATTCGATTGGGTTAGGATAGGGTAGTTAAGAGAATATCTTATGTTGTTTTTATTAAAATATAGCCTCAGAAAGTATGATGACAATTTTCAAATCTCATACAGATATATGTTCTAATTTTTATAAAAATATTTACGATTTAAATAATATATCGGCAACGTTGCTGTAAAATTTGACCAGCCTTTGACCATAATAGGTTAATTAACAGTCCTTTTTGGATTACGGATCCAATTCGACGGTTGCCTTTTTTTGGTACAGGTAAGATTGTACTTTTTGGGATGCATCTCCCCGGTCGCTAATGAGACAGTGGCCTCGTTTAAACAAATAAAATAATAAAATAATAAGAATTATAAGTGAAGAATAACTTTTTCCATAAAACTTAAGAATAATATAGGGTCTTATATGGTGCAGACTTTATTGAACACGCTGTATAATTCTTTTGTAGGACTATATTTACTAACGTAAAATTATTTTAATATGTGAATTGAATATACAATTTTTTTTATTTTGCAGAGTTTAGATATCCCAAGTATTATTAATTTCGTAGTCTTTTCGAATTTGGCTGAATACGATCCTGATGACTTTATTTATAAAATTAAACGTTAGCTATATATATCAAATAAAAAATAAAATATCGACATACCCAAAACCCGGATATACGCCACAAACGATGACGCACACCAAGAACGCTATCATATGAACTCTAGGTAGGTACTCGTAAGTTGGAACAAACGAATTTTTGGGGTAATTCCATACAGCGAGCATTGAAATAAACAGAAACATTTTTAACTGACCGATCCTGATATTAGGTGCAATTCTGTAAGCTAATGTTAACTTTTAAAAATAAGACTATCAGCTAACTCCATTTTACTATTCCGTATGCATAATAATCTTTTAAATATGAACGGAAAACGCTTAATTGGACACAATATCTGTTAATATTCAAATCCTAATCTTGACTATGTATAGATTAAGACATTTCTAATATCGTAAACTTCGTCAAATATAACGGCTTGTCGTTAATTTTTAACCACTTCTTATAGAATTAACCCTAATGTGTACTAAATGACTAAATGGGTGATACAAAATAACGCATTTTATTTCAATTTGTTTAAATTATTCGGTGTTAAATTTGTCCTGAAATTCTGCATTTGTGATGGATATTATTGAGCATTGTCGAAAAAGCAGTGTTAAATTTTGTATATTTTTTGGTTAATTCGTATTAAGAATCTGTTTCATGGTGTAGGTAGATAGTAAAATAACTTGTAGTAAAATAAGTATAATAAGATTTATCGTATTCCCGTATTCTTTGACGCGCAGTGTTCCTATATTGTAAATACCAACTTGGGAACGTATCAAGTGTTTGAATTTTGTAATATACAGGCTGTTACACGACGAGCTTTCACTATCCATATATTGGAAACTACACACACGATTTCTATAAAAATTGGCCTAGATGTAGAACAAGTTATGGCTAGCTTATTGGAAGTATTTTGACATACATGCCATTTCCAGTTATACCGAAAGTGAACGACAACTTTGTTATTTTAAATGTGACACCCTGTATATTATTACCTTTTCGGGTTCTACATTGAATTTTAATGTAACTTTGTATGGAATACTCTATCTAAAATTTATACTTATCGAGGTATTAAGTTTTTTAATTATTCTAGCCTTTTAATTGCGTGGACTCATTTACTGTTTTATTTTATTTACCTGTCACAATTAAATAGTATTAATGGCCATTATTTGAAGTCAATCCCATAATACAGTAATAGAAATGGCTTGTTTGGAATTAAATAATGAATATTATCTAAATTTAATTTTAAATATGGTGAAATGTTACCAGAACATATGTTTCATTTGTTACAAGATATCCAGATCGTCCCCGACCCAGACTTCACACAGTGAAGAGAATATTAAACAATTTAACACAATTTGATTGTTTTCAAGCAAAGGTTTGGAAAGTAGAGCCTGTTTTAGATAATCGTTATGATGAAATCAATGTTCTTGGATACTATGTTGCTTATCGCGAAGCGTCATTACGTTGTAGCTACGTGAGATTTAAAGATTCCACGAATTTAAAAACAAACATAACATTTATCCCTACTTTTTCAACCCAGTTCAAAGTGTGAAGGAAATAGATGAATAGAATTTGTGTTGGTGAAATGTTGTTCTCTATTTCTGCCAATTTTCATGGAAATCGTGTGTGTAGTCTCCAATGTATATAGGTAGATAGTGAAAGCCTGTACTCCAATAAATTTCAAAATATTCCTTTATTTTCTTTGGCAGCATTATAGTATTGAATAAGTAACGGTACCTGAAATTCTGCATTTCCTTGTGAATTTGTGTGTCAGTTTCCATCATCAAAGTGTCAGTTTGTGATAAATTATATCAGTGTTTTAACTAAGAATCAGATTAGCATATGTTACGTGTAAAATCGTTATAGGTATCGTTAAATCTGTAGGTATGTTAATGGGTCTAAGATAATTAGAATTTTAAACACAGATCTGTAAATATTTGAGATTCGATTTGCTTTAACGGAAAACTTCTTCGCATCTGCTATATATTTGGTTTTATCGCCAAAGTGATTTAAATATGTTTCTTATGAAGTGTTATGAACAGTATAGCAACTAGTAGCGTAGGTTTTCTATATTTATACATATCACATTTCAGATATTTCATATAGATTCTTGCAGTTTTTGAAAATAAGCTGAGAAGACAAAGAGTTCATACACTATAAATGTCATTAGCGGAGACGTTAGCTGGTATTATGTAATTCGTTGGTTGCTGTTCTCAATCATTTATCAATTTAAATTCTCCAGATTTTAATTCAAGGTTTCAATTTAGCACCCTATATATTGGTATCAAGTATCAATACGTGTTTAGACACAAACGTTCCAAATATAAGAAATCTGTTTTTTTAACTCATGTCTTTGTTCTTATAAAGCTTTAACAAGTCAGCAGGCACTTTTGAAATACGCCGTCATGGGTGGAGAACTGCCATAAGACACTTTTGTGTTCTTTGTCCGTTATATCGAAAAACCACAGGCAGCCCTGTTAGATTTCTATAAACTGTTATTGACTACCTTCTGCTGTCCTTAAAAACATTTGCATCGAAGAACCTTTCAATCATATTATTTTTTGACAGCTTTACTTTCTGGATGATATCGATGTTGCCGTCAACAATATGGTTGGATAATAGATTAAAAAACTATGATATAACACACAAAAAGTGTAAGTTTGTAACAAAATATAAATAAAACTAGAATCAATGATTTGTTAGACAAACGTAGGGTGCGTCATCTTTGCTTTTTCAGTTTATTACGTTAGCTATAATACCTAAGTAGGTATATTCAGATATTTGTGTTATATATAGTGTTTTAAAGCTTGCGTTTCTCTTGTAGATATGGGTAAAAAAACCTAATAAAGAAACGCAGAGAAGTTCGTTTTCTATAGAAGCTGATGACTAGAGCTCGGGAAATATGCAATTAAATTAACTTAAAATATGCACAAAGAACCGTTGAAATATGCACTAAAACATGCTTTTATGCATTTATAAAAAAACGCAATAAGTAATCTTCGTATTGAATGTTATTTTCCTGTCACAAGAAATATTAAATTTATTAAAATTAGGTAGGTTAGGTAATTATTATTTGAATTTTGGTCATAGAATTTACTAAAATGTTACATTTTCAACATAAAATAAAAAATATCGTATCAATTTATAATGAATTAATGACCAAAAATGTGTGCAAGTCAGTGTCAAGACCATGTTTACAACTTTCGTAAAAATAATTTTAACACCAGTGCCTTAAAATAAATAAATTTAAGACACTGCCAGTATAGTTGACGTGAAAGGTATAGTGCGAAGTTAAAGTTGACGGCTTTTTGTTTGACTCTAAGACTAAGAGTATACCGTCATAGCCCAGACAATATTATAATTATTTAAAATGCTTACTTAGTTGACCATAAATTCGTTTAATGTTATAATTTCAACTAATAATCGTTAATAGTTATTTAATAAACTAGTTTGTTAGTGAAGGCGATTAATAAACGAAACTGTTTAAAGCACGAACGGACGATAGCGAATGAGTGCCTTTGATAGTTTGACTGAAGTATAACTATTTTGAGTTATGGTTGCAGGTGTTCTCTTTAGTCGGTGGTCTGACATCAAGAAAGAGTGTGTGTTTTTGTGTGGAAATTGTAAGTAAGTATACATATATTTATTAGCACTTATCTATTTGGATAGAATATATTTCTCAATGTTTCCATCTTTGAACTTCCATACGTCCCCACAACAGTGCGTTATCTTATCCTCATCTTCGGCATGTCCTCTTTTCAGTTTTTATTTGAGTCGTGGGTAGGCATTCAAATAAGTAATATTATGGTTATGCTAGCAATGCTTCTCTTCGCCAAATTAAGAAAACATTGTAAGATAATAAAGCTAGCTGAACTCCCATTCGACTCCTCACTTCATTTCTTCACCTGCAGCTAACTAACATACATTTGTTATAAAATGAGTGATGGGTACAAGTAAAACCAAATTGAAGGTTTAGATTTTTGTCATTAAACCCCTGCAAAAGTAGGTAGGCACTCAAAATTGTTTCTGAGAAAATAACTATATCACTGAAGAATACTTCAACAAAAACTTAGGTACTAACAATTGTCAACGAAATCAATACTCTAATTTACAATTGTCATTCAAACAGCCAGCTGAAGTTTTCCAAAGAATACATCTCAACGAGTAGGTATAGAATAGCCCGCATTACTTACTAAACAGACACCATGCAGTGTTACCAAATGTTACGAGAAAATTTACAAAACAAACACCGAAACACCCCGAATGTCAGCAAACAACTTAATACATCAGCTATCCCTACCAAGAAAATAGGATGTAAACACGCCTACGAAGGCGTGGAATAGGTGTTCCAAGCTACTTATTGGTTGTATACTATTGGATGTAACATTTGGGGATATTCGTGCGTTGTGTGCCCAGAATGATTCTACAATATTATTTAGTTTGTAGTATACAACGTTTAGAACAGGTTGTGTGTTCGCTAAGAAAGTGTTTAAATTTTGTTAAAATATGGTGAAAAGAGAAGATACAGTGTTAATAATACCTACAATGGCTCGTACTCCTTTAAAATCGTCGTTTTCTATAAGTTCTATTCTACCAGAAACAGCTTTAGAAGCACCGAAAAGTCCCGAACAAACATCCAGTGTTCTTCAAATATCTGAAACAGAATTAAGTGGTTCAGACAGTGATCTTGATGTTACCGGTGATGATGACGATGATTCTTCAACTGTAGAATGCGCAAAATCAGATGATAGTAAATCTACAGACGAGAAAAAATCCAAAGAAAAACCACCTTATAGCTACAACGCCTTAATTATGATGGCTATAAGAAACAGTCCGGAAAAAAGGCTAACATTGAATGGAATTTATGAATATATTATGTGCAATTTTCCTTACTACAGAGAAAATAAACAAGGGTGGCAAAATTCCATTCGACACAATTTAAGTTTGAATAAATGTTTCGTTAAAGTTCCCAGACATTACGATGATCCTGGAAAAGGAAATTATTGGATGCTGGATCCTTCCGCTGAGGATGTTTTTATTGGAGGTAGGCTTCTATTTATTTTTATATGTTCAGGTATTGTTCAATAATTATTTGTGGTTCATATGTTTACATGATTGATTAGGTAGGTATTACTTATATAATATGTTCAGAAAATATTACCTATTATAAAATCAGTGTACACATTTTTAAGCAAATATTACGATTGAAACCTAAATACCTAAAGGTATTTCCAAAATATAAATAATGGCGCCGTTTAATTTAAATAATGATATTAAAAGCTTCCAATTTTTAGTTTTATTACCTACACCAAATTAATTGTCCAGAAATATATACAACAAAGAACTTTTCTACCAAAATATTTTTATTATATTTTCGATAGTAGGTAGGTATAGGTAGTTCAGCTAATCGAGTTAAAATTTCTCTATCACAATCCTTTTCTATATACCTTCTAATATTTTTAGAAAAAGAAATATAAAGTAAAAAACAATAATTGTTATTTTGTTTGATCTAAAAATACTAAATATTTCCCTATTATTTACAGGTACTACTGGAAAACTACGTCGTAGATCTACTGCAGCATCCCGTTCACGTTTAGCAGCGTACAAACGAACTCTTTCAATGTACTCTCCTCTCCAGCCCATCTATCCAGGATTTTACCCTCCATCACCTGCTCTTTTAGCAGCAGCAGCTTACCAAAGGTATCATCCTTACATTACTAGTATGGGTAGCACTGCTATGCCGACTGTTTTGAGACCTTCGCCAATTCAGCCTCAACCTGGACATCAAACTTTTAGTATGGAACGGTTGTTAGCAGCTCCTACTATGGATTTTTTCAGGCCACCATTAGATTTGTACAGTAATTTTAGATTACCACATCCACCTAGTATGTTACCACATCATCATATGACGTTATCACCAACCAGTAGTTCTAGTTCGCCGGAACCTAGAGCGAGTCCTGATACTTTGTTTAAACCTGTGTCGGTGATGTCAAGACATAGTTAAAAGTGTATTAGATCGCCTGAATAATAATAGCCTGACGACCGTACAAAAGTGAAATTATGTAAATTTTTGAAGGTTATTATTATACAACGGTGGAATTGTTTTTTAATATTTATTTTGTAAATAAGCTACGTACAAAGTTATAGCAACTTATAAATTATTAATTGGGCACAATTTGCGAGTTTAAATAATATTACACTTACCTACACAATTTGTTAATATTTTTTTTTGTATTTATCGTGAAAAAACGTGCAGAGATAGTATGTCCCAGAGTTTTCATAACAAAATAAACCTAATTTCTTTCATTTATCGAAATATTTGTTAATATTTAATTATTTAAACATGGAATCAACTATTTGTCTCATAATAATTTCATATAAAAATATTCATATTGGGGTTAACCAAACTCAGAACGTAGAATGAAATTCTAGGAAAGTCCAGGTAATAAGTATCCCTCTCACATCTTAGGAATTTAACTCATATTTTCATTAAATGAAACTTTATAACTGATAATTTTGTGGATGTAGTTATCTAGTTGGAATTTAACTAATAAATACTTAATATTTGCCCTATTTTTAATCTGATCTCGTTTACACGTCCATGAAGTTTTATGTGTACTTTTTTTGTAAATTTGTAAATTTTAAAACTTTCCCATTGTGATGTTAGTCTTAAGGAAAATGTACAGTATTAAATTATATAGTTGAAAATAAAAAAATATCACATTTATATCGTTTTTCATTTATTATTCCATCACCACATCTATTGTTAGCAATTGATTCTTTGAATTATATTAAACTACCAATACCCAGCCTTGAGACCCTGGAAATGTAGCTTGGGATTTATTATAATAATGGTGAAAGGTTATTTTTATTGTGTTTTGACCAGTTTATATTTAAAATTTACGGAAAACCTAATATAAAAACATCCGCTGATAAAGCTTCTTTTCGCAGCCGTCTCAAAAAAAATTGTATTTATTTATTTTATTTATGTATTTTACCAGTTTAAAAATATACAGAAAATATACATAGTATACAAGGAATACAAGTATTGTATATCCTAGCTTACAGAGGTATATAGTTGACGTAAAAAGTATAGTGCGAACTTAAAGTTGCCGGATTTTTGTTTGACTCTAAGACTAAGAGTATACCATCATAGCCCAGTCAATAATATAATTATTTAAAATGCTTACTTAGTTGACAATAAATTCATTTACCTAATGTTATAATTTCAACTAGAAATCGTTAATAGTTATTTATTAAACTAGTTTGTTAATGAAGGCGATTAATAAACGAAACTGTAAATTGTATGGATTTAATTCTATTTGTGCTTGTTGATTTTGTATACAGTGTGGACCGGATTTAATTGACTTATACAGAGATCTCGTGAACCACAATAGATACAATATTGATTAAATGGAGAACAAGTTTGGTATATTAATGGGAAATTAGATGGTTCAATAAAATTTAAAATATCTCCACTAATTCCGGAGATATTTAACAAAATCCGAAAACGGTCCTTTTCGTTTTTTAAATTTGCCGTCGTTATTATAAAAGATATCAAAAAAAGTATTCCCACCTTTTTTCAATAAACGAAGTTTTCTATGAATTACCATACCAAAAAATTTTCGTCTTTAAAGGGTCACCATCAACTTCATTTTTTTAAATACTGACCTGGATTTTTTATTGCAATATTTTTTACGTTTTTTATAGATACATACAATGACATGGCATACTTGACGATTCTACCACGTTTCGTCATTCAGAAATCATCATCTTTTTTAAGTCCAGTCTTCTTTACTAAAGTCAAATTAATAATTTTAAATATTAGGCATTAAATAAGAATTCTGAAAGAAAATGATTAAATTCAACAATTTATTTTGAAACTTAATGACAATGAATAAATAATGATGGATTTACCAATGACTCTCTAAGGTATAAGTTAAAAATAAATTAAAAAATTCAATTACAAATCAGTTATAAAAGTTGTTCAAAGTGACGTCCGTTCTGTGCAATACATAATTCGATCCTCCTTGGCATATGAGACGCATATCTACTATGTTTTTTATGAAGCCCATATACAAAATAATCTATTGGGTTAAAATATGGTTATGTTATAAAACGATTTTATTTAGTTCGGCACCTAGTTCTTGTTAACCGATTTTCATACATTTCCCGTTAACCAATTTAACAGATTTTTGGACACATGTTTGGTGCATTCATTTTCTTTCAAAATTCTTATTTAATGCCCAATATTTAAAATTATTAATTTGCTTTAAAAAAGATGATGATTTTTGAAAGACGAAACGTGGTAGAATCATCAAGTATGCTATATCATTGTATGTATCTATACAAAACGTAAAAAGTATTGCAATAAAAAATCCAGGTCCGTATTTAAAAAAATGAAGTTGATGGTGACCCTGTAAAGACGAAACGTCGTAATGAAGTTTTTGGTATGGTAATTTAAAGAAAACCTCGTTTATTGAAAAAAGTTGCGAATACTTTTTTTTTATATCTTTCATAATAACGACGGCAAATTTAAAAAACGAAAAGGACCATTTTCGGATTTTGTCAAATATCTAGTGGAGATATTTTAATTTTTTTTGAACCATCTAATTTCCTATCAATATACCAAACTTTTTCTCCATTTATTCGATATTGTTTCTATTGCGGTTTACAAGATCTCTGTATACGTCAATTAAATCCGGTCCACCCTGTATACTTAAATCAAAAAAGTTCCATAATGATATAGTACTGATTCAAGTGCAAATTGTTGCTATATGGTATGATTTATTAAATCGCAAGTACCACTTTTCATTAATGGTACCGAAAGTTAGCTTTTGTGACGATTTTTTTCGCTTTTGAGACGATTTCTTTACTTTCGGGACTGTATTTTATTATGTCAGCACTTGTCAGGAATCAGTAGAGTAGTGTGGAAGTGAGGCTGAATGTATTCACATGAGATAGTGGATCTGCTGAAGCGAGAGGTATGAATGAGGTGTTTTAACAAAAAAATGATACTTTCTCATTATTGATAGTTAGTGGTGGACAAAATCATAATGGAGAATTAATTACTTTTGATGTTTTTATTCTCCCAAGGTTTTTATACCGATTTGAGAATTTAACTTTTGGATGATTTAAATAGTTCGCTATTTATGCTCTGACGTGCATATCCTAAAAGAGAAGCTACATAAGGGTTGACATAGGACCACAACTCTGTCGTCTTCTTTTCTAGAATTGTGATGAACTATAGGTTATGCTTATGTTGTATTGCTTTTATAGTGAACAACGTAGAAGTTGTTTAAATTTATTTCCTATTTATATTGTTTTTAAGAGGCTATTGGATTATTTTATAAATTTTACTTTTGCCATTATTAGTTTTCGTTTTTATTTACAGTTATTTTTATTTTTGTTAGTGTTACATATCTTCCGTACTTACATCAAAATGATCTTTTCAGCAATAGTAACTATAGTTGACTGTTTATGTTTGCTTCTAGCAGCGTAAAACCATAAATTAACGTTTAACTTTCACGGCAGGCACAGTTACAAACTTTTTACGAGGCGGTGTATGTTGTGCTCGTGCAGTATGATACAAAACAAGATTATTAGGATATTGATATTATTCAAACTTGAAACATTGTGATGAAAATCTGAGTAAAGTTGTTTAAGAAATATTAACACAAATCATTTATTTTTTATAATATTGAAACAAACAAAATACTCATATATATATATATTATAGACTTTGATAATTCTTCGAACTTTAAATTCAAATGGCCTTTTTGTAACTAACGATTAGTTCATTAAACATGTAATCAGAAAGTGGCTAACTTCATCTTTAGGTTTGGAAGTATCTGTAGTGAAAGTTGCAAACATTTAGAAAACGTAAGTTTCCAGTTTTCTCCTGAAATATTCGGTTTAAAACATTTTTAAATTAATTATCAGCTTAACACCCCATTGGTCAACAATTTAATTCAAAAATGGAGCAATTATAAAACGTGCATACTATAAATGAAAGTGTAATTCTTGCACATTTAATGAAAAAATCTTGGATACATAAAGTCTCTGGAGCAATTATTCGACGCTTAAGACCACAATTAATACGAGCGTTGATTATAATATTCTGCATATAGAGCTAAAAAAAGGCAGTAGATAACTTTTAAGCACTATTGTTTTTCGAAGTATTTTAAACAAAAAAAATGCATTTTTCCATTAGTTTGTTGGTACATTTAAAATAGAGTTTTTGAAGGCGTTGACTGCATCTTCTGGGGAGCCTTTGACCACGAAAAACTAATTTTTTTACAAATAGTACTCCATGTGAAGTTTTTTTAAATTGTAGTCTTTGAAATGACCAATGATATGCTCCAATTTCACGATACGTGACATGTAGAATTGAATTAGCTTACGAGAGGCATCGACGTTTTCCTGGGTAACTGCCGTTGTTGGTGAACCTGCTATTGAATTAGATTAATCCGTCTACGTTTAAATTCTCTATACCAACGAGAAGTTGTCGACTGATGTGGTGCTTCATTGCCGAAAACAGGAACCAACTCGACAAGGCATTATTGTTGGGACAACTGTCCTAGAAAATTATTGCGGGAAAATTTTCTTTGCTTAATTTCATTTTTCGACTCATTAACTTTAAAAATTCAGTTTGGGTACAACTTCAAACGAAGCGAGCTGAAACTTTAGCATTAAATTAACTAGTTAATTTTGACAATTGATTTTTGTTGACAGGCGCCAACTACCGGTTCTTGCAGCCTTTGAACTTAATTACATTGACTTTAAATAACTTATAAAATGTGTGTCAAAATCAAGATTCACGCAAGTCTGTCTTTAATTGCCTTCCATTCCAAGGGTCGTTTCTCTTTTTCCACCTCTTATAACTGTAGGTATTGTATTTATTTACTTTCGTGTTGTAGCTACCGACTTTCTTCGGTTGTATTATCAAATACTTACTTTTTATTGTAAGCAAATGCTTCTAAAATTGATTTATAAACTTTATATAGCAGGTCATAACATTTGGATTCATAAACATTGTGGAATTTGACCAACTATGGAATTATTGCGGTCGAAACATTACAAGGACGACAACCTCAATTTGTGAAATTTTATAGCTTCTTAAGGTAAAGCTGAATAAAGTCGTAAACTTTATGACATAATTAAAAAACACCGACAGTCGGCTAGGTAGGAGCCGATTTTCTATATTTTCTGAAAATATTGAACTTCTTAGAAATATACTTAAACTACTTTATGACTTCCAATGAGATACCGACATGTTAAGTCAGTCATTTTATAGAAAACTAAATCAATACTTATATTGATGTTTATCGAACGAATTCGTGAAAGCATTCAAGAACGGTACCGGGGAAAGACTCTAGGGGTTCGAACGATATTTTTTTGTTTGGTATAAACTCCAAAAAAATATATGCTTGAAAAGTATTAATAGCTTTATTTTTTGTCTTATTCGTCACTACGAAACACGCAAAAAGTTGTGTGATCTATTGTAAACTGTAATTACAATTTTTGTCCAAGTTATTAGATTAGTCTCGCATATCAGTCTCCTAAATGCAACAGCCGTTAAGTCACTCCTTCCTCAATATCGGGCTTTCTGTACCAAAAATATTAAAATGCAAAGGGCTATCTGTCTATCAATAGCTATTTGTGTAACAAGGGAGGAAAGTGCTAGTTTTCCTTCCGAGGATGCAGTTTCATTCAATTCAATCATTCAAGGGAAGAGAAAGCACTATACCCCCATGTTATAATATGATTTTTCTGCCTCCCTCAAATAAGAAGTCATTTTTAAATGATTTATTTATGAAACTAACAAACAAAATTTATTAAAGAACTAAAACTAAGAAGTAAATACAGTATAACTATAAAAACCGTCCCGCGTGACCAAAGTGTCAAAAAAGAGACGTTCGCTTGTATTATGACATCCTTTTGCTGCTGTCAATCAGTATGTTTTGCAGCCTTAATCCTAACAAATATTGAAACTTATAGGTCGTATGTTATCAGAAAATATAATTATACATTTCAAATCTAATACAACTCGTGGGTTACTTAATTATTAAACTCAAACTAAGGTCAGTCGTACTAAAAACTGTATATGTTGCAAAAATGCGCGCTGTTGCCGCGATTAAAAGGGTGTATCTGGTTCAGTTAACGTCTTGACAATTTTTAGGGTTAAATTGTATGTAGGTTAATCGAATAAATGAATAGGTATGAAAATAACTGTTTTTTTAATCATTGAGAAACAATTAATTCAAACGCTTGTAAATACTAAGACGATGATCAAATGTCAATAAATATCAAACTGAACTGAATAATTTTACCAACTGATCTGACAACGTCTAGAAGTTTTGCCAACCCGTAGACTGTAAATTGCCCTATTCATTAAATTTAAATTGCATTGCATTTACGGGTGGTAAATTTACATTTATTTTGATAAGCAGAAAAGTAACTAAGAATGACATCATCGTCTGTTTATCGTGACTAAGCCATATCTTTAAAAACAAATCAAACTTTTGTAGCGATCAGTTTAATGATTGAACAATTATCATCGGTCTCGCGGTATCTCGAAGTTATTAAAAAATTTCTGTTCCATTTGAAACAACGTACAACAATAACTTAAATCGCCCACTATATTTTTCCAATTAGTAATTAAAGAATAAGAACACGTAAATAAAATATTGTAGAGAACGGTCAATTGAGACCACCGACAGTATGGTGTTGAAATTTATTAGTTAGGGCAGTTGAGTTAATTCGTGTAGGTAGAGGAGCACAATGTATATCAGTCAGAGGTCAATATTTATATACAATATGTACCGTGAGAGTGATTCGTATAATGATGAATATCTGAAAAATTCCACCAATAACACGAAGGAGTAGGTTATAACAATCCATGATACTGTGAAAACCACAGTTAATAGTAAGTTGTTTGTAAAGTACGGCTATAAATTACATGGGCTGAAAAGTCCCAGACATGACACATAGATGGAGCAGTTTTATTGCAATTGCCTGTTTTTCAGTTAGTACTAACCTTCAAAAGATAGCTGTCAAAATGTCATGATATTCTTTTCACTGTGTAAGAAACAGGAGTTTTTGCGTCGATATGTGACAATGGATGAAACATGGATCCATCACTTCATTTCGGAATCAAAACGATCGTCATCTGAGTGGACAGCAACTGGAGAACCTCGTCAAAAGCGCCCGAAACCACAACAATCAACTGGAAAGGTTATGGCCTTGATATTTTGAGATATATGTGGTGTAATGTATCGACTATCTTGAAAAGGGAAATACCATCAACAGTGAATATTATATAGCGTTATTGGAGTGTTTGAAGGCCGAAATTGCCGCATATGACAAAGAAAAGAAAAGAAATATTTGTTCCATCAACACAACGCACCGTGTCACAAGCCAATCAAAACAATGGTAAAACTACATGAATTGAACTTCGAATTGCTCCCACATCCACCGTATTCGCCAGATTTGGCTCCCAGCGACTACTGGCTGTTCGCAGACCTAAAAAAAAGCTCGCCGGTAAAAATTTTCGCTCGAATGAAGAGGTTATCGCTGACACTGAGACCTCTTTTGTGTATGTTTTGAGTATGTTTCGTGGTGAGCCACTCGTCAGTCGGTATTGAAGCGCGCATCAGAGATCCTCGCTTCTCGTGTTTCTTGTGGTGTAAACCGATTCTACTGTTTCGCGCCAAAAATGAACCAGGAGGATAGTATCAGCCTCATTGAACTTTATGCAAAGTACCGATTTTTATGGGATGCCAAAGATAAGGTGCACCATAACCGCATGAAGAGAGAGGATGCTTGGAAGGAAATGAGTTCAAAATTGCAGTACCCTGTTGCTACGTTAAAGGCAAAAATGGAAACATTGATGGGTTCCTATAGGAGTGAGAGGTCCAGGGAGAAAAAAGCAGAGTCACTGGTTTCGAGAAGAATATTCACAAGGTTCCGCTGTCATATCCCTCAGGAGTCTGTTTCCATATTGAAATCTCCGACGAAATATGTCTTTCGACCACCATCGGCGTCTTTTATTTTTTTTCTTCTCTTTCATCATTATTGCAAATGCTGCACTCGGAGCAACCGGCATGCTTGTCTCTCACATTGGCGGCTCACCTTGTTTTCGCTTGTCAACCCGAAACGTTTCGCCTCGTGTAAACAGTTATGCCGAGACAGCGACTCGCGAAACATTTTCGCGAAACAATTTCGCTCAATCGCACCTTTAGAACGGCGGATGAAGGATTGCGTTGTTCTTGATGAAAATTACGTTGAAGAATAAAACGAGTTTTATTTGCTAGGCCCGGGACTTTTCAGCACTTCGATGCGGTATCAAATTCTATCTTCAGCACAGAGACACGTTCAAAATAATTTGCCGCAGTGGGTGAAAAACGTTTCACATGTATAGTATTTAGCTTTTGGTGGAAATTTTTAAAGTCTACGTCAAAAAACGTCTGTTCAATGATATGTTGAAAGCTCATGAAGCCTCAATCGTTTAACAGCAATATACTGAATTATATTTAATAAACTTGTTCATAAATGAGCAGTAAAGATTAGGTAGAAGTATTTAAATATAGCAGTGATGTAGGTAGTACCAACAATGTTAACAAACCTATAAGAGCCTGTTTGAAGCTATGCGGCATCGATAAGGGATAAGAAAACCTTGCCAATATCTGTAATAAACAAACCAGTGGTGTACGAGTTATGCTTTTTTTATTGGTAAGGTGTTTCTTAAAAATAAATGAAATTAACAAATTTACTTGAATTCGATATGGATACGAAATAATTCAAATCACCACAATCATACCCTAATGATAATCATACTCATCAGTATTCAAAATACAAAAGTTTAAGATGCCAAATAAAATTTAAAAAACAATGATAAAAACTAATCAATGCCACTGGATAATCAATATGTGGGAGGAAAGTGAGAGGAAAGACCACACGCACGTGCTTGCCAATAGCAAGTCGGGTGGTTGCATAGCAACGGACTATTCGATAAATCTCCACCAATTGAGTTCGTTCAGACGACGCGGTAATATCTTTTTCGCACGACGATGCCGGTTTGAAGGAATCCCATAACATGTTTGGAAAAATGCTTATCTTTTAAAATCAAGAAATTGGAAAAATAATGTTAACAGACCAATTCCAATAAAACAAACTCTGCCAAATAAAATTTAAAAAACAATGATAAAAACTAATCAATGCTACTGGATAATCAATATCAGTCAATAGTCAAAGTGAGAGGAAAGACCACACGCATGTGCTTGCCAATAGCAAGTCGGGTGGTTGCATAGCAACGGACTATTCGATAAATCTCCACCAATTGAGTTCGTTCAGACGACGCGGTAATATCTTTTTCGCACGACGATGCCGGTTGGAAGGAATCCCATAACATATTTGGAAAAATGCTCATCTTTTAAAATCAAAAGAAATTGGAGAAATAATGTTAACAGACCAAATCCAATGAAACAAACTCTGCTTATTAGGTCCGTGAGCGTTGGTAATTATCCTTTAATGAATTGTTTCGCCATTCCCTCGCCTGTTGAGATAACCCACCACTCCAGAGATTTCTTTGCCACCGACTTCCTTGTGGCCATATTTATTCGACGCTACATAAGGATTTCAGGATACTGAATGGATTTTCTGGCCGTTTCATTCGCCAGATTATTGCCCTTATGACTCTCGTGCCCTGGTATCTAGACTCCAAGTGCATTTTTTATGGAGACGAGTGACTTCAGTTCAGATGTCTGCATGTTAAGATGGAAAACGGAATAGTATGCTCTTTCCTGCCTTTTAATGTCTTCACTTTCGCTTGGAAAGTTGTAACATCTCCAGAGATGCTTATTGGATAAGCTGCCCTATGTTTTATCCCTACAATTACGGCCGTATAGGTGCTCCTTTCTTCCTATATGGTATAGTTATCTGAGAATTATTATTAAAGCAGTATCTCGTAGCCTTTGCGCCAATGGTTTGCCCCATTAAGTGATACACTCTTATCACCTCGAAGAGCTTCAAATAATCCGATGTTGAATTTGTAATAGTCTGTGCGTTACAGATCCTGCTTTACCTTGTATAAAGGGAGAGATGGACTGGTAGGACTCACACCTATTTCTTGAACTATATAATTCCTCCTAGTTCGGACAAAAGGGCTAAGAAGACCTGTAGGATAGGAGATATGATGTGAGGAATAAAAATAGATAAAAATAATGAAACGATTAATTTATTCATATACATTTAACTCATGTTTTAAAATTTCTCTTTCAATCTTGTCTAGTAATTATTTCCTTTATTCAAAGCCACTGGTAAAAATAGCCTATACTGTCTACAACCGTCCATCGCATCAATTTGTTGTTACGTTTGTTAGTTTTTATTAATGTAGGTGTACAGTGTTGGTCATGTTGGCCTGCAGGTCAATTAGAAATTAAATAAATGTTGACGTACTACTCCGATGCGACATGCTGGCTGACTCATTTATTGACCGATTCAATTGTTCTAGATTGGGAGAAAATCGTTTCGTAATTCGTAATTGAACAAAATTGTTCTTTGTTTAGTTTTTCGTTAATTTTTCTCATCATGCAGTAGGATTAAAATTAAATTTTCGAAATAGTTCACTTCATTGTTTCGGAAACACAGTCAGACTTTTAGCTTGGGATTAATTTCAAATTCACTTTCCGTTTCGATCTTCTTTGCTGGGAATGGACGTTTAATGGATTTAGTTTGCTGGTCTAGTGCTCCGCAAGTTTTATCCTGGAGAAGAGCCTCGGAATGAAACCAAGGAAAACAAATTTGGACAAGTAGAACACCTATTGTAGAAACTATTGTGTATATTGGAATAAAATGAAAAAGCTTTTTCTCAATATATTTAATGACAAATGTATACTGTATATTTCAAATCTGACATAAACAAAATTAACAATAATAATATTTACAATATATGAGTAACCATGAAACCCATTTCCAACATCCTCCCACATTGTGCGAAGAGGAAACTTCGCAAAACTTCTTATTTTCATAGTTCATCATAACGTGAAGGTTTTCTAACTAATCCTCCATATCTAGTTCTTAATGAATTCCCTTTTTCTAGATTAACTAATGAATTACCTTCTTCTTGATTAACTCTCCGACTGGCTAATCTTTGCTCTTTATCATATTCTTTTTGTGTTTTCTTCTCTTTGTTAAGTATACTATAATCACGAATTTCTAATGGATATAACTTTTCAACAGGTCTAATAAATTCGTGCTGTGATAATCTAATCCTTGCGACTCTTGATACGTTGTCTTTTCCTGGGTAAATTTCTAGAACTCTGGCTATCGGCCAATTCACTCTTTTTACATTATCTACTTCTAAAATTACAATGTCTCCTACTTGCAGATTAAAACTACTTTTCCTAAAACCATAGTTAATTAAATTGGACAAGTATTCTTTTCTAAATATAGTTCTTATATCTTGTCTGATCTTCTGTAGGTATCTATATCTTTTCATAAAATGCTGTCTGTCGATAACATCTAGGTCTGGTACCTCATTGCATGGATTACTCTGTATGAAATGTGCTGGACTAAGTGGAATTAATTCTTCATTTTCCGAAACGTAAGAATTGAATAATAGATTCGCAGTCACACAAAATAACTAAATTTCGTCGTAACAGTTCTTTAATAGTTCTTATCATGCGCTGCCTCCATCCTCCCCATCAGGATGCAGTTGAAGTATTGAAAATCCATTCTATTTTCTTTACTGAAGAATAATTTACTATTTCTTTCCAATCAATTTTCTTCAAATGATTATTAGCGCCGATAAAATTGGTACCATCTGAATAAATAATTGAAACCCTTCCTCGTCGAGCTATAAATCTTCTTAAAACTAATAAGAAAGTATCCGTAGACAGCGAAGTTACTAGTTCTAAGTGAACAGCCCTATAAACAGCAGACGTAAATATAACACACCAGGCTTTCTTTTCTTTCTTCAAATATAGTGGACCAGCATAACTTACTTACTTACTTACTTCAAATGGTGCAGTGTCTTTTACATATAACACACTTTGATAAAACTTGTTTTCCTACCTTTTACTATCCAATTATTTTCCCTTAAAATTCCGAGGAATGTAATTACTCCTGCATGATAGTTTAATATATGCTGTTCATGAATCAGTTTATCAACAATATCGTGGTTAGTGGGCAATAATATAGGAAACATAAATTGTCCCCAAAATCCAATCCATTCTTTAACATCCCCGCTGAATTTCTTAAGTTGTAGCTTCGGCAGAAGGAATTTTCGTTTTGAAGACTCACTCGTACTGGTACTGTTGAGAAGATAAAAGCTTTTATTTTTGTAGCGAATGAATTCATTGCGATAAAACTCTGTATCTTTCCATTCTTGCTCTAATTCTCCTTCACTCACCCAAGGTGCCTACAGACAAGTAAATATCATTCACTTTTTGGTCTACAATGTATAATCGTTCTGCTTTGTCTTCGAACCGGTTTATTAAGTCTGTAATATCTTCTTTCTTCAAATGCCTGTCTTGTATTAGTTTCCAATTATTTGGTGGTTTTAATAAACGCTCGGCGTAACAGACCTCTTTCGTTCTTGTACCTTTCTAGATTTTCCATTTCACACGGTCGCCAGAATCTAGAAACTATTGTGTATATTGGAATAAAATGAAAGAGCTTTTCTCAATATATTTAATAACAAATATATACTTTATATTTCAAATCTGACATAAACAAAATTAACAATAATAATATTTACAATATATGAATAACCATGAAACCCATTTCCAACACCTATCTAAGAAGAAATCTAGCACTTATCCGGATCTGGAACATGACGTTGAGGTCTTGAACAAAGAAATAATCGATGCGTTTGACTCAAGCTGTCCTCTTTAAGAGCATCGAAACAGTAGGGATGCATCCTGGTGGAGTAAACATCTGTTAGAATTAGGAGCTTAAACTAGCGACCTGTTTAATAGAGCCAAATGGACCGGAATTTGGCAGAGATACACTGAGGTACGAAACATGTAGGTGCTATAAGCAGATTAGAAAAGCTGAATGAAATAGCTTATGTGACGACATAAACTGTATGCCCGCTGCAGCAAAGCTCTATAAAGTCACGGTAAGTGAACACAAGAGCAAGCAATACAAAGTCTAGGCACATTTGTTTCAAAGTACCAGGAGACGATGATATTTTCCAGCATTGCTCCAGCAACAACAAGACGATATTCTACAAAATTTGGTTAGAATTAGTCGAGGCAATTTAGAACTGGGTTATATACCAAAAGAGAGGAGAAGGACAATGGTCACCTACATTACAGAACCTAAAGTCCTTCTGACCAATTGGCACGCTGCTAAAAGTTATTGATATTAGAACGAAAATTCTAGAGATATTACGTTTAATATTCATCTGCATCAGCATCCTTACAGATAACGGAGGATATAAGAGGTGCTTTGGATACGGATAAATAAGAAACTGTAGTATTTGTATGTATATCTTTTTTTTTTAAAAGGAGCCGTCCCTTCGCCGGCACCACCTCAGCCTCTTGGGCTTATTGTGGATCCTCCTAGTGTTCTGACTACAGCCTATTCAGCCAATCCGTTCATACAGGTTCTATACTGGTTGGTTGAAGAAGTTTTCTGGAGTCATTTGGGGTCTTCCATACAGTTTCTGCCTCCTGTGGTCCAGCGTCTCACAGTTGCATAATATGTGCAGAGCTGTTTCGGTGTCCTTTTTGCATCTTCTGCATATAAGGTCTCCGTTATACAGCCCTATTTTGTTCAGGTGCTCCTTTGTGGGAAAGTGTCCCGTAAGAAGCCCCGTTATGGTGCGTAGTTTATTTCTGCTCATTGAAAGCAGTTCTTTCGTTACTTTTTCTGATGGTTCTTTCATGAATGTCTTCCCATGTGTTTGCCTGGGCGTATTCTTCAAGTGTTTTTTGTGTTGTTCTTTCACCCACCGATGGGGTCTTCCATACAGTTTCTGCCTCCTGTGGTCCAGCGTATCACAGTTGCATAATATGTGCAGAGCTGTTTCGGTGTCCATTTTGCATCTTCTGCATGTAAGGTCTCCGTTATACAGCCCTATTTTGTTCAGGTGCTCCTTTGTGGGAAAGTGTCCCGTAAGAAGCCCCGTTATGGCGCGTAGTTTGTTCCTGCTCATTGAGAGCAGTTCTTTCGCTACATTTTCTGATGGTTCTTTCATGAATGTTTTTCCATGTGTTTGCCTGGGCGTATTCTTCCAGTGGTTTCTGTGTTGTTTTTTTACCCACCCTTTTAACCATGACCTAGTGGAGCATCTGGAAATGCCCACAGATGGTTCGGGTCCGTTTATCAGGATTGACGATCCTGCTCTTGCCAGTTCGTCAGCTTTTCATTGCCAGCGATTCCTTTGTGACCTGGGACCCACCCCAGTGTTACACTGTTCCGAGTCGCCAGTTCTTCGTCGCATTCCCATACCAGCCGAGATGTTACCTTATAGCTCTGAAGTGCTTTAAGAGCAGCTTGACTGTCACTGTAGATCCAGAACTGCCTGTTGTTGTAGGCTCTCATGTTATTTGCCCTTGCACATGCAAGTATTGCATAGACCTCTGCTATGTATATGTTACTCATTAATAAACTCTACAGTGGTATAGTACCAGAAACCTTTGCTAATTTTGGGATTACATTTAACTCTAATATTCTGTATAACTGCTTATGTGATCTTAAATCTAGATTATCTTGTAACTGAAACATCCACATTGAACACTTTATGTTGTCATATTATGCAAAAGCTTTACTAATTTACTTGCGCTTCGAAAGGGGGAAGAAAACTCCCTTTCGCTAAACTCCTTTCCAAGATATTTCCTTTTAACACCAACATGATTGAATCGATAATAATAGTCCATTATCGCATTGTACTCGTTTCTTTTAAAAGATGAAGCAGAATAGTATGGTTATTTCACAATTTAAATGTTTGGATGGAGAAATAATATTTAGTTACAGTATCTAAATATCTAAATTTTATTATTAAATCCTTAAGACCAGATACTCAGTCAATGAAATATTGTGAAATATACTATATACAAATATACCCCCTTTAATTCATAACATTACCTAATAATCTTTATTGAATATTTCAAATTCCTTCCAAACCCTCCATTCATCTATCTGTAAGCTGTAGAAAAATATAAATAAGAACGCATTGCTAGCAGAGCCGCCTTACAGCATATTTTAATGAGGTGTCGGATTAAAAATATTACTATGAATGACGGATTTAGACTTGTTATGATGAGACCCATCAAATGTCATATTCCAACATATCACACACCTGTGTACCACACTAATTTTAAGCTCCAAATTTAAGAGATAATCTTTTAGTGAAATATAATGCCATTATTAGAACGACACATCAACTAAGGGGATTTTATATAGTTTACTATAAATAAATTTTTCTTGACGAACCAACAAATCTAATAAACAAGAGTCCTTAGAGAGTGATAGTGGAAGTTTTAAATTTTAGATTGTCTTACGTTCAATAGGGAAGAAATAAATTAGGTTAATGAGACCGCCTAAAAATAGGAAACTTTATATGTATTATATTTTCGAGACATAAGTATGATAAGTTCCACGCTAAATGGTATTGGCTAAGCGATTATAATAAAACCAATTATAGTCTTAGAGCCGGTGGGAGAACGACCTTCACCGATCTGATCTGATCTTGTTATAACCAAATGAGTTTCATCTCAATTTATAGTTTCCAATCCACAGAATATGCCTAGGTAGGCTTGCCAACTTATTTCTGTGCATGGCTACCTGGCAAGTAGATGTGAACAGGTGAGTCTATACAGGGTGTCCCACGACGAGTTAAAACTATCTGTATATGGCAAAATACGTATAGTAAAATCATGAAAATTTCTACGTTTCGGTTTTCGAATACGATCTTTTTACTTAAAATATTTTCATAGATGGCCGACTTTCGGTTCTACCAGAAGTCAACTGAAACTTCGTTATTTCAAATGGAGCACCCTGTATATTAATACATTTTTAATCTACGTAAAATTTTAGTATACTTTTGCCTGAAAACTTCTTCCGAAAAATGCATACTATTTGAATTGTTTATTTTTTTTGTAAAAAATTTTACCGTTGCAGAACCTTATAAATTATTTTTTACGAGGATACCCTTAAAGATATGAAAATGGCTTCTGTTCGGTTGCTTTAAGCAAGGTGAGATGTATTTGAATCTATGTTGAAATTTTTTTCATTTTATACAGGGTGTGCATAAAAAGCTTTCAAAGTTTCATAAATATCAAATTTCTTAATTTTTTAAATAGAACCACTCGGTTTTTTCTATTTTAATGCATTCAGGGGTGAAAAATAAGGCAAATTCATGTATACCTTCCTATACCTAAACCTGAATGCATTAAAATAGAAAAAACCAGATGGTTCTATTCAGAAAAAATAAGGAAATTTGATATTTATGAAGTTAAAATTTGAACACATTTTATACACACCCTGTACAAAATGAAGAATTTTTCAAGATAGATTCAAATACGTCTGAGCTTGCTAAAAGCAATCGAACACAAACCATTTTCATATCTTTGAAGCCGGTCCCAGACACTACGTGTATTTGGCGAATAGGCCAATATTTGTCATTTGCACGAATGTTTGCTTGATCTCCCACACGGTGCCGTAGTATAGCAAAGGTACACGTGTTTACTTCGTCGAACTACGGTGTTCTGTACTTCTTGCCCAGCGCCGGGAAAATGATGAAGGACGAATATTTGCCAAAGTTAACTTCCCACACGCTACGCGAATAAGTTCGAATACCAAATGTTTGCCAAATACATGTAGTGTCTGGGACCGGCTTAAGGGTATAATCGTAAAAAAATAATTTGTAAGGGTCTGCAATGGTCAAATTTTTTACAAAAAAATTAATAACTCTAAAAGTATGCATTTTTCGAAAAAAGTTTTTAGACAAAAGTATACTAAAATTTTACGTAGATTTTAAAAATGTATTAATATACAGGGTGTTCCAATTAAAATAACAAAGTTACAGTCAACTTCCTGTAGAACCAGAAGTCGGCCATCTTTGAAAATATTTTAGTTAAAAAGATCGTATCTAAAAACCCAAACATAGAAATTTTCATGATTTTCCCATGAGTATTTTGTCATATACAGATAGTTTTAACTCGACGTGGGACACCCTGTATAGACTTACCTGTTCACATCTACTTGCCATGCACAGAAATAAGTAGGCAAGCCTACTTATAGGCATATTCTGTGGGTTAAAAGCTATAAATTGAGATTAAACTCATTTGGTTATCACAAGAGTGAAGGTGATGAAAAAAATTGATTAAAATTAATTAAATTAAAAATAGCTATGAACACTTTTCGATAGGAAAGTTATCATAGGCATATTTGTTTATAAATTATATTTGATAAAAAATATGTCTCATCAAGTTATCAGATCGGTGAATGTCTCCTCTACTATTAGAACCTTAAGTTGTAAGACCCATCATAAATGTAAAAGGCCAGCCAGCCAGCCAGAATGTCAATTTTGGCTTAAAGAACCTATGGATCAAATTAAATGTGACTATAAACCGGACATTAGAACAATAAAGGCTCAACTAATCGCTAAGTACAGTGATGACATTATTATTTCAGAAGCCCACAAAAAAACTGCTGTCGTTACTTTTCGTAGGTCAGGAGATAAAATTCTTAATGATGTGTTTAATCAGAAGAAATGTGCAAGAAACAAGAAGAGCGAAGTCGTGCAAGTAGTAGCTAGAATAAATTTAAAAGTTTATGAGAAACAGGAATATCCTCCTTCTGACGATTTTTTCCGCGATGCAGAGTCTGATATTCCCAAAAGCACTTTTTTAGAGCGTGTGATTCTACATCATAAGAAAGGAAATGAAGACCAAGTGCACGTCTTTGGCGCACTTCATAATTTCAGCCGCCAGGCCTAAATCGTCTACGTCTATCTTACGTCAAAATATTTAAAGAATATTTTGTCGCAAATTTTGTCTGCTTCCGAATTTCCAGGTAATTTTTTATCTAAAATATGCAAAATAAAAAAAATGAAACAAAGAAAAACGATATTTTCTCTTTTTTTCAACATTTGGGCGGGTTGAGGGGAGAATTTTTGGTGGGAAGTTAAAAATTTGGATTCAGCAGCAAGCTAAGGTCCTTATATATGGTATTTATTGCCAGGATTATACTGGAAATATAAGGAAATGACCTTCGCATCACAATATACAGTGCTATTCAAAAGTCCCCTCCCCCCTTGTATCTTTTGAACGGCTACAATTACATTATTAAAATTTGGGTTGTGAAAATAAAGTGTTGTAAACTTCTCTACAAATGATAACAGGTGACGTAATAGTACTAGATGACGTCACAGTGCCACTCTGGCCAATAATTTTAAATAGGACCTTATGGCGAGTGATATCTCGTTTGAAAGGCATTGACATTGGCTACATAGCCATATTAATTTTGTTTGGGTTTAAACTAATTTTGACGGATAAATTAAATAAATACCAAAATTATTGAAATTTTTTTTTTAATTTAATTAATCAAATATCAACAATGGATTCTTACAGCAAGTGTTCGAAATGCGCTCCGTCTACTTCCTGACAGTAATACATCCTATTAGTAAACTCTTGTCGTACTAGTTCGAATGTGTCAGCTGAAATTGCATTGCATTCTTCAATAATTCTTTCTTTCAAAACACCAATGCTATCTGGTGCCGTAGTATAAACCTTGGATTTCAAGTACCCCTATAGAAAAAAATCTAATGGTGTCAGATCTGGTGACCGAGGTGGCCATTCTATAGGACCTTGCCAGCCGATCCATCTACCTCGATATTCTTCATCCAGGTATCGTCTTACTGCACCATAATAATGTGCAGGAGCACCATCTTGTTGAAATGTTATTTCCAGATGGCCGAATTCATCTGGATTATCTTCCAGAATTTCAAGAATTAACGGCTCAATTGCATTTTGTAAAACAGAGCCAACTATGTGGTTTCCCAAAATACCTGCCCAAACATTGACTTTTTCTGGAAATTGGGTATGTTGTTCACGAAAGGTGTGAGGTTTTGTGTCACTCCAATACCTTACATTTTGTGTATTCACCTTTCCATTGAGGCAAAAAGTACTTTCGTCACTAAAACAAATTGTTTTTGTGTAATGTGGGTTTTGACTAATTTTATTTGTCATACATTCACAGAATTCGAGTCTTCTGTCGGGGTCGTCATCCGAAAGGTGGTGCACCATTTTTAACTTGTATAGGTAAAAATTTATTTTTAGCCAACACTCTCTGTACTGTACTTTTACTTACTGCACAAATAGACGCTACTTTAGTTGAAGAGGAAGTAGGGTTTACTACCATTTCAGCAACAATTTTTTTATTATCACTAAATGTTGGTCGACCAGATCGTTTTGCATCTTGAACACTACCTGTTGCTTCAAACTTGTGAAGAAGCTCCCTCAAATAAGTTCTCGAGATAGGGCGATCTGGTTATTTCTCATTAAATAAACGTTCCGCTTCATGGAGATTCTTCCCAGATTCACCAATTATTAAGATAGCAGCTACTTTGTCGGCTTGAGTACGTACCATTTTGCCTAAGTAAACTCTTAAACGTCTCGTTAAACAATAATAAAATTAAATATTTAAGCTATTTAGAAAAACTTTGCAAAGCAACAAATACTGTTAAATTAAAAACGTCAAACTAACCAGAGGCGGACTGAAAAATCTTCAATATTTAAATGTGAAATAATAATTTTGGTATTTATTTAATTTATCCGTCAAAATTAGTTTAAACCCAAACAAAATTAATATGGCTATGTAGCCAATGTCAATGCCTTTCAAACGAGATATCACTTGCCATAAGGTCCTATTTAAAATTATTGGCCAGTGTGACACAGTGACGTCATCTATTACTATTACCGTTCGTAGAGAAGTTAACAACACTTTATTTTCACGGTCCAAATTTTATTTATGTAAGTGTAGCCGTTCAAAAGATACGAGGGGGGAGGGGACTTTTGAATAGCACTGTATATAGAATAATAACAATAATAATAATTTATTTGCCTCAGTTACAGTTACAATAATTACAATATACAATATATATTTAAAAAGATACTACAAGCATATGAAAATAAGTTAAGTAAATAAGTAGTCGCCTATTTTCATCGGAAAAAGAGTGTACATTCACAAAAGCCAGGCTTGTGCGTTCATTTATCATGAATAATAGATGTACAAAAATTAAAAAGCAACCATTTACAAAAACAAATATTTTAAATATATATGAGAACATTTTAAAGAATTGAAACACATATAAACTATCAAACGACAATAAAAATGTAAATAAAATCAATTAAAATATTAATAAGACAAAATATTTTTCAAGTTTTATAAATCACGATAAGATTGACAGACTAAAATAAGTTTCATTTCGTGGAGAGATAAAGTTTTGCATTGTATCAGCCGGATAAGATTGGATCCAATTTTTTTTTTTTAATAAACTTGAAGAATTAATTTTTCTCAAATCAGACGGTAATTGATTATATAACTTTTGAGCCAGGTATGAACAATGAAATTAAACCAGATGGTTTATTGCAGTTGATAAGCCAATACCATTTAGCGAGAAACTTTATTTTACTACTTGTCGAAAATAGTATATTATTAAACGAGCAATTTATGGTAGCCATTATTCACGCAGGGTGTAGAACGGAAAGTAATAATTTGGAATTTTGTATTATTGACAATTCTAACGTCAAAATTAATAAATTTCTGGAGTACGTCAAATAATGTGTCATATAGAGATAGGTGATACTGTGTAAAGTATGAATACACCGTACCGTTATAAATGTAGTGTTTTAAAAATATCAATATTAGCACATATCGTTATGAAAAGTATCAATACCAAACATTTTGATATTATATCCCTACGATATATTTCGGAAACAAATTTCCTAAACAAAATACGCAGATTTAATAGTTTATTTCATTTTGTACCCCCATCTCTAGTTACCTATGTACCAAAATGTTGTGAGTGTTGAGTTGTCATGGCCCATTATTTAAATACAAAAGCGTGAATTATGAGTTCATAATTCACTCTACATATACCTTTTGTTAGGAGGTAAAATATTGACTTATTATTAAGTGGTCGTGGACATATAAAATTATTAATTTTGATCATATTTTTTTGTAAGATTGGTACTTGTCTTTAATTCCCCCACGAAAACTGATTTGAGTAATAAATATCCCAAATTTCATTTGACTTTCTGGAGGTGGTTTCCAGATGAACGAGCCCCTTTGAATTATCCTAAAATGTTCACCACCACATTTTCCGTTTCTATGGACCAATTTATCCGTTGCACCATTGACTAGTGTTGCGGTTTATATGACAATAGCTCCTAAATATGATTTATGAAATATTTTATATGGGGCAACGACGAACGGCCACCCCAAAACAACAGAAAACACTGATGTCTGTTTGTGTAAACACATAGGCGTAGGTAAAACAAGTCTGAAATACAAATAAAGAAAAATGTTAAGATGATTTTTTTATAAATCAAATTGTGAGATCCCAGTAAGTCAAATACATTTTTTTTTAAAATGCAGCCTACATAATTATTATTATTTCCTATTTGATCTCCTTATTTCTGCAACTGTTACTGATACTAAACGATTATTATTCAAAAAATAAGTGAATGAGAAAGTGATTTTGTTTAATAGGCGGCTTCGATAAATTCTGAGATAAAACATTAAATCTGTTCATTTTTGTATTCCTCGTTAACTAATAATCTTCAAAATTAATAATAGTTATGAGAAAACATTTTCCATCGCCGCTGCGTCCGCTTGTTACAGGAATTGTGGAAAAAATAAAACAACTGAGCACGTTCATCATGACCTTTATCAAAAAGAAGGCCGGCGTCAGTCAAAATGCTTGGGACGCCAGAAACTATGAAATATGAATTGGTGTGAGCCACAATGACTCTTGCGAGTGTTGCAGTGAAGGGGCTAATAGACCCAAACATTACAAACCTATCTTATTTATACTCATTGCATTCATTCATTCGATTGGGTTGTGCTCAACAGCCCAGGCACTTGAAGTGAATCTTTGTACCATTTCCCATGTTATCTACTTCCATTTCAGTCACCAGGTCGATAACTGTCTTCAAATGTCTCTTATGCAATCTTTTGTGGTTCCACAAAACGGTTCCGGACCTATGAAGTCTCCTTTAGAGCCTAACTGGTCAGCCATTTCATCACCTGCAATTCCCTCATGTGCCGGCACCCATATTAGAGACACTTTGTTGTCTTTTGCCAGCCTGTTGAGGGATTTTTTACAGTTTTTCACTAGTCTAGACCTAGTTGTTGGATTACTGATAGCTTTAAGCAGAGCCTGGCTGTCAGTGAATATTTTTATTTTTTGTCCGGTATATCCTCTTCTGATACTCATTGCATATAACAAGCTAATTGGAAATTTCAGTAGTTTGAATGGAACAGGCGAGTCTGTGAGAGTCATACTTTTATATCAACGCCACCTACCGGGACCAATTTCAAATCTAAACCAATCAGGGAATTTCATCAAAATAATTCTAGTGTTTTGTAAGTTGGGGTTGTATTAAACGAACTGCTACGAAGAACATCACAAAATACAGATTGTACGCCTGTGTTGGCTCCCTTTAAATGTGGTGAACGCACCCTTCGGATTGACACGGTTGTGAGAACATACGTACAAACGTAAACCCAACTTTGTAAACCATAAATCATCGGTAATATCTATATTCTACAATTATAGAGTTGATTTGCATATTTCTGAAATATATTTTATAAGATTAATGGTCCAGTCAACAAGAATAAATCGGACCGAAAAAAATAAATGTCGGTGATTGCTTAGTGAGGTTTAAGATGGTCAGTGTCAAATAGACAATTTGATATATAAATAAGATAAAACGATTCACAGATGATTAATTAGAAAATTTCTTGTTAAGAAGCGTTAAAAATTATAACAAATGTGTCCGTCAGTACTTAATGTTAAGGAATGGGCTTTGTTGAGTGGTTACAGAATTGTAAGTAGCTCAGTTGGAGTTTGAATTATGTAGATACAATTATTATGTAGTGCCTTAACGAGAATGCGTTTATAATAATTATACAAAGTTAATATTAATGTATATAGTGTTTAATTATCCTGTTTATAATCAGTGATGGATTTAGGCCTAGGCCTGTAAGGCTGACTTCATACAAATACCAAATTGATTTAATTTAAAGTTTTTTCAGCACCAATTTATTTTTTTCTCGTATTAGTTTATTTAATTATATTGACCACACATGATCCCTTTGTATCGACTTTGGTAAAGACACTGTTCTAAGAAAATTATTCCATGGAGCTCTTGTGCTCCTGGTGACAATGATCGGTGTCGCTGACTAAAAAAATATTAAATCTCAGCAGGGGCCTGATAAGGACAATAACGGGGGGCGACTACGAACTGCCCCACGCTACCTAGATTTTATCGGGTTTTAAAGCCATGTATAGTAAACATCTGACAAAAATATTTAAAACAGTATTGAAAAGTTCTATCTACATACATTACACAAAAAGTGAACATTTGAGAAACAACTACACCCTTTTTTGATGCATCGCCATCTAGCTTTTCCATCTTTGGCGACATCGGCCTTTGAATATTTATATTCAGTAATTATTAATAAAAGTTCTTCCCTTTGACTAACCATCGTCGTTGGATTTAACACCGTAATAATTGCAATAACTGAAAATATTCATCTATTTTTGAATTAATATCTACTCTTTCAAACCATAATCAAATTTGATCTTCCTAAATACCGATCAATAAGAAATATTTAAATATATTTGTTTTTGAATTACCGGGCATTGAAACTTCTTAATCCCAAACTTTCTTGCAGCTGGGGCAGTAAGTTCTTGGGATTAATGTGTTCAGGTATTTCCGTGGGGCAGTTTGAATTGATCGGTAACGAGATTTCTCACCGGTCACCATAAAGAAGCACATGCATATATAGGGAGGAGCCTATCTGTCGGCTTTGCAAGGAAGAGGAGGAGATATAGACTCCTTAAGCTAGAGTACCCAAGGGAGGATTTCCCCAAGAAGCACTGTTGAGCCTGGTATGCGCTACTGGTTTCTTAACATAAACTGAGCAAACTGTTGGAGCTAGTGTACTTTCTAGTTTCCTTAAGATTGCATTAAGAGAAGCAAGAACTGTTATCTGCATGTATGCTTCTTCTGCTGTATCTTGGATGAGTCAACGTCAACCTTCTGTAGCCATATCAACGACCGAGGCTGAGATAGTCGCTGCGAGCGAAGCCGCAAAAGAAGTTGTGTGGTTAAGAAGACTCTATGAAGAAGTCCTCGAGCTAAATGAGATTCCTTCAGTGATGGTAGATAATGAAGCTGCAATCAAGCTAGCTCAGAATCCAGAATTCCATCGAAGAACGAAGCACATTAGAACGAGACACTTCTTCGTGCGAGAAATGGTATGGTATGGTATGATATGCTTGATGTCAAGAAGATATCCACTACATTGCAAGTAGCTGATGCTTTGACGGAACCTATATTTAGACCCCGTTTAGAAAAGCTTCGATATAGTATGGGATTAGTCAAACTATATCAAATGAGGGAAGGTGTTGGAGCTAGAGTTTTTTCTAGTCTCCTTAAGATTCATTTTATAGTTTATCAAGGTTATATTGATGATATGTAGTATGTCAGATAAAAAGTCAATTAATAAAATACATTAATCATGAAAAGCTGTCAATAATTTATTATCCTAAAATAGTATTATTTGATTAAAATCACCGTTTAATATCAATACAAACAAGAGCACAAAAAGCACAAAAAGTACCTAATTTTTAATGCAGTCCTTGATATCATATTGAACTGTTAGTCAGAGCATACCGGTGTGGTTGGTTTTCTAAAAAAACTTCAGTTACACTGAACCAATCACTTCCATCAAAGAAACATCTGAGGAACTGTCTCTTTAATATCACCGATTTGTAAAGACGTTTTAAGATACACATTTTATAGCGATTGTTAAGATATTGAAGAGTTAAGCTGAAACCGCGGCCAGTTTATCTGATCGGTACTTTATTAAAGTAATGTTGTTACAATCTCGGTATCTACGTTATTGTTTGGTGAAAACCCTTAATATTATTGACGTGTGTGATCCCACAAAAAAGGCAAACGATCTGCCTGAATGGACATACTTTAAAGACTGCTTTTTTGTCGAAATTAACCGCTACAATGAACTAAATGCTTTTTAACAACAGTGTAGCTAAGGATCCATTAGTTTACAGAAGACGAGTAACAATAGGAGAAAAAAATAGAAGTGCTCTTTAAAATTAAATGGATTGTCTTGAAGAATTATCGTCCAAATTTGAACATCTAAAGGGTTACATCAACATACTACTCTTCTCAGAGCTCAAACTTTAAAAATAATACGAGACATTTTATATAGACAAGGTGATCAAACAAAATGACACTGTCATTAACAGGAACCGCTCGGTTTGTCGATTTGATGTCAATTTATTCATGAAATCACAATTAATGGTAATGATTGCTATAGATGATGAAGATTACTTGAGCTAAATGTTGAATTAATTTAAAAGATAACTATTACATTTTATCGTTTTATTGACATTTTCTTGAATATTGTGTTGATACATATCAAAAAATTTGTTGTATCCAGTTATTCTCTCAAATTAAATGATTTTTTCTACTATCACTATCGAAAGTCGTCTTTTGTGCCTTGAAAAGCAGCTGCAAAGTTGAGATTTTCCGCGAGCTGTCATAATTTGACATTATTGGCGCTCTTAACCAGAAGGTAACTTTGACGCACGCCTAATTTTCCGCGAGCTTTCATAATTTGACATTATTGGCGCTCTTAACCAGAAAGTAGCTTTGGCGCACGCCTAATTTTATTTATAGATAAAAGAGTAGTTAATTTTGGTGTGATGGTAGAAAAAATCTTGTGTGTATTTAGAGCAAAAAGTCTTTTGGTAGTTTCGACAGATTGCAACTTTCTGTCTCGACTACCAAAGTACTACTTTCTGCTCTTGATACACAATTAGCTATTTTTTCTCCACTTTCCGCCTGCATATGGTTCCGAACACAAGCGGAAAGTATTTTTCCACACTCGAACGCATGTCCGATCTCAGCTACAACTGCAGATTTGAATGGCGTTTTTGTAACTGGCTATTAGTTCATAAAACAGATAATCAGAATATGGCTAACTTCATCTTCAGGTTTGTGACGTATCTGTAGTGAAAGTTGCAATCATTTTGGGAATTCTTAATTTCCAGTTTTCTTCTTTTTCGTTTATTTATTGGTAAATTAACGAAAAAGAATAATGGATACACCATAAGGACATACAGAAGATATTTCCAGTTTTCTCCTGAAATATTTGGTTTAAAAATGTTTTAAATACATTTTTGCAAAGAAGTACTGATATATTTTAATAAAATACCAAAAACCAGTTATCGGTTCAACACCCCATTCGAATAAGATCAGCTTGTGCTGACAATACCCAATTGCAGATTGTATACAATTTGTGTGAATTATATAATTTGAAATTCGTGCATGATACAAGTTTGAATAATATCAGAACCTAATCCGTTTAGAAATATGAAACTTGGATATTCCATCACTTGTTTGCTACATTATTTGGACTTGATTGATTGAAGATTATTAATTTCAAGCGGTAGGTAGGTATTGGACGGTGTATTCCTGTTTCGCCTGTTCTCGTTCGCCTGACATTTAAATTAGGTTCATTTTGGTTGCGTTCTGCCTGACGACAAGATTGAGGGAAATTTATAGTTGCGATTCGCCTGACCTGGATTTTCTAGGGGTAATAAGTAATAAATATGTATAATTGTTGTAAGTACCTACCCTGATCCTTTCTTAACAGGTAGTCATTACCATTGTCGTTCCCTTTGTTTATGAAGTTTAGTTTAGTCTTAGTTAAACTTTTCAATAGTAACAATCAAAAATACAATTTTGAAAAATGTGTGACGTCGAGTTTGTAGAATCAAAGCGGGGTGCTTCTGTTATGTTATACAAAGGCTATAAGTTAAACAAAGATAGGCAAAACAGAGATTTAACGATAAGGTGGCGGTGTTCTTCAAGAAAATCTAGTGGAAGTGTGATAACGAACGAGGAAAAGAAAATTGTTGCTGAAAGAGACCATACTTGTGTTGTTGACTCTGACTGTACAAGGAACGAAGTTGAAAAAGTGATGTTTGAGTGTAAAATGCGGGTACGCGAAGAACTGAAGCCCATTTCTACAACTTTTCCGGAGAAAAAATAGCCTACACTGTTTTAAGCTTACGATAAATTAATTTTGTTAGTTCAAAATCATGTAAATATGTATATATTATTGTATTTTTCCGACTATTAAAAATTACTGCCAGTCCTGAGTCTGGATAAAGTGGGAAGTTGCTTATTTTAATACCTATTATAACGAAAAATGTATGGTCAGGCGAAACGTTACCACAATTTAAGCTGTCAGGCGAATCGAGAAATTTTAATTGGTCAGGCGAATCGGGCATAAATCGTATTGGACTATAAGTTTATCTCTTCTACTTCATTTTAATTTTATTTTTCAAATATTTGACGAACATTGTCACAAATCTGTGCCATTTTGGGAAAATAAATCTTCTCTGCAATGACATAGGTATTGTTTTCCAAACTATATAATGATTTTATATCTCCGATGTGAAAGTTATCTAAATCCTATGAAGCAGAAAACGTAAATATATCAGCTGTTTCTTGTATGTACTCAATGAAATCTCTAATTATATAATTATTTTCCACGCTAAACAAAAAAAACAAAACAAGAGAGGCTAGAGGTGAAAGTTCATGTCACACTCGTGCCAGCTCACCAGCTGCCCAATTAATAAATAAAAAAGTTAACTTCTTCCGTTTTATTACAACAAAAGCTAACGAAAGATGGTCGTAGACATGATGCAGTCGTTGATAAATTATTTAATTCTGACTCTTAAATTGAACGGCATTTTCAAAGTTTAAATGGAACGAGCACGAGTTGAAATAAATATTATGACCCTACTTCCTGTGCTTTTATCACTCTACTTAATTGGTTAAGTGAAGAATCGGCTATATAGTACTTCGTTTCAGATAAGTAACAAATGCTTTTGATAACAAAAGTAATGATACTGGGACACTCACACCATAGAGTAACGCATGAATCCTCAAGCAAATCAACTCTTCATTTTGATTTACTTGTTGGTACTATTAACATATAATATAAGCGATGACCGTATCAGTTGTTTTTAATGAAAAGTTCCCATTTTTCTAATTAACCCATTTCCTCCAATAATTTTGATTTGTACGAAAGTATGTACGTATAATAGGGTGACATTAACTGAGACCTAAAATGTCTATTGTGCCCCCTACTTCTACTTAGTTCCTAAGGAAAGTCTCAGAGACTAGTAGCTCCTTTAGTCCTAGTCCCCTGAGGAATTTTAGAATATCTGCAGGCTTCAACTTAGGTGAATGTCCCCCTTCTATCCAATAATCTCCTAGGTCTAGTGCCCTAGGATTCTGAGTTGCTGTGCAATTCGCATGTGGATGGAGGTTTCTTCTTCCTATTTTGAGCTTATACAGGTGCCCATTTGTGCGGCAATGTCCCGTTAGGATCCCTATTAAAACTCTTAGTGTAGTTTTACTTTGACTTAAGCATTCACTTAATCTCAACGGGTTAGTCACCCATCAGAATCTTTGATTGTCTAAGCCCTACTAGATCTTTCCAATGGTCAGACCTTCTCTCTTCTTCGGCTTTACCAATTTCTTTCAATATTACATTGGGGCTGATACCGCAAAAGGGTTCCGGTCCCCAAAAGGGTTTTTGAAACCCTATCTTTGGTAGTCCATCTGCTATTTCATTTCTTTCTATTCCATTGTGTCCTGGCATCTACAGTAAGGTTACTATATTGTTCACGCCTAGTTCATTGAGTACCACACCATTTTGGAACCTATTACATAAGAGCTCAGTGCTTTAATGGCTGCTTGACTATCCAACATTATGATTATCTTTTGCATTCTATATCGTTTGTCATTATTGAACTGGTCACACTTTCTTATGGCGTAAATTTCCGTTTGGAAGATACTTGTGGTTTTTCCAAGCTTTCAGAGTAGGTATTTGGCTCCTGGCCTGTACACTCCTATCCCAGTTCCTTATATTGCTTTTGAGCCGTCTGTGTACCATTGAAAGGCATTCTTTCCAAGTCTGGTAATGGTATTCGGATCCCATTCCTTTTTGTTGCTTAATTACGTGACGAATTTCTTTGAAAAGTTATACCTTTTCATCATACCATCTTGTGCCATGTCCCAGGTTTTCTGATTTCTAAGAAATAACGAGCTGTAATGCATATGCAGGCTAGTCTTTGAATTTTGTTGAGATTTTCGCTCTACTACTTCACGCAATGTCTCTATAAGTGATAATTGGTCTCACCACAGGTTGATTTAAATTGGTTGTTGTTATCGTAACATTCCATCTATGCACTTTCGTGAGTATGTTTATTTAACATGTTCCAACACGTCGCCATTTCCTTGTAGACAAGCATGTATTCTTTAAAAAATACCATCATGTGCTACTCTTCTAATTATTTCTGTTGATAAATGACCAGCCAAATGGTAATTATGGCATGGAACTGCTGATATGATAAGAAATTGCCTACGACCAATGTTACAAAATAACAATAAATACAGAATTTTTGGAATCAAATCCACAAAAAAAATTCAATATAATTCTTATTGTTTATAGCATATGTATACCATTTAAAATTTCTGTATAGTTCTCCATTGTTGTTGTGTATATTATTAATTTCATTGAGAAGTAGATACGCTAATAACGAGTATTGGTTTGTTCTAATATCAATTACAGCCAAACAACTTTGTAACTTTTAATAAGGTCATTGAAGTCGCTTTGTCTCAGTTCTTGGAAGGTCTGTGGGTGTGGTTCATGAGAATTAAAGCCTCTTTGTAGCTGGTCTCAAGCATGCTCGATGAAATTGAGGTCGTGCGATCGAGGAGGTGGTGACAAATGCGGGATACCATCGAGGTCCGAAGAAGAAGAACCAACAAATAATTCTCTGGCTATATGCCACGACAGAGTTAAACGGGGCTGGGATATCAACACGATATAGCCAACCATTCTGGTTTGTAATTAGAAGGGGCAACATAACTTGTACAAGGTAGATATCATCCGTCCAGAAGCATAGTCCTTAACATAAATTCAATATTTGTGAACCTTCTTACTTTTGTGGCGTAGTTCATCTCGAAATCTATGATAATTAAGAAAGAAGTTATCAGAGAAAAATGGTTAAGAGCAAAAACCAAAAATGTGGAAGTATACAGGGTGTTCTTTTTAAAACAACTCATAAGAGGTCTTAAAAAACAATACAAAATAAAAATGATGAAGGGAAAACCCGAAAACAATGAAATTAAAAAAATGGATTTTAATATGTACTCGACTAATATAAAACACATAAAACTAACGTCCAATAACTTTTTTTTCTATTTTAGCAGATGTAACAGTGGTTTTTAGAGTCCATAAAACTTGAATTTCCATTTTCTTGAATTTTAATATAAAAACCACGTCACACGTATTAAGCATTCTTAACATCAGTATCTATTAATCTACTAGATTTAACCCATACAATGCGGTTCCAACGACTACAAAACCTTACAATAATTTACCCTAATCGGGATATGAGCTGCTCAATCAAATATCAAAAGCGGCTTCTAACAAATAGAGATGTTAGTGTGACAATTCGCAACAAATCACCCTCTATACCAGTCCCTGAGACGTCCCTCATAAGGGTCAAAATGGCTGTATAGATGCCAGATTAACACGTATGTTTAATAAATAGCCGGATTTGGCAGCTGTACTAAAGTGGAGAGGGGTAGTTAACCCTTGGCAGTAGGGCAATTGTGTACTCTTAAGCTTGACGGTGTCGGACCGGAGTATTATTTCGTTGAGGAACTGCGCGTCTATTGTTGTGACACAATACCACAAACATTTGTAATAATATCGATGTGCTTTTGAGTTTTGGATAAATATACAAATGCCACAGTAAATTTTACGAAGGATTGTTGTGGTTCAAAGAAACATGAATTTCTGGTTGTATGATTTTTTATTTATTTGGTTGTGTACGTTCCGCTTGGATTCCGGTGTCGTTAAAATTAGTTTATTTCGTAGAAAAGAAACGGTTTTTCAAATAAATATGCACGCAAAATATTTCCTATTGCTCTTAGTCATAAATCTTGGAAGCCAACGTTAAATCAGCGCCAAGAAATCGAAACAAACACTAAACTATACCGATATAACAGGTGACGATTGTATTTCAAAACTTATTTTCGTACAGCTCGGTGGAAATTATACGGAGCTTGAGAAAAAGAAACAGCATATATCTTTTGAATATTATTCTTTTTCAAACTATTCTCCAAGAAGAGAAATGCATTTTTTCATCCTTTGGAATCTATTCTGGAAGCACTTTGCTGGTACATTCATTCAATTGACTCAAATTACATTCTTCCGTCAACAGATGCAGTATCCAACGAGAAACTACACAGACAATTATCCATGTAAATTTTTTTGAATTGTGCTCTTTGAAACGCTCAATGATGCTCCAATTTCACGATATGTACCTATAGTTGTGAGTAAAGTTAGTTTGCACCGTTTCACAATTTGTCGGCGAGACAAAGAAATCTGTAAGCAGAAGCAGAACCGGTTTCAGACAAATTTTTCATTATTGCAGGATCCCAATGCACTAGCGATTTATGTACTCCCTTTTTCGGTGAATAGCAGTTTTACCAATAACTGTAAAAATAAATTTTTTTGAAACCTCTGTCAATTATGTATTCTTTCAGCAGCTCCATGCTTTGACCTATTATTTTCTTGTTTCAGTTGACTGTACATATTTTGTATCATTTTTTGCGTAGAGAACATACCAAATTTCTTTCTATCTGGTATAGAATAATACGTCTGTTCACTCTACTAGTACCTACATTAATTGGTCGGAGCATATAATAATATCTTCCTCCTCGAATGGTCGCCAAAAAGCCATAATTTTGATTATTACCAACAAAATAGTTTTAGTCAATAAAACAAAATTTCAATCACAGCAACATCTGAGAACAGAATATCTCGTAAATAACAGAAATTAACTAATCCCACCCTGGGACGTTAACACTCCATGTGGACAGTTCGAGTACATTTTTCATAGAAGCTACATTACACCAATGAGAATCAATTGTTCGCTTGTGGGTAGGTCAAGACTAAAAATGATTTATGGCTTTTTTTATCTTTCCAGCTTTTTAATCCTCTAAGAGACCTTGCCGCATACTGTTGTTTCATTGTGAAACAGTGCAAACTAATTCTACTCACAACTATACAGTATGGACGTCTTTCTGGGTGTCTGCCGTTGTTGGTAGATTTGTTCTGGATCGTTGCTAAGATTAAATACTTATATGTCTTGACTTTATTTTTGCTCGGATGCTAGTTCCATCGTTAGCTACACCTCAGCGTCTTAAGTGCTTTTTGTGCCTGTTTTAACCTCTACTATGTTTAAGTAACAGTTTTACATAGATCAAGCCTTTGTGTTGAATACATGAATTTTCAGAAAATATTTTAAATTATTGATCACAGCTATTTAGGATCATAAACATATTTTTCATTATACCTTCCTGAAAATACTTATCTTGATATAACTATTCAAAGCACCAAAAAGAGGGGTTTCATGTGCGCATGTCTGTATTATGACAGTAGTTACCAGTTGTCCGTGGTTTCCAAACATAAACGCTTATATTTAATCCCCTAACAACAATAAACAACTGTTATTTATTGAAAAAGTGTCCAGTTTTTTAAATTCTTGTAGAGGTATAATCAAAGGTATCATTCATCACACGTCCAAAAACGGTTTTCCCATGCCTGCATGACATATCGGAAATTATCGAATGTCAATCTCACAATATGGCGCTAGTTTTGACAAGTTCGCGCATACGACTGAAACTTCAAGTGGGTTCTTACGTGAAACGGAGTCTGTTATCTGGACTCGTAATAGAATATAGAGTGAGGGTAATTCGGAATACTGTTGGTAATTTGGAATACCTACTTATTAAAGCTATGCATGGCACCATCTCCTTAAATATGGTATAAACTAGTAGTTTAGGCTGTATTTAGTGGATAACTGATTTTCTAGTCACTTTGATTCATGGTAGAAGTCAAGTTAAGGCTTATATTTGAAGATCGTGATTGTAATTTTTAATGATGCATTTATTTTTTTTAACGGATTATGGCGTATATAGGTCTTTATGTTGCTAATTTGGAATACTATAAATGATGCAAATTTGGAGTATTTCAAATTTTTACTAAATTGTAGGAAATTCCTCAGAAGAACTAGCTCCGGAATTTAACTTGGATAAAATGCCAGAAGATCGGGAGACTGTATGTTTTTTCTGCGATGAAAAATTATCGAAGGTACAAGGGGAAAGCAGTTGGTTCAATGCCTCACATGGGTGCACTGTGACTGTGCCGGATATGCCGCCGGAACATATATATATGAGATTATTGTAAATAATGTACCTACCTAGTTTGCTTTGAAATAGATATTTGGTTACTTTTCTAGCAATGTTCCATATACTTTTCTAATAAAAAACATGTGCTGGTATTTTGGAATATTCCAAATTGGTGGTATTCCAAATTAACTGCAAGTTACGTAGACTAAGATTTTTGACATTTTTTTTTCATTCGTGTGAAAAATCTTTTAAAATGTTTCAAATAACATGAAATTCTCGTACAACATAGTACATATGTAGGTCTTAAGACATGTTACCAATTTTAATCAAAATAATAACATTCAAATTTTTTGCAAATCTTTTTGAAACTACTATTCCAAAATACTTTCACTTCGTCTACTATTTCCATATCCTTTATATCCTATGTAGTTTGAAGAATATAATTTTGACTGAAATTTTCAAACCCTTTTCTCATTAGGAAAATCGCCTAAAAATATAGTTTTATTATTAAAAGAGATGGAAGAATCTTAGCACATCTGACAAGAATTCCAAGAAAGCTAAAATTCTGAAGACACGTGAACCCACCTTCTCATTTAACCTAATAGGATAAAGCGAATTTTTTAGTGAATTGAATACTATTACCTACCAACAATAGTACGAATTAGAACTTGACCTAAATCCAAACCACATTTTAAATCCCATTTGGTAAATTTTTAAGTAGATTTGCGTGCTTCAAAGATTTCACAGTTTTTTTTTTTCGATCTAATATTTCAATTAGGTAATCCGAGATGGTTTTTTTGGTGAGTAAAAAGTGCAACTGTTTTCCCGTCTACAGTGAATGGTTCGAATGAGATTAGAATATGAGATAACCTGATGCGTACAAACAAATGCACAATGAATCGTATACAAAAGTATTAGGTTGCTTATTTGTGATTTTACAAGCTAGCAGACAAGATAATATTCTGACCAAAGCATATGCCGCACCCCTCGTTTTGTAAAATAAAACATTGTTGAAAGAAATTAACATATAATGTATTTGAAAAAAAAACTTCTTCGTATATTAAATAGTCGAAGATTGTCATAGCTATTGTTGAAATAAGCATTTTGGTGTATGTGTACATCATGATTGAAATGTTTAATGGAAGTTGATTTTGTATTGTGAAACTTTGAATAGTAATTTCAATATTTATAGCCATTATTACAACTATTATGAATCTATTGCTTGGTGGATTTTTAAATTGAATACATTCGAGTGTGTATTTTATTTACTCCCGTGAGGTATACCGGGGTTGGGATAAAGTATGGAACCAAGTAAATTTCTTTTAAACGAAAAGAACGATATTCATGAAAATTTGCAGGTAAGTGCAATGGAACAAAATGCATCTGATGTACATTTTTTTGTTAATAATATACTTCCGGGTTAATCGGAAATGCCAACAACTTCTTTAATTTAAATGGGATACCCTATATATTTTCACAGATTTTGAAAGAGCTTGTTATTTTGAATTCGTACATACTGAGTTTAGGGTAAAAAAATTTGTAAAAACGAGGAATATAGCACTTTAATCAACCTCCTTGGAGTTTTTTGCATTACAGCAAACAACTATTTAGATAAACTAATTGATGTTGTTATGATGATCGGTTATGGTGATCGTGTTAGAACTCATAAAGAAGTGTGTGATATTTTCAATAATCTGTATCACGCTCAACAGTATCTAAAACATTACAACGTTTTAATACAACTGGGATACGAACGAACGAACCGGAAGTATATTATTAACAAAAAAATGTACATCGGATGCATTTTGTTCCATTGCACTTACCTGCAAATTTTCATTAATATCGTTCTTTTCGTTTAAAAGATATTTACTTGGTTCCATACTTTATCCCAACCCCGTATAACATTTTTGCTATTCACCGCAGAATTTATTCTTGGATTTTTATTGATTTAATTCGATACTTATGGACATTTTTGACCGGTTTCAATAGCGTCATAAGCAGTGTTATTTTATCAACAACGTCAAGCTGACAGTTTATTATTTAAAATTGAGAAAAATTGAGATTATTGATTTGTAGAACAGCCAAATGGATATAGAAGAATCAGCAAATATAAAATTGGAGTGCTTAAACCAGCCTGTCGGGAAAAACTGGATTTCTTCAGTTCCAAGTAAAATTGCGAAATTCCTGAACTTTGATAACTTTAAGGAGTGTTACTACTGGACACTCCCTAAGAAGAACGTTGGCCACTTTATTAGTGAATATTGGAGTTAATGCCTAAGCTCCTAAGCGACATGGCGGATGAAAATTTGCAGCTATTGCGGAAAGTTACGTAGCAAAGAGCATCAACAATAAAAAGGAAGTTGCAAATAAAATTTTATACAATAAAACGAAACAGAAAACTTGGTTTGATGGAGACATTTTGGAGTCAGAAAACATTTAACCAAATTTTGTAAATAATGTTCATAATTGTAATTATTGTAGATACTATTGATATTCATATTAATAAATAAGATGCACGTTTTATATGGCATGAATTATTACCTTCCAAGGGTGGTGACGGAGGGTAGTAAAGCAGTCGATACATTTTTGGTAATTGTTACTCACGTCCTTCAAAACAGTGTCAAAATGCGTTATTTACAATATAGGGAGGAGAAAAATTTATTTATGTTAATTAATTTTATATATTAAGCGAAAATATCAAAAGATAAACAGTTATTTCCAAATCAACCAAAATATATATTTCCTTGGAAGACCGTCAGAATCATTTTTTTCTCTCTCAAATAAAAGTTTTGATTATTTGAATAGGTCTTTTAATAGCTTGCATTTCATTCATCTGATTACTTTAAATTACCAAGAATAGGGCACATTCAATTAAGTACTTTATTTTTTTATTTATAAAGCCACGCAGACGACGTCGTATTCATTCTGAAATAAAATTACTCTGAAGAATTCTAAAATTTGGTTTTATTGATTCGCTACATATAATATTAACTAAAAAATGGGATTTACTGAATTCGTATTGATATTTTAGTGATTTCTTTATAAATTATTAATAAGGTCTACTTGAGGCAATTAAAAAAGGCCGAAATGCATTTTAAAAATTTCGGTATTGGGAGTGCTTGATCAACCAAGCTATAGAATCAGCTGTCCGGAGTTAATGACTATCCAGAGGTGTCCACAGTATGCGTCCTGTTTTCTTCAAGACGTTTATATTGGCATTCTGTATCATCGTCCACTCCATAATCGTACATGCAAATGTCGTTTTTTGACTTTTTAAGTTATTGTATTTCCTGAGGGTTCCGAGTCCGATCAAAATCGATGCGGTTAATTCCTTTGTAGTCAAAATTGTGAAAGAAAAATTTTCACCAAAACGATGATTTAAAGCAAATTAATTTGGCGAGAGAAATAATAATGTCATCTTCCAAATATATAATTATTGCTACAACAGAACTGAACGGAATCAGCAATAGTAGTTCGAGTTTTGCAAAGTTGGCAAACCACACGAAGAGGACGCGACGCACGATATAAAGCTTCGTGACGCCTAGTACGCCCGATAGGGGAAATAAGACCAATTATATCACTGTCGACGTCGTTATTGTCGCAAGCACTGCCAGTAAATATGTTTAATTTCTGCAGATACTGTCATCGAGACGTCTACTTGCTTTCGAGTCAAATTAGAGAGAAAATGATCTCTAGTAATTATTCTAATGAACATTTTAAGTTGTGTATATTTCCGTTTGCGTCGGGCTTCAAATTTATAACTTTTTATTTCTTAATCACAAATTTAATAAGTCAATAGTTTAAATTCCAGATAATATGTTGATAGATTGTTTATTGGGCACAGCTCATTTTAAAAAGTATTTATTTATTTATTTCATATTCCAACAGGTTTTACAACCTAATTACAGGAATATCTGATACAATCTACATATATTATCTAATGTTACTAATAATCAAAAACATTTTTCAGTCTATACCCGTATTCACAAATAAAAACAGAAAAATTAAAATTTATGAAATTAAATTTAACAAAATTATGAAGAATTTAGGAAAAATTTATGAAATCTTACAGAAACTGGTGCAACTATATTCCATAGTTCTTTAGAAAATAAATAATTATTTTTTTTGAATTACCTCAATGCTTCGGCAAAGTCAATATCTTATATGACCAAAATCCTCGCTGATATCTGATTGGATATCTCCGTCCTAATCGTTCCAACAGATACAATTTTCATACTAAAGAATACTCAGAAGAAGCATGTCACCTCTAGATTTAAATACCCCACAGTGACATTTAACTCATGAAGACTTAAGCTCTTTTGAAATTCTGGTAAATATAAACTCAAAAAAAATTAAAAATGATACAAACAATGTTAAATTCAATAAACTCTAAGATAAAATCCTCTTATTTTTAAAAAGACTACACTAATTCAGTGAGGTGTAAAAAGAATAAGTATTTATAATTATTATTGAATTCACTGACAAAAAGTAACCAAAGGATGTTTATAAGCTTCTTACGTTAATGCTTGTTTTGTCCAATAGCAGCATAACCTCGACAACAGAGATGGGTTGAGTGGATTTTTCGGAAGTATATTCCTGGCACGGGCTATGGTTTTAAATCTTAAGATATTTGTTGCATGTTTAGTAGAAGTGTATTTGATATTTTCCCAGACTATCCACTTAAAGCTCTGTCAATGTTTTAAACATTATACATTTGATAGATGCTTCTATAACCTTTTAACTTTTTTTCCACACTACTTCTTTTTCTTTCCACTTCACTGCGTCCGACTTTTTGCAATATCTTTAGTAGTGTTTCATGTATACTGTATAGGTTATTTACGGTAAACTGGTGCTGTCAACTAAAAATATGACACCCTAATTAATAGAATATTGTATTCAAGCCAAGTCAAGGCATATTTATTTTGAAACGTTTTATGAAAAATATATTCCTTCGTAATATAAAACGTTTGAATAATAATACCACTCTGTATTAATCTACAAATAAAATGTTGTGTGGCAGTCAACTGAAAAAGTCACCATAATATCACATTAACGTTCTATGTGTTTTCGTTTCTTCAACTTTATTTCCACTTTGCGTGTCACTTCAGTCATTCAATTATTTGAAGTTTTTAAATTAATTCTTACAAAATGGTACGTTCTAAAGAGCTTAAATTTAATGTAGTTTTTATTATTGGTAATGCCAAAAATACTTTTAGGTAGCTGATAAAATTCTTAATAAATAATAATCCAGTAGAAGAATAATAAGTTGAAAAATGAGCTTGAGCATCACATTTTCAGGAATTTTATGAAGTCAGATTAAATTGACATTTATTTTTCCCACATTTTGTTAAATAATAAACCCAAAAGGGTTAACATATCATGTATAATACAATAGGCACCACATAAAATACTGTAAATAAATAATAAATATTTTGTATATACCTAAACACGTACACAAATGACAAATCAGCGAAAGGTGATAAAACACTTAACTTCTCGGATACTACACTGATCACCAAAATTTCATGGCTCCAAAAATCCCCATTATATTCCCTATTATAGAAGATTCAATTGAAAATATGAAAAAATGTTATTCTGTTACAGTTTTTTATTTGGCAATAGACAACGGATAACCATTACAAATACTTTAAATATGAGTGAAAAGCTAATTGAAAGTCCAGCCCTGAATAAGTGTACATATGGTCTACATTTAATCTGTTTATACCCCTGTGTGATGGAATTTGGACAACTGCATAAAGCTGTTTTGGGTGTATATAGGCTTTGATAACTTTCCCATTCAACTTTTAAGCTCTTTAACTTATTCCTCTATACACAATCAAATGGGTTATTTTGGAAATAAATACAAGAAGGTAGTATATGTACAGAAATTGGAAAAACCGGTAAGATTATGTAGAAACGTGGACTAACCGTGCAAATATGGGTCGTGATATAGTCACTACAACGTTGGGTGAATAAGAAGCACTAACTCAATCGGGATAATTGACTGAGCTTGCCATAAAATTATGTATGGGCTATTTCACGAATCTACGACTGCTTCGAATTATAGTTGTTAACAAAATTTGTTATCATCATCCAGAAACGCTCCAGCTAAATGCAAACTACAGATACAAGATGCGATTTTATGTCCTTACGCAGTTTACCTGTTTCCAAAAGTTCTTCCTAGAGCTAGCGGTGTAGACGACGTAAAATATATAGTGCCAGCTATATAATCGTATATCCCCTTTAAGTTATGCTGCGGAGCTAAACTCTGGAAGGTATTAATATTATTTTCGTCTACTTACCAAACATAATTCTATATTGTATTTGTATTTTGACCCATCAGTACATCCTTTCTTAACCGTATCGTGTGTATCATACCGAGTTTCGTCCAAATAGATAATTGCTAATATGGTATATTAAGTATTAAGGTAAGGGTTGTTTTCCGGTCGACAGCAATGTATGGAAGCCGAACGTAGCGAAACCTCCAATTTTGCTGGAGACCGGTAAAACCCTTAACGTTCGAGATGCTTATACTATTTTTTGCGCGATAGTATTGAAACAAATTTCAAATAAAATAATTTAAATTTCTTCGAAATGAGCGAAAAGTGAAAAGTGACATTTATACTTCTCGATCAGTTTAAAGTATATTTGCATTTTGGTATAAAGTAGGCGGTTGCCGACTGGCCAATGATATAATTTAATAAACGTTGGGCCACTGCTAAGTGTTTCCAAGATATCATTTATCAACGAACAAATACATATACTGTGAAACTTGAGATTATATTTTAAAGTCTATACTTTGAACTTGACTTTTCCATTAATTTCAAAATATAAATCTCCTTTTCTTTTGTTCCTTTTGTGTGATGAATGAAGTAATATATTTTCTGTAAGATCCTTGTGGCATTACTTATTCTTTTTTCTTATTTTTTTGGGAATCAATCTAGTTGTAAAATTTTTTCGTTGTGTCAGATAGGGACCAAAAAATTATTTCTATACTAATTAATCTTGACAAAAGTCTAAATAAAAAATAAAAAAACATTATTGTGGTTTGATTCCCAAAAAAATAAGAAAAAAGTAATATATTATTCAAGTAATTTACTTACCGACGTCAGAACGGTTAGTAAATCACTTACCGACATGTTGGACTTAGAAACCAGTAAACACAAGCTACCGACCTGACAACCAATGCTGTGAATAAACAAAAAAGATCGATCGCGCAGAAAATATATTATACTTACTTACCACATAAAAACACACACACTTTCTTGATGTCAGACCACCGACTAAAGAGAACACCTGCAACGATCTCTCAAAAATAGTTATAGTTCAGTCAAACTATTAAAGGCACTCACTCGCTGTCGCTCGTTCGTGCGTTAAACAGTTTCATTTATTAATCGCCAAACTAGTTTATTAAATAACTATTAACGATTATTAGTTGAAATTATAACATTAAATGAATTTATCGTTAACTAAGTAAGCATTTTAAATAATTATAATATTGACTGGGCTATGACGGTATACTATTAGTCTTAGAGTCAAACAAAAAGCCGGCAACTTTAAGTTCGCACTATACCTTTTACGTCAACTATATACCTGCAAACCTGCAGCTTGGTATCTTTTATATCACTGCCACTGGCGTTTTTCTTATTCTGTTTATACTTATTTTGTCATTTTTTAGCATATACTATGGTAATTGGGATTTTGATAGTGTATACGAGAATATACTTATATTTAGGGCTTATTTAGAATAGATTGTGGAGTAGTGAACTGTGTCTTGTCCTGTAGTATTCAGATTATATTGCCGTGCACGCAATTTGTGTCCTTTAGCTAGTCTCCATGGTATATCTGTTAATATTTTCATCTTTCAAATGTATATTTTCTTTTTCCCCAGTTTTTTTCGACAATATTTTATAATTTTCTATTTTTAAACCACTGACTGCAAACCTTTGGACGCGGTCTTGGTATCAAAAAAATTAAACTTTTAAACCTTCCATAAACGGCCGTCAATGAACGAATCCAAAAATCCAATAAACTACACGATTTAATTCAATAAAAGGAACTTATTAATTAAGCAAATGGCCAAACGTAATGATTTCATAATTCCCAAAATTAAAGAGTTGACTCGTGCTCTTAATATTCCATTCATAAAATGTACGGGATTTGACAGATTGCATTATATGATTCACATCCGGCGCGGTGCGTAATCAATGAGCGACAATTAAAAAATGTCAAATGTCAATGTCGATGTAACGTATCAGTTATAGTGCAGCACTACAACTTGCTATTTATGAATGGATGCATTAGCCGAAGCGTACGCGTACAGCAGATGCTTAAATTAAGATCTGACCACGATTATCTCGTTAACCAGTTTGAAATTTTAGAAGGTGCACAGTTCATTGATTCTGTTTTATTTGTCTAAGATATATTTTTGATTCAACAAACTGTTATAAAATTTGATCAGATTCATATTCCATTGAAGATAGGAAATTACAGGTGTTTACAAAAAAGACAAGTGGAGATCACTTGAGGAAAATTAAACCTTCAACAGGATATTGAGTACCTACACTTTATTTAAAGTATAAAAAGTTAGGTGAGCACGTCTAAATCGAAGCTACTGGACATCAATTTGTAATATGTACTATGACATTTTACACAGATACTAACTTGTTTAGAGGAGAAAAGTTTTGATAGTATTTGGTAGGTGGTACAAAATGTTAAAGTGAACACTTGCTTGAAAAATGTTTATTGCAGTCAACTAATGGACAATGAATTACACAAAGTATGTACCAACGTTAATATGTCTTATCAGCGAATAAATAGTGTCACAAAACACTAAAATTTACATAAATTCCTATACAAACTACCAAAACGCTCTAAACGGTACTTCCAATGAAAGTTATTAAGTAATATAAGCCATTAGACGTGGTTCACTCATAAAATAGAAGACAGACCCCGAAAATTTGGCGAACTCTTGAAAAGGTGTATTGATTTTGTGTTCATTATAGACTTAAAGACTTAAATGGGCTATGACATTTCTACTTTTTAAGGTATCAGTAACCGATGGAATGTTCAAAGTAGTTTAGAGTCGCCTTCATTCCAAAAGCTGGAAAGGGACATAACAATCTAATTCTTCAGATCATCGTTGATATTGACAATTAGAACGAAAATCCTGGAGAGAGTACCTCTCCATCCACATCAGCATGCTTACCAGACAGATCTACGGTGAATATCGGAGGTGCTTCAGACAACCAATAAACTGTAGTATGTGCGTCCTTCAATATAGAAGAAGCATTTGACAATATTACATTACATGAAACTTTCAAAATAACATTAAATCGACCTTAGTACTGCAGCAGAGACGAGGATGAGTGAAAACATCTGGACAATTAGAGAATGCCTGAAAAACTGAAGGAACTAGGCAAGAACAACATATTCACATTGCTGTGTGTACCAGGATACGCTGGAAAGGGAGAAAATGAAATAGTAGATGAACTAGCAAAGAGAGGGCTGTAACACCTTTTTGCGGTATTATCACCAATGTAATAAATTTTGATCATGGGAACATGGAAAGATCTAGTAGGATTAAGATGATTAACGATACTCCTAGGAAGCTACAACCAAAAGAGAGCAAATTAATGCCTAAGCCTGAGTAAGACTACGCTAACAGTTTTGACAGGTATTCTAACAGGACCCTGCCGCTTCAATGGGTATCTCAAAAAAACTGAACTATTGCAGAATCCTAGGTCGCAGCACCTGAAATTCGTCCAGGAAATAGGAGGAAAGAGGTACATTAGATATTTAAGATTTTAGTGAATGTTGCCCCAATATACCTACATACATAGCAAAAAGCAGGTGTCCCAGTATTTTTGGTTATTTGATACACAACTTTAAGTAATCAAATGCAGCAAAAAAATAGTTAAGCAGACCTACCAGTATCAAGTATTGTGTTTAATGTATCACTATCCATGGTATGTAGAAAATGCAGACATTCATAGAGCTTATAAAAGATTTAATGTTGAAAAAAGTAGGTAATTGAAACGTTTTCAAACAAACATGAAGACAGTATTCAATTTTATGACAACGTGGAATCTCTTCAGTAACTGATATAGATATTAAAAATAATTAAATTAAATGAGTCCATGTTTTACGAACGGAGTCTCAATTAGAAAAATCCCCAGCTGGTTTTTGAGCTTAAAACTGTCTGCACAACTAAATATTTTCTATTTAATTGAATAACAAATTATTAGACAGACGTTGTAACAGAAACCCACCATAACTGGTAAGAACCGTTTTGATATTAGTGTTAACATGTTTATAATAAAAGAAACGAGTGAGAACAAAATAAATAATAGTTATGTATTATTTCTTCGAGCCCACCAGGGACATCTTGTTATTTCACTTCGTTCATGTAGTATTAAATTGTTGTTTTGATTAATGGTTCACCTCAATAGAAAAATAGCTGTGGAATTAAGAAATTCAGTCACAATGAAATGAAGATTAAATAGAATAAATATGTTTGTTGTTGTTAAAACGTTCAATTGTTTGCAGTACCAACTGGTTGTGTCAGGATGTGACATTAGATTGTAATCGTAATGGGGCATGACTACGACGTGTTGAATGTCTCAAGTCTACAAATTGAACTTAACGTATTATGCTGATTGCTGCTGACTATATTCATGATATGAATCAACACAACACATCCTGTTTGTTTTATATTATGCCTTTTATGCGTTGAAATTGGTAGCAATATGTACACACATCTCAATTGTGAGAATAATGGAGTGGTAACTGCTATAGTTGGTGTAATCACGAAAATTACAAATTTTTTTTCGGAAAACCACTGGCCGACTGCTGTAACCATATTAATAACTCTTAATAGCATTATAAGCCACTAGGAATGGGATCAAGTGAATCTCAAGCTCTAGGAACGGCTTTTTTAACGATAGCACTTTTTTGCTTATTTCGGAAATTCGGAAAAAAAATTGTGCTCTTGGTTGAATGCTTGCCCTGCTCCTTCTAGTGGAGAAGTTCGTCAATATCTTAACACCACGTATTGAAATCAATGGATTGGAAGAGGAGGCCAGTCCCTTGGCCCGATTACAATCCTAGTGGTTTTTGTTTTTCGTGCTACTTGAAATCATTAGTTTATTCTACTCTAATAGATAATCGTATTCGGCTGTTAGGCCTTTCTGGGTACGATTCAAAGTCTAGACAGAAATAATTCTTGATTTCAAAGATTTCTAGATGTTCCCGAATATCTGAACCGGGCTATTAATGTAGTTACTGAAAAAACTCAAATAACCTAGTGGACTTAAATATTTACGTGTTTGCTGTATAGACAGAGCCTGTCAATTCAATGTCACGTCTTGTTTTTGACATTTGAAAAGAATGTGAAACAAGCTAAGACAACAATTAACTACAAAATATACGAGTACTAGATTAGATCACAAATTACTCACTCAGATTAGATGCACGTTCGACATGTGACATTTAATTGACAGGTTTCGTCCATGCAGCATACACGTAAATATTCAAGTCCCCTAGGTTATTTCAGTAACAACATTAATAGCCCGGTTCAGATATTCGGGAACATCTAGAAACCTTTGAAATCAAAAATGATTTCTGTTTCGACTTTGAATCGTACCCAGAAACGCCTAGAAAATGTCAGTTATTTCAGACTTGAAAATTCTGTAGTGGCAATACTGAATGGACTACTGGAATCATCCAATAACCAAATGGCCATCTCATAGCTGCACAGCCTCAGCTGTTCCTATCGCGACCTTTAAATTCACTCGTTATTTTCAAATCAAACCCTAAAGAGGAGTTAATCCTATATAAAACAGGGTAGAAATAAATGAAAAATAATTTTTTTGCAAGTCCAATGAATGATAAATTAATTTTCAAAAGTCAAACAGTGCTCGAACAAAAAAAGATAACAATTTATCACATTAGAGTTATACAATGTAAAGTTTGAAGTTGGGATCAAATTAATGCATAAGTCAAAGTAAAACTGCACTCAGAGTTTTAACAGGGATCCTAACGGGACATTGCCGCCTGAACGGGCACCTGAAAAAGCTCAATATAGTGGAGGAAGAAGAATGTAGATTCAGTGGCATGGAAGAAGAAACCTCCATACTTGCGGATTGCACAGCAATTCAGAATCCTAAAGCACATCTCTTAAAAGGTTATTGGATATAAGAGGGACATTCACCTAAGTTGAAGCCTGCAGATATCCTAAAAATCCTCGGGGAAATAGAACTAAAGTAGCTACTGGTCTCTGAGACGTTCCTCAGGAACTAAGTAGAAGTAAGGAGTACAATAGATCTTTTAGGTCTCAGTTAATGTCACCCCATCATACATACATACAAACATACAAGTTAGAAGTTTGTAGGTACTTACCGGTTTATTTGAGGACAGCTTAACAATCTTGATGGACATGAAATGACATTTAGTATCTATAGTTTGTGTTTTGCTGAATAGTTACTGGAAACCCTTTATATAATGGAACTGATAATCAAATACGATTCACGACGACCCATACATGCCAAGAGTTTTCCTCATATTATTCCAATGACTGCTTAAAAACGCTTAAATAACAAATTATTCATCCATTGTATTTTTAACATTAAAAAAAATTACACACTTCTTTGTTGAAGATTTAATTTAGTGGTGTATTTTTTTAGAAGTATGTTACTATTCCATGAATTGAAATAATGAGATACTCGCTTTTTATCTGCAGTGTGTTTATTTGTACTACGTTAATTGCCAACTCATTCTTGTAAAGTTTATCTATATCCGAACGTAATATGAACTGAAAAAAATAACAACTTAACTTTGTTGTTGAATTAAAAACAAACAATCTCTTATTAAAACCACCTTGTATGTTTTCTCACAGCAATAAAAATACTCGAGAATATTTTGATAGAAGGTACATGTGTTAATAGTAATAAATAAACATTTATTATACCAATCAAGGATCTCCGGTCCAAAGATTTACAGACACACGGATATACAGATGTAAAATGTTACAACATGGTTTTCTTTCTTACTCTTGAAACAAATATATCTATTTCAACAAACCGAACTATATAGACATTCATCAAATTACATGGTATCGCACACACTAACACAATTCGTTTGGTTTATGTCATAAAAATAGAAATTCTTCTCGTTAGAAAGGGCCACACACGGAATTAACCACCTTTTTCATGTTTATGATCCATTCGACTTAGTTAGAACAAGAGCTTTATCTAAAATGCTAGATTCTGGTTATATGGTGATATATTAGATTACTTATTAGAGATGGAATCGGCCAAGAAAATAACCAGGTCCGGTCTTTTCAGAACCATCTGCAGACAAAAACATTGTCTTTCTAATAACCTGTGAAAATATCTATTGATGCCCGTTTTTTCTTGTCAGTTCCAGAGAAAAGTATCAGTGTTCCTTTGGACCTTCTTCTCGGATGAATCTTAAGATATCTGCAGGCTTTAACTTACGTAGGTGTCCTTCTTCTATCCAGAAGGTGTTGTGCCCTAGGATTCTAGATTGCCATGTGGATGTGGATGAAGGTTTCTTCTTCCATTCCAAAGAATCTACATTCTTCTTCCTCCACTATATTGATCTTTTTCGGGTGCCCATTCAGGCTACAGTGTACCGTCAGAACATCTCTTAAAACTCTAGGTGCAGTTTAATTCTGGCTTATGCTTAATAACTAACAAATTTCTAAAACAGCTCATTGACCATAATTTGCGAATAAATATTTGAGGGCAGTTTTGTATTCACTATGTATGATGTATGTATTATCCCAGTCATCCCTAGAGTGAGGTTGAAAGGTGACAAGAAGCCAAAATTTGGGTTTGACTCTAGGCAGTAAACTCCTGTAGAACAAACATAAAAGGCGAATTATAGACAAAGCAAAAATGACTCTAGTAAAGGAAAAATTGGGATAGTAGCTCAAAAATTCTGAGTTGGATATACACGGCCATAGTGGGACCAATTATCATGGAATTATTATGGAGCATTGCAGAAGCAATGAAAACATGCTCAACGGCAAAACCGAAAAAAGAGAAGATATAACCGATGGAAAGATCTAGTAGTGCTTATACAATCAAAGGTACTTCTGGGTGACTACTGCCTGTTGAATACAAATGAACGCCTAGGAACTAAGTAGAAGTAAGGGGGAACAATAGATCTTTTAGGTCTTCAGATCTTTCCTTGAAACAATACCATTCAACCTCTTTCACCTATTATATAGGTTAGGCTCTATGTGAGTGGGGCCTTCTCGCCACCTCCACTGCGATCCCCGTTGGGTCTATTGTGGCTCACCCCTAGGGATTACAATTCACCCCATAAGCCTGTACTTCTGACGAAGTCTATGGTTGTATTAGGTGATACTTTTTTGAAGTCGTTCGGCTCTAAGGTACTAAAACCGAATATGTTATACCTTGCCCTGCCCAAAGCTGGGCATGAGCATAATATGTGCTTCTCAGTTTCGTCCTCCAAATTACAGAACCGAAAATCCAAGGTCTGAACCAGACTCATCTTCTTTAGGTGGTAATTCAGTCGACAATGTCCTGTAAGCAGCCCCGACAGAATGCGTAGGTTTGTATTCCATGATCTGCTTATTTTTTGTACTCGATAAATAGAGACTCTGATCCCCTTTTTGCCAGAGTGTCGGCCCTCTTGTTACCCTCCACTCCTGGATTTACCTATTATATAGTATGAAATATATTTCCACGAGGCTATTGTCCCCGATTCCATGTGATTCAAGAAAAAAAACAGCTGGCTGTAGCTTTGTACAACTTTTTTATTCTTGAAAAGTCTTGGAAGTGGTATAATCGTGAATTTGGCGATGAACAAAATATTTCTTGTCAATTCTGGATGGTACATAAATGGAGAAGTTGGGAAAATTCGGCCTGACGAAAATCTTGGTTATTTAAGGGTGGGCCGACATCGGAACTTGTCAATATCACAACCAATTCAAATTCTACGAAAAGCTGTTTTCCAAGTAGTCGAAAAATGATATATTTTCATTTGTACATTCAGGATATCCGACAAAATAAAACGTACAATTTAAATGTCATAAAATTGACATGTTCCGGTTGTCGGCCAAACCTTAAATAAGATAACATTTCCCTACATTCTCCATCGACCTATCTTCCACTCAGAATTTAGAGAAAAAATGTTGTTCGGAAGATCCTAAAACATAGCAACTTCTCAAAAAAAACTTCAGAGATTGTTATCAAATAAAAAGTCGTTCGATTCGTCCTTTTTTGTAAGTTCTGCTTTAGGAATGGGTGTTGCGGTTACGAAGAAGATAGGTGTCTGAGCATCAGTTTATTGCTCGAAGAAAACCTTTGAAAAAGTTCAAGCCCTACACCAGTTGCTCGGTTTGTCAAAGCATCCTAATCAAAGGTCATTCTTGAGGACGCTTAAAATGACCGCTATATACCCATCTCCAGGGGCACAAATGAGTGTTTTTTAATAAAGAAACCACCCATAAACATAGTTACCTTTAATCCGCAATATATTTTTTATTAAGAAACACATTTCATGACGAATTTCCATCTCTACAACTTGAAAGTTTCTTTGTATATATGACAGTTTAGTTTACATGGGTCTCGTGAGTTTCGGTAACATGAAAAGATCTGCGGCAGTTTGTAATAGAGAACACATGGCTGCCGTGTCAAAACATTAACGAACTTTCATCTAGATATCCTGTTATACTTATAATACTTGAAATGGTATAATATAGTTATTACACAGGTTCACTTTGATATTAAATTTCCCAAAATATTTTTTTAATCTTAACCAGTGCAGCTGAAAAATGACTCAAAATATCTAGTATAAAATTTTTTTGTATAATATGGAAGAGTGATAAAAAAATGTTAATGCAATATTATAGAATTTTACCATGGAACCTAGATAAGGAGTTATATTGAGTTTCAAGTAAGTAAGTTTGTTCGATATACTCCCACGCGGTCGACAGTTTATTGCGGCTAACCATGTAGGAAACCCCTAGAGTTGACAAAGGGGCCAAGCCTGGGCCATTACTGGGAAACCCAGCTTCGGCGTACCTGTATTGGCCCATGTATGGGTCAGGCTGTTTAACCCAACTTTGGCCATGCCTATGATTATCCGAGCTTGTGCCAAGACTGGGTAACCCAGCCTTGGTCATTCATTGAGGATCCAAGCTTGGACCAAGACTGCTTGACCCAGCCTTGGCCATGCCTATGATTATTCGAGCTTGGGCCAAGACTGGGTAACCCAGCCTTTGCCATGCCAATGATTAGACAAGCTTGGGCCAAGACTGGGTAATCCAGCCTTGGCCATTTATTGGGGAACAAAACTTGGACCAAGACTGTTTGACTCAGCCTTGGCCATGCCAATAATTACCCAAGCTTGGGCCAAGAACGGATAACCCAACCGTGGTCGTTTAATGGGGACCCATCTAGCTTGGACCATTCAGTTACATACGGCGTGATTCGAGTATTTTCCTTCAGCACCCCATCGCCAGCCATACTTGTTTTCATTATTTGTCAGGTCAATCCGACCTTTAGTTATCCACTCACACTTTTCATTATTTATTACTACTTGAAGTAACCATGTCTGCTGCGTATCTTAGAGTTCAAAGGTAGCATTAAACAAAGCAGAAAAAGTTTTAAACAAAAACAGTAATACAGTTGTCAACGAGCAAAGTTTAAATAATCCAAAAGCAAACATCAGCTTTGTAAGTGAGGTTAACGATCTTAGTAGCATAGACTCGTGTAACCTACAAGCGTTTAATAATAATTCGGATAATGATAATAATAATGATTCTATCAGTACAAGTGATCATGATTCTGACAGTAGTAGTGATACCGATTCAAAAAGTAGTAGCAGTAATACTTTGAAAAATAATAATGATGACCAACTTCCAGGTGATGCTGCATATAGTTTTCTACAGCATAATAGTGAAGAAGTGACAACGAAAGAAGTATTAAGTGTATTATTAACAATATGGCGAATAGAGGACCACAAATGGTCCATTGCTGACATTTAAGCATGGCCCAGTCTTGGCAACCAAGTCTGTCCCATCGTTATCACTCCAGACTTCTACCAAGACCGAGCCAAGCTTGACCCAGAGTTCTACATATTTGGGCCAGGACTGGGCCAATCTTGGCCCCGTGGTACTTTTCTCTATGGGTACTACCAATTTATATTCCATCTAATTATTGTCATGTTGTATGACATGACTGAGTCGGTTTTCAGGTTGAGTTTCCTTTTTTCAGTAAAGGCTTTGGTGGAGTTGATGTTCAATTCCACCTGCCTACACCAACTATTCCTACAGTTCAGTACCCTTTACACGATGACACAAAAATTATAATCAAATTCTCCACTCCACTCCACTCCACTCCACTCCAGTCCACTCCACTCCACTCCACTCCACTCCACTCCACTCCACTCCACTCCACTCCACTCCACTCCACTCCACTCCACTCCACTCCACTCCACTCCACTCCACTCCACTCCACTCCACTCCACTCCACTCCACTCCACAATGTCATCGGCATGTTGTTGGCTGGGTATTCCAAGGTCAGTCAAACCACAAAGGAGCTCGTCTACCATCAGATTTCACATTAACGGTATTGCTACTCCTCCTTATGGACATCCTCTAGTTGTGCAACTAGAGACGAGACGGCAGAGAGCTACGCAAGGGAGGCGGTATCCAGGCTAAAAGGTATAACAAAAAGAATAAAGCTAGATATCGAGCTCTAAAAATAGGGAGGACCACAACAGATCTGTAAAGGTCGCAGTGGGATAGGACAAAGAGCCACTCCATTTCTAATCTAATCCATTCGAATATTGTGCTCTACTCTTCTATCTAATGCTATTTTGATTGCCTTATGTAAAGTATTATCAAAAGCTCCTATGTCCAGGAACGCACATACTATGGTTTCTTGGATGTCTAAAGCGACTCGAATATCCTTCGACAGCTGTACCTGTTCGGTCTCTGTAAATCTGACCGGTAAGCATGCTGATGTGGATTAACTATGAACTTTGCAATAAGGTAATTGCTCCCAAAAGCTTTCAGATTTATTTTACAAACCCTTATCCTCTAATATTCCTTTTATTTCAAAAAATGAAAAATCATATAGTTATATTAATCCGAAAATACATAAAAAATTATATGGAGTCGATGATACGCCTCTGTTGAACCTATTAATTATACTTACCATCCTATCTCGAAATTAGGTCTGTGTCTTGTGTACTTTTAAGTGATACTGGATCACATGTTAACTATGCAAAATATATGGAATGTGAACGACTGGAACCGTGGGTGGTCTAATTTTTCACTTTTTCCCAAATAAAAAAAACGTGTTTTACTTTGTAGTATCAACACTTATCAGGTTTTTGTAGAACTTCAAAAAGTTCTGCTGGGGGAATGTTTGTCGTAAATATGAGGATGATTTGGATGGATAATTTTTAATGGAGTTTGAAAGCATGTCGAGGGTGTTAGTAATAAAAATTAGATTAAAGATGTATGCCGACATTAGGATCTGGAAAATTATCAATAAGGAGAGTGAGCGGCTCAATAACAATGTTATTTATGTGAATTTTTTCGTTTCATTTCCACTAACAAACAGGCTAATGAAAAATTTAACAAATCGAAAAGTATAAGTTAGATAAATCAATTTGAACAATTTTTTTGGTTATTGCAATCTTATCAATACAATTCAATTTAAATTACTGGCTGTTATTTCAAACTAAAGGCCTCACTTATCAGTGGAACCTTAGACTCTCATATAAATAAATACTACACTAACTCATGGGGCTTGTCTTCCCATCTGGTTGGTCTTCTCGAGTAGCTGGTTACCTTAACATTCACGTGATTCGCTGGTAATCCTTCGTGATTTATGGCAAAGTTGGTAATCTTCTGATTAAAGGTCGAATTCCTAAGCGACGACTGGAGCGGCTATAGCCGCGCGGCCGTAGCCGTGCGACTATGACTCATACTGTTTTGCATGCAAGTAAATGAATAGACTGCTAGCATGAGCAGTTCAGTCGTAACAGCCGCGACGACTGGACCTATGAGCTAGAGTTTGTGATTTTTTCCCTGCTTAATAATGGATGACGTTCAACTTATTGAACTAGTGTGTGAACATTCACTGTACAAAGATGCTAATGTCCGAGCAAAATGTCTGGAGAGAAATTGGTTTGGAAATGAAATTGTTTCACTTCAATCTTACCTTAGCGTCAATCCCAGTTTTTCTGCAGGGCTGATAGGCTGTTTGACTTTATTACATGATTTTCTCTTCAATTCACTTTTGATGCACGATAATATGTAATCAAACTGGACTCTATTTAAACGAAAAAACATCCTGTACATTGAATCGTCCTGTAGCAGATGCCTATTAAAATTTTTTGGAACCCCTCTTCACATCTCGAAAGATACAATTAATGTGACTTTTCGTTCTTTTTTACCTTGGCCAACAATATTTCTTCTTCCTTCTCTCCTTGTAATAGCAAATAGGTTAGGCCCAACACTGATGCATCAGCCATAACGTCCAAGACTTGACTGCTCTAGCCGCTCTTAAGGAATGCACCTGTCGACTACAGTCGTCACGATCGCGCGGCTAGAGCCGCTCCAGACATAACATTGTTAATAACTCGTTCAACGTAAATCGGCGTCCTATTCCCATTAAGCACTAACAGGGTACGCCCAATAAAACAAATGCCTCTCCAAACATCAGCTGTACCACCTCTGAACGGATGAACCTTTATATGAATCTTTAAGATAATTGCGTTTTTTTTTTCAATTTCTTTTATGTTGAAGATATCGAAGTTCATAAAATGTTTTTCACTAAAAGTGTAACAAGCCGATGATATTAATATAAAACGCTTTATATCTACCAATGAAGACACGAAGTTATATGCAATTAGTGTTTGAAAGTTTTCTGATAAAAAATTTACAACTACGTATATATGATTGCATCAAAAATATAAATAAAAGCGAAGAAAATAAGGGACTGGACGTTAATGGTGATGAGATATGTAAATTGGTCGGGATATCTGTAGTCGGCGGCGACCTTCTCCTAACGTGTGATATGTCTGTCTGTACAAATGAGATATGTTTGTTAATTTAATCCGCAATATAAAGAAGTAGTAAATTCTTTACGTTGCAGGAGGCAGATCATCCACCGAATGGTGGTGTTGGATGTGTGAAAATTCAGAGGCGTCGCATTGATTCATCTTTTTCCTTCCCAATTGTCTATATACAGGGTATCCAGCTATTTATTAGCACTGGTAGAATATTGGTTATACGAGGATGTATTGATATCTAGTTAGCCTAGACCAGTTCCATGCATAAACAAAAAAATTGCGTTACCATAGCAACGAACAATAACTTATTAGAAGTGTCAGTGTGAAGTTTGACGTCAAAAAAGTAAACCAGAGTTACGCAATAAATTGAAAGAAAAAAGATGTCCACCGAAATTGTGAAAATCGAAAAATTGGAGTCTCGAGCCATCATCGAGTATCTGTATTTAAAAGGGTTAAGAGGTAATCAGATTTACGAAGATATGCTTAATACCCTTGGTGATCAATGTCCTTCGTATGCGACCGTGAAAAATTGGACTGCAAGCTTCAAAAGAGGTAAATTTTCCATTGAAGATGATGACCGATCGGGAAGGCCAGTTTCTGTGTCAGTCCCCGAAAATATCGATGCAGTTCATGACATGATTTTATCAGAACGTCGAATTAGGCTAAAACGGATATCTGAAGCACTGAATATTTCATACGAACGCGTTCATCATATAGTTCACGTCAATTTGGACATGAGAAAAATTGCTGCAAAATGGACCCCTAAATGTTTGAATGTTGACCAAAAGCGTGCAAGGGTAGAAGCATCGCGTTCGATCTGTGCTCGATTTGAAAACGATGTAGACTTCTTAAACCGAATTGTTACTATGAATGTGACTTGGGTACATTTCTACGATCCAGAAACAAAGCAACAATCGATGGAATGGCGACACTCTGGTTCTCCAAGATCTAAGAAGTTTCGTGTCCAAAAATCTGCTGGAAAAGTTCTTGCTTCAGTTTTTTGGAATTGCCATGGAGTAATACTGATTGATTTTTTGGATAAGGGTAGAACAATAACTGGAGATTACTATTCGACATTACTGACTACTCTACGGGAAAAAATTAAAGAGAAAAGACGCGGAAAGCTATCCAAAGGTGTTTTGTTTTTGCAGGACAACGCCCCTACACACAAATCTCATATTGCCATGCAAAAAATTCGTGATGTAGGGTTTGAATTACTAGAACACCCCCCCTATTCACCAGATTTGGCTCTGTCCGACTATCATCTCTTTCCTTAACTAAAAAAAAGTTTATAAGGTCGTGAATTTTTTTCCAACGAGGAGGTAATAAAAGCTGTGGATGTCTGGTTTGGAGAGCAAGAAGAAACTGCGTCATTAAAAATGTGAAGCTATAATAACGAAGAGGCCACAGCTGCTCTCAGTTTTTCCAGATGTGTGGCAGTGTTTGAACTAGTGGTGTAAAAACCTACTGCTCAGATCAGCTGTTCTACTTAAAGGAATAACCACGGGAAAATCAGGGAACGTGGAAAAATCGTGGAGTTCCTTATTAAACTGAACAAGTGATGATATATTACGACGTGTCGATCCAAGGCCTTTTCTTAATTGCTTAGTTACGGAGATGACGGTCCAAAAAACTTTTAAAAAGCCAATTCGCACCATTCCGCTCGACATTTCCATCTCAGCCCTTCGTTTACTGTACTAATGAGTAGCACAGTATCTATTAAATACGTTTTGTTGTTAAAAAAGGTAAAGTCTATCAGTTTGGTCATGAATTTTAACGAAACGTCAATTTCGCTAGATCTGCATGTTAATATGTCTGCACTGGCTTTTTACTTTAAGGAATATCTCGAAAATTGTTTATCACAGACCCAATCCAACACCACAAATACTAAGGCACAAATTAGAGCGTGCCATCCATTATATTAACCTGAATGATACCAGGAAAGCAATCGACAGTTTAGACACTGCATTATGCATTCAAGAAAATAGTGGCCATTTTGAACATCTAATAAATTTATCAACCTGCGTGAGTCTTTTGTAAGAATCTAGGACTATACTGATAAACTTTACCGATACAAAATTATTTATTAACAATACGTAGATACTGTGGAAAAATTACTGGGAAAATTCTGATGCAAAACGATTTCTCAGATTCTGTTGTAATATGTAATAAAGCCATATTCTGCCCGACCGTAGGTGCTGGTTAGATTGCAATTAGCACTGGATGGAGGAAGTTCATACGTAGCGCCCATAAAAATTTAATGTGTTAGCAGAAATGGTGGAAAATAATTTGACCGGTACTTTTTTCACTGTTTTATAAGGTACCTACGTGTACCGGTACTAAATATCTTGATCCGCTCCAAAATGAAATTATATCTGAAATCAACCGCATATTTCCAAATGTAGGTACTTACTTTCAACATGGTGCATCTCCACACTATAAAGAGACGTTAAGCAATAATTAAATACAATTTTCTTTTAGAGATGGATTGGTAGAAGAGATATGATTGAGTGTGTGGTCGGTAAGATCACGCGACCCTTTGATTCTTTTTCCGGGGCTACCCAAAAGAAAGCATTTGCGTTAACAGATCAATCAACGTAAATTATTTGATTGATCGCAAATATTTTGAAATTCGGGCAATGACTCCAGGTATGATCAGCAATTCCATTCGTAGTTTGAGATCGTATCATTGTCAAGAAACAAATGGCCAACCCTTTGAGCACTGCAATTTAGCAAACTGTTAAAATTTTTGTAAAATAAAATTACATTTCTAGTATTTTTGTTATATATCTCTCACAATTGCGTAGTAAAGTGCTACATTATCAATATTTTAAGGCAAAGAAAAAAATGAGCTATCTTGTGATATATCATGCGAAATATGTCTGCGTTTAAAAAAACTCAAGAGGACGGTGGTACGACAAAGTCGACAAGGCCGTTGTCTTTGTATTGTATGTAAATTAGTACAGGTTCGGGGAAAGTTTGCAATATTTATAACAATCCTGTTTTATGGGATCTGACACTGCAAATGTACATTCTAACACCCCAGCTTTTATATATGTTATGGACCAAGTAATAAATTGGGGCATTTTTCTTAATGCTCGGGCATTATGAATAATGACAAGCTACTTAGGGCGAGGTAATTAATTCTAATTTGAAGTTACTTATTTATCACATTGCCTAGACATTGTGAATATTGTCATGTAGTTTTCAGGCAATATAATAATACTCTGTGTGTTTGATAGTTTTTATTTTATTTTCTTATTGTTTTCTTCAAAAATTGACTAAAAATACGAAGAAGCTTTGGTAGGGGTAGGTTTGGTTGGGTTATTATTGAAAATTATTATAATTTATTCTTCAAAAATTTACTAAAAATACGAAGGTGGTTTGGTTGGGTTATTATTGAAAATTATTATAATTTATTCTCTAAAAACTGACTAAAAATACGAAGAAGGTTTGGTAGGGGTAGGTTTAGTTATTATTATTCAATACTCTGCCCCATAGGTGACACACATTATACATAATTCCCGGACTATTTGATTATTTCAAAAAATGTTATCACTCTGCCCTCTCATATTGGGCATTTTTCAAACTGCGCGGGCACTTTTTACAATGTCCTATTAATAACTTGGTCCATAACATACCTATATAAAGAAATAGACTGTTTCAATCAAACTTGAATAAAGCGTCGGTATCGGAATATGAATTCTTCCAATAACATAATATAATATTCAAAAATATTCACTTTTTTTTAATGTATATATCTCAATTCTACACCTATGCTAAGTAGTAAATCCACTGACATGTAGGGGGTAGTTGAAGGCTGAAGGCCTGATGATGATGTCGTGTACATAGTGTAGGTGTTGAGAGGAAGCTCGGAGAGGCAATCTCGAAAAATTCAAGAGCCAGGTGGATTAATCGAAGGTTACAAATAAACCTCGAGAGCCGCATCGCATCTCGGCAATGTTATGTTGAGTTAGATATGTGAGTGGTTCGTGTTTGGAACGTATTAATATGGTGTTTAACATATCTTTACATTGCACCCTCCCGCTGCTATCACATCCACCTGATGAATAAAATCAGTGGTACTGAATCACGTCAAAATGTATTAAAAGTTATTGAGATTTGAATTTTTGTTACGTAGATATTATTGTATATCTTTTAAATATATCAATTACTGTGAGGTATGTAACTGTATCTGTCTACTCAAACACTATTATTTCTGGACTGCAAAATTAATTATTTATATTAGGGTGTTTAATTTTTATTCGATATTTTTTTCGGTCCTACCTGAAAATCTGATAATGTATTGAAAAAAAATTCTCGTTGGAAGAAAAGTCAATTAGAGGCTTCGCTAATTCAAAAATTCAAAAATTGTTTTTGGTTTCAACTCCACTTTTTGGTATTAAAAAACTTCTTCAGAAAAAATGCGTGTACAGCTTTTGTAGGGAATTGAATTTGCTACAAAAAAGTCCCTTTGAGCAAATACTCTCTAATCAACAGTTTATGTGTTGTAAAGCTGGAAAGATAAATGTTAATAATAATAATTAATACCAAATTTTTCTGAAAACCTAATTAAATAAAATTTATTTTAAATTATCATTCATGTTCTTTATTTCAAACACTTCAAAATCAGATTTTTAAAGACGCCTATTGTATGCTAATTTTGATAGTTAATATTTTTTCTTAAATTTCTACATAAATTATTGTCGAAGACGTGTGAAATTAGAGATCAACTCTTGAGAACCGCTGGTAGAACATTACTGGGATATTCCTATCCAGCAGTGTTTTATATGTTTGTTCGAATGGAACATGAAATAAAAAGAAAACAAAGTTCGTTGTTGCTGATCACTTACGACATACATATATACCCGTTGTATTCCTTTCGCAAACGCATTATTCAGAATAATGACAACCTATCATACTTTACTTCACAATTACATGACAACCAATATGTTTATTTTGAATCATATAAGTAGAGTTATATCTTAAATTATTTGAATGTTCCATAACACTTAATCTTCGATTACTTCTTATGTGGTAAAATTCTAAATTCAGTCTTGTCTTCGTTTATGACAATACAAATTAAGTAAACGCAATTACAAATTGAAGAAAATTGAGTTATAATAATGATCAATAATAGAAGTTACTATTAAAAACATAGTTATTGTGGAGTATTGTGCATTTGAAGTTGCTGTACTGAGGATATGTAGAGGTCCACGAAGAAAAAACCATGGTAAAGGCTGAGAAGAGAAGAAAAGACGCAGAAAGGAGGGGGAAGAAGATAAGGAAAGACGCAGAATGAAGGAAGAAGAAGAGAAGGAAAGACGCAGAATAAAGGAAGAAGAATAGAAGGAAATACGCAGAAAGGAGGAAAAAGAAGAGAAGAAAAGACGCAGAAAGGAGGAAGAAGAAGAGAAGGAAAGACGCAGAAAGGAGGAAGAAGAAGAGTAGGAAATACGCAGAAAGGAGGAAGAATAGGAGAAGAATAGAAGCAGATAGGAGGAAGAATAGAAGGAAATACGCAGAAAGGAGAAAGAAGAAGAGAAGGAAAGACGCAGAACCCAGAGGAAAAAGTTAGTCTTCAAATAACCATAATCAAGCCAGATGGTAATGATAATCAAAATCCCCTCGAAATCCTTGGAAAAAGTCAGAAGAAAGACAATGACTTGAAAGTTATAAGGAAAGGCTTAAAATTGGAGTCAGACCTACTTGGCAGGAGGTAGAGTCAGATAGAGTGGAATCTTAAGAGAGTACTGGTTTCAGTGGGATTCACTGTTTCTTCATGATTGCCTAATCGAAGATGGGAAAGCCTCGATAGAGTAAAGTTTATCTGAAGCTACGCGGCATCGGTAAGGGGCGAGGAAACATGGCGGATATCTGACAAAAACGTACCAATGGCGTACGGTACCTATTTTTATAAAAGTATTAAAAATAATAATTATTATTACCTATATAATAATTATATATAGAAACTGATTTTTGCTTTGCTTTAAAGGTAAGGTATTTTTCAAAACACAGTTTTTGTTAAAAACAAATAATGTTAAGAATCGTAATTGAATTCAATATGGATACGAAATAGTTCAAAATCTGACACTGACAATACCAACGCCACTGGATAATCATCGATAACAGTCAATTGACGAAGTGAGAGGGAGGAACACATGCACGCGCTTACCAATAGGAAGTCAGCTGGTCGCTAAGCAACGAAGGCCTTTCGATAAATTTCACCAATTGAGTTAGTTGGGAGGGCGTGAAAATTATGATTTTCGCTCAACGCTGCCCATAACAAATTTGGAAAATTGTTCATCCTTTAATATTCATAAATTGAAAAAAATAATGTTGATAGACAAAATCCAAGCAAACAAGCACATTAAAGAATTAATGTTTATTCATATTTTTAATATTGTTAATAATAAAAAGTCCAATTTCTAATTATTATCACTACATACTTAGCACTTTATCTTTTTCATAGTTAAACGTGGCAATATCGAATGTTTTCGACTGCATTCCTTTCACGGCTTCAGATAAACTTGTTCACCAATTGATACTGCCAACATCACACATCAGAAGTGTGCTAGAAGAACTTCATAGCTAAGCCACACAGGAGGATACTTTTGGTTATTATCAAAGCCCTTGATCATTTCTTATAACAAAACTTCCATTGGGAAGAAAGGTATGGAAGTGTTCAATGGCTTTGATAATAGTCAAAAGTTCTATTCTTATAGAATAATTTTTCTCAGCATATCCCATCGTTTAACTGAAGTATGCAATCACTTTTTCTTTATATACCTCTACATATCCTCAGTACAGGTCCGACGTATCAATATAATCTAAGATCGCTATAAATTTGAAATATTTGCTGCCCGATGGCAAATTCATAATTTTGCGCTCTACTTCACCAAAAAAAAACATATTGTTTGAAAACTGGCCCTACGTTAGGGGGGCAAACAGTAGTTTTATACAGTTACACAATGAGTGGCAGAAACATGAACAATCAGTTTGATCTACAACCATGTTTTTCGTGTAATTCGATATTTTATTGCAACTGTATACAGAGAGGGTCGAATTGTTGTTCTAGATGGATTTATTATAAGGGATCCGAACTTGATTTCGGGCTACTTACTACACGTAAACAATGAAATTTCTTATCTGTTTGCCAAACATTCTTCTTGGTTAATCTAACGGAAATTTCGGTTCTACGTGATCAGGTATTGAATCTTAAAAGGGTGTGTTCTAGATGTTATTCTGTTGAGAACGATTTGAGATGTTTTGAAGAATAATAAAATCAGCATTTTTAAGATATATAAATACATTATACGATATTGTCATTATTTTGTTAATATTCATGACTTTTGATGTGGAACTTCTTCATTGTTTAAAAATGCTAACACAAATTCTTTGAATTATGCAAACACTAGACTAGACTAGTACATCCACAACAATATGCCGATGGATGTAGGCAACTTTGGAGGATATGACAGTAATCAGTAATATCCAGACGTACTTATGGCACTAGATGGGGACATAGACCAAGCATGGTACACTGGTTGTATAAAATGGGTGTCATCCCCAGGATAACATATGCATCTCTGGTCTGGTGGCTAAAGATTAGACAAACCTCTGCGATGCTAAAACTAAGCAAGGTCCAAAGACTTGCATGCATAGGCATTACAGGGGCAATAAGGACTACTCCTACAGCGGCGCTGGAGACAATGCTGGACCTTCCTTCGCTATTTGTGTCATAATGTGCGAAGCAAGGGCAGTTCTAGCCCGACTGGAAAAAGCATCAGACTATGACGTGGCACATGGGAGAGAACACACAGAAATAAGGCACGTGGATGACGACATCTTTAAAATGCCAACAGACCACATGACCGCCAGATATATCTTTCGCAAGAACTTTGAGATTGTCATCAAAGATCGAAAGGAGCTTGAGGAATAGGACGCACTACCACAGCAGAGCGAATAAACTGATCTGGTACACAGACGGATCAAGGAAGGAGCTCGGAACCGGAGCGGGCATATACAGCAAGTCGAGCAAATATGAAGGAATCGTCTCGCTTGGTAAAGATGCCTAGGTATTTCAAGCAAAGGTCTTTGCAATACTTGCATGTTCAAGGGCAAATAACATGAGAGCCTACAACACTACCTGTGACAGTCAAGCTGCCCTTAAAGCACTTCAGAGCTCTAAGGTAACATCTTGGCTGGCGACTCGGAATAGTGTAACACTGGAGTGGGTCCCAGGTCACAAAGGAATCGCTGGCAATTAAAAAGCTGACGAACTGGCAAGAGCAGGATCGTCAACCCTGATTAACGGACCCAAACCATCTGTGGTCATTCCCAGATGCTCCACTAGGCCATGGTTGAAAGGGTGGGTAAAATAATAACACAATAAACACTGGAAGAATACGCCCAGGCAAACACATGGGAAGGAATTCATAAAATAACCATCAGAAAAAGTAGCGAAAGAACTGCTCTCAATGAGCAGGAACAAACAACGCACCATAACGGGGCTTCTTTCGGGACACTTTCCCACAAAGAAGAACCTGAACAAAATAGGGCTGTATAACGGAGACCTTACATGCAGAAGATGCAAAAAGGACACCAAAACAGCTCTGCACATATTATGCAACTGTGAGACGCTGGACCATAGGAGGCAGAAACTGTATGGAAGACCCCAAATGACTCCAGACGACTTCTACAACCAACCAGTAAAGAACCTGTATTGGCTGAATAGGCTGTAGTCAGTACACTAGGAGGATCCACAATAAGCCCAGGAGGCTGAGGTGGTCCGGAGAAGGGACGGCTCCCTTTAAAAAAAATATCCACTTTAAAAACCGGTAGCCCATGACACATATATAGGCTTGAGCATTTCGAGTTTCATATGACAAACAAGTAGAATATTGCTATTCCCCAATGCCCGAACTGGATAATCGGCGTTACAGTGGACATTGGAAATCTTAGGAGAGCCAAAATATTAAACATCAAGTGGACATCACATCAAATGAATCTGTGATTCTGACGATATACTTTGAGACAAACTATACTCGAGGTTGAGCATGCACATTGTTCAATCTTTTCATGGAGAAGAACCAAATAGGGCTTCATATAAGTAAGAGAAATAAATTTCATTCTATCAAAATAAAACTATTTCTTCGAGATTAAAATCACTCGAGTTCGCATGTAAAAATAAAGACATAACAAGGACAAAGCTCATCATCAACTTCGGTTAACACACTCAGCTAGCAGAAAACGTTAAATGTTTGCTTGGTCACATATTTTGTGCTGAAAATTCGAAACAAATGAGTAACGAAACACCAGCCACGTGACCACACAATGGAACGTCGTTAGTTGATAACGACGAGAAAGGGGAGGACGCGTGCTGCCTCTTGTGCATCTCTTAGCGTCGCGACGTTAAATAAAATAGAAGCGTTATAATGAAAACAGAAGGTCTCTAGATAAACTTTGAGGGTTAATCTCATCGTTGTCACGTTTGATGATATAATGTACATGATTGGAGATCTGATAACTTCATTTATATCATACAATATAAAACTAGAATAGTTTAAATTAACCGATTAACCAATAGGTATTATTTTCACAATTGCTTTCCAAATACTTTCAGATGCTTCTAAATCTTAACGTAAAATTGTTATTCCACTGTCATTGTTAAAATCTTTTTACTGCTTGAAACATATAATTCTTTAATATAACCAAATTTCAACCAAGTGATGAATTGGACAAATTTGGACATCGTGGTTGTATGCAAATTGGAAAAGGTTAACGAAGAAAACGTAAAACTAGTGAAGTTACTAGCATCAACGTTAAGCTCACGTCTTTTAAGTGACAGATCAATTTTAGGTAAATTTGGCACATAAAGCTTTGGTATAAATAGCAACCTAGCAGGCAGATACCGACGAGATAGAAAGGGTGATGCCATTGTGATAAATATAAGCTGCAAAGTATCAACCTGTAGACCTTTCCAACACTTTGGAAATAAGCTCTGATAAAATTCAAGTTGCCAAAAATTCAGATGGAAACTTAGATCTTGAAAAAATAATGATGACGATAAATGAGGTAGTGAGAGCAAAAACCTCAAGTATATTATATAGGAAAGTGTGCCCACTTGCCTAGTTCAATATTGATAAAAGACATAAGCATATCGGATAGTGAATAGACCATTAAAACACTGGGTTCATGTGTTAGTAGCTCTAAAATGGTATGGAAATACCTATGGAAACCCAATGAGTGGGCGAGAGCATCGTCGTCACTTTACTGTGCGTTCCAGATCACAATAAAAAAGAACGAAATTAAATATCAGATGAACTAGCAAAGAGGGGGACTGGAACCATAGAGATACTACAGATAGAGGCAACAAGCCATAGGTCACTGTGTAACTGGATATGTCCGTCTGAACTCCGATGAGATAGAAATAGACATACGATCAGAGGTTTTTCCGTCTTTAACGGTGTATATATAGCATGCGCGCTATTAAAGAAAGTTAGCCTAAACCTCTGACTTCCTATATTTCTCTTACGTGCTGACGGGTTCCGAACTGGCTTGTTGCCTCTATCTGTAGTATCTCTATGACTGGAACACCCTTGTGGGGGCTGGAGCCTGAACTATTATTGGAAGGAATAGGCAACATAAAAAAGAGAAGATAAGTAGCTGATGGTTCTTGTACGTTTGTTTTATTGTGAGGTAATAAATGAGTACTGAGATGGAAGGAATCTTTAATATAAAACGAATGTATACTTTTTCTGGTTTTTTAAATACACTTGATAATTCAAAATTACGAATATTCATGACAGAGTACTACATTGCTACCTGTTGTATAATTATTTCTGTTTTATGTTCCAATGTTTTTATAAATTAATTGTAGACCAACTAAACCAATTTGGAAATAATTATAATTAAACTACAGCAAGAGAAAAACATGAGTTCTGCCTAACACTATACGTTGTTAAAAGTGTTGTGGTTATTCAAAGACACGTTGAAGAGTACAATGATTATTTAAAATGTGACACGTGCTCGTTGTTTTGCTAAATCTCAATAAGATACATGAACGTGACCAGACAAAGGCAATCACAGCGGGAAACATCGCATCACCCTTCTTTCCAATGCCACCCTACACTATAAGAACCTGAACAGATTTTATCCTCTTCAAATTATTTTCTAGTATCAAAGAAAATACATCGAGGACCAATTTTCAGATTAACACTTTGTTTATATTGATTTTTAAGGTTTATCGGAAAATTTAAGGCTTTAATGTATAAAAATATGTTAAAATTACATAGTGATTCGAGTTCTATTCTCAATGACAATTAAAAAGAGTTTTTAAGGTCAAATTAACTAGGAAGAGGATTGAACTATTGAAGAATACACCTATTGAGTTTGTTCGCCAATAGGTGAAGGTGAAGATCAATAAAAAGAATTAGAGATATTAAATATCAACCACTTTTTTCTTTCAGTCCAAATAGAAGCCCACGTCAATTGTTGAAAGCTGTAAGAGACTTGTAGGTATGTACCATCTCTAAACTGATGAACTTCTTTCGCTGCTCTCCAATTTCTGGTATTAGAGGTACAATCCAAACACGACAAGCCGACTATTAGAAAACCTTACATACCTTGACTCATCTGCGAACAATGCGGACTTCCATTTATCATTCCAATTCACATGTTCATTTAAAGTAAAAAGGAAATCATTAAGAAAAAAACACCTCCTCGCTTCTTAGGAATCAGAAAACCTAGGATATGCTCGATTCCTTTATACCAACAGCTCTAACAGCTTCATCCGCACCAAGTTCATCTTTAAGGATTATTCAAAATAAAATTAAACATGGCAATTCTTAAGCTGAAATCGGTATGCGACTTTTGTTATACGAATTTGACATCGAATGAATTGAATATTGTAAAACCTCTAACCACACTTTTACAGATGTTTGTTTATTTTTATTATTGTTACTTGCCTTTTTCTGTATACTTTTGACTTTTTGTAGTATATATACTTGTGAAAAGTTTACAAATATCTCGGTTTATGTGAGCAGTGAATGAAGACTTTCTTTTGGTAACCAACAACGAACTTAAACTAACTTTGTTCATATTTTTTACTTGCGATTGATTGGTAGGTAGATATTAAGGTTTGTTTATGGCTAATTTAGAGGAGTTTGCCCTTTTGGGGGCGATTAAAGCCGAAGCCGAAGCCGAAGTTGATGGCAATAATCGACGTATAGTCTGTCAGCATAGAGAAGCTTTTGAAGAACTAAGTGACAATCAGTTTATAAAATGTATCGGCTATCAAAACCTTTGGCCACCGAGTTAATTGATTTGTAAGAACCAAATCTAAGACATCCAACAAGATTGGCCGCCTTAGATATTGAAACAAAGGTAATTTCAATGATACCTTTGATAAATGAGTAAACTAATTTTTTTTCAGGTCCTTACAACATTAGGATTTTTTTCTGTAGGATCATATCAAACAGATGTGGCATGGGTTTTCCCAATCATCTGTTAGTTGTGCTGTTGATTAAGTCACCAATGCACTTAACATACCTGAGATTTTAAATTCGTATGTATTGAGGATAAAATAAAGAAACAAGCAAAAAAAGTAAATAAAATTTGGAAAAAATTTCGGTTTATTTGCTCTTCTTTCTTAACACATCGTACATTTGTTTCAGCACACGTACAAAAAAGAAGAAAATATGCTGAGAAAATTATCCGCCGGGATATTACCCAAAAAAGGAGATAGAAAAAAGGAGAAAAGAGAAGTTCTCAAACTGTTTATTCGAATAAAACATCCGTATACGGAAACTTTCCCGCATACCATTCAAGAATTAAGATTGACGTTCTTATTCGAATCTTTTGTTCGAATTTGATTCGTATGCTACTGAAATCCGTATAATTTCAAGAATTGAGTCCCTGGAATGGAAGTAGATAACATGTGAAATGGTACAAAGATTCAGCACAACCCAACCCAATCGAATGAATGAATGAGGCAGTTGATACTTTTCTTCAACACAAATCCAAAAGTATATTATGATATTATGTAATGCATGAATTGGTTATTTTTAGTTTAGTTGTATAATATTCCATTATACATCGGAGTTTTTCACAATGAATTTACCAGATATAAAATCAACATCGGCTCTACATTTCACAGAAAGGTTCACAATTATCACCAACCAAGAAAGTAAATATTACAACAACGGTTGTTGTCTGCCAAAACTGAGCATCTGGCAATATTTAATACAAATAAATACCTCTCAAAATTTCAAATTTCATTTAAAATGTGCGTAAGCATAAACTTATCCATTGTGCATATTTCATAATAATGTTATTTGGATAAACACAGCCCGCCAAGGAATAGAATTTCCAAAAAGGATAAACAACTCCTTCCGGTCTTCAGATATAGATTTCTATATTACCGACAGGGGTACAAAGCGTGCTTAAACTAATAGCATTATTACCGAAGAAAGCGGTACCTTTTGAGCTTCAACAAGTAGATTACTTTTTGTAAATTCAATCGTCTATAATGTTTACTCGAATGCTTTACTTTTCGGTATTGCTTAAACTATTTTTCTTTTTGATGCACCGTATTTTTTGAATATATGGGCTTAACTTAGGGACTAAAATGGCAAATTAACTGTGTTCAACTATATTTGCATTTATAGTTTCAATACGTACTCTGTTAAATTGTTCCATTTTGGTTTAGTAATAAAATATAAAAAATAGCAAACCATATTTACCTTACAATTTAAGAAAACTGTAAATTGCACGAAAAGTATAATACCTAGGTATAGGACACCCTTATACCATTCAAAAAAGGACATTTTTTTGAACATGTGAATTATTAAAATACAGGGTGTTCCATTTAAAATAAGCCCGATATTACACATTGAATAATCTAATCATGAGACTGAAAATTCGGAACACCCTGTAAAGAGATGTTTACTACCCAATCGTGGAATACATTCAACGAATGTCCAACTATTGAAATGTAAGAGAAAATTTGCTAGAATTTGTTATATCAATGAATTAATTTTTTTTTTTAAATGTTCACATTTTAAAAAAAGTCAGCATAACTCGGAACCCTCTGTATTTAGGTATAGGGAGAGTATTTTATTTTTTAGTGGCAATCAGATAATGCAATAAAATATAGGGTGTCCCATAAGAAAAAATATAACTTTGATACTCCACACTTTGTTAGAACATCCTGTATATTTCAAAATAATTTTAAAATGTAGACTATATGAATGTACAAACTACTAAACTGACAAACATTTTAAAACTTTTACCGTTTCGCTATAAACCTCCATCCCGTTGGTCGTGATTCACCCTGTATAGGGAGCTTTTAAAACGGTACCTAGCTAGTTTGCTTCTGTTTTTACCTTGTTACTAAACTAAAATGTAATCGTATATCCTGGAAAACAGGTAAAATATTTGCAGGTAAATTTGGTAACATTTTTCTTCTACCCATTTCCTGTAATTTTGAGAATTCATCTCGTTGTGGTAATCTTCAAGGTTAAAAGAAAACATTAAATATAAGTTTTCACCAAAGTTAACAATAAAATTGAACAAAATGTTGATTTCATTAAAAGTTTTATCTGGTGACGCCAAACTAATGTCCCCGGAGCTGCACGATCTGACAATACGTATAATAAGTTTGTCTGTAAATACGGTGCTTTAAGTTTGTTTCTACTTTGATCACACATTTTGTAAGCTTTCTAGCATGACAGCTTGTACGGTACTGAGTGTTTTACACTGGTTGGGCGTTTGTTCGAATATGTTAATCCAATAGCCGTCGATATGAAACAATCGATATCGCTATCTCACTTGTCTAGAAGGTACAAGTAGTTTTCGGCTACTGTATCGCTCTTAAAAAGTATTTGAAAATAAAATAAAGTTTTAAGAACATCAGCTGGATGACTCACAGAGTGGATTTAGAAGACGAAGAGGAGTACACACTACATATTTACCATAAAACGAATGATTGAAAAGTATGATAATAATATGCATGTAGCATTCATAGATTTAGAAAAAGCTTTCGACAGTATTTCAAGGAGGACTGTTGTTAGCTTAAGCGATAAAGAATTAGAACAAACGGATAACTTCAAATATCTAGGTGTCTTGAAAAACAAAGCGGAAATCAACAACAGGATAGAAAACGCAACCAAACTATACTATTCGTTAAGTAACACGCTTGTAAGGAAGAAAGGAGTGTCGACGAGGACAAAGCTATACTTCTACAAAACCATATTCAAACCGATCTTAATCTATGGTTGTGAAAGTTGGGTACTCACGGAACAGCAAAAGAGCAAAATACAAGCTATAGAAATGAAATTTCTACGGGGCATAAAGGGCATCACAAAAAGAGACAGAGTGAGGAATGATATAATTAGAAAGGAATTAGAGGTCGAGCCGATCATAGACACTACAGAACGTCAACAACTTAAGTAGTTTAGACATATGGTAGGAATGGGTAACTCGAGACAAGTCAAGTCTGTATGGCAAACCAAATCAAAAAATAGAAGAGCTAGAGGCATGCCTAGAAGGAAATGGGATGATGTAATAGCTGGTACCCTGGGAGAAAATAACAAAAGCTGGAAGGAAGAGAAAGAGAAAGAGCTTGCACAAAATAGGAAAATTTGGGCAAAATTTGTATATAAAATTGACTATAACACCTATGTACAAACCTTTACAATGTATGGACAAAACACCCTAACCCCTTCGGGTATATTAAGGTTTATGATTATATCTTATACAAAATGGATACCACCACTTATTGTCAACTCACGTCTTTATATCAATGCCAACAAGAAGTATTTTTAAACGATCATTGGATATTGTAAAACTCTCCGTGCCAGATTATGCATTTTTGTTATTTTTCGGCATCTCTTCACAGATGTTAGTCATGCATTTAGCGAATGTTTGGTGTTTTTCTTTGCCATCGAATTCATTGAAAAGAGTCCCATTAATCAACTAGTGAGCGCCGAAATGTAAGAAAAAAAGTTTTGTTGGCAATGGCATATCACAAGGGTACTGTTTGCTGTTCGGTAGCCGAAGACTTTGAAGTCTTTATATATTTGTGTCAATGTAGTACAATGATGAATTGACTTTGAAGTTACTTTGAAGCCGATTTTTAGAAAAATTATACAGGTGTTTTTTTTTATTTTACTTCAGTTCCTAAAATCGACTATAATAATTATGCTTCACTTATAAGCCGTTTTTATAAAATCGATGTTATTTACATTAAAAAGAAATTACCTATCACATACTAATATTTTGTCCATAGGAAGCCTCGGTAATGAAACAAGCCAAGGCAGTAAATCTTTTTCTCTTCCGTGTTTGTACAGTTTAGAAAAATCAAATTCAAATGAAATCTCTTTTATAACGGATATAACTCTCAATTTTTAATATTTTTTCTAATGGTATAGGTATTATAGGTAATAATTAAATAGTATTTTTTAATTATTATTGTCGATTAGACCTTAAATTGTATACATAATAATATATCTACCGAAAGATAATAGAATATAATGACAATAATAGTGTGCACAGTGATGTATGTGTGACGTGGAAGTGATTGTTTGATCACATTATCGGACATATAGTTAATTTATTATATGCTGATATTTTTCATTCCTAGGCATTAAAAATCATTTTTATTCACAATCGGTTAGTAATATAGAGATTTCTTACCTTGAAACCGGTAGGGCATCAAAAAATGTTGACATTTTTGTACTATTTTCAGGTGCAAAAGCCATCAATTCCCTTACCGTACAAAAATTTGCTCGTTGCTTAGCAACACTTTTAATCCTAGGATTAAAAACGCTACTTTTAATCCTAGGACTAAAAGTAATTGCATTTGAGCTCTCTAATTGAAATTTGGAGAAAAAAACATTGTCCCTTACAAACTTAGTAAAGCAAACTATTTGGGCAACTATATATAGGTAATTATTTGTTATTTATAGTGATATTGAATGTACAATTGAAACAATTATTGCCAAAATTCAAAGCACCACTGAAATTATCACTAACAATTTTCGAAAAATTCAAACGATTTTCATTAATGTTAAAACAACTCAAAATATTCTCCGTAACTGTTGATGAAACATTCGAGAAAATATCTGAACAGGTACTTGTACCTTCTTTGTCAGGTTGCAATATTTTTCTGGTAGTATTCTCTTTGTTGATACGTGATTCTTCAGTATATCCTTCTGCTACCGTACTCGATTTCCAACCTCCATGTCTTTTAAGACAAGTGAGGTCACCGCCACCATCAATAAGAAGTGTAGCAGATGTTCTTCTTAACGAATGTCCAGTATACTCCTTCCAATTTTCTAACTACAAAAATTTTTGCAATTTCTTGCGGCACGGCACTAATTTTGTGAATACCAACAACCATTCTTTGACACTTCCCATTAACATACTTCAAAAATAAACGACGTTCCTGTATATTTGATGGCCTTAGTGCAACATATTTTAGAAATAAACGCAAATAATTATCGCCTATAATGGTAAACAAACGAAGTTTCTTGTTTTTTGACTGCAAAATTTTTACGACCAGGACCGAGTCCATATCTTCAATGTCATCAATTTTCAAATGAACTAGTTCGTCACAACGCATAGCACCTCCAATTCCTAATACTAGAACAACCTTTATCATCAAATATACATTATCAGGTGCCATATCCAGGAACCGATCCACTTCCTCCTTTGTAAAAACCCTAGACTTTTTAGGTATATATCCATCACTTTGCCTTTTTAACAATGCTCGTAATTTTAAATATTTACTAATATCCACACCATTTTTGATATCCAGTGTGGATCGCAACATTGAATTCTGTGACCAAAGAGTGGATGACTTGACGGTCTTCGTTAAATTTGAGAAATACACCATAAGAACACTCTCCGCATAGTTTTGCACATTTTTTTCTTTACACCAATCTATGAATTGCTGATATGCAAGTTCATAAAGTTGGCGAGATTTGGGTGGCAAAAGATTAAGATATACTGCTTCGGCACTTTCCAATATATCCGCAGGTATATTTTCATCGTGTTCGGGATTCATTTTGAAAGCAGCGTAAAAACTACTACAAAAATTATATGATTAGTACGTCTACTGACGTCTACTTGACAATTAATATGTACCATCAATACCAGATATCCATGACTACATCGCTGTTATAATTAACAGTTGTTCAAATTTATTACCAAATTATTAACGATTTTTGAATAAAACTAAATTTATTTTAATTTTGACTTGGTTGGAGAAAAAATAGTATATATCATACGGACTAAAAGTGCCTATTTTTACTCGCAATTTTGCATTCGCTCGGCGGCGCTGCGCTCCGCCTCGCAACTGCAAATATTGCTCGTAAAAAAAATATGCACTTTTAATCCTCATAATATAATATACTATTTTCTGTGACGGGAAAAGAGTTTGACATTTTATCATTGTTGTCCGGTAACAAAATATCACTTTTTATGAAATTACTTTTTTCCCGCATATATATAGATATATTATTGCACTCATCTGACATTTTTCTACAGCGTTTTGTCATCATGACAAACATAAACATTCAAATCCACGCCATTTTCAATCCATTTAGAGCAACTAAAATAGGACATTTTTTCAATATTACATCGTCATTTTTCTAGTCACATTAAAAAATAGTGTACAATACACGGGAAAAATATTAGATTTTAACTCTCGGGCTGAAGTCTAATACTTTTTTCCCTTGTATAATAAATAACTATTTATACCCTGAATGACTTTCCTTTCTTAGACCAAAAATAGAGATGATTATAATAAAACTACAAAAAAATGTGGAACGCTTCACGATTTTGCGTGTCATCCTTGCGCAGGGGCCATGCTAATCTTCTCTGTATCGTTCCAATTTTAGTATATGTACTGCCGAAGCAAGTACAAATAGATAAGAACAGCGTTAATATTTGTATCTAGCAGCGCTACGTATACGTCGGTAGCTTATAGTGTATCACGGCTACGTTGCACTAGTTGGAAATAAAAAAACCAGATTCTGTTGGTATAGGTGAATTCAATGAATTGTACAAATCTGAAAAGCAGCAGAGACTGAATTTATTTTGCCCGAAATTTAATTTATTTTGCTAGAAATTACTTTACATCAAATACAAGATAATTCTAATTCTCATTTTATTTTTTTTTAACTGGATACAAACTGTTTATGATTACAATAATTATTATACTTTTTATTATTTTAATCTCAGCGCGGTGTCTCTCAAACGTACGCCACTTTGTCACACTTGGCTCCATGTGAAGTGGGCGTCAACGAGAGAAGCCGGAGCGGGTCGCTAGTTTTAAATGAAGACGATAATATTAATTAACCATAGCCTTAGTATTTTTAAAACTGAAAAATATAGTTAATAATTTTCACTTGGTTCGAAAGTCCACCCTGATATTAATTGTTCATCCACTCCAAAAGGTTATCATCATAGACATACGCTCCAATTGGGAAACTTGATTATCTAAGGTTAAATGCTAAATCTGGAATGTTTTTGTTTTGGTTTTGATTAGTATGGAAACCAAAAAAATTGCAAGGAATACTTGCTATTGCTTGTCAGTGGGCGTCACACTGAGATTGGATAAACAATAGGTATTCTACCGTCAAAATAATGTTTTTTAAAATCAGTAGATTTTCATAATGTAGGTACCGTACACATTTGGATACTTTTTATAGATGTCATTGATTTATTCCGATAGTAGATAATATATATACCAAATAAAAACGCAGTAATATTCTGAATATTTCCATAGTTCCCTGTAATTCCGGAAACAATGGTCTTTATATTATTTTTTTACCACAATGAATAGCTATTGTTACGCCTGACATTTCTTGATGAGAAAATAACATCGGATAGGTGTTAATGAGGAATCCGAATGCCATAATTTGTTTGAGCTTGTATTGTCCAAAGTCCAAAGTAAAACGGCAAGTCACTCGCCGCTCATAGATCTGCAGGAAACGAGAGATGTACCCCCTCATTAAAGTTATTATTCTCACCACAAACACCAACCGTTGGTCGGTTGTACAGACACACTGGGCTGAAAAATAGAGACATGAATTGTGAAGGTGTTGTAAACCTCGATGTGTTGTAACCTGTAATTATCAAAGCAAGCCGACCGCCGTACTCGTTCCTGCCTACTTCGTCTATTGTATTAACAAATTATAACAAATTAATTAAAATTTACATGCTAAGTAATTATGACATAGACAGTGGCGTATATTTGAATTTGTAGGTACTACAAACATCTTGAGTATCTATTACCCTAGGTAGGTACCCAGTTATTACATTCGCTAATAAGTTATTTATTGATTAAGATTAAGAGGTAATAAAGGATAGGTCACGACTCCCGAACAAGAGATTTCTTTGGTGTTTACTGAAACTTTTTGAAACGCGTATTATAGCCCAGGACTACACTAGTATACATGCAGAAGATTTTTGTCGTTCGGGTGTACCAGAAACCATGTCCAAAGATTTCTTGTTTTGAAAAGTTACAAAATATTCTTTTTTATCACAAGCAGAACTATTTTTTTCATATTGTATTTGATACAAACAGTTACTACGTTTTCATGGAGTATTGCATTCATTTTGAATCCAATACCGATCTCGGTTTTTATGATAGGGATTCAATCATGATTCAATTACACTTCAAACCGTTTTGAGATTTGACATTTTATCTGTCAATAGTGTCAAATGCCGTCGTGTTTTTGATTGATTTCTGGGATTTTTTTAGTACTCATAATGATCAATAATCAAAACGTCAAAAAAGGTGCCCCTTTAAGTGTAACTTTTGGTTTAATTGCCTCTTTGGTGTCTTTTTTTATGAAGAGGAGGCTGGATACATAAAGCGACAAAATGATATGATAAGATTCAGGCACCAAATCAATTTGAGCTCTGTGAATTTTATGAAAAATAATGGACGGATTATTAGATCATTCAGAAAGAAACGTTGTTGGAGCAAAGAAACGAGTCTTGACTAGTGGGAGAGAATTGTCAAAATACATTTACTGAAGATTTTATCAGTAATTATCGTTTATCTAAAACATCATTTAATTTGATATGTTTTTGACTGAAAAAGTATTTATGTTCAGAATTGCATATCATTAGAGAACTTTTATCTGTGGAGAAAGAATGTGCTATAGCATTGTATATTTTAGCATCATGTGCTGAGTACAAAGTTATTGCTATCCAGTTTGGTACACATAAGTGCATAAATATCTATATTTCCAGCTAGCACTTATCACTTCTGCATCTTTCTACATATTTCTAGAAGATGACGAGCACGACATATTAAAAGAACTTTCCATCACAAAATAACAAAAAACCTTTATTTCCACAAACATGTTACAAGAAAGCTAGAGTAAACTTTCATGTTTTGAGTGGTTTTAAGGTTATATGGCTTACAACTGGCATAAATTTAACAGCGAATGTCACAGAATGCGCATGTTTCAATACGATCTCGGTTTTCATGTCATATTTCGATCTTTCGATCTCGATACGATCCCAAAAAAAAGCAGTATCGACCTTGAAACTCAATTTGATTTCAATACCTGTTTTCATAAGGTTTTTAATACAGAAAGTGTATTCAATTCGAATTGAATTCTGCATGAAAACGTAGTAAGTGGTACAATGAGAAATTTTAATGATTTCCTATGAACATGTGTGACCATTTTTATCGTCGATATTTTTATCATTTTAATAGAAGCAATAACATTGTTATACCTAAACATAAAAGTAGTACTTTCTAGAGCAAATGTTCAAAATGTGCTTAATAATACTTACAAGCATCCACTAGACGTTCAATTAATTGTCCAAGTCGTTTGAAAAAACCAAGGACACAATTCTTGAAAACCGGGGTGTAGACAGCCAAGAGAATGGATAAAAGGTATTTTTGAACGTCATTCTATCGATCCTCAATAGAAGGATGACTCCCTCATGCTTCTACTGGGTAAATTGAAGGGATCAGCCAGGAAACACGGAATAATTTGACAGTTTCGTGGACCATTAATTAACCTCACTTTTCCATACTTTTTGTTCAATAGACCATTCCAGAATGGCGTTACTCACAGGTGGGCCATATTGTTTTGGGTCGTCATGTATTATTCTATTTTGTTTTCACTGTTTACTGGTGAACAACGGATGATAGATAGACTTTAAGGCGTAGAGGAACCAAGGTGACTATTTATCTCTCTGTGCACCTGAATCTGTTGCTCTTGACTTTCGTGTGAACCACATAACTCCTCTGTTGATTGCTTTTTTCATCGTCTGACATTTTAATTATTATAATATTTATTTTAATTCAGAGGCAGTTTACTCACTGCGCCATGTCTTATTTCTGGAGTTTTTATTATTTAAATAAAATATATATTATACTGACATTGTTCTACAGTCTGTCTGACAGCAAACTGGCTTATCCCACATGTCAAAACAAACAAACTTCAACTCCAACTGATCGGGGGACCCAGCACAATATGGACGACCTGTCACAGTCAGGTGTTCTGGAATAGTATATTCATATTCAATTAAATAACAATCTTCAAAGAATGCTACAACTTTTACATCAGTCCACGTGTGGTTTTTATGTGTATTCATAATGTCATGTCCTGAAAAGTTGGCTTCATCTCTAAACAAAAACAGTGGTAGGAAAATTAGGATAGTTTGCAATTTTGCTTAAAATCCATTGGCAATTTATTTTTCTAGAAATAGTTTCTGGATGCTAGTCACTAATTTAAAGAGCCTGATCTTCAAGTCTGGAGTTTTCGCAGTTCTAGGTCGTCCGATAACATTCCTTGATTTTGCGAAGGTTTTACTTCCTTGTAAGCAAAATGCAATGCAGTGAATTTGTGGCTGTAAAAGCTGCAAGTCACTTATGTCGCTTTCAAAGTGATTTTTGAAACATAAATTAAATTTTCAATTGAAAAACTTCATTTGTAATTATAATGATTCAATCCCTACATGTTTTCATTTTTCAATTTTACATATTTATCAAGTTATTTATTTATAATATTTTTTGTTGTTTATGCATTGAAAGTATAATAGTTTGGATATAAAAAAAGCGACCGGCTTCTTCCCCTGTTATGACGCCCGATTTAAAAAGTGTGGTGAATTTCAACGCCAAAATGTTTATTATAACTGTACGTAAATAGGGGTGAGAAATCCACGTATTATGTTGTTGGTTTTTCTATGGTCGAACCAATGAATAAAAATGTTAACAGTGACAACCCTGAACGTATCTTAAATAATACACAATTTATTACTGGGGGATGAATGTATTAAACAAGAATAGGTGAACGTTTGTAACGTTAAATGTAATATCAATCAAACAAGACAATAACATAACTTTGGAGGTATAGTTTGGTTTCAATATGCATTGAATAGGTACAAATCAGGCTGTTGTAGGTTCAAAAAGTATTTTATCATGTATTTTGTGTATACCGGGTGTACATGAGTTATGGTTCATCCCTGTAACTTTAATTTTCTTACGGCCGATTTTATAAAGAAACAAAGGATAATTTAAGTTTAAAGGATACTTTCATAAATATGATTGATTTCATAACCAATTTACGGCCGATTTCATAATGAATAACTAAAGTCCACTTTACCGAAAGGAGACTTTACACCAAAGTCCCCTTTAAAGTAGCTGTTGACGTCGTTTGGTGCCATAATGAATATTAAAGTGTCCTTTCCATGAAGTATCTTTTAAGTAATTTTTAAAGTGTTGGTTATCCTGGAATTCATGGATTTTGACATGAAATAGAAACATCTGTCATATTTGGCTCGTTTTTCCGTTCCTGTCTAAATAAATGAGGTTAAGTTGAAAAGTTGTGACGTTTGTATATTTGTGGAAGCGATTTGGAAATTTTGAAAAATAATAAGAAAGTTTGCCCTTCAAATTTTTCTCGAGAAGAAGAAATGAGATTGACTGAAGAAATTGAAAAATTTAAGCTCATCATATTTTTCAAAATAGTCTGTTCTTTTCCTATACACTTTTGGTCTTTTAATATAAATAAATTCTTCATCAGATGGATTTGAACTAGAACTAGAGGTTTAAAAATTATTCATATTATGATCAACGACTAAACTAACACAAAACTAGCAAACGTAGCTGGTGGCACAAAAAATCACAAATATAAAAATTTTGAGGTTAAGTATATTGTAATTAAATGATACTTTAGCGAGTTAATCATGGGAGTTAATGCCGAGAAATCCACACTTTAACCTTAAACGATACTTTGAGTTCAAAGCATACTTTAAATTGGTTATGAAATCAATAATATTTATTAAAGTATCCTTTAAACTTAAAGTATCCTTTATGTCTTTTTATGAAATCGGCCGTAAAAGTCACTTTAGCTAAAGTTACTTTAAGAACTCAATAGTCATCCTTTTTCATAATCACCTTGTTTGGTTACTTTAAGTAAAGTTAGGTTTTTACTTTTAGTGATGCATGGTGGCAAACCTGATTGTCTAAATTTTAACAACTGGCTATCTTCACGTTAAAAGCTGTCATTTTTTTAAAGAAAATTACAGGTGAGAAGTGAGAACGTCTATATTGTTTAACAAATTAAAAATATAAGCCACGGTTAAAATGCAATCCTGTGCAATGAGTATACCGAAAGTTCCTCAAAACGCTGAAACAAAACTGTATCCATCCTAAATATCACATAATACCTATTAGGAAGTAAAGAAATTTGGTTTTGAATATGGTTCAATATTGTTGAAGCCGCTTCTTTATCTATAATCTATAATAAATTTCGAAGTCCGACCAACCGTCAAATGTATTTATTCGTATCTTGTACGTATTTGGACGACGAATTCTAAACACTCTTCGTTCTTCTTCGTCCAAGCTTGTTGCCATCATGGAGTCAGTTGAAATATCTGAATATGTCGTGTCCATTACACTTTTTTAAATATTTCAATATTTGTGTTATACCAAAACACATGCATGACAAAATATACAAATTTTACAGGTTAAAGTGACGTAGAACCTCCCTTTATAGTAAAAGTGGTTTTATGAAACTCACTGGACTGGTTTAAAGTCTCAAGGTCGTAAAGAATTTTTAAAGTGCATTATGAAAATGGGCATAAACTGATTATCTTTTGACGTTTCTCTCTTGCCAAATCAGGTACCTATGAATGTGTAGGAAATTATGAAAATCACAGAACAAAGCTCATTCAATTCATTGAAATCCCTGCAATTGGAATGTGAACATTATTCAAATTTAATGAATAACCTGAATGTTGAAAAATCCTCCACTCAAGGACACAACATTTATAATAATTGTATTTTTTATGTTCAAAACTTCAATGCATCCCATTTTAAAAAACTCATTCTGTTTATATTTATATGTCGAGTGATATAAATTTGTTGAAATAAATATATAAAATCTAAAAAGTTATTTTGATTGTAAAGTTCAAAAATAATCTATTGAATACCACACTAGAATTCGATAAATTACTACATACAATTTACCCATGAAATGTCAAAAAAGTTGCGATTTGTTTTATATTATTTATACAGTGTGTACATAAAGTAACGTAACTTGCTAATATTTCGATTTCCGTTAGGTTTACTGAATAAAAATGTTGAATAGAAGTTTTTTCAAATAATCCAGACCATCTGCATAAGTCGATTAGTAGTATACAGGGTGGACCGTTGCTCCAAAATAACTTATCAACATATTTTTTCAAATAGTACACCATGTATAGTTTGGGAAGTTTATCTGCAGCCGTGAAAGGAATGCAGTCGAAAACATTCGATATTGCCACGTTTAACTATGAAAAAGGTAAAGTGCTAAGTATGTAGTGATAATAATTAGAAAATGGACTTTTTATTATTAACAATATTAATAATATGATTAAACGTTAATTCTTCAATGTGCTTGTTTCCGTGGATTTTGTCTATTAACATTATTTTTTCAATTTATGAATATTAAAAAATGAACACTTTTTATGGGCTTCCTCAAGCTCTGGCAGCGTTGTGCGAAAACCATAATTTTCACGCCCTCCGAACTAACTCAATTGGTGAAATTTATCGAAAGGTCTTCGTTGCTTAGCGACCAGCTGACTTCCTATTGGCAAGCACGTGTGTCTGTTTTCCATCTCACTTTGTCAATTGACTGACATTGATTATCCAGTGGCGTTGGTATTGTCAGTGTCAGATTTTTAACTATTTTGTATCCATATTGAATTCAAGTACGATTATTAACATTATTTGTCTTTAACAAATACCGTGTTCCGAAAAATACCTTACCTTTAAAGCAAAGCAAAGCAAAAATATATATAATTATTATATAATAATTATTATTATTTTTAATACTTTTATAAAATTAGGTACCGTACGCCATTGGTACGTTTTTGACAGATATTTGCCATGTTTCCTCGCCCCTTATACCGATGCCGCGTAGGCTTAGTTTTTCATAATCTATTATATTACAAATACAACCGTTTTCAAGACCGCATAATAATTCTAATCTCGTTTGTTCAACAGTTATTGAGAAAAATAATTTAAGGGAACGTTTTTATCACCAAAATAATTAACAGGAACAAATAATTAATCTAATTTAATGAACTGTTGAAATTGTCTTCCTTCTTCTATTTGACAGTATCCATGTCAATTATAAAAAGCTAATATGGTATTAAGCAATTGCTGATTTGTTATTTGATGGGCTGTTAACAGTATTCTATTTCTCAGTTATTCCAGATTATCGGGTTTGGTCCTGTACACAATGTTTTTCAGATATCCCCAGATGAAATAGTCTTAAGGCGATAAATCGGGAGATCTGACTGGCCACTCAATTGTGCCCCTTTTTCCCATCCACCAGTCGGAAAACTTCATTTAAGCAATTTCGAACAGCAACACTAAGGTTGCACCATCCTGATAAAACCAAGTTACCAACTGCATTTCTTATTGCCGGAACTATTTGATTTCTTAATAAATCTAAATACTTTGATCCGTTAAAAATGTCCTACAAAGAATGGTCCGATAACAGTGGTGCTGAGAATACCTGCCCAAACATTAACTTTTGAAGGTCTTTGTGTTCTATGTTCCCGCATACACATACACCTAGGATTAGTATCACTCCAATATCTACAATTGTGGCGAAAATGAGGGACTGCATCTACCTTTTGCATTATAGTTTCACAAAATTTTGACAGATTGTAGTGAGCCTGAAGGCTCATATTTTGAAATTAGTCGCAATTGTATAGCTTGTTCCAGAGCGTCGTGCCATGTCGAAGGTACTTTTTTTTTTAAATTATACACCCTGTATTTTACTTAGAATTTTAATTTTGCTTGAATTCGTTATTGCAGTGATATAAGGTTGTAATAGGTTATAGAGTTTATTTAAAAAACGCCCCGTATTCTTTAAACTGCACAATTTAAAAACAATATTTCACAGCCAAACGTTCGTGATGGTCGCCCAATATCTTAATTCACTAGACCTGCTTTGTATCTAAGAAACCGTATACAGGGCGAGCCCAAACTTGAATACATCGGTTTATTCTTTCTTCGGGTTCATAATATCAAATATAATACACATATTAAAAATTTAAAGCATTGAGTCCCTGAACGCAAACGTTTCTAACATCAATTATTACAAAGGGTTCGGAAAACTTAAAGGAAAGGGAAGCTGTGGACAACTGCATCACAATCAGAGTACTCTACTACCTACCCTTTTTTGACCTGCCTGTGAAAATAAACTATAGCCTAATAGAAAATGTCATATGTGTAGAAACCCGTGACATCTAGCAAAATGGCCCTGTATATACCGAGGGTGCTAATAAAGGGGTAGGTACACAAACATATAAAGTTGTATATGTAAATGGGTTGACAGAAAAGGTGACATATAAAAAATGGTTGATGTTTTTGTTATGCCATGTAAAAAATGGTTAATGTTTTTGTTATGCCATATAATAAAATTTCGGTTATAAAAGTATGTGGTTATGATACATTAACAAGGGAAATAGGTTGTTGGTGAATTTTCTGCTTAAAACCGAGTTTTGTTAACATTTTTGGTTTGGCTTAGTTAAAATTTGATAAGTTCACTGAAGATAAAACTCACCATTAATTTATAACTACGACAAATCTTTAGTTTTATTGATGTTGTTATTGATTCATATTTTGTTCTAGTACGAATTGTAAGCAAATATCTTGAAAACATTCATAAAAATAAAATAACCATAACGGTAGGATTTAACAAGTGTTTAGAAAGAGAAATGTAACATTTAAAAAAATATCTTATTTTGGTATAGGTATGTAGATGACATATGAGCTAGTGAGCGACAATTACATATATTTTTCAATCATATTAATGACTTACACCCATTCATTAAATTTACATTAGAAATTGAAAAAAATAACTCGATTAATTTTCAAAAATTCAAAGAGTCAATGATATACTTGATTTTTAAATTTACAGAAAATCAACACATACTGATGTGACTGTACCATATAATTCCAATCATCCCATGTCACATAAATTAGCTGCATTGGTATAATTGCATGATATATAGAGCATCACGGGCGTAGCCGGGTTTGGAATCGGGGGGGCTTTCAACAAAATAAAACGACTAAAAGTACATAAAATAACCTGAAATTAATAATTATATAAATTAGGAACAGTTAGTTTTGTTTATAACATTAATATGCGAGTAGATTCCACAAAGTGAGGGTCCAAACAAAATTCAATTACAAGAATATGCCACTTTAGTGTTGATTCCTGGACTGAAACACTCTTTTCTGAGCGGAAGCCCTTTTGCCCTTCAAGGTGATATTGAAAGAAATCGGCAAACAAACCAATGAATCTCTAAACCAAAGAGAAATGCACTAACAAGTGTCCTGAGGGGACACTGTCGCATGAATGGACATCCTGAAAAGCTCAAAATAGTGGAGCAGAAAGAATGTAGATTCTGTGGAAATCTTCATCCACATAATATAGTTGCATAGCAATTTAGAATTTCTGGGCCCAACCACTAGGAGACTAGAAGAGGGACACCTATCTAAACTAAAGCCTAGATTCCTTCGTCTAAACGAGCTACTAGTCTCTGAGACTTCCCTCAGGTCTCAGTGAATACTTTCCCAATATACATACAAACATACATACATACAAGAAGATGTCTATAGGCACTCTATAATATGCTAACATATTAATGTATACAATACAGACTATAAAACGGTATCTATAAAAGTCTGCTGCGCAACTACCGTTGTTCACTGATACTTTAATATACCTTAGGCCTAATTTCTATAAAAATCGCAATCCAAGTAGTTTCAATTATAGTGGCTATATTATCAAAAAGCAGAAACCACTATTTTTGTAATTGACATACCTGAATGAATAAGCTTTATATTGTATTTTAAGCTTCTTCTCACAGGTATCAACAAATTAATGGTAAATAATTTGAATCATTAATTCACAAGAAAGAATATTCTCCTATTTTATTAGAATTTACAATAACAGCTCTGTGGCTAAACTGGAAATATTAACTACATCATTGATTATCTGTTTGGGTTTAATTTTCTAAATTAAAATTATGTCCAAAGGAAAATATAATTTTAATAGGCTACATCTTGGAAAATGATCTACGCGAGGATGATATGGGGACTAATAAGATGCTTGAAGCCACCTCAAAGATATTTTGGACATCCGTGCAGAGGTTGAAGTGTTTCAGGAGAATGACTGGATTTGTTATTCCGATATTTGTAGGGGTTTCTGGTGAGAAGGATTCATTCTGTTTTCGAGCAGTGAAAATTGTGTCCAAATCTAATAATTTTGGGTGAAATTATCCAAACAGGAAATGAATTTAAAAAAATATCGTTAGGGAGCTTGAGATTATTGATTGAGAGAAGATATGAAAGATAATTGGGACAATATGACCATTATTCGTTTGGTTAAATTTATTTTACAGCTCAAGAGTTTTTGTAAATGTTATGTTGAAAAAACAACAATCGTTCCAAATGTCGAAAAAAGATAGAGTCTGTGGTAAAAAATCACTTCAAAAGTAATTACGCCCATGACATTGTATTTTTCCAGAAGAATAACTAATTGACATGTTTGTTTCTGAAAATTCCAATGAAATTCAGACGTCAACGACAGTTTGTTTTATTTGTGTGGCATTTTGCCGACAGTTTTTGAAATATTCATCATGGGACTTAATACCCAACACGCCCATTGAGACGAAAAAGATCCTTTTTCAAAAATACCGACTCGTGATTAATGATTTCACCATCTAAATATTACCAAACAGTGGTGGTCACAATGCTTCACCATGAAGAAACAATTTATTTTTTTTTAAATTTTGATCTTTGTTTACACTGAAAAAGACCGGCGGTGAAAGAAGCAAATTAAAAATACAGTGGTGGCCTGAAGATTAGATTTAAGACTCTCACTATGAAAACAAATTAAATTTAACAAAAAAAATACTTTTTATTTCTAGCAAGTAATAATAACATTAGAAATATCAATTTATATACCTAGTGATTTTTGCAAAAGCTGGAAATCTGAAGCTTCAGAAAATAAAATGGTTATGATTAAAAAAAATACGACGGTTATGGTTTTAGAAGAGGAAATTAAAAATGAAAATCAAGAAATAGGATGAGTGAGTACGAAGAATGGAATACAGAAGACATACTGAAAGAATAGGTATGTAGAGCAGCAAAAATACGTGTAAATTAAAGAAGAGGAAGAGCTAGAAAACATGAGATAAACCCATTTCAGAAATATCAACAGAAAAAATGAATATCCCGAAAAAGTTGCGAAAAATAAAAGGTTTATAAGCACTAAGATGAGACGGATATCCTGACACCAAATATTTGGTGAAAAGGATCCGATTGTTTTCATATTTAAATTTGATAATACCTACGCTGTGGCCACAGAAATCCAGTTCACCCTGGTATTTGAAGCTGAAAAATGTAATTTTTAACACCCTGAAACACGGGGCCAAGCTTGGCCCAAATATGTAGAACTCTGGGCCAAGCTTGTAAGCCAGGCTTGGCCCGGTCTTGGTAGAAGTCTGGAGTGACAACGATGGGCCAGGCTCGGTTTCAAAGACTGGGTCATGCTTAAATACCGGGACTGGGCATCATTATTATTTTTCAAACAATCACTGCTACTACTTTTTGAATCGTTATCACTACTACCGTCAGAATCATTATCACTTGTACTGATAGAAATATTATTATTATCCAAATTATTATTAAACTTAGATTACACGAGTCTATGCTACAAAGATCTTTAACCTCACTCACAAAGCTGATGTTTCTTTTTGGATTATTTAAACTTTGCTCGTTAACAACTCTATTAGTTTTTTAATTTAAAACTTTTTCTGCTTTGCTTTACGCACGCCACCTTTGAACGCAGCAGACATGGTTACTTTAAGTATTAATAAATAATACAAAATGGAAGTTGATAACTGAAGCTCGGATTGACCTGACAAATAATGAAAACGCAGTATGTAACCAAACGGCCTAAGCTAGATGGGTCCCCATTAAACGGCCACGGTTTGGTTATCCAGTCTTGGCCCAAGCGTGGGTAATTTTTGGCATGGCCAAGTCTGGGTCACCCAGGCTTGGCACCTTTGTCTACTTTGGGGGTTTCCTACATGGGTCACTGCGTATGTATAGGGTGTTCTATTTAAAAAATATGGTGATAGCGTCGTCACACAATGAGTTGTTATTTTGGAAAAACTGTAGTTTTAAATAAAAAATCGACCTGTTTTAATATTTTTTTAAAATTAAAATAATACTACTTACCGAGTAACAGGGTGGATTGAGTTGGGTGACCCACTCTCTATAAATAGGGATGTTAGTTGAGGCGTTATCAAATTGAAAATACAAAAACCATAGAAATTAACTAAACTTGGAGTGATCCCAAGCACTTTTAAAATTGCCAAGTTATTAACTTCGTTTATTAGATGTACGACATATGGTTAGTTTTAATATTCTATTTGGGATTTGGGCTTCAATTGCCACACCATTTGAAACAGGTAAAGTTATTCTGTTTTATGTTTGCTATAAATCGACGACTCTTACATTTATATCTTTATTAAAAATATTTTGATCAATATAATTTTGTGAAACGTATCTACCCAGTTGCCGGATTTCGTGGCACGGCGCAGCGGAGTTCGGATAATTTCGCCGCCCGGCGCGTTGGATGTAAATTCGACACGCCGAGATGAATATTTTGTGGCTCCTTACTTTTTATTGAAAATTCAAGCCTGAAAATAACTGATAAAATCTAAGAAATCTTGCTGCAATACACTCCATGACCATTTTAGCAGTTTGGTGTAGTCGAATTTATTTGCACGGCAAAGTCGATGCGGGATTGCGTCAAGCCGCTGAATTTTATGCCAGTGACAAGGCCGCAAGTGCCGTTGGCCTAGCTCAGTTTGATCGAGGTAACATTTTCAGTACAAGAAATTACATTAGTGTAATGCATGATTTAAGACATACTCTTTATTATCGTTTTTATGATTAACTGACAAAAATAAGCACTATAAGCAAACTAAATCACAAATCGCAAGACCGTGACAGTATATAAGACATTCGTGTCAACTTATTAAGAAAATATTATTTGTATGCTTAGGCCGCGAAATACCTTTTTAACGTACCGAAAGAACAGTTATCGCCGAGGCCGCTTGCGGCCGAGGCTAGATAATCTTGAGGTCGTTAAAAAGTTTAGCGGCCATGGCATACACACTATTTTATTAAACTAGATAATTGTAAGTAAATATATTATTGCTCTAAAATCAACAGCAGTTCAATTTATTTAACAATGTGTGCTATGGAAATGATATGTTTCAATATATACAAAATATTTTGACAGTTCTTGCTTCAACTTCTGGAGTGAATATAAGTAATAATACAAACTGTACAATTAATGCTAATATTCATCCTAAATAATATAAGTACTTAAATGTATTTGTTGGTATTCAATAAAAAATAATCCTTGTCTTTGTAGTATTTTAGAAATGTCAAATTTGGAAGTGATATTCAAATTTGGAAGTGACGTTTGGTTTCGCAGCCGTTGCTATGGGTAACGGCCGCGAAATTGAATTTCGCGGACTGTGTTGAGAACGCGAAATACTGACTTCGCGTCCGATTGCACGAAAAGAAAATTAACAATATCTTCCAGAGTTTTCAAATGCTATATTTCATGACAGAATGTATACTACGCTTCGTTTGACACATCATAGGTCGTAAGAAATATTTGTAAAATAAAACGTGATGTCCATATTCCTACACAAACCGCTTGTCGATGTAAATGCCGTTAAAATTCTCGTGAGGAAAATATTTCTAATGTAATAGTACTTAGTAGCAAACAACGAAAGGCATTTATCAAAGTACAAAAGTGTTAGCTAATAATGTTTATAAGAAGTAAAATTTAAAATAAACAACAAGAATATTACACCATAATTTGAATAATCGCTAGTGATGATTTCTTAAACGCACTTAGTATTTATTTCCTTGTACTCTTATGTCCACAACAATCGCTAACAATCACTCAATTCAGCATCGAAAAGCACCCCGCTTACTTCGATCCGAAATACACATAGGTAATAATTCCCAGGGCCTGTTAGATGTTGAAAACTCAGCGGGATGGATACTCGATAAATCGAGGTGCATCGCGAAAAGAAAAGTTAATATTTATCGAATGGATTTTTGATTATATGAGTGCTATTACTTATGGGAAGTCGTTAGAATTGAAGTACAAATTCTATAAAATAAAGTATGGATTTTTATGGAGAAGTCAGTTCCCAGTGTTCTTGAAAATCGGAAATATTTTTTGTCGCAGTTTCCGAAAATACTAGTTGTAAGTTATCAGTTATTGGCTTGAAACAAATTATTCCACTCCTTAAGCAGCATTTATTATTAAATATTCCAGTAGGATCAATTTTTACTAGAGCAATTTGTCATATTTCTTGTCCTTTCATTCATAAGAAAAGGTCTCCAGTGATCGGCTCGATTATTTTTCTCTAATGTGTAAATCTTATCGTTCTGAGACCAATTGTCAATAAACAGTAAAGATCAGAAACAAATAAATTGCTTTATAAAAAACTAATTCATTCATTCATTCGATTGGGTTGTGCTCAACAGCTCAGGCATTTGAACTAAATCTTTGTACCATTTTCCATGTTATCTACATCCATTCCAGAAGCTTTGTGTCTTCTATGTATGCCACTAGTTTGACGGGAGGGATTTTCAGTAGTTGTAGTGGTTGTATTATTTCCTCTCCAAAGTGCTTCCGTTTGAGTCCATGTACGTTCTCGCAGAAGCAGAGTATGTGAGTAGAGTTCACATTTCCTGCAGATAGGTCACTAGTTTTGCCCATTTTGTGTCAGGGTGCAGTGTCCAGTCACCAGACCAGAAACTGTCTTCAAATGTCTCTTACCCAGCTTCAATAGCCTGGTTGAGAGTTCCTTGTCTACTCAGTAAACTCTTTGTATGGCGGTGCCCTTGTATCGACCTCCATTTGAGTTGGTGTTCCCTATCTAGCCAGTTCCCGATTTCCCCTCTTATGCAATCTTTTGTGATTTCACAAAACGGTTCCGGACCTATGAAGTCTCCTTTAGTAATAGTTCCCATAAGATAGACGGAATTTCTCACCAATAAATTATCCTGCTTTTAAAATTCTATCGTACACAATTGATATGCGATAACGATTAGGCGTTGACCAGTCCATAAGCTTTGTCCATACCAAAAATCAAACAATTCGACTACAATAAGTCGGAATGGAATGCTGCTGATTTAACTAAGATACTCTATTACCTAGAGCAAGACAAGGATATAAGCTGGGCAAATTATCCATAGGTATGTTACCCAATAAATAAAAAAGAAGAGCCCACTATTATCCCACTCATAACAAGACAGATAACGTGATAACGTACGAAATGTCTAGAAATTTCCCAATCTCCCTGATTTTCAAAATTGTTCCATATAATGTTACCAATGGGTTTTGGTAATTTTCAATTCATGTTTGTTTCAAAGTTCGAATCACTTGTTCTGTTAGCTATGGAGCATAGAATTGGTTCCTCGAATGGAGAACGATAACTAGAGTTATCCAAGATAATTAAGCTGGGTTCCCCTTGGTTGGGTATAAATTTGTATTTTAAATTATTTTCTTGGCATGTTTTTCTCATCTGATCTTTGCTAAGAATCCACGTCATCCACAGTCTTAGGTTTATATAATGGAAATATTTTTTAATAAACTTTGATAGTACCGCAGAAAACTCTATTGAAAATTCTATTGTTTTATTTTATATAGGTATATTAGTTTTTTGAATAACATGTTCTGTCTTCTTTGATTGCTGCAAACTGTATCAACATATTTTCGAATGGAATGTTTAAGACAGTTCAAAATTATTCTGACTATTCAAGTTTAATGTCAATTAATATCTATCAATTTACGACATACCCAAATCTAGTAATTTTTGGTTTTTTGTTAAGTTTAAGCACTACTCCAAAAAATGTGTTTGTTAATCGCAGCCCATTCGATTAACAAGGTTTTAAAATTCAACTTTCTTCTGATTTTTGCTGCAGTTCTGTGTATTCAAATAGTGAAATTGTTAAACCTTAAAACCGGTAAGTTCCTATCGCTCGGAAGGAAACCATTTACAGATCGTAGTTAAGCAAATCATAGAAAAAAACCAAAATAGCAAAACAAAGACATACTTTGCATTTTTAGACTTGGAGAAAGCTTTTGACAGAGATTGTAGAAAGAAAATATGGGACATACTAGAAGCAAGGAAAGTTGATAAGAAACTAATAGGAGAAATTAAAAGTATCTACAGAAAAAACATAAACTATATAATCAAAAATAACCGAGCATCTGAAGCCAAGGTGGAGCTCTAATGCCCGTACCTATAGTCAGGACTTGAGATTGGTCTCGAGCTTGAGTACGACTTGAGACAGGGTCTGTATACTATAAACGAATCTCGGGCAGAACGTAAGATTACTGCGCTTGCGTGACTTGAGACAGGCTCAAGTCTGGTAAAGACCAACCTTGAGCACGACTTGCATGTCTTCGGTTTTTATCGACATCATTCGTTTAAGAAATCTGTCTCAACTGTCATCTTTTATAAACAATATAAACATATAAAAGGGGGTTAGGTTTATAAAACTTTTATATTCTTAAAGGGATAGGATGGATATTGAAGAGATTTTAGAGTTTATAGACATTGGTGAGGAAATGCCAGATATTCGCTTACCAAAACGGTATATTCGAGATGCAGCAAATCCTATGGAATTCTATAGTGAGGAAGATTTTAGAATTCGGTATAGATTCTCAAAAAATATTATTAGAGACGTTATTTTTCGTATTGTACATCACAAGAGTTTTTGGAGTATGTAAAAGACGATTTCCTTGTAAGTATTACTACCAAATTATCAACAAGCCAAACTGTTTATGTGTGCTATGAAACAAAACAAGGTCAGTCATTAAAATGCTGGCAACGTGAATTTATTAAAATCACTAGAATTTTGGTAGTAACACAAAAGTTACCAAAACACCCAAGCCGGATCTCAACTTACCCGAGAATTCACGAAGTCGAGACTATAGTACAGCAGCTAAACTTGAGACGAAGTCTGACTTGGCGAAGCACGTCTCAAGTCGGAGATTGAGTAGGGACTATAGGTACGGGCATAAGCCCAACTTTATTTAATGTTTTCATGGACCACATAATAATGGAAACAAAAACAGATACACAGGAGGTTTCTGTAGGTATGAAGCAACTTAGACCAGTTAAGATACGTGAATGTGCATTTGCTGACGATCTAGTTATAATGGCCAATAGAACTCTAAAATTGAATATAACGAAAATAAAAGCAAATAAAACAGAAATAATGATAGCAAAAAATCAAGAAATGCTGAATATAACAATTTACGATAGTATAATCCAACAGGTTACCTACTTTAAATACTCAGGAACAACAATTGACAGCACTGGTAACCAGAAAAGGGATATTATAGAATTATAACAGAAAAAGCCATAAAAACTTACAACACACTGAAACCTGGATTTATTAATTAGAAGGAAATCTCAAAAAGAACCAAAATGGCAGTATTCCAATCAGTTTTTAGACCAATACTTACTTATGGCACCGAAACGTGGGTACTGGACCAAAAAATGAAGAGCAGAATACAAGCTATAGCAACGAAATACCTGAGATCTGTGAAAGGAATAACAAAACGAGACAGAATAAAGAATGTAGATATAAGAGAGGAGGTATATAGAGATAAAATCCATGCTAGATTATATAGAAGACAGACAACTGAATTGGTGGGGACACCTACAGCGAATGGAGAATACTAGACTGGTTAAAAATGTATTGGAAGCAAAGGTGATTGTTTAAATGTAAGAAAATTGAGAGCTTAACCAGCTTCTAATATTTCTGTCGATATATATATGAAAATAAAAATACAGTTTTGAGATCCAAGTGAAGTTTCTATAAAAAACTGACAATTCTAGTCTATTTTTTTTCAACTAACTGACAAATCATCAAAATCAAATTAACATTAAAATTATACACATAGTGAACAAAAAGTGAACATAATGTAGGTATTTCTAACATCTATATATTTAAGATGGAATATAATTATTATTTTAGAAGCAATACGTTAAATCCAGCCGATTATTTGGACATTAAGTGGAAAGAACTCACAAATTTGTTGTATTCTACTGGATATGGGTCCCATTATTCAAGAATTCAACGTATAAAACAAACTAAATACTTACTTGTCTTCATCTTCTTTCAGAGTGAATTAAAATTATTATTATTCATATTTTTTACAGCTTATTTACATCAAACTTGTATCTGTTAATATTTACGATAAATCGGAAAAGTTACGATTTCTTGTTACTTAAAGAAGTCATATAGAATTGCAATTGGACCCGTTCCAAAATTCATACGGGGTTGGGATAAAGTATGGAACCAAGTAAATATCTTTTAAACGAAAAAAACGATATTTATGAAAATTTGCAGGTTAGTGCAATGGAACAAAATGCATCTGATGTACATTTTTTTGTTAATAATATACTTCCGGTTTAACCGGAAATGCCATCAACTTCTTTAATTTAAATGGGACACCCTATATATTTTTACAGATTTGTTATTTTGAATTCATACATACTAAGTTTAGTGTAAAAAAATTTGTAAAAACGTAAAAACTTAGTTGTACAATAGATGTACATTTCAATAGCTATTTTAGAATAATGAGAAACAAAATTACTTCAAATGTTCAAAATGCTCGCCGATTACTTGCTGACAATATGCCATCCTATTAACAAATTCTTGAGTCACTCTTTCCAAGACTTCTCCACGTATTAGTTCACATTCATCAATTATTCTTTGTCTCAATTCCTGTAAGTTTGTTGGTCGTCTAACGTAAACACGTAATTTTAGATAACCCCAAAGAAAAAAATCTAACGGGCTAAGATCCGGAGAACGAGCAGGCCACTCTATGAATCCTCTTCGTCCAATCCATCGATTTGGAAAATTCGCATCCAGAAAATCCCTAACCCGTCTATCATAGTGGGGAGGTGCTCCATCTTGTTGAAACCAAACATTTTGTGGTAATTGCCCATTCTGTTGAAGTGCAGGAATAATTTAATTATTCAGTAGATCCAAATACTTGTCACCATTCCAGTTTCCGTTGATAAAAAATGGGCCTATAAGCCTATTTTCGACAATTCCCATCCAAACATTCAACTTCTGTGGATGTTGGGTATGTGCTTCATGAATCCAATGAGGATTCTCATTTGACCAATACCTTGAGTTATGGCGATTAACTGTTCCATTAAAACAAAAAGTTGCCTCATCGGAAAAAACTATGTTAGAAGCAAAATTGTCGTCGACATTACAGATGTCTATTAGCCTTTCGCAAAATTCCAGCCGTCGGTCAAAATCATCGTCTGACAATTCTTGAACCAACTGTACCTTATACGGATGATACTTTTCACTTTTTAATATCTTTCCTACAGATACAAAGGTTTAGTGCCAAATTTGTGGTGGAAGTTTGAGGTGATTCTTCTAAATCGATTGCAATATTTTGTTCAACAGTTTCGTTCGTTGCAGTCCGCAAATAAATTTTTTACCATCCCAGTTGTATTAAAACATTGTAATGTTTTAGTTACTGTTGAGCATGATATAGGATTTCTCTTCGGATGCAAATTATTAAAAATATGACACACTTCTTCATGATCACCATAACCGATCATCATTAAAATTTCAATACGCTCTTTTTCACTTAATTGAACCATTCTAAATTGTAAAATTTATTTCTGTCAATTGGAATTTGACACTTGGAGGACAATAGACGTACTAAACAGTACTCGTTTATTTATTACTATGCATACAAACAACATCAATTAGTTTATCTAAATAGTTTTTTGCTCTAATGCAAAAAACTCAAAGGAGGTTGATTAAAGTGCTATATTCGTCGTTTTCACAAATTTTCTTACACTAAACTCAGTATGTATGAATTCAAAATAACAAGCTCTTTCAAAATCTGTGGAAATATATAGGGTGTCCCGTTTAAATTGAAGAAGCTAATGGCATTTCCGGTTAAACCGGAAGTATATTATTAACAAAAAATGTACATCAGATGCATTTTGTTCCATTCTACTTACCTGCAAATTTTCATAAATATGGTTCTTTTCGTTTAAAAGTTGGTTCCATACTTTATCCCAGCCCTGTATAGATCGTTACGATCGCTAAGATTTTTACACAGAATTGCAGTATTTAAGTACATATTTTAATTTGTGATTGTTACTTCACTAATACTTTGAGTTTAATGATCGAAAAGGTGGTCTTCCTTAACGGTTCGGTAATACTAATTCCTTTCCAACGCTTTTCAAAATAAATCACGGGCTATTATATTATATTAACTTAGAAAATTTAGTAGATAATCTGCCACAGTATACGGTTGTCGTACCTAGCACATCTTTAAAAAGAAGCGTCATTAACAAGCAACAAGCATTAACATCATAAATTCAACAGATAATGTTCGTCCTCTGTTTCTTCTGTGACAATGTCGTAAATACATGATTTGAAATTCTTCAAGATAAAGATGACTTTAAAGCAGTACTAATCCACCATAACACAATTGCAAATATGCAACGTTTCCAGATAATAATGGCCCTGTATACTAAATGTTTTGAATTTTAGTTTTATGATCGTTTTGTTGAAGAATCTGTGGGATACCGGTAGCCGTAGTTAGTGTCACATTAAACCGGAAAGCTGTATAACTCCAGTTGGTCCGTGACAATGATCGTTCCAAGATTTTTCTGCTTACTTTTTGGTTTTATTTATGGTTGGTGTGGAGAAATTTCTTGTTAAGAGCTCGGTGTATCCCCAGAATTACGTACACACATGATTGAGTGTTACCTTTTTTTTTATTTGTTGTTCCTTACAATATTCTATGAATAAAATTTGTTTATTAAGTCTTATAAAGTTTCATTCCAGAAAGTAAAAATCGAAACTATCAGTATCCACTTTTATAATAGTATATTCTTTAACGCGTGTAGAATAATAGCCATTCTACACAAGTATATAAAATAGTTTACTTTCTCCACGACTATGCATAAAAAAGTCTTCCATTGAGAATCGAAGCTAGATCACCGCGTAAGATTCATCAAGCATTTCTACCGCACTGAGCTATCTATGTAAATATAGGTAACTCATATTTTTAATAGAAACATTCAGATTTTTAAATGAAATCATCACTTTATTTGGAATATTGATAGAGATAACATAAATATACGTAATTAAACATATTAAATCTACACTATCGCTACTGTTGTCTATTTTGTTCTCTTTATATACTTAATATTATGACTATATGATTATTTTGACGCGCTGTCAGAAGCGATTAACCTAGTTAGGTATTTGACGTTTTAAAAGAGACGATTTGATTTAATCATTTTATTATAGAGCACCGTTTTAAAAATATTCTTTCAGTTATTTGAGGATTAGAATGAAGGGGGATTCTTTAATTTGGCAACATTTTCTGCCTCAGCCATCAAATGGAATTATTCTCACCAGTTTTCTCCAAAATGATCGCACCGATCTACTTTAGGACATCCCAGTCAGTGTTAGATAAAACAAATTCATGCAACTTATCCCAACCGCAACACTGGCCTTCTCGAATTCCAGCATAAAAAATACGCGATTTCTAATTACCTCAAGTCATTGGGTTACCACACACCGATACATATTCGAATAGCGTGTTATATAAGAAGGACTTTTTCAAGATAACAGAGATTTTAAATAATATTTTTATTTCACAAAACTCAACCTCGAAAAAAATATTTAATATTAAATAAAGTAATAGTTAATAATTTCATCCCATTTTAATGTGACAAGAATGTTAAAAAAACCGGCCAAGTGCGAGTCAAACTCGCGAACGAAGGGTTCCGTACCAAATCGGAAAAAAATCACGTTTCTTGTATGGGAGTCCACCTTAAATATTAATTTTATTCTGTTTCCAGTATTTGTTGTTATAGTGGCAACAGAAATACATCTTCTGTGAAAATTTCAACTGTCTAACTATCACGGTTCATGAGATACAACTTGGTAACAGACGGACGGACAGCGGAGTCTTAGTAATAGGGTCTGTTTCTTACCCTTTGGCTACGTGTCCTAAAAATACCAAGTTTCCTGCTTAACTAAAATTTGAGAAAAACATAATTTTACTCAGCGCACCTTTCAGGGATGATATCTCGGAGGGGAGTCAACGGAGGAAATTTTCTCGCATAAATTTAGAAAAACCCTGTATTTGTCAGTGAAAAGTGACAATTGCACTGGGCATGTGATTTATTATCAAATGATAATATTTATAATTCAATATTAATATCTCCGAAGATAGTACATGACTTAATTGCTTCAGTAACAAATTGGCAGGTTGATTCCAAAATTTTGTAGTCGTATATAACAATTTAAAGTCAACCCTCGTATAACCCAACCCGTTCCAATACAATCCCATCAAGAATTCATCTTATCCATCTTGATCCATCACTTTGCTCTAAGTATTACGAAATGTATGCTGCGAACACATAAACTAACCCATACACACCCCGTGGCGAGCAATCTATCTTATTTTGCGATTGTTCTCGCGTTACACAGTCAGTAGCTCTTGTATTTGGACAGATAAGATGATGCGCAAAACTAATTCTTCAAAAGGTGAAGGGACACTGTTGATTCTGCAAAATACAGATACGTATCGGAAATATTCAGAATAAATTTGAAGAAATAAACAGCAAAGGAAGAATGTGGATTTGTGTACTCTAATCTTTTGGTAGTCTTAAGGATTAAATGAAATTGAAGAAATTACTAACCTAGAAGTTGAAGCAGCAATAAGCTTACTAAAACGAGGGAAAGCTGCAGGTCACGATGGAATTACATCGGAAATGCTAAAAAACCTAGAAAGAAAAGGAATAGAAAAATTAACTCTTTTACTGAATAAAATCTGAAAGAAGAATACCGCAGAAATGGGAATTGGGAATATTATTACCTCTATATAAGAAAGGAGATAATAGAGACTGTTCAAACTATAGAGGCATTATGATATTAAGTACAGTATTAAAAGTTTATGAAAGGATTCTTGAAAGAAGACTAAAAACCACAATAGAACACCAACTAGAAAAATCACAGAGTGCTTTTCGTAAGGGCAGAGGTGTTCAGGATCGCATCTTTTCAGTGAGACAGTTAATTGAAAAAAATGCTAGAAACAATATCTATGTTGCTTTTTTGGATATAGAGGAAGCGTTTGATAGTGTCCCCAGACTGCAAATATGGGCTAGTCTAAAGAAGAGAGGAGTGAACCAGAGTTTAATCGAGGGTATAAAAAGTATATACAAAAATACGAGGAATTATGTAAGAACCGGAAACCTACAATCTGAAGAGTTTACTACACAAGAGGGTTTAAGGCAGGGGGGAGTATTAAGTCCTACTCTGTTCAATGTGATAATGGACGATATAATAAAAGAGGTAAAAGTTCAAGTAAAGAAATTCACTGTGGGTTATACAGATCTCTGAATGCGCCTTTGCTGACGATTTAGTGGTATATGCTAAAAACGAAAAGGATCTTTAAAAAAATCTAGACGTCTGGAAAAGAGCTCTTCAAGGTAGAAATCTAAAAATGAATGCAGAGAAAACAAAAGTAATAGTAATAGGGCAAGAAAACAAGAATCTAGAAATATCGCTAAACGAAGAACAAGTACAGCAAGTGGATACATTTAAATATTTGGGAATGAAATTTCATAAAGAAGGGAAAAATAACGCTGAGATTAATGGACGCATTGAGATGAAGTATCTAAGAGCAGTATTGGGAATCACAAGAAGGGACGAAATTCGCACCAGTCAGAGGTGAGTGGTTGTGTCGTTTATGTGAAGAGACAAGTAGCCGTTATCAGGGTCAACAGTCTTTTCACTAGGTCGTTCTTGGAGAAATCCTCCCTTAGATGTTCTAGTCCTAGAAGTCTATATTTCCAATGAGATAATTCTTCACAATCGAAGATAATGTGAGAGGCTGTTTCCTCCTCTTCCATACACAACCGACAGATAGTTTCCTCCCTATATATGCCGATTGTATGCATGTGCTTCCTTAGGGTATAGAGACCGGTGAGTAAACTCGTCACTATCCTTATCTGGCCCCTGCTAAGGTTTAGTATTCCATTAGTCAGCGTCTCCGAGGGTTTTTTGACCAGGAGTTTGCTGTGTTCCTGTTTTGACATGTGTCTCCAGTGTTTAGTTTGAGTACACCGAGATATACAACCACGTGAAGCTGCAGTTTTAGATATCCCAAAAGTGGTGTGGTACAAACTTGATACTTGAATGATGGTTATGCGCATTGAAATTTCTTACCATTTGCGGAAACTGCTACAAAGGGAATCATGCAAAAAAACCTACTTGCTTTTGAAAAATCAGAATTACTAGGACATGTCACATTCCAAAGATATACATATTAAGATGCCAATGGTGTTATCTGGTCCAATTAAACCACCTGCTGCAACCTCTCCCGCGAAAGAGTCTTCCCTTTCATTGCCAACCATATCAGAAAGACAAGGGATCCTGATAGTAGTTACCTACGGTAGTATTTAGTTTATATTATCCCAAATTATGTTTGAGTTCAAGAACTTATTTTGTTCCTCAAATCATATTGAAATTAAACCATAATATTCCAAAAAAATTATCGTTTAATTAAAATTAATCTTCATTGATCAAATTCAGAAGAATAAAAAACAAAATGAGACTGGAAATTGCGTCCTACCAACCTTTTAACAACTCAGTATATATCTCATTATATCCTCCTTAACTATGTATATTCACTTCAAACCACATACTTATCATCTCATTATCAACCATGGTTTAATTAGACCATTTTACTCAAGTAATGTAAATATTACATACCTTAACAAAAGTGGTTTATGTAGTGATTCAAGACTGTCGGCTTCTTAGTGAGACGTTAGTCTAAAAACAATATATTATGAACATAAACGAGCTTGTTTATTTATATAAGTTGGGATTTAACATTCTTTTCATTGTTAATTGTAATTTATTTCAATTCAGTCTTTTTTGTTAATTTTCTTGGAAAATTAAACCACAATATTTTTTTATATTTTTATTTCAACAACAAAAATTTGTTAAAGTATAGTCATTTATTATATAAGCCGATAATAGCAGTATCCAAAGCTAAGGAATATTAACCGATATCTATTTTGCATAAAAGAAGTTACCTACTTACACCTCGACCAAATTCATTTCAACTCTGAGATGCGCAAACAAAGAAGCGAGAAAAGCGGAAAAAGTTTAGTTAGTTAAATAATTTCCTAAATAAAATCCTGAGAATTTGGAATAAACTCCATTTTAGTTATTAACTGTGCACTATATTTGCACTATTTCACGACTTTGTGCACACAAAATCTTGTGTTTTAGCGACTTAAATTCCATATTAAAATTCCTACGCGGACTGTACCACTATCAGTTCAAACGGATATTTACAGTGCAACGTTCTGGCCTAGGACTGGTAGCTGCCGACATTGACGTACGCGTGATCTACGCGCATCTCACGGTTGAAATAAATTTGGTCGAGTTGTACTGTAAATAACTGGTCCTGAACCAGTATTTGGGATATCTAAAACTGCTGCACGTGGTTGTACATCTCGGTGGATCAAACTAAACATCAGTCATACTGGAGACATGTGCTAGAACAGGAACACAGCAAACTCCTGGTCAAAAATCCCTCGGAGACGTTGACTAACGAAATACTAAACCTTAGCAGTGGCAAGATAAGGATAGTGACGAGTTTACTCACCGGTCACTGTACCCTAAGGAAGCACATGCATACATCCGGCATATATAGGGAGGAACCTATCTGTCGGTTGTGCATGGAAGAGGAGGGAACAGCCTCTCACATTATCTTCGATTGTGAAGCATAAATAAAGACTCCTAGGAATAGAACATCCAAGGGAAGATTTCTCCAAAGAAGACCTAGTGAAAAGACGGTTAAAGGTCGATTCAAACACATCAGTCACGCCACAGTTCCGACGCCGAACCGGTACCGTTACGTTACAGAATTTTTTTAACTGATTCGTTCCGTTTGTTCGCACACACCCGAATGTATCAGTCTTCGGCGACCAATCTTGTAACGCGTTTACTTCCTTTCCGTGGTCTTCTGCCACACTAACACGTCACTATGGACACCCTTGACATAAAATCTTACAACGAAATGCTCGGGCGCCAGATTTTTAACGTGGTTTGCTCCACGGCCCCTTGACTCTTGGCGTCAAGAGTTCCGGATAGCCTCAGATGGAGGTTACGGCGAATTCCAGGGGTCTGGTTGAATTTACTTTAACAAACCAATCTCAAATTTACAACTCGGATGAATCAAATATCGGTTTAGTTTCAACTAATGATTTACTGACGGAATAAACAAATATCTTTCCTTTGCTATAATATTAATACTCTGTGGTCTATTGTCGTTATAAATCTATAGGGCCTGAAAAACTAACGGGGAGAAGAGAGGGGCGGACTTAACAGTCTGAGCCAATCAGGTTACTAATACGGAGTGAATCTGCCGGGTAAACGAACAAGCGTAACTGAGCCACATCCAAGTTCGAATATCCCTTGGGATTTAAATAAAATCCGGAAAATGACACAAAAATTGTATATTGATTACGGAGTAAAGGGAACAAAGTTATAAATCTGCCGGGTAAACGAACAAGCGTAACTGAGCCACATCCAAGTTCGAATATCCCTGCGGATTTAAATAAAATCCGGAAAATGACACAAAAATTGTATATTGATTACGGAGTAAAGGGAACAAAGTTATAAATCGGCCGGGTAAACGAACAAGCGTAACTGAGCCACATCCAAGTTCGAATATCCCTTTGGATTTAAATGAAATCTGGAAAATGACACAAAAAATTTGTATATCGGTTACTGAGTAAAGGGAATAAAGTTATAAATCTGCCGGGTAAACGAACAAGCGTAACTGAGCCACATCCAAGTTCGAATATCCCTTTGGATTTATAATTTACAACGGTATACTACTATTTCAAGATTAATGAAATAAATTAATTGTAATACGGTTCCAATGATTCTACTTATTGACACACAGAGTAAGAATAAAACTCGGGAATAAAATTGAAATATTACAATAGTACCTATCAACTGAATATAAAAATCCTGTAAATAAAACACGTAAAATTGTACCCTCAATGGAGAGCCGGCGAATATTCACTATCAATCACCTATTTAGCAATATAAAGAAAAACCCAATCTTAGAACAAATCAACTTTTATTCAACAAAAAAAAAACGGAAACGAGCTTCAACTCAATAGCAAGTTACATTTAAAATCCGGGATACATAAAAAAAATTTAACTTCTTTATCCTTAATAATACTATCATGAAAATAGTTTGCCCCAAAACAAATCACACTAATCAAAAAAAATGCCGGTTATTTAAAAAAAATTGAACAAAGTAAAATTCAAAAAAAAAATCAATCGGTCAGGTAAGTAAAATAAATATCGAATTTATTACTAGTTTACGGAGGTACGAAAATTTCGGAGAAACGGTGATTCTTAAAATATCTTTACCTTGTTTCAAACGGCTTCGGTGTCGGAATTCACTTTCACACGGCAACAATTTTAGTGTTTGTTAATTTATAACTCCGGGAGCCGGATCGGAACTGACGGAAAACGAAAAGCGGAATCAAAATTTATTTAAATCAAAATCAGTACAAGCTGAGAGCCACGGATTGAGAACTTGAGAACCTGAGAGCTCACCTGAGAAAATAAACTCTTCTCTCCTTTTATATTCTCATTAGTAAAATTTTATTTAGAAACTACAAAAAAGTTTGTCACATACCGGACGTCTTTCGGAATTAATTCAATTAAATTAAATGGTATATATACCGAACGTCCTTTTCAATTGAAAGATGTTAACTTTGGAAACGACTAGATTTTATGATTGAATATAAATTTGCGTACCTCCGGACAAATACTAAAAATACTAAAGCTACAATATAACGGTTATAATATAAAAAAAAATATATGATTCGGTAACTAAAGGGAATCGGAAAGTAAGTAACGAGTTATCTAAAACCAGAAGGTAAAATAAAATAGTAATATGTGCTAAGAAGAAAAAAAAAACATTAAATCGGTGCCAAGAAAAAATAACTCGTTACACACCCCCTTTTCTTCGGTAAAAAAAAAAATGAATGAACGAAAGTTCAACTTTCGGTCATTACATTTTTTTTTCAACCCACCATGTGGTTTTTTTACAAAAGTGGTTACAAACCAACAAAAAAAATAACTTTCGATCCAGCGGTCTCACAGCCTGAAATGTCGGTGTCGGAATGAGCGGTCGGGAAGATGAGGTCCTCTTCCTCGGGACGACTGGTGTCGGTATGTCCTGGAACAGCGTCTGGCTACTTCCTGAGCGGTCCGGGATCGTTCGGGAATTGTCGACCAGATGGACCTGGACGGCCATCGATCGGGTACGGGGAGGTGGTTGGTCGCACAGGCATTCTCGGGACATCCGTCCAACTCGTCCACAACGGGAGCAGAACAGGATGTACGAACGGTTACAGCTTTCTCGGCGGTGACCGGAGGCTCCACACCACCAGCAAAGGTCCTCCGTCAGGGTGATGAACGCCCTATGTTCCATTGGGGAAGATAACAGCGGTGGTAGGTCTCGGTCGCCCATTCTACGGATAAAAAAACAAACGGATTTACTCATGGGCGGGTTTCAAATCTTTCACATGAACGCGGTTATACCGTTTCCCTTTTTTGTCTCGCAAGTCATATACCACCGGCGAAATGACACGTACGACTTCGTACGGCCCGGAATATTTGGGAGCGAGTTTCGCGGCGACGTGATCAACGGCCGAGGATAGCGTATGCTCCTTTTTCATAACTTGGTCTCCAATGGTGCATTTCCAGTCTCGGCGGCGCAGATTATAGTTGCGACTTTGACTGGTAAATGCCCTGGACAAGTTCAGTCGGACTAGATCGAAACACTCCTGCAGTTTCCCTATTCGCAAGAGATGCGGCTTCGGATCTTCTTCGGTGGTGTCGGTCAATTCGGTGTCATCATTCGGACTTTGCTCGGTTTCATTTTCAGCTTGATTTCGGTAGGAGTTCGGAATCTCGGGATCTCTGCCAAAATTTAGGAAGGCAGGTGAAAACCCAGTCGAGTCGTGTCTTGAGTTATTCATTGCGAACTTCAAGTCCGGCAACCTCATGTCCCAGTCTCGGTGATCTGTTTCGCAATATTGTGCAATCATTGTTTTCAGGGTGCGGTTGGCTCGTTCTACTGGATTCGCTTGGGGTGTATACGGCGGCGTAAAGCGGTGTCGGATTCCTAACCCACTCAGCATGTCCTTGAAAAGTTTACTGTCATACTGAGTCCCATTGTCGGTCAGTACGGTGCGGGGGCATCCAAATATCGTCAATACTTCTTCATAAAAAGCGGTACTTATGCTACTGGCAGTAGCATTCCTTAACGGTTTACATTGTACCCATTTAGTAAATCGGTCTTGGAACATAATAATGTAACAGTTCCCTTTCTTACTTCTGGGTAGCGGTCCAATGATATCGGAACTAACGGTTTGCCATGGTTGCCGGTTTGCTGATGGCTGCATCTTTCCTGGGAGTTTTTGTTGCGACGGTTTGTACCGTTGACATTGTAGACATCTCCTTACGTACTTGGTGATGTCCCTAAACATTCCTGGCCAATAGTACAGTTTCGCAATTCGGGTGATGGTTTTAGCAATCCCCAGGTGTCCGGCGTTTGGAGCATCATGGTTTTCATGCAGGACTCGGGTTCGGTCGGGTTTTGCGACGCAAAGTTTCCAAGGATCAGACATTTCTGGTTCTCGGAAATCATTTATGTCCCAGAAATGACGGTATAGGCGGTCTTCTTTGATGCAGTAGTCCGGAAACTTCTCTGGGTCCTTAAGGACCTCCTCCTTCTTGGTTCGGTACCACGAACATTCAGCGGTTACATCGGTTAGACAAAGTGCCGACGGTGGATCGGTCTCGGCGGTCATTGGTAGCGGATTTCTAGACAAGGCATCGGCTACACGATTTAGAGCACCTTTACGGTATTGTATTTCGAAATCGTACTGTTGCAGAAAAATACTCCACCTTGCTAAACGTCCTGACGGACTAGATATGGAATGTAGCCATCTAAGAGATTGATGATCGGTAACAACCGTGAAATGGTAGCCCTCTAAATAAGGACGCATCTTTTCAATCCCCCAGACAATGGCAAGACACTCTTTCTCGGTGACGGAGTAGTTTTTCTCAGTAGGACTCAGGGTCCGACTTGCATACGCTACCACGTGCTCGTGGCCATCTTTCTGTTGGGTAAGGGCTATTCCCAAACCATATTCGGAGGCATCAGTCTGTAGAGTGAACGGTACGGTAAAATCAGGACAACTTAGAACGGGTGCTTCTGACAGACAGGTTTTAATCAAAGCGAAAGCGGTTTCTTGTTCCTCAGTCCACTTCCATCGCTGAGACTTACGGAGCAATTTTGTCAACGGAGCCACCTTTTCTGAAAACGATGGCACAAATCTCCTATACCAGGAGGCAACTCCCAAAAATCTTCTCAGTTCTCGGATATTTCTCGGTGCTGAAAATTTCACAATACTTTCTACCTTCTCGGGATCGGTACGGATTCCATCTCCAGTAATTACATGTCCTAAGTATTTCATGTACGGTAGACAGAAATGACATTTCTCCGGATTAAGTTTCAGCTGTGCCCCTCGTAAACGGCGGAACACTTCGGACAGGTTTTCCAGATGTTGATCAAATGTTTCTCCCAGAACGATGATGTCATCCAGATACGCAAAAGCGTAAGGATCTAGATCTGGGCCTATTAATCTATCGACCAGTCTCTGGAATGTAGCAGGTGCGGAATGTAAACCAAACGGAAGAACCGTGAATTGAAACAATCCACGTCCCGGTGCGGTGAATGCGGTAATAGGTTTACTTTCGGGCGTTAACGGAACCTGCCAATATCCACTTTTCAAATCCAAACTGGAAATATACTTGGCTTTTCGCAGTTTATCTAGAATAGCATTAATAAACGGAAGAGGATAAGCATCCTTCATTGTTACCTCGTTAACTTTTCGGAAATCGATACAAAAACGGTTTTTCCCATCTTTCTTCTTCACAATGACTATTGGAGAACTCCACGGACTTGTAGAAGGTTCGATCACTCCCTCTGCCAACATGGCATCTATTTCAGCATTGCAAATTTCCTGCATTTTCGGATTCTGGGGTCGGTATCTTTGTTTGATCGGACGGGGTTGCAGCAAACGGATTTCATGCTCAACTAGTGACGTCGGGCCTCGCAAGGATTCAAATTTCGGTAACTCTTGGTCTAGGAAGACGTTTAATCTGTCTGTTTGTTCTTTTGATAGGTTTCTTTCTGTGAACGGAACTATACTATCCAACGGACAACCTATATAATCATACTTCTCGTCATCCCCTAAATCTTCCAGGGAGAACGCAGATGTTACAATAACGGTTTGCTCCTTGTCAACCCCTAACCCCAGGGAAGACGCAGAGACTTCGGAAACAGGTTGCTCCTTGTCGACCCCTAACTCCAGGGAAGACTCAGAGACCTCAACACAAGATTTTTCTTCATAAACCCCTAACAACACCGGGGAAAATTCAGAAATTTCAACAACGGATTGCTCCTTGCCGACCCCTAACTCCAGGGAGGACACAGAGACTTCGGAAACAATTTGCTCCTTGTCGACCCCTAACTCCAGAGAGGACGCAGAGACTTCAAGAATGGACTGCTCTTTGTCAACCCCTAACTCCAGGGAAGACGCAGAGACTTCGAGAACGGACTGCTCTTTGTCAACCCCTAATTCCAGGGAAGACGCAGAGACTTCGAGAACGAACTGCTCTTTGTCAACCCCTAACTCCAGGGAAGACTCAGAGACTTCGGAAACAATTTGCTCCTTGTCGACCCCTAACTCCAGGGAGGACGCAGAGATTTCGGAAACAGGTTGCTCCTTGTCGACCCCTAACTCCAGGGAAGACGCAGAGACTTCGGAAACAGACTGATTTTCAGAACGGCAGTCTTCAGTAAGACGATGATGGGTATCTTCCTTACATATTATCGGTACATCGGCCTCGATTTCTTTCCTAGGCGGGTTCACGGCCTCCAATATTCCAACAGGACTGGCTAATTGTGAACGCCTCACTAATTTATCCTTTATGTATATCTTTCCGGTTCCTAAGTCCAGACGGAAATCATACTTTTGTAATACATCATGTCCTAAAACAATATCGGTTATCAATCCGGGGAAATGCTCTAACGAACTCTCCATATTGACGTCATTGATCTTCCATGTCAGCTCATAAATATCGGTGATGGAGACTAAATTTCCATTGGCTAAACGGGCCTTCGTTGTTTGACGGGCGGTAGTTTGCTTCTTTTGGGAAAATGTCCTAGCTACTTGATCACCAATATATGATTTTGCTGCACCGGTATCTAACAATGCTTGGAATTTCTGATTTCCAATTTCAACGTCTATGTGCGGTCGGGGGTCGTTCATTTCTGCTGGCGGTTCAGTATGAGAGGCAAAGATTTGCAGAAGCTGTGTCGGCCTCTCCTCGGGACAGCTTCGGTTTAGCCTCCTGCAGGAACAGTCTCTGGAAAAGACTCCTTCCTTTTGACAACGGGAGCAGAAGATCTTACGGGAATTTTGACAGTTGTTTCGGTAATGTCCAGTCTCACCACAGCGGAAACAGGTGGGTGGACGGGAAGATGATCCAGACGAATGTTGAGTAGTATCTGGCGGGGAACGGCGAGGAGTATCGGATGTCGGTGGCGGAGTATCGGTAGGTGACGGTTGGCTGGGACCGGCGGAGGGCTCTCTGGATGGACCAAGTGTCGAGTGGTGGTACCGTCTAGATCTTTCTGTATCTATCGGCTGCGGACGGGTTGGTCCACTGTGGTTGGGTACATTCTGGAGTTCCTTCCTGAGGAGCTCATATTCCCTCACCACTTGACAAAATGTGGAGAAATTCTTAAAGTCCCTTTTTCGGATTTGCAAACGGTATTCGGGTAATAGGTTACGGTACAGTCTGGCTAACTGTTGTTCTGGAGTTAGCTTTCCATGTCGTCTCATCAGGGTTTGGAGTTCGGTAATGTAAGTTGCGGCGGACTCATTTCTCCTTTGTAGACGACGGCTTATCTCGGCTTCCAAGTCGTCTTCGTAATTTACGGGATAGAAGAAGATTCGGAAATCTGCCTCAAAGTCATCCCAGGTCGTGTACCTACTCCGGTTGTTACGGTACCAAAGTGCCGGTTCACCTGACAATAATTCCGGTAACACCGGAAGCAAATTATCTTTCGGAACATTCTTTGCGGTACATATTTCTTCAATTCTTTCTATAAATGCGACCGGGTCTCCTCGGTTTCCAAAACATACCTTCCAGTCATGGACACTCAGCGGAGGGTTGGCCAAAGTGATCGGAACGGTCACGGTATCGGATTCTAATGTTTCAGTTTCTTCTTCATCAACGACACCGGATAAGTCAATATCTTCTGAGTTTCTTCTTGACATTTGCCCTTTGGTCCTAAACACAGCAGTCTCTTCTGACAAGCTTTTTAACTCAAGCCGAAAGATAACTTTTAAAATGACAAAGAACAAAATTCTAAGACTGTCAAAACAGTCCATTTCAAAAAAATTTCAAAAAAAAATAACAACAGGTCAAAAAAAAAATATATATATATATATCGGTCGAGCAACAATACGCTCTCTCCCAATACTCAATACGAAAAAAAAACCTACAACTCAACAATACGGACTTTAAATAAAACGGAATGACGGTCACTGTGTAATTCAACAATCAGCTCTCTACGGTAAAACAAAAACGGAATTAAACGGTTCCTACTAATCAACAGTCTATTCCTTGTACTAATAATAAAACGGAATAAAGCGGTTCCTGCTTATCAACTGTCAGGTCACTGCTCTAATCAACAATACGCAAAAAAACAATCTTAAACGGAATCTAACGGTCACTGTTTTTCCAACAATCGGGTCCCTGCTCAAAGCAACAATAAAGAACAAAATCTAAAACGGAATCAAACGGTCACTGTTTAATCAACAAACGGGTCCCTGCTCAAAGCAACAATAAAGAACAAAATCTAAAACGGAATCAAACGGTCACTGTTTAATCAACAAACGGGTCCCTGCTCGGGCGCCATTTTGTAACGCGTTTACTTCCTTTCCGTGGTCTTCTGCCACACTAACACGTCACTATGGACACCCTTGACATAAAATCTTACAACGAAATGCTCGGGCGCCAGATTTTTAACGTGGTTTGCTCCACGGCCCCTTGACTCTTGGCGTCAAGAGTTCCGGATAGCCTCAGATGGAGGTTACGGCGAATTCCAGGGGTCTGGTTGAATTTACTTTAACAAACCAATCTCAAATTTACAACTCGGATGAATCAAATATCGGTTTAGTTTCAACTAATGATTTACTGACGGAATAAACAAATATCTTTCCTTTGCTATAATATTAATACTCTGTGGTCTATTGTCGTTATAAATCTATAGGGCCTGAAAAACTAACGGGGAGAAGAGAGGGGCGGACTTAACAGTCTGAGCCAATCAGGTTACTAATACGGAGTGAATCTGCCGGGTAAACGAACAAGCGTAACTGAGCCACATCCAAGTTCGAATATCCCTTGGGATTTAAATAAAATCCGGAAAATGACACAAAAATTGTATATTGATTACGGAGTAAAGGGAACAAAGTTATAAATCTGCCGGGTAAACGAACAAGCGTAACTGAGCCACATCCAAGTTCGAATATCCCTGCGGATTTAAATAAAATCCGGAAAATGACACAAAAATTGTATATTGATTACGGAGTAAAGGGAACAAAGTTATAAATCGGCCGGGTAAACGAACAAGCGTAACTGAGCCACATCCAAGTTCGAATATCCCTTTGGATTTAAATGAAATCTGGAAAATGACACAAAAAATTTGTATATCGGTTACTGAGTAAAGGGAATAAAGTTATAAATCTGCCGGGTAAACGAACAAGCGTAACTGAGCCACATCCAAGTTCGAATATCCCTTTGGATTTATAATTTACAACGGTATACTACTATTTCAAGATTAATGAAATAAATTAATTGTAATACGGTTCCAATGATTCTACTTATTGACACACAGAGTAAGAATAAAACTCGGGAATAAAATTGAAATATTACAATAGTACCTATCAACTGAATATAAAAATCCTGTAAATAAAACACGTAAAATTGTACCCTCAATGGAGAGCCGGCGAATATTCACTATCAATCACCTATTTAGCAATATAAAGAAAAACCCAATCTTAGAACAAATCAACTTTTATTCAACAAAAAAAAAACGGAAACGAGCTTCAACTCAATAGCAAGTTACATTTAAAATCCGGGATACATAAAAAAAATTTAACTTCTTTATCCTTAATAATACTATCATGAAAATAGTTTGCCCCAAAACAAATCACACTAATCAAAAAAAATGCCGGTTATTTAAAAAAAATTGAACAAAGTAAAATTCAAAAAAAAAATCAATCGGTCAGGTAAGTAAAATAAATATCGAATTTATTACTAGTTTACGGAGGTACGAAAATTTCGGAGAAACGGTGATTCTTAAAATATCTTTACCTTGTTTCAAACGGCTTCGGTGTCGGAATTCACTTTCACACGGCAACAATTTTAGTGTTTGTTAATTTATAACTCCGGGAGCCGGATCGGAACTGACGGAAAACGAAAAGCGGAATCAAAATTTATTTAAATCAAAATCAGTACAAGCTGAGAGCCACGGATTGAGAACTTGAGAACCTGAGAGCTCACCTGAGAAAATAAACTCTTCTCTCCTTTTATATTCTCATTAGTAAAATTTTATTTAGAAACTACAAAAAAGTTTGTCACATACCGGACGTCTTTCGGAATTAATTCAATTAAATTAAATGGTATATATACCGAACGTCCTTTTCAATTGAAAGATGTTAACTTTGGAAACGACTAGATTTTATGATTGAATATAAATTTGCGTACCTCCGGACAAATACTAAAAATACTAAAGCTACAATATAACGGTTATAATATAAAAAAAAATATATGATTCGGTAACTAAAGGGAATCGGAAAGTAAGTAACGAGTTATCTAAAACCAGAAGGTAAAATAAAATAGTAATATGTGCTAAGAAGAAAAAAAAAAACATTAAATCGGTGCCAAGAAAAAATAACTCGTTACAATCTGTAGAAAAGATGGCAAGTTTTTCGATGAAGAATTAGCAATAATTGCTATATGTTTGGACGAAGAGAAAGAAGCAAGAAACAAGCCAAGCAAAAAGACGGAAATTGATCCGTGATGCAAGGAAGAAAAGAGATACCGAAGGAGAATACGCGACACTGTATAAAGAACTGCTCCATGATAATGTCAAAGTTCATCAATTTCATCATTATTTTCTTCATTTCTTCATTTGTACCGACCGACATGTTTCCGGCAAAACCAAAAAAAATGTTGCCGAAACAAAAATGGACGCAGAACGCCCGGAAACAATTTTTTTAGACTTTTAAAATTGAGTATTTCAGCCAGTCTAAGGTATTAAAGTGTTTTTTAATAGTATATTATGATATTAGGAGAATGAGTGATATTTTATGTGTTAAGGGTGACCAAACGAAATTTGAAAGTATAGGACAATTTATACGAAGCTTAGGGCACTTTTGTTTAAATCAAACTTAACAACTTATCGTTGTATGGGTTTTCTTGTAACAAATTCCAAGCATATAGTTTCGTCTCAAATTTTTAAAAATGCTACTTCGGTCCTGTACTTAATACGTCAATATATTAGATACATCACAACTAGGCCTACTTGGAATCGGAGAATAAAAGCGCAGCAAGGTTTATACTAGAAAGAAGAAGAAAGCAGATTGTCCGATAATGGTCCCACTGGGTAGATCGTTCATTAAAGTTTCAGGGGGTACATTGTGACTCGTGGTCCCGAAGAATCTGCACCGTATCCATTTTTTGGCCATTTTAAGCGTTACGATACGATTACTGTTAAATGGCCATTTAACTTAACAAAAACTACACATAACAATCACAAAGGAAGTGAAATTAGACAGCATGGTAGATTACGAATTATTTTTTTTCTACAGAATAACAATTTTGTACGCTCTTAATCTAATTGCTTTCAAACCGTTTAAATTCACACAATTTATTAAGAGAAGATTGGTATGTGACAAGAAAATGAATAAATTGTGGCTGTATGTCAGAAAATAATTGAAATTGAAACAAAAAATATGTACAATTCATCCAAATTTAGAAAATAGTCTCACGCCAACTAATAATCCAATTATCAGAAAATTTTTAAACGCATGTTTTCTTTTATGTCTTCTGAAAACAGGCTCCACGAAATGATAATTTTAATTTTGGATAGGAGAAAAAGTCGGTAGGAACTATATCAGGCAAATATAGTGGTTATTCGATCAGATTTTTTTTTGTGGATTGAAATTCGTTCACAATCATTGTGAGGTAGTGCGTTATCGTGATTTAAAATTGATTCTTTGTTCGAGATTTTTATCCATGGTGAAACTTGCAGATCATACTTGAGACGATCCAACTGCATGGGAAGCTGTGAACAAACTAATCAACAAACAGTGATAAAATTCCACGTTAGTACTAGCAAAGAGGGGGACTGAAAGGCCCTTTTGGGGGTCGGAACCCTTTTGCCGTATCAGCCTCAATGTAATATTCGAAGAAATAGGCAAAGCCAAAGAAAAGAGAATATCTGACCATTGGAAAGATCTTTTAGGTCTCAGTGAATGTCACCCCATCATACATACATCATATACATCTCCTGAAGAGGAGTTTTAAATGATCTACTTCTAGTGGTTTCTGGACAGAATGAGAATTTTCAATAATATGGATGAGATGAATGAACCAATTTTTTCTACTACCGTGCGTAAAGTACGTACTTTAGACTCACTTTCGAGTGCGTAAAGAAAAAGTTCCAATTTGTAGGTCTGTAGTTATACCTAGTCTTATAAAAATACAGGTAGGTATAATAAATGAATATTAAATCTGAGTGATTGAAAGATATAGAATTCAGTAAAGTACATACCTAATAATTATTAGAAAATAATTATTGGGTACTGGAAAACAATAGAATAGGGTGCATAGGTAGGTATGTGCCTATAAGTTGGCAGTGAGTGACTGACATTTCATCGTGTATTGAATCTGACAATTGAAATTTAAATTGAGATCTTCCGACTATACCTAGGGTAAGTGAAAGTATTTATATTTAAGTATATATTGAACATTTTTAGGAAACTATGATGTTATTTTACATTCTTTTTTAGAAAACGGAATAGATAGGTACATACATAATTATAAAGATGGATTCCTCTGACGATCTCTCAGAAGATTATTTCGCAAATACACGAAACAAAATACAATTTGTTTAAAGAATGGTGTAGGAAAAATAAAATAACAAAATATTCCGAAAATGTCCTAGCGGCATATTAAACTTCTGTATTCTGATAATATTTTCGGCAATAGAAAAAATATTGTAAGTAATTCGTGTGTAAAGTCCCTTTTTTGACTCATGTGATCGTCGCACAATATTCACATTCGTCAAAAAAGGGTTACTTTACACACTTGTTACATAAATAACTATTTTGTTATCGATGGAACAATTTTTCAATAATGGTAATTTTTATAATGAATATTTGATTGATTACTTGATTACAGCATACTTTTGAATTTTGAGGACTTTATTTTGCAAAATTATCAGTGTGTATGATAAAAAATGTATCTTAAGTACTCCACTAAAATTAGAGTAGGTATTAGTATACTGACAAACTTATTCACGGAAACACAATATGGTGTTAATCAAATGTTTAGCGTTATATCTGATCACTTTAATATTTAAAATTAATGCTGATGATGACGATCTTATAGTTCAGTTGGAAAAAGGAAACATTCGAGGTCATATTTTAAAGAGTGAAAAAGGAAATGACTATTATGCTTTTCAAGAAATTCCATACGCAACGCCTCCTGTGGGAGAGTTCAGATATGAAGTAAGTTTTACATCTTCTTAAAATTTATGAAAAAAAATTTTAAGTTGTAAATAATATGTTTCATTTCAAAACCTATGGTTGGCAATGTACCCATAACATCCTTTGACTCACCTCACCCTCAAAAAAATTTAATTAAAATATAGTCCTATTTATCATTTCTATTATCATTTAAAATAGTAAAAGTGCTTACTGTTATTATATTTCAGTTGCCAAGAGAATTAGAGCCCTGGTCAGGAATATTGGACACAATTCAAAATTCAAAAATGTGTTATCAACATGATCATAAATACCCCACTCTATTGTCAAATGAAGATTGTTTGTATTTGAACATATACACTCCAGTTGTAAGTATTATACCAATACACTTTAAAACACAATACACAAAGACAGTATGCCACTAAGAGTATAGTTTGTACGAAGCCAGTTGAAATAATTCATAGATTCAAATACTTAGATTTAACGCAGATAAAGAACAGTACATCTGAGACTTGAACAAGTGATCATCAGTTGCTTCAACTTACTGTTCATAAGTCTATGGAATAATCCAAACAAAATTTCAATCAATACAAATGCCGAGTAGTAACTAAAAACGGCATGAAATTGGTCAGTGGATAAATTTCAATAGAAAAATACCATAGTGCGGATTAAGCAAGGAATGAATATATAATAATTAGGTTAGATGTAAGTACTTTTTCCACCAAAATGTCTGGCTAATAACCGGATTGATTAGCCAAATTAACTGACTTAATACCCCTTCAATTATTCAAAACAATTTTCTACAATTTCATTTTTCTGTAGAGATAATGGTGAAATATCCACTCACTCAAATACTTTCATATTTAGAAACCTGGAAGCTCTGATCGTCTTCCTGTTCTATTTTTAATTCATGGAGGTGGTTTGGCTGGCTGGTCTGGTTCAATCGATTACTGGGGTCCAAAATACGTTATGGATTATGGAATTGTAGTTGTTTCCATAAATTACCGTCTGGGGCCATTTGGTAAGTCTTCAATATAATATGTGACCTGGTTGCGTTGCCTGGTGTATAACTATATCCAATATTTTTCATTAAAACCTTATATCGTCAAATGCTAAAAAATACGAAGCCATTTGGTTTATCTTTGGAGTGTCAATGGTATATTTATCATAATATTGTGGCTTCACTACCAAAAAGAAAGTTGGTATCGAAGAAACGTGAGGCTGTATCATCAAAAAAGGAATTAGCATCAAAGAAACGGAAGGCGAAGGTTAGTGGGGATGTTCTGGATGGAACAAGGTCTATCTTCATCATAACCAGCACGTAAAAAAGTCAAAGGTCTCAAGAAAGTCTATGACGAAGAAAAATATAAAGACTACGAAGTAATGTTTTTCCGGAATGTAATAATGTTTTTTGTATCTTCAAAATTATTTTTTTATCTTTTCTTATACTCTATCCGAATCGGCAGAAAAGTTAGCACTAATTAAGCTTATCTGGATTGTGAGCCAGTAAAAAATATATTTTTAGTATTCCGTTATATATTTCGTTAATTAGAAATAAACCGTGATGTTTCGTGAACCCCAACATTCATCAAGATGCTACTCATAACCCGACAACCTTTATTTCATATAATATATTTGATTAAATATTTAAGGTTTTGTGGGAACTGACGATGGAGTAATTCCAGCAAATCTTGGTTTCAAAGATCAACGATTTGCAATGGAGTGGGTCAACAGACAAATTCATTTATTCGGAGGAGATCCTAACCATGTTACGATTGGAGGTGAAAGTGCTGGTGCTATGTCTGTGGGGTATCATCTTCATGGCGATTGGCCAGAAAATAAAGGTAAACACATTTTTCTTCACCGGTCCTCTGACTATATATATAACTTATCTAAATGAGACCGTTTTAACAATTGAAAAAGAAATTTTACTGGTAATTTATCTTGATTAGAATTATTTCATGCTGCTATAATGCAAAGTGGTAACAGCATTGCTGGAGGGCTGGTACTGGAAAATGCAACCGAAACAGCCTTCTCTCTTGGAAAAGCTGTAGACAACACATTTGCATCAAGTGATACCAGTGAGCTACGGAAACTACTTAAAAACGCACCAGCTGAAGATATTATGGAGGTAAGATTTGATTTTTTTAATGCACTAAACAATGATAGTATATTAAGTAACAAGTGTTGAATAGAAAAAAGATAATTTTTGTGAACAGATGTCGAAGAATAATTATTCATATTCACTTTATGAATTTTTGAAAAATAATATTTTTCAAAAAGAGTAACCGTTCAACTAAGGAGCAACAACTGCTTCCCGTGCAATATGCACCGCCGGATATTGAATTACACCCCAAAGTCAAACGGGGTTGGTATATCATCCACAAGATATTTTAAAACCAACCATTCTGGTTTGCGATTAGAAGGGACAACACAACTTGTAGACCGGTTTCGGCGTATTTGCGACTCATCAGTACAAGGTAAGTACTGTCCGTCCGAGAATCTCTAATCCCGGACTGAAGAGTACACTTCGATCACAATCAATACATGTCTTCCAGTAACGGAAATGTAAAGATTGTGACAGTAGCGACATCTTCACTTCCAATCGCAAACCAAAATCCGAGAAATTTTTGACAACAAGTCACGTGGGCCTGAAACAATAAAGCTTATTACAGTTTCCTGTAATAAGCTTTATAATTTTTGTGAATTGCAATTAGTAACTCTATTTTCATCGCCAGAATTTTTTATACTTTGATGTATATTTTCCAGGCTCTTATAAGCGGTGGAATTATAATAGAAAAAGATGGTCCGTTTTCGTACTGGGGATTTCCAGCATTTTTAAGCGGAAATTTTAAGAAAGTTCCTGTTTTGACGGGTTTTAACTCAGGAGAAAAAGCATATTTAGGTAACTATCAATTTCAGATATGACATTGAAGTTTCTACAAGATCTTATGTTTACATACAGGGTGATTGATTAGTGTAATAAAGTTCAGTGCCTCCTTTGTCCTTTGAGATATCAATTTGAGGGTTTATAGCCATCATCAGCCTCCACATTTTAAAATTATTCACAATCTTACAGGGTGTTCCAGAATGTTGTGCCATATCAAAGTTACATTTTCTTAAATGAAACACCCTATATTTTATCGCATATTTGGAATCAGCTTGACCTCCCCATTACAATAATACAGAGTTGTGATGTGTTCTACGGAGTATTTAAAAAGTTATAACCAAATTTCCATAAAAATCGTAACAAGTTCAATACCCTGCACAATGTAAGAGAAATTCAAGAATAAAAATCTGTTGCGGCCAAAGCATTTGAATAGTAGTAAAAATCCTGGAAAATTATTTATTTCGTTAATAATCATTGAATCTGATACAGGGTGAATCAAAATAAGAATACATTATTTTCTCGGTTTTTTCAAATGGATCACCCTGTATTTTATGTGAGAATCGAAAAGTACACCCAACATACATTTTTTTTTATTGCATTCTCCCAATATCCAGATCATATCAATCATTTCATTACTAGTGAAATTCATTTTTGCCCTAGTTCAAATTCTTCAAAACACCAAAACCGCTAAATCAAAAAACACTAATGTACCTACTGCCATGTCATGTTATTGTCAAATATCAGTTTTTGACAAATCGATCACACCCAACTCACAATTAATTATTATTATTAGATATAATCAATGTTTTGCAAAGAAAAATCAAAATATCTCAAGAATAATTTTAGGTATAGGGAATTCTATATAAAAAAGATGTATGTTGGTAGTAATTTCGATAGTCTCATAAAATATAGGGTGATCCATTTGAAAACACGGAGAAAATAATGTATTCATATTTTTATTCACCCTGTATCAGATTCAATGAATATTAACTAAATAAATAATTTTCCAGAATTTTTCCTACTATTCGAACACTTTGGCCGCAACAGATTTTCATTCTTGAATTTCTCTTACAATGTACAGGGTATTGAACTTGTTACGATTTTTATGGAAATTTGGTTATAACTTTTTAAATACCCCGTAAAACACATCACAACCCTATATTATTATGATGGGGAGGTCAAGCTGATTCCAAATATACGATAAAATATAGGGTGTTTTATTCAAAAAAATGTAACTTTGATATGGCGCAGCATTCTGGAACACCCTGTAAGATTGTAAATAATTTTAAAATGTGTAGACTGATGATAGCCATAAACCCTCAAATTTTCAAATTGATATCTCAAAGGACAAAGGAGGCACTGAACTTTATCACACTAATCACCCTGTATATTAAATGTTGTTATTAGGGTGGGACAACAAAAAAGTTAGTCAATAAAATTATTCACTTCTAGCATTAACGAAGGATTATGAACTATTGGAATCACTGGACAACGATCCAAGTCAACTAATCAGAGAGCAAATCCACATGTCTCCCGAAAATAGGAAAATAGCAGGAACTTTACTTAAAGAAATTTATACTTACAACACTAGTTTTGTAGAAGATCGAGGAGGTTATGCAAGGGTGAGTATGCTTTTTCTAGTCATATAATTCTTGGAGCGCGGAGTGATTCTTATTTTAACATGTCTGCTGTTAACGAGCCTAACCGGTTCTATGAGTTAGTTAATGATTTCTTTTTCTGCTTTGCTCGGCACCTCAGCATTTTTGCTTTTTGTGCTTATGGCTGCACTGTCTTTTTCAGATTTAGCCTTCCTGGAGAAATCCTGCCGGGGTCGCTATAGTTTTTGGAATTTATATTTCCATATTTCATGCCCATCGATTCATTTTCATGTTTCCACATTGTTAATATTCATTTTTACCGAGGAACAACAGAGTTTGTTCCGTTCCTGCTTGAGCACGTGGATCCAATACGTCTGATGTTTTGTTTAAATACACCGTGCAGCAGTTTTTGATATACCAAGTGCTAGTTAATTACCAGCGACAACCGTATTATACTTTTTTCTTGTTTCATTATCAACAATTCCCTGGAATCCCAAACATTACACTAGTATGCTACAAATGATTCAGAATGATTCGTAATAAAAACATTACCGTTTCTATATTTCCTATGGTCAATATTTTGTCTGCTGTCAAGCTGGACTCCAGGTATAGACAGCCTATTAAGCTATTTTATGATTTTATTTTTATTTTTCCAGTATAGTGGTGACATATTTTGTACCACAGGCACTTGCAAACAGGTTGAACTGGCTTCCACCGTTGTACCTTACTATTTTTATCAATTTTCGTACAAAGGATACTTGGGAGGAGATATGTCCAAGGTGGATCTTCTACCATCAGGTAAAGTCCAAGCTCTATATACTAAACACTACGTTGGTAAAGTGACATTACAGCTTACGTTTTCTTTGATATCATTTAATGATATTACAGAACAAATAACATTATATTATGTTCCTAATTGGTTTGTTATTTCATCCAATTCATAGACGTAGGTAATGTTGGCCACACTGAAGACCTGCACTACATGTGGGATGATGGTAGTAATAGTGATCTTAGTAAGTTTCCTGAAGAAGACCAATTGACTTTACACCGATTTGTGAAAATGTGGACTAATTTTATAAAATATTAGTAAGTATAATTATTTACCATAATTTCCAAATTTATTTTATGAATAGCTCGATATAATAAAAGTTACAGAGTTTTTTAATCACTTTTGCTCTTGATAGAATTCGCATCAACCATTAAAACCATTTTGAAGTTGCTCTTCATTTAGGCATCTGATTTGGTTTAGTATATCAATTTATTCTTTATACCACATGAAGTTTATCAGCTGTTTCATCTAAATGGCATCTCCCATTTTTCCTCACCTCCATAATTTGTCACAAGTGAAGTCCTTATAGCTTATTCTATTACTTTTGTAGTGACCCAACTCCAGAAAACGACCCATTATTGGATAATACGATATGGTATCCTTCTGAACCAGATACTATGAGATATTTGAACATTAATGCCACATTAGAAATGCGAACACATCCAATGCAGTACCATGAAACAAAACAAGTTATTGAAAAGTATATGGAGCCTCCATATCTAGTGTTTTAATGATATCTGTACATATGAATAGATTTGAAAAATCTGTAGAATAAAAATTTTGGAAATCTATTTTTTTGTGATATTTCCGAAACACATATTTCTTTGTACATTAGGACTGAGAAAAGCATTAACTGAATTGGAAAAATCAGAAAAAAATGAACAAGTTGTTGCTTGGTTGAAAAGTTGAATAGATGATGTGTTATCAAACGGCAATATTTTGTCCATGATATAGGAGTCGGTCCTATACAGGATAGGGAGAATGCCATTGATTCAAGAATCAAGATCATGACCTCCAGGTCTGCAGGACCAAAACCAAAGCAAAGCTCATAAAACATCAAGGCCGCGTATACAAGAGTTTTGTGTTTTTTTGCTTTATTTGTCTAAATATTGCCTTTGATTCAGGGGTCGTCATTTTATATTCTAATTGTATTGAAAGAATACTGACGCTTCCTGCAAACATCCATTCCAAAAGTGACTGGAAACACTATACCTATTTTGAATTTTCTTTGTGAAAGATGCCAACACTGAAATCTACCAAAAAAGTGAAAGACTCGCAAAATTCTTGGAGCAAGACCAAGACATGTCCCTGCAGGACCAAGACTGACCCGGTCTCATTATTGGTCTTGGATTTGCTCAATCATGCCGGTCGTGGTTGGGTTAAGTGACCAGAAGAGCGGTATTTTTGTAAGGTTTGTTGTTCGTGGAACATAGAGGCATTGCTGTGGCTGTATTATTCCAAACCATTGGCTGATTTTCTCAAGATGATTACAGGAAAACTATATAAAAACTGTAGCTACGACGGTGTGTAGTCACAAGATTGGTAGGTTTATCGAATAGCATTTGGGGAATTTAATTTCTCCTTATGAGACAAAATATATGGAAACAAAAAGAATAAATATAGTTTGATTTGATTCACGAATGGTATAGTGTACACAAAATCTATTATGTGTCATATACCAAAAGTATAAAAGTACTAAAGTTTTCTTTTCATACATTTTTTGTAATCAACCAATGGATCCAGTATTGATAATTGATAATTACACGAATACTTATCAATGAAAGTTATTTAACTTGTAGTAGCAAACTTTTGGTGGCCAGGAAACACGTTATATTTGCTTATCTATTTACGATTTTCAAAGGAATTAAAATATTTATTGGTAGTAGCTGATTCTTTGATGGTTTTTAGTTCCCGTAAGTGTTTACATCCCATCAAAATAATCTGACTTCGCTTTTGGCTCTTTCATATTTATTTATCGAAGATAAAAGACTCAATCGGCTCTTTAAAGTAATCAAACACATCATCTTTCATTCGCGCCTGCCGCGGCTTCGAGAAATTTGTTTCTTGTTTCTTATTCAGAAATATCGTTCGTCTCAAGTTGAACGCTATTGTTGTGGGAACACAAAACATAAATATATCGTCCTCTGTTTTGTATTTCGGTCAATTTTCTTTTATTTTTAGATTTTTTAGAAGTTTTTGTTAGGACGTTAAGATAACAGTAATAAATCAAAAAATGTTGAAACTCCGACTTCTTATAAATCATTGCGGAAACAAAGATATATAAGAACCCGTTCATTTTTTTTATTGTGTCGTGAACAGAACAAACATTTGAAAATAAATCAACAGACCCAAATTATAATAATTTGAAAATATTAATCATACAATTTTCCAAAAACTCTTAGATACGTTCATGAACCTAATAAAGTTGTTGGCAAACAGAAATATCAAGTTTCCTGGTGATCTCTTCCTTAATTTATGCATAGAAAAACTGATGGAAGCCTACAGAGCGTATAAAGTAGTTAAAATATTTCCGGTCTACCAAACGGTTCAGAAAACTGAACTGAAAAGTATCCCAATAGAAAAATTGAACAAATTGTGCCTGGTTTGCATTTCTGTCCATTCCGATATAAACTGTAAAGAAATGATGAGTTTTCTTTGAGACAGAGTTGGTTTGGTTCCTATGAGTGGTCTGGTCAGAGACATGCATTGAGAAATTACGTCGATTGTGCCTCAATCCTTTGGGTGCACAAAAGCAACTCCTAGAGACTTGTTCAACAGCGCAGTAACACAGAGTGTGCTCCACCGATACGCGGCTCTGGGTGTTTTCGACCAGTACAAATCTGCCAAGAGGTAGTCCAGGGAGGGTTCTGGTTATACATTAAATTTCCGCCCTGCCCATGATTAGCGAGGCAATAAGGAATGGGATCCCAACACCAATGCCAGACTTAGATTGAATACCTTTCAAAGGTATACAGATGCCTCAAAAGCAATAGAAAAGACTGGGATAGGAGTGTACGGGCTAGGAACCAAACACTTCGAAAGTTTGGGTAAATCGGGAAATTCACGCCATAGGAAAGAGTGCTCAGTTCAGTATTGATAAAAGATAAAGAAGACAAAGGATTATCATCATGTCGAATAGTCAAGCAGCCATTAAAGCTGTGAGTTCTTACGTGATCAGTTCTAAAATGGTATGGGAATGCAACACTGGAATAGAATAGATACAGCAAAACGCAAATAGTGGTACTTGGAGAGAAAAGCAGCCTAAAGAATCGTGGAACAAGGCGTCTGGAATAAAATGGGCCAAAGAGTGCGCCAAAGAACCATCGCCAAAATTAACGAAGCGTACAATCAGGATCCTGGTTGGTCTCCTGGAAGGGCACTGTACACTCAACAAACATATAAAGTGATTGGTGAACAGCGTTGAATTAGCAGACACAAATATATGCAGGTTTTGCCAAGCAGATAAGGAAACCTCAGCACACATTCTGTGCTACAGCCAATGCCGTTTTCGAAGATAGAGGAGGAAAAACCACAACTATAATAAATGGAGGACCTAAGGTTTGGCATAATGTGTCTAGTAATAAGGAAGGGTCTAGACCAGGAGCTCTATAACATCACATGAGGAAATACACAGTAGATTTACAGAGAGGCTCTTCCAAGAACATATGTTCCTTAATAATCTTAATCTTACTGCTAATAGAACATTTTAAAGCTCTTTTGGTGTTTATCATTGAGGTATATTATCCACTTCCAATAGAGAAAAATGAGAAGATATTCTAGAGTGCTCCGTGCTATTACGATTGTTTCAAACAATATTATAGCACATTGTTTTCAGAGAGAAGAAAATAAATTAAAGGAAACCGATATGAGCTTTTTGGGGAAGTTGTGGATCAATATCGAGAGGAGAAATGGTCCGGAACGGAAAAATTCGAGAAAACGTGAATATGGGTCGAGCTACAAAGAAGGAAATATGGAAAGAAAACAGATAGTTCTATTCTGCCACGTCAATAGGATGTAGGAAGATCAATTTTCTCGCAAAGTTTTAAAGTGGATGTAGGCGACAGAATGTATTCAATAAATCTGGAGGAACAGAAGAAGAGATTGAATGGAAAAAATCATGTATTATATATTAAAATGGAATCAGTGAACCCAGAAACTTCAAACTATTGCATAAAAGATACCAAATGACTGAGTTCAGATCCTAATATAATTGTTATAAACTTTTAATTAAAAAACTTCTTAAAAAAAACTTGAGCGCCACTCTTTAAACCTCTACATTTATACTCACTTAGTGACCAACAACACTATTGATTGAAGTACTTAGAAAATATATCAAAGCAAGAAAACTTTCACTCTAGGTGTATTATTTTAATACAAACTATAAATAACTCATTAATTAAAATATAATAAAGTTAATTTATTGTTTATAAACTAACGATAAATATGTTTTAAACATTATCTAATAAAAATGTAATTATTCAAATTTAATTCTACCTACATATCCACACAGTAATAATTCATTTAAATTCAGTTAATATGTATATTATTTCCACTATTAGCATGGTGCGCAAAATCAATTTCAATATTCATCGATATAAAGAACAATTTAATGATTACAAAATTATTCTAACGTTTGTCACGTGTTATAAAATGTGGAGGTAGATACAAATTCCAGTTTAAAGTAACGGTTTGTTATACCTAATTATATAATAAATAGGTGAATTAATTAACATTAAAAACAATACAAGTAAAAAGTTCTATGTTTGAAAGAGGCCGCTGACAGCACTCAAGAAAATTGCCCACTTCACACTCACTTTCCAGGTATTTTGCAACTTTACTGTAAAGTATGTGCAATTAATAGTACACTGTATCCGGTTGGAGGTAAAGGCCGTAGCCGATTAACAATGTTGATTTGGGCCCCTAGCTATTTTTGAAAACTGACTCTGTGGTCTTGTTGGGACTAGTTTGGAACATCTTCTCCTAAATTTCCAGCTTCTAAGATGCATTGGGAACATTCCGAAGGCAAAAAATCTATTTTTGGAAATCTTTTTCACTTTTTGGTCTGTATCTCAGCAGAAAACCAATATTTTCTACGTCCTTTTTTTAGTTCTAGTCATGAGAAATATTTTCCAGCAACCACGTAAAAAATATTGACAGACAGGATCTGCTTAAAACTATCAGTAATCTAACAACTAGTTCTTTACTGGTAAAAAACTGTAAAGAATCTCTCAACAGGCTGGCAAGATACAACAAAGTGTCTTTAATATGGGTGCCGGCACATGAGGGGATTGCAGGTAATGAAATGGCTGAACAGTTAGCTAAAGAAGGTTCCAAAGGAGACTTCGAAGGTCCGGAACCGTTTTGTATAAGATTGTATAAGAGGGGACATCGGGAATTAGGTAGATAGGGAACACCAACTCAAATGGAGATCGACACAAGGGCACCTGCATAAAAAGAGTTTACTGAACAAGGTAGACAAGGAACTCTCAACCAGGCTATTCAAACTGAGTAAGAGACATTCGAAGATAGTTACCGACCTGGTGACTGGACACTGCACTCTGAGGAAACTTCTGCACAAAATGGGCAAAGTTAGTGAACTTATGTGCAGGAAATGTGAACTATATGATGAAACGCCTACCATAAGATCTAATATCAAGATAATGATAGGCAATATAAAGCCGGTCCCAGACACTACGTGTATTTGGCGAATAGACCAATATTTATCATTTGCACGAATGTTTGCTTGATCTCCCACACGGTGCCGTAGTATAGCAAAGGTACACGTGTTTACTTCGCCGAACTACGGCGTCCTTTACTTCGTGTAAGTTTCCGACCAGCACCGGGAAAATGACGAAGGACTAATATTTGCCAAAGTTAACTTCCCACACGCTACGCGAATAAGTCCGAATACCAAATGTTTGCCAAATACACGTAGTGTCTGGGACCGGCTTAAAAAGCGAAATCAGTGATAATCGTAATTTTGTATTGAATAATCGTTTAAAAGTTGGCTGGATTTTTGAACTTCTCAATACAGATTATTCAGTATTGGTTCCCGAGAAATCGAATAGGGAATGTCTCAAGTTAGCGAGAAAGTTGCTTCCCGCTCAAAAATGCAAAAAAAGTTTAAAAATTATAAAAAAGTGTGAGCTTTAAAAATCCAGAAAAATCTTGAAGCATAGGTTATTTTCTCATTAGTAAAACTAAAAAAAAACGTGAAAAAAATGTATTAGCGGCTGAGCTAAAGGCCAAAAAATGAAAAAACTGCCAAGACTTGATTTTTTGAGATTGCAACTAATCATCTTAGGAGCTGAAAATGTAGGAGAAGACGTTCCAAACTAGTCCAAACAAGACACCAGAGTCAGTTTTCAAAAATAGGTAGGGGCCCAAATACAATACTGTTGTTGCAAAGATAAATTTTTTTTTAATACACCACAAGGAGCATAAAGAAGATGTGAACATTTTTAGCTGCTTACTCGTAATTTCCAACGTATTTTCATAAATTTTGTATACACTTTTCGGTTCACATTTCTATTTATTTCAATATTATGTCAAGCCATAATTTGTTCAATAATCAATAAAGATTCATCATTCTCAGCAGCCTTTTTTCAACAGCAGCCTTCGTCAGATGATTAACAGTAAATTTTATACTAACAATTGTGTTTTTTTTTAGTCCAAACTTTCATCTAAACGTTAATTTTTTTGTGTGACTACTATTTGTAATATTGTGTTCGGCATTTGAAAAAAAGATCAATATCTACCTTTATAAACTAAAGCAAATATCAATCATAGCTTTCTACTGGTATTGGGATATAAACGTTATGATTACCGGAATAACCACCACTGACAGCTTCATGGACCGATATGATATCGAAAGGAGATTGTTTGTTTTTCGGAAGATGAAATCATAGTCTTAATTGACAGAATTTAAGTTGGCGCTGATGGTATCACAAAGACACTGTCTACCTTTCAGATTATAAATATTTTTATATTTGAAGATATGCCCATGTTAAAAACAATAAAGATTTTAAGGGGTCAGATAACTGCTTTTCAATCATATACATATACAGAATGTATTTTAAATTTTGAAGTATTTTATTTTATTTTTTTTTCATGTAAAAAACTTATTGATGGAATTTGCTTGAATGGAATCCCAGAGGCTTACGTTAGCTAAGATATACAAAAAATAATAAAATTAATTTTATATTGTATTGTATATTATCTTCGCAAAGTTAACTTTTTTCCGGATTTTCAAATTTACCGCATAATTCTTCCAGCTTAAATCATCATTGAGTCAATAAATATTTAAAATGGTGGTTGCTTTTAGAAAAAAAGTTAGATTGAAAAATATTCATTGCACTTTATTTTATTGCCTCTAATTTTTCTGCCATTGTCATAGCCCACTTAACAATAATAAAAATCAGTAATATCATAACTTTATTTCATTTTAATGTCAGTTTCACTTGGTTTGTTCATTAAATTTTTTATTTCGATATTATTTTAATTGTTTCGACAGTTTCCTTTCAGTTTTTGGAAAAGGAACCTGATTCATTATTTCATTCAATTGGGTTGTGCTCATCAACCCAGAAACTGAATCTTTGTAGCATTTACCATCTACTTCCATTCTACTTCTGATCTATTTCCATTCCAGAAGCTTCGTGTGTATTATATAGGCTACTATAAGCCTTACTGGGGGAATTTTGAGCCGTTGTGATGGTTGTTTAATTTCCTCTCCAAATTGCTTTGTTTGAGTGGGTGTTATATTCTCTGCACACAGGTTCCCTAAGTTTGCCCATTTTGTGCAGATGTTTCCTCAGGGTGCAGTGTCCAGTGACCAGCTGTCTTCAAATGTGTTTTACCCAATTTCAACTGCCTAGTTAAAAGTTCCTTGTCTACCTTGTTCAGTAAAGTCTCCATTGGAATTGGTGTTTTTTGTCTAGCCAATTCCAGATTTCCTGTCTTTTGCACTCCTTTGTAATTCCACAAAACGGTTCCGGACGTATGAAGTCTCCTTCAGAACCTTCTTTGGCAAACTGGTCCTCCATTCCACACTGTGTTGTCTCTTGTCAGTCTGTTAAGAGATTCTTACAGGCTCTCACCAGTCCAGACCTACTTGTTGGACTGCTGATAGCTTCAAGCAGAGCAGTGAATATTTGAATTTGATGTGATTAGTGTAAACTGTCTCTGATCTTTTCAGGAGGTGCATCGTGAATGAAATTAATTTAACATTTTAGGACTTAGTAAAATAATGCACTATCTCCTGGAAATATTTTCCATGTAATGTTTCTGTGTAACCTGTTTTTGTTGACATTGTGAAGACATGATTTGCCCATAATTGAATATTGGGATCTTCTTCCACCAAGGAAATTTTGTTTTGGCCTAATTATTCCAGAAAATATAATAATCAATATTTTTCAAAATCCAATCGCATTACTTAATTTTTTATTAGCCCTTTGAGATCAAAAGATTTCAAATTTCATTGGGTGCAATGTATATGAGCAAATTTCAGTTAAAACCCATCTAATGTCTATAAAAACGTAAACTATATTATGGTGTCGGTAGTAAAAAAGAACGTTTATTATCGCTGAATAACGTTAACGTCAGTAATTTGTTGGTTGTTTAAAATACATGCCGCGTTATATAGTTTACGTTCGAGTTTTGAGCTTATTAATTTATTAAATGTTTCGACAAAAGCTTCAAGTCAGTGGCTTCACCAAAAACCATTTTTTTTTATTTTCATAGATGGGTTTTGGATATTTCGCGAAAATAAAAATAATATTAATGACGGAGAAATAAATAGAAATAAAGCTATTGGTGACTTTTCACAGCTCAGCAGTTCATTCATTCATTCGATTGGGTTGTGCTCAACAGCCCAGGCACTTGAAATGAATCTTTGTACCATTTCTCATGTTATCTACTTCCATTCCAGAAGCTTTGTGTTTTCTATGTAGGCCACTAGTTTGACTGGAGGGATTTTCAGTAGTTGTAATGGTTGTATTATTTCCTCTCCAAAGTGCTTCCGTCTGAGTCCATGTAAGTTCTCACCGAAGCAGAGTATGTGAGTAGGTGTTTCATCATAAAGTTCACATTTCCTCAGGATGCAGTGTCCAGTCGGTAACGGTCTTCAAATGTCTCTTACTCAGTTTCAATAGCCTGGTTGAGAGTTCCTTGTCTACCTTGTTCAGTAAACTCTTTGAATCAGGTGGCCTTGTGTCGACCTCCATTTGAGTTGGTGTTCCCTATCTAACCAGTTCCCGATTTCCCCCTTATGCAATCTTTTGTGTCCTTTAGAACCTAACTGGTCAGCTACTTCATTACCTGCAATCCCCTCATATGCCGGCATCCATATTAGAGACACTTTGTTGTCTCTGGCGAGCCTGTTGAGCGATTCTTTACAGTTTTTTACCAGTCTAGACCTAGTTATTGGATTACTGATAGCTTTAAGCACAGCCTGTCTGTCAGTTAATATTATTAGATTAGATGTCGAAAGTGCATTCTTTGGCACATTTTTCCTGTGCCGTAGAAGATGATGAAGCTACGGATATTTGCTCAGCAGTTCTTAGAGGCTCAGCTTCAGGTCCAATTTTCTAATAGTTAATGCTTCTCTTTTGCATGCAGGGGGAGCAAAATTTTTGGCAGTTTTTTTTATCATTTGGGAGGCGGATCGTGTGAGTTGTGGTGATGAAAAAGTGGCCTCTTTGACATTGTGATACCAATAATTCCTATGTAAAATAGAATACAGATTAAACAGGAGCTAAGTTTGATAGATTCCATGTTTGTTTTGGACTATTGGATGATCAGTAAAGACGGTATGAAGGGAATTGATAGATGAAAGGGGATCGGTACAAATGACGTCGTGTTTGACAGGAGATTAGATATGTTTGAAGCCTTGCAGGATGCTACACAGCTCAGTAGTCTGTCTACTAATTACATCTTATGACGAGATGATAAATTTGGGGAAAAAGGTATTATATAGAATGTTGTGAAGTCCAAGGGGAGGTTGAGGAAGCGAAGTGGTCATTGAAAGATCGGAATTATTGAGTAATAGAGAAAAAAATTGAAAAATTTCAATGAATGTCAGGTATTTTGTATGTTTGACCATTAATTTTTTACACTTTTATCCCGTGTACGGTTCTGCATGCGCGCTTCGATACAGTACAACTTTGTTACATTTATGAACTGTGTTTCTGTGACTTCACCAATTTACTATGTCGCCGCTTTATTTGAAAAACATTTTTTTAAAATAAACTCCACTTAAGTTCTGCTTTTTATTTCATAACCTGAGTATTCATTTGCAATAACCGAGGGTTACGAGCGTGTTTACAGAAACGCAATCGCGAAACCGACTATTAGCATAATACAGCTGTTAGTTAGCAGTTTTAAAGTGAATTTACGCAGCAGATGTTTTGATTGAGCCAGTGTAAAAGTAATTAAGACTTGGATCGGACAAGAGGTGCATAATATTCGCTGAGTTATGGACCTAAATACCGTCTCGGTTTATTATTTATTCATGCAAACTACTAATTACTTAAAACAGAGACGGACTGATCTTTTTTATATTATTAATTGAACAAGTAAACGATTCTATAAACTATTGGAATGACAGTTATAGTTTTATATTTAATTTCTGAATCATCAAGTCCTAGAGGACGTATTTTTCCAGCTTATAGTCATTTTATAAGAAATGGGTATGCATTTTATAATATTCAGTATATCAGTACGTGGAATTGATTTCCAAAAAATATGGAGTGTTACGATGACGACATTCTAGCCGCGTTTGAAAAAATCTTTGATAAAAAAGTTTTCTGCAGCCTGGCGGGGTCGGGCATGATTTTTTTCTATAATATAGGTCTTTAGCTATTCAATAAAAAATATTAGAGCATGATTAGAGGTGGCAGGAAAAAGTTTGAGGCGATCGAAAAAAAATTGTGCAGCTTGACGTGTTTTGCCTCAAACTTTTTCCTGCCACCTCTAATCATGCTCTAATATTTTTTATTGAATAGCTAAAGACCTATATTATAGAAAAAAATCATGCCCGACCCCGCCAGGCTGCAGAAAACTTTTTATCAAAGATTTTTTTCCAAACGCGGCTAGAATGTCGCGGCGAACTTCTTCGTCATGTGTTACGAGTATTACTTTTCTTTTCTTTTCTTTTGACGACTACGAATATTGATAGATTTGAACAAAAAGAATAGCAAGACATTTCAAGGATTCAAGATTGTAACTTCCCAATGATCGCAGTGTTTTCAAGAAATTTCATTTTGGCGATGAAGCTAAGTTTATTCAAAAGGGAATTTTTGATTAACGTAACATTGTGCCTACATTGGAGGAAATCTGGGCGCCATGGAAAAATCGAAGCACCAGTGAAGATTTAACATAAATGTATGGATAGATGTACCTACACTGGAATAGAAGGAAATGAAATACCAGACGGGCTAGCAAAGAGAGGGTCTGAAAGACCCTTTTGGGAGCCGGATCCCTTTTGCGGTATCAGCCCCAATGTAATATTGGAAGAAATAGGCAAAGCCAAAGAAAAGGCAAGATCTGACCATTGGAAGGATCTAGTAGGGCTTAGACTATCAAAAATTCTGATGGGTGACTACAACCCGTTGAGATCGAATAATTGCATAAGTCAAAGTAAAACTGCACTAAGAGTTTTAACAGGTATCCCAACGGGACATTGCCACCTGAACGGGCACCTGAAAAAGCTCAAAATAATGGAGGAATAAGAATGTAGATTCTGTGGCATGAAAGAAGAAGTAATTCAGAATTCTAAGGTACATCGCCTAGGACATTATTGGATAGAAGAGGGACTTACCTAAGTTGGAGCCTGCAGATATCCCAAAATTCCTCAAGGAAATAGGACTAAAAGAGCTACCAGTCTTTGAGACTTTTCTCAGGAACTAAGTAGAAGTAAGTAGATCTTTTAGGTCTCAATGAATGTCACCCCATCATACATACTGTATAGATATTGAATGGAGATAGAGTTCTATGAAATTTTATTTAGTGTATAGATCTATCAAATTCAATTTGTACAGAAAATACGTCATTTGTGATTAAAAAAAAATAAGTGTCAATTTGAAAGATGAATAGTTTTTTTGAAAGAAAAATTTTTAAGATAGTTACCAGGGTAGAAAATTGAATGTGGGCGGCGATGAATTATTATGAAGAGATTATTATTGAGATTGGATTGAGAGATTTTTTAACAGGAAAAAACAACTAAAAAAATTTAAAAAGCCCATAAAAATTTTGGAATAACAATTTGGAAGTTTAAATTGGTTTTAAAGTAATTTAGAAATTTTTTATAATGTATATCTAAAATTATATCACAAATGATGGATTTGGAAATAAAATATGAATATAGATTAGCAGTAAGAATCTGAAAGATTGGTTTTATACCTAACCTGACTACAGGAAAGTAGCATTTTAATATAAGTTCGGGAAGGATTTAAAGAATTACAATAATCGTATTTGGAAAATAGTAGAATTTTTTTTTAAGATTTAGAACATTATAATAATAGAAGTTTAACATTTACATAATAAGAAATCTAATACCGGACATTAAAAAAAATCAATATAGATAGATTAGAAATTTGTAATGTTTACTAAAATGCTTAATAAATAAGGATATATGGGACAGAATTTGATTTAAAATTAATTTAGTCTAGAACCCAACCCTGAAATAAAAGATCTTTTAATAAATTAACAATTAAAATTAAATAATCATTAACAAAAAGAACAACATAAAAAAAGTCAATACAATACATACATGGATAGATGTAGTTGGCAATCAACTTCTGGCACCAGTAGAATTACCTTTTCGTTGAATAGGACAGGATTACCAAGTTTTAAATTTGTGTGAAGCGGTTTTTTTGAGATATGCTTAAGAAACGGAATTGACATATTCAAAGGGCGCTAGCTCCCGCAGGAAGAACTTTTGATTAAAGGTAAATTAGGTTAGATCTGTAGTTTGTGTTTGGCTGGGGAATTTCTGGACACTCTTTTATAGAGAAATGTTAAAATCACGATAAAACCTAAATAATGTTTCTAAAGCACTATTCCATCCATAGAGATACTACAGATAGAGGCAATAAGCCATAGGCCGCTGAGTAATTGAGAATGTCCCACCGAACTCCGGTGAGAGAGGAAAAAATAGAGGATCAGAGGTTTTTCTGTCTTTGTTTTTGTATATAGCATGCGCGCTAAACCTCCGACTTTCTATATCTCTCTTACTTGCTGACGGGTTCCAAGCTGGCTTGTTGCCTCTATCTGTATCAATGATTTCATCTAACCTAACCTTCTAATCGATAAATTGTGTAGAGAAAGTAAACAATCTTGTCATCTTGATCAACTATGCAGAAATAAATCAGAAAACAACTTAGAGAGATTATTCTTGACCAATAATAAGCTATAGCGGCAAAATTTATTCAGATTATTTTGTGTTTAATGTTTGAATCCCTTTAAACTTTTGCTATTGTCAGTTGTCAATGGTATAATGTCGAAGGCTTCAGTTCCCTGCTCACGAAAACCATCGTCTTAATATTCAATCTTGATATTTTTTAATATTTTCTAATGAGGGAGACCGCATGATATGAGTGGTAAAAAAAACAGTTAAATAATTGCTGTAAAAGAACACAATGGTCAAAATTAATGACAACAGACGGTGTTTTGTAATTTATTAGATTCAACCGAATTAAAAGTGTCAGAATGCGGGCCCTTTTACTCCTCAATTATGAAGACACCTATTTCAGAAACGGTTTCAATGAATCGTTTTTCTGTGTTATCCACATAATCGGTGCGTTTGAAATATTTATGTGATGAATAATAGTAAATAGCAGGCTTCCCGCATTAAGGTCGTCTAGTATTATGGAAATTTGTCGTTTGGTCAATAACTTAAAATTGTGATAATATAACATTACACATTGATAATGATGGTGAATGAAAGGGTATTGAAGCTAGAATGATCAATATTTAACGATAAAAGTGTTACCAGCTTTAAATAGGACCTTTGTACATGTAAATTGAATAAATTGTGAAAATATTAATACCGGAATTAACAATAACGAATACTTGAATTCCATTTCGAATAAAATTAGTTGTGATTTTCTTACGAATCACTGAACACCGTTCACACTATCACTACAAATCGAGTGCTACTGAAAATGTTTTAGATTGTAATTATTTAATACGTTTACATTGTGTAAAAAAGCATCCAACAATAGAATGTTGGATGCATTTGAAAGCATAAAAATATTTGAATATAATAATAGTTTGAATGAAGACAAAGTACCTATACCTTATAGTCCGTTGTATGAAAAAACAATTGAGAGATTTTTTCACGGATTAACCAGTTTAGCGCGATAAAATTAAGTGTGTATGGATGACGAAGCACCATAGTGTTAGTTTACCTTCAGTCTCTGAAGAAGATACCTTGGTTCCGATTCTGTGGAGAAGGAAGGGTGAGTTTAGGCCCACAGCACTTAGACCACGTATGACCCGTTGAACGTCCTTCCGGGGAGTTGTCCTCCTAGTTCATCGTTCATCCTATCCTTTCCAGGAAGGTGGACAGGTCACTACGAGACATCTCCTTTATATCGGCAGGTGTAGGCCAAGACTCGCCAAACACACACTGTCTCATTGACGATAACTCCGGCCACTCGCATAAGACATGACAAACAGTTTCGTCTTCCTGTTCACACATCCTGCATAGAGTTGTTTCCACTATTCCCATTGTTTCCTCAGTTGACAGTGGCCAGACAGAAATCCTACTGTTAAACGTAGGTCTTTCCTGGCAAAACTGCACACCTTGATCCCATCCCCTCTTGTTCCGCAATTGCAGAAGTGGTCAGGTCGTAGGTGTCGCTGGGTCCTAAAAGTTTTGGTCCTGCAATCGCTTTCCTGGCTAAATAATTGGCAAAGCGGTTACCTTTGCTACTGTAGTGCCCTTTAACCCACCTCTGGATAACAGTATCTACCGAGGCGTTAGCTAAATCTTGATGGATACTAGAACTAATTGTGCAGTTTATTATGTTTGTGCCAGAAATTCCTTCTCTGGTTAGTTATTTTATGGCAATTGAGATACCAGTCAGTTCTGTTTGTTGTATTTTTCACCATTGCTCACTCAATTCCCAGGCTTAGTGATCTGGAGTAGACTTCAGATCGTGAGCCTTCTTTATAGTTTTCAAGTCGTTTGTGTATATGCGTATTGCATTTGCAGCATCTAGCTCCGTGCTCTGTTTGATTTGTACATAGTGGGGTTTGTTAAACACAAACGGATTCAATTGCATCACTGACTATCTGCAGCAGAGGCAGTACAGTAAGCACTTCTCGCAATGGGCTTAGTTTCAATTGACCCACTCTTACTTCGGGGCTTACACCAGCCGTGCGCAATCGTTACATGGTCATTAATGCAACCTATTTGACGTACAAGCCCAGAGGAGTCAGACCAGTAATTTACTCATGGCTCCTGTGATGTTTAAACAAGCCATTCACTGTATTTCATATAATTTTTGGATGGACCTTGCTTGTAGAACTTGATTATCGAAGCGTGCATAATTCCTGGATTAAAATTTCATTGAAAATTATACTTAATTATAATAGGTACATGTTATTATCTGTTAGAAATTTCAAATGTATTAGAAATTCCTTCTCCACGTTTTTTTCTCCTCAATGGCGAGTAAGGTGAGGATAAAACGCGACTACAAACGACTTTGCTTTCGAACACAAAACACATAAATACTGACTTTGAAACTTGTCATGCAAAACGTCAAAAAACTCGTCATCATGGCCATTTTATGCAACACTCATTGGTTGAAAATACACAAAAAGTAACATTGGTTGAAAATATACAAAATGTTACTTTTTGTGTATTTTCAACCGATGATATCAAATCCGTTAAAAAAATAATTCACAATTCGCTGTTGTGAGACAAAGCCTTAACAACAGCCTACTATGATGTCCGATACGGAGTTATCTAGTTCCTCGCACATTAACAGGTAGGTACAAAATTTGTGTTCAGTTCCTCGCAGCATACGAAGGGTAAGGGATTAAGTATCAGGTAGCAAGGTCCACAATGACAGATATTTTTATTTTTATTTTCTTATTGTTTTTTTCAAAAATTGACTAAAAATACGAAGAATTTTTCGATTCGGATTAGGGTAGGGGGTAAGGTAGGGTGGTTTTGGTTGGGTTATTATTGAAAATTATCATAATAATCTGTCAATTACACAATTCAATTTTTCGATTCGGATTAGGGTAGGGGGTAAGGTAGGGTGGTTTTGGTTGGGTTATTATTGAAAATTATTATAATAATCTGTCAATTACACAATTCAATTTTTCGAAAACTCACGAATGCATAGATACATTTTCCCTAATGTTAGGAACATAGCGGAAGAAATATATAAATAAATAAAACAATAGTGTGAGGAACTGCAGACTGTGAGGAACTGCAGACTGTGAGGAACTGCAGACCTGTCTTAATCCTACCCTCCGTTCGAAAAGGGATTAACTCAGGTAGATGCGAGGAACTGACTGGTACCCGTCCGATACATGGATAATAATATGTCACCTAAGTATGTCACTAATTTAATTTCTATTTTAAAAAAGTTTTGGTATAAAATTTTCTTACCGAATCTCCCTAGAGCATGAATTAATATTCCGGAAATTTTTCTCAGTTGCGAATTTTTTAAGAAAATTCGCACTTCGAGAAAATTTCCGGAAATAATTCGTGCTCTAGGGAGATTATAAGTGAAAATAGTTTTCCTGTTTTATTTTATAAACATAATAGACCAACTGACAAAAAAATACCTAGGGTGGTTGAGAATATCACTATATTTATGTTGAAGGTGGACATTTTTCATGCGTTGAGAGATCTCCATTGACTAAATCTGACTGTTCAGTGGCCAAACAAAAGTTATCAGCCTCAAAACTCTCCCGACAAAAATGCCGAATACATAAATAAGCATTCTAGAGCTCGTCTTGATGTTATTGTAAATACCGCGTTTTATAATAACACAGATGTTTATGACGACCTGGCTTTCTGATTATAATATTGGACGATGTCTTATTTTTCTGTTATTAGCCGACCATATAGCAACTGCCTGAATAAATTTACTAATGAAAAGTTACGTTAAACTCGTTCAGCTTGCATACTAAATTTAACTCTCAAACTAAAAGATATGTTAGTAATCTAATAAATACATCATATAAATTGTTCTTTTCACAAAACAGAAATGATTTATTCATTTTATAAGCAATAATTAGTCGTATAATAGTGACGGTTAGTTACACATACCTTCACGCTAAACAGTCTGGAGATATCTTCATAGTACTGCTAGTATGTATATTGTTGTAATAAGTTTAATTGGTTTACAACCAGCGACTTGCCACGTCTTTGCTTGGTGACGTCTACTTCACATGGAATTTGTAGGACTTTTCCATAGTCGTAACTTCTAACCGAAATTTCCAGTTTGAATCATTTAAAAGGAGTTTGCACAAGGTAAAAGAGCTTGACAACGACGGATGTGGTATGGGTGCAAGTGCTGCTCTTTTAAAATTAGCCACACAAATGTGTGTCTGATACAAGGGTTGACTTTCATATGCTGCATATAGAGATAGAAAAAAAGAATAAATAACTTCCAAATACCGACTATTGTTATTCAAAGAATTGGTCCAGCAATTCGACAGTTTTTTTCTTTAAAAACTCAATTATTTTTCGAACTGTGTGGGAACTTGCATTATAAACAAATCGATATTGTTTGTACCTATCAGCAGTAGCAGTTATTTGATCTTGCAGAGGGATTGTTTCCAGAGCACGAGAGAATTTGTTTCTTAACCTCTCTATATTCTACTTTCTTTCTCCTATCCTTATGCCTTCTCAGGCGTCGGATTGGAGTTCTTCCTGTACCCATTTTTTCCATTCTTTTCTGTCCCTGGCCAATGCCTTCAACTCTCCTAATGTTTTTCCTTTGTTCTTTCCAATTCCTTCAATCTGGTCTATTCATTTTCTCCTGGGTCTTCCTCTTTGTCTTTTTATTGATATTCCCATTTCAATAACTTTTCTCGCAATTCTATCTTGCTGCATTCTTACTAGGTGGCCAAACCAATTTAATTGTTTCTTTTTAATCTTTGATATTATTGGATCTTGACTAGTTATTCTTCTGATTTCTTCGTTCCTTACTTTGTCCCATTTCGTTTTACCTGCTATTTTCCTTAAATATTTCATTTCCATTGCATTTATTTTGTTCCCTGCTTTTTCTGCAGTACCCAGTTCTCACTAGCATACGTTATAGTTGGTACTTACTATAGTTTTGTTGTAGATTTCCAGTTTTGGGTCCATATCAATGTGTTTATGGCTTAATAATGTTCCCTATATAAAAATCTATAAAATTTTGAAATACGAAACATCGGCATTGATTGTTTATTATTCCTGTTGTTGTAGTTAAGTGTTGCTGCCCTGATTTTTATCGATCAATAGTTGGACGCTACGGTCAGTGTCGACGGAATGGAGAATTAAAATTTGATCAGATCTGAAAATTAAACCATTAAGTTTTTGACATGAATCAACTTCCTGCAATATAAAAATACTTTTGGTAGACTTGATTGCTCATCAGTCTCTTTTTAATTTTAGGTAGGTACGACGTCTCATATCTGCCTTTGGCCTATTACTCACGTATTTTATTTTATTTCACATTATTGATATTTTATTTACATTTTTAGTTTTTCTTAATTTTTATTCAAATCTATTTTCATTATATTCTTTTATTTCGTTTTCAATTATACCGAGCCAATTGAAATTAATAAATGTTTTATTAATATTTCCTGACATTAATTTTACATAATAATAATACTAGTACCTAATAGTAATTTGTTTTGAAATTATAAACAACGTATATATATTTTTTGTTTATCTCTTAGAAGCAAATCCAGGATTCATCGCAACTCACAATACTGTATTTATTTTCTTTGAGTTTCCTGTTTTTTTTTTTATAAAAGGAGCCGTCCCTTCGCCGTCACCACCTCAGCCTCTTGGGCTTATTGTGGATTCTCCTAATGTTCTGACTACAGCCCATTCAACCAATCCGTTCCCTGTATTAGCTCATACAGGTTCTTTACTGGCTGGTTGTAGAAGTCTTCTGGATTCATTTGGGGTCTTCCATACAGTTTTTGCCTCCTGTGGTGGTCCAGCGTCTCACAGTTTCCTGCTTTAAACTTGATTTAGTTTTTTGACACCAATTGACTCTAATTGCTTTCTGTTCTTCCGTCAACACATGCGGTACCCAATGAGAAAACGATAATTCTTTATTCACTTAAACATTTTCAATTGTAATTTTTGAAACGTCAAATGATGCTCCAATTTCAAGATATGACATGTCGATCTTCTTTAAACAGCTTACGTAGGTACAGCATCGATGTTTTGGAATAATCCTTTCACGTCTAAATTCTCCATTCCAACAATAAATTGTGGTGCTTCGTTGCCGAAAGCAGAAACCAACTCGGCAATTTTCTCGGCCTAATTCCATTTTTCGACTGACTTATAAACTTTAATAATTCAGTAGAAGCCGACGGTCTTTTAAAAGGAAATAATAAAAATTACTAAAACCAGTAGACGTCTTTGTCAAATTATTAACATTATTGCTCTCTCCAATAATTCCTTATCTTCTCTTATTCGGTTTTGTGCACTTCCGTTAAAATTACAAACCGTGCTCTTGACGAGGTACATCAAGTAGTCGATATCGAATTTTCAATACAATGTTTCCCGTTTCCGAATCCACTTGATAAAACTCGCGTCTGCAAGTGAAACAAAAGACAAAAGCGATGATGAGCCAACTCTCTGTCGTTGAAGCGACCCACTTCGTGATGTCTTTAAACAAAGACAAAGAAACTATACAACAGCAGTACACCAATGATTTTTCAAAGATATGTTCTTAAACGAAACGCTGCAAACCACTTCAACTTTATGAGAGCGCTCTATACTTCGAATACTTTGGAAACTGAGAAATACATCTTGTAAAGTGTCTAGGCTACGGATTTATAGACATTTAATTATAATATACCGGTTTTATCAAATTTATTTCACCTCTTTTGTAAAAGTAGTACATCTGATTAATAAATCAGTCAGAAAAAAATTTGGTTTTTCAAAAAACGCTTCATCTGTAGGCAGAAAAGCACAAGATGATTCCGCAGGTGTTTCAGGAAGCGTATGTGGTGTATTCATTATTCTTTTTGTTAAATTTGTAATGAATTCAATATTCGAACTAGCTTTAGGTCTACAACACGTTGAGATCTTTTCTAACCAAAACTAAACCAAAAAATTGAGAAGAATCTTCAAAAAACTGAATTTATCGGATATCCTGTGAATGCGACAAATTTTATTTAGGAGAAACATCTAGACCATTGAAAGTCCAAATAAATGAACATAAAAAGTATATTAAACATGCAAACATGCTTGGGAAGAGGGTCATCAAATTCAAAGTGGATTCGGTGCACATAATATTGAAAGAGCCCAATAATAAAAGAAGAACAATCAAAGAAAGTGATTTAATACAACTAAATGCGGATAAATGTATAGCTAGTATTTTAGCCGAATGTAGTTTTTGGTTGGTTATTTTGTTTGATTTATGTACGAATAACTCTGAATTACATGAGCAGTTTGAGTTCACTGTTTCGATAAATATGATTAAAAAATGATCTTAAAAAGTGTTTGCCGGCTTTGAGAAATTTCATTGGGAATGACATAAAATTACAATAATAATTGTCAAATATCATAAAATCGATTTTTATTTGGTCAAAAAATATTCTTAAATCATTGCACGCGTTGATGTGACTCTTCGATTATCTTGAAAACCGATGGCACGATTTTTATATATTCTAGTGTGCAAGGATCTTGTATATGGCCGATATTATGTGGTATTTACAACGTTTGTCAGATCTTTTCCTTTTTCGAAATAATAATGTAAAAATTTACATCTGCCATGAAAGTAAAATAAAATTATCAAGTGGTTTAATTTATTTATAAAAATTTCCAGTTTTATCTTGGGCGCGCGATGAAATTTTTGGAGAGCGGTGAATTTGTATGTAAAAATTTTCATTTGCCATGAACGTATGGTAACATTTTCAAAAAGGGGATCCTTCTTTTCAAAAATCATATAATTAGCATAACTATCATTTAAAATGTTAAATAATTAAATAACAGTTTAACTGGGTTGAATCATGTAGTATATTTTTGGAATTAGAAAAATACGTAAAATATTGGGTTATTCATTTAAAAACTATATTGTTTTACCCTTTAGCTAAGGTACGCCACTGGGATAAAATATATTCTACAACCTTCCCGTAAGCGCAAGCAATAAGTTTTCAAAATTTCATCGCAATTGGATGATTCATTTTTATATATTCGTTGCATAATGATAAACATTTTATAACTCAATCTCCACTCACAGAGCAGTGCTGTAGCCAGACGGGGGCCCGGTAGATTGCTGCCCCCCACGCATTTCTAGCTTGGCCCCCCTCACCGCTTAGTGAGTGCATTTACAATTACTAGTTTATGTAAAATATACCAAATATTTCGCTACAAACACAGAAGCAGGAGAAAGATCTTTTAATAGGCTGAGAAATATTAAAATACCGTATTTTTACTTATAATTACACGAGAGCCTTTTTTTCGAAGTATACTTGACATGTATCAATAAGAATTTTGTTGCCTGACAGTTTTTTGAGTTGAATTACCTAATGGCAACAAAATTCGAATTATAAATATCAAGTTTACTTCGACTCAAAAAAAAGATTAGTGTAATTCGGTGAGACAATTTAATGAATAATAATATGTATCGTTAAAGTACTTCTCTTGTAACATTTTTGCTGAGGTGTTCCAAACCGTCTTGACTGCACTCTCTTTATAATCTTCTCCATTGTTCTTCATGTTGAATGCCCAGTCACATAAAATAGAAGCTAACCCTTCAGTGGAAGTTTCTGCAATGAGTTCATATTTTTTTCCAAACAAAACATCGCAAATTGTCGCCAAATTGATGTAGTTGAATTCACAGTATGGCGAGGCATATTATCATTGATGGCTTTTTCAATTTCTCCACTCGAAGACTCTCCAAATCGCGACATTTCCACAAATGAAAACTTTTCTGACAACACAAGTTTGAGAAAAATTGACGTAACGTCATCAAAAATTTGTTTACAATGCTGGTTGTCATGCTTTCAAAAGTTAGGTTCCGTTATTGTCGCTGATGGAAAAGTTGGGGCAAACTTTTTTCGCTGCCATAATGACAAAATCACGCGGCTTATGGGATTTTTTATACATGAATTAAATTATCATTATATAATAAGAGTGCTTCTAAGGAATCTTAAAGCCCCTCCGCCTCACGTGGCTGGCTACGCCACCGTCACAAAGAAGAATCTGGCGTTTTAGAAGTTTCAGGAAGAAGCAGTATTTCACTCGAGCGTTCGGCTAAATGTTCAATATGTCTAGTTATCATTCGTCACCCTGACACTCTGTGAATCAGGAGTAGAAGATTTTTAAAGCAAAAAGTAGGTGATTTATATAAAGAAAACTTTATCATTTATGTATTTTCAACCCATTCTTAGAAGAAACATTTATTTATCTTGAATCGACATTTCTAATAAAACTGTTCGTTTAGTATATCACTAATTTTAATCACATCAAAGTGAACCTTGTATAAATAATAATTCATCAAACATGGTCGTCTTTAACAAATCTGTTGTGCGATGACATATTACTCGCACATTTCTTTGAAGCATTAAGACAGCGTCTTCTTATGGTTTATGTATCGGAAGTACATGGCAGACAAGATACACTTCGAGTTGGTAGAATCCTCGGAAATTTTATATTGTTTGTTTATACTGGTTGTTTTCATCATACATACTCTGTTTGCGGCGCCGCTTTGAATTTTAAATCGCGTACGTCGAGTCTGTTTAACTGATTCGAGATTTCTTTATTTTGTTGATGTGAGTGTAAGCTCGCGACGCGTTATGTGTCAAGCCAGGTTTAATTTGTTCTTTACGTCTCATAATTTGTTACTCAAAAATAAATGAATCTAGTCGCGGAAATGTATTAAAACGTGGATAGATGTATACAATCAGCAGATATAAATTTATGATGGGGTGACATTCACTAAAAGATCTATTGTGCCCCCTTACTTCTACCTAGTTCCTGAGGAACGTCTCAAAGACTAGTAGCTCCTTTAGTCCTATTTTCCTGAGGAATTTTAGGATATCTGCAGGATAACTTAGGTAAAATGTCTCTCTTCTATGCAATAATCTCCTAGGTGCTGTGCCCTAGGATTCTGAATTGCTGTGCAATTCGAACGTATGTGGATGGAGGTTTCTTCTTCCATGCCACAGAATCTACATTTTTCTTCCTCCACTATTTTGAGCTTTTTCAGGAGCCCGCCCAGGCGGCAATGTCCCGTTAGGATCCTTGTTAAAACTCTTAGTGCAGTTTTACTTTGACTTAAGCCCAACTAGATTTGTCCAGTGGTCAGATCTTCTCTTTTCTTCGGCTTTCCTATTTCTTCCAATATTACATTGGGGCTGATACCACAAGAGGGTTCCGGCTTCCAATAGGGTTTTTGAAACCCCATCTTTGGTAGTCCATCTGCTATTTCATTTCCTTCTATTTCAGTGTGTCCTGGAATCCACAGTAAGGTTACCATATTGTTCTCGCCTAGTATTGGTCATAGTAAAACAGTATCGATGAAGTACACATTTAAGTTCATAAATGATTGTAAGAACATTAAAACATCACCAAATGGCTATTCTGGGTAGTCCTCCAAAAGGAATTGCTTACATATGGACTTGCTGGCTTTAAGATGATCGTACAAGCGTTGAAGATAATGAACGCAGTGGATTTCCAAAACAGCAGCCACAACAGAAATTATTGAGCGAATATACCTACTATATAATTTTTGAAGATATAAGTTTAACTAAACTTGAAATTGATAATATTGCAGGCATCACAAAAGAATTATGTATTAAAGAGTGATTTGGAAAAATTATGCCAAATTAGTTAATAATTCAACAGAAAACAGATCGAAAACGAAATTCGTGAATTTGTGCTTCGTCCATAACTATGGATGAGACTTGGATCTATCACGCACTATGAACAGTACAACGTAGACGTATATTTAGCAGAGCTTCCGAAATCTCAACAAAAACAGAATTGATAAAATTATTAGAGGAGCAAGTGATGGGTTTGAAAGTCTTTGCAAAACACTTTATTAATTTTTGCGAATAGGTGCGTCAATAATAAGTAATATTTCGTTGACTCGACATATCTGGCCTTGGGGATTTAGTAATAAAAGTTTATAAATTCCTCATTGTACAGTAAACAGTAACAGATCCGTTGTCTGTAAGATTTTCTACTTAAACATTCAAATTTATTTTGTAAAATAATATCATTGAATTTTTCAAAAACAAATTCAACTTCTATTCATTAATTCGAATTGAACAAATTAAACTCATGTTGGCGTAAGTATACCACTTATTCAAAGTACATATTGAAATACTTCCACTTAACAAAGTATCCAGCAGCGACATTTTATACTTTTCTAAGCTTAGTTATTCACAAATTCATATTCTTTACCGTTTTCCCACATCTACAACTCGATAAATATTCTAGTATACTCAAAAAAATGTTTTAAAACTGTTCAATTTCAGCAAAATCAAGCATCGTGAGAATTACATATCAACTCCTATTTTAGTGGCAGTTGCGCTAACCTGCTGAGCTAAACACGGTGTGTATCGGCTGATAGTATCGTAGATGCCAAACGGTGTTTTGATTTGGACTGTGTGGGGTACCGTGTAATGACTGCGACAATACGGGAGCTCTGTAGGACATCTGTGGGGAGTCACATGCGATACTTGACATTTACAAAAAGAATTCAACTCCTCATCGTTTTGCAGATTTATAACCGATCAATAATTAAATCAATTACGTCGGAAGGTTTAAACTTACAAAATTCAAGAAATATGTAGCTACCTACTAATAAATTATATAAATAGTATATTGTGTCACAAGGGCAGAAAATGAGTTTTAGCAGCCCAAGACTATTAGATTCACGAGTGTAGCGAAGCGAAGGCAGCTGATAGTTAGTAGAGGAGACCGTGGGAGGTCGACCTTCACCTATCTGATAACTCGATGAGACATATTTTTCATCAAAAAATATAATTTATAAACAAATATGCCTATGATGACTTTCCTATCGAAAAGTGTTCATAGCTATCTTTATTTTAATTAATTTTAATCAATTTTTTTTCATCACCTTCACTCTTGTGATAAGCAAATGAGTTTAATCTCAATTTATAGTTTTTAACCCACAGAATATGACTAGGTAGGCTTGCCCACTTATTTCTGTGCATGGCAAATAGATGTGAACAGGTAAGTCTATAAGGGTGTCCCACGACGAGTTAAATCTATCTGTATATGGCAAAATACTTATAGTGAAATCATGAAAATTTCTACGTTTGGGTTTTCGGATACGATCTTTTTAACTAAAATGTTTTCAAAGATGGCAGACTTGTTCTACCTGTAGTCGACTGTAACTTTGTTATTTTGAATGGAACACCCTGTATATTAATACATTTTTGAAATATACGTAATATTTTAGTATACTTTTGTCAAAAAACTTTTTTCGAAAAATGCATACTTTTTGAGTTATTAATTTTTTTGTAAAAAATTTGACCCTTATAAATTATTTTTTTACCAGGATACCCTTAAAGATATAAAAATGGTTTCTGTTCGGTTACTTTTATCAAAGTCAGATGTATTTGATTCTATGTTGAAAAATTTTTCATTTTATACAGGATGTTAATAAAAATTGTTCAAATTTTAATTTCATAAATATAAAATTTCTTTCTTTTTTTAAATATAACCATCCGGTTTTTTCTATTTTAATGCATTCAGGTTTAGGTATAGGAAAGTATACATGAATTTGCCTTATTTTTCACCCCTGAATGCATTAAAATAGAAAAAGCCGGGTGGTTCTATTCAAAAAATTAAGAAATTTGATATTTTTATGAAGTTAAACTTGGAAACCTTTTTATACACACCCTGTATAAAATGAAAAATTTTTCAACATAGATTCAAATACGCCTGACCTTGCTAAAAGCAACCGAACAGAAACCGTTTTCATATCTTTAAGGGTATCCTCGTAAAAAAATAATGCAACGGTCAAATTTTTTACAAAAAAAATTAATAACTCAAAAGTATGCATTTTTCGAAAAAAGTTTTCAGACAAAAGTATATTAAAATTTTACGTAGATTTTAAAAATGTATTAATATACAGGGTGTTCCATTCAGAATAACAAAGTTACAGTCGACTTCTGGTAGAACCGGAAGTCGGCCATCTATGAAAATATTTTAAGTAAAAAAATCGTATTCGTAAACCGAAACGTAGAAATTTTCATGATTTTACTATAAGTATTTTGCCATATACAGATAGTTTTAACTCGTCGTGGGACACCCTGTATAGACTTACCTGTTCACATCTACTTGCCAGGTAGCCATGCACAGAAATAAGTGGGCAAGCCTACCTAGTCATATTCTGTGGGTTAAAAACTATAAATTGAGTTTAAGCTCATTTGGTTACCTCAAGGGTGAAGGTGACGAAAAAAAATTGATTAAAATTAATTAAATTAAAGATAGCTATGAACACTTTTCGATAGGCAAGTTATCATAGGCATATTTGTTTATAAATTATATTTGTTAAAAAATATGTGTCATCGAGTTATCAGATCGGTGAAGGTCGACCTCCCACCGGCTCTTAGACTATAATGACTGCTAAAGCGTTTTCTGCATGTGTGGCACACATCTGTTCGATCTGCTATAAAACCGTTTTCAGTTGTTCTCAAACATTAAAAGACATTATAGGCGGATGGGATTGCATTAGAGACCATTTCAAGGTCATGGTAGCCTCTGGGTACCAGTGCGTGTGGACGAAAGGGCAACGAAAAGGCGGATTAAACACCTAGACAAGGCTCATCAATGCCAATCAATGAACCGGAACGACACTAGGAAGTGGAAATTGGTGTTGGTAAAACCTACATACTAGGCACTTTTTTTACATCATTTATCCACCATTGGTTGACTCCGCTGCAACGACATGTTAGAGTCATTAGTGGCACATAAAAAAAGCAGTTACTGTAGTTCACATCATTCATCATTATATCTGACAACTGGCAATCGATACCACTAGACATTTTTTGAATTTCTAGCGCTGTTAATAATGCAATCAATACTTCATCATCACATTCTAAATTGATTTCTATTTATTCGTCCATGTCTTTAATAATTCGCTATAACCGCATCAAATCTTCACTTTTTTGAGGTTAAGCTATTATTTTGTAAGCCTCCAAATTTATCTACCACCTCGAAACAGTGGTGTAATGTTTGCAATTTTGTTTGATGCAACAGTAATAAATGAACGCGTGATTCTTTCAATCTAAAATACACCAATAAATATAAAAAAGCAGTTGGGGGATTGGTGGATCTACCGGTGAATGAATAAACATGCCTACTGACACTAAAAGTGTTTTGCCAAATATCTGATATTGCAATCGCAATCGCGGAACATAGTAGAATGTAGAGTTCTCAACACTTATTTTGTTTTTAAAGTCACTACACATTTGCAGTTTTCACCTATAAATTTGGAACAAATTCAACATTTACTTCCTAAGAAAATATGAAAATAATGTTTTTGCACATTTTCTAAAATAAACATAGCAGAAGTTTTGTTACCTGTCTGTAGTAATCCGATTTTTAAATTTATCTAAGCCGCCTCATTCTTTTCTAACCGATTTTACCAGAGTGACAGTTTCACAGAAAGAAATAGACATAATTTAGATCGTTTTGTAGAATAAAAAGTCAAAAATCAACTGATCGGTGCCGTCTGTCCCAACACAACAATTGGAAATAGCTTATCTGCGTGACCAATGCTAGACGTCAACGAAAATTGAAATAAATGGCCTTATTTGTTGTCAAACACTTTGAAAATGCCGCTAAAACATATCTATTATTGGCTTCCTGAACCCCTGTGCTTTGTTGAAATGTTAAAAGATACTCAAAAATCTGATGCATATATTTAAGTTTGAAAGGTTTGGAGAACTGTGGTATATATCGATTAGTTGGGTTCAAGATTTTGGTATGAACCATTCATGGCCACACAAAATATAATATTATCTTTATTTAAAAAATATTTTGGACAAAATTTGTCTATAAAGACATTGAAAGTTGAAAATGGATAGGATTTATAATGGTGTTCATAACAAAACAACAAATTTAAAAACATGGAAGAACAGCAAATTGAAAATATTATAGGTAGGTACAGATAAAAACAAAAAATATAACAAGAGGAGACTCAACCGCTAGAAATCGAAAAAAGGGCCGGGGAAAATGTAATAAGAAATCGATGGTGTGACATATTTAAACGCAGACTGAAAATGTAATGGAAACATGATAATAGTGAGACATTCTTATTTTGTGTATGGTCCTTGTTGTATGTGTACGTTTTGGATGAAGTACCTAATAAATCCTGGACATTTTGGTCCATCAGGCAACTTAAACACCATAAATAAACAGGAATAAAAACAAACTCAATTAGTTTGAATACAATGCTGCAGTGAATTCAGAAAGATTGACAAAGAGAACATGGGTAGGAAATTAATAACATTACTTATAAAGTTAAATTTCACAAATTTTAACCCTTTTCTTTCATTTGAGTTATAGAACTTCTGGAGTTTTTCAATTTCCAAGTTCTTGCTTGAACCAATACGTAGACTCTGAGACAAACTGGAATGGTTGCTAATATGGCAGAGTGAATCTTAAAATTCTTATCGTTTCATTGAAAATTAAGACATTTTTATATGAAATCTTTATTAACAATAGAGAGGAGGGGAATGGTACGCATCTAAGCAATATTTGCTCTAAATCACATAAATTAATTGTTGAAAGCTGCATCTTTACCTCAGTTGTTCAATTACATGTTCTCTTCAACATAGTCATCGTAAATTTTCTCTAAAATAATAAGGACTTGTGTAAAATATACAAAACCAAATTTAATGCTTTGCGTATCATTGCCCTCCATGGTGGATAATTGTACGCACCTTGTCGGGTAATGATACGCAAAACAAAATTGTTTGAAAAAATGTTATTTACTTGTTTATTTTAGAACTTAACAAATTAAATTATAATTTGAGAGTAAGGTCCCTTTTCGCAAAATGTTTTTTATAACAAAAGTCACATTTATAATCAGTGGCAGTGTCCCTTCCGCTGCATTCCGCATGTGCCCATCGTTCACAACTAACACACCTATACCAAATTTCCCCATCTTTTCCGAAATCTTCGCAAATCAAGCATATCTCTTTTTCGATTGAACTTACATCCATGTTGACTATGTCATCCAGTTCATCATCATCGACAAGATCTTTTTCGTCAACGTTGTCGTCCTCTGAAGTATCAGAATCTAATTCCATATTTCTTGAGTTTGTTTGTTTTTTACGTAATGAGATTTTTACTTTAACATTTTTATTTTTGCTTTCTCGAGCAGCACTAACTTTACTCTTTTTTCGTTGCTTCTCTTCGAGAATTAATTTCATTGGTGTTGCCGTTAATATCTCCGACTTTCCCTTGGTACTTTTTTTAGTTTTTCCTTTCCCAGAATATGACGGTAATGGCGACAGTTCTTCAATGCTAGTCTTTTCTTTTGCTAAAGCACCTGCCTTTGATTTGTTTTCAACACATGTTTCAGCTTTAGCTCGAATATATGACGTTGACGGACCCGGTTCAAGTTCATTAGTAGAGTCCAAATCATCAGTTACAGTCGGCAGATATTGGCTAGCAGCTGAAAAATCCTCTTTTGTAAATTTATCAGGATTATACGGATAGATTCCTGATGAATTAAAACCTGATATAGCCTTCTCCATGGTCGCAATTTCAACGTAGGCATTATTAAATATTTCTGCTAAATCTTGAAAAGATATTTTTTCTTGCTTGCCAGTTTTTAAGAAAATATCGCACTCCCTATTGAAAGCGCATTTGAAAGGTCCAAAAAATGAAGTGTCAAGAGGCTGCAAGCGGTGAGAGGTGTGTGGCGGTATTGACAACATCACGATTCCGTTATCTCTACAATACTGATAAATTATAAGCGATATATGGCTATAATGGTTATCAAGCACCAGCAAAACAGGATTTGCTGGACTTGAATTGACATAAAGTTTAAAATGCTGTAACCACTTATGGAAACATTTTTCATCGCTCCAGCCATTATCAGTAACTGCATAAATACCCTCCACTGGTCCATTTTTCATTAAAGTGGGTGGAATAAAGCTTCCAGAAGCACTCATTGCGCATATGGCTGTTACGTTTTTTCCACGTTCCCAAGATATTTTAGATCCAAACTGTTTAACACCTTTTGGTCCTAGTTGCTTAGTAGGCTTCTGAACCGTCGAGATCCCTGTCTCGTCAACATTAAACATTCTGCTTGGCACAAATTTGTATTTTTGTAACAGATTTGCCAGGTTTGAAAAAAACATTTTGACAGATTCTTCATTAAAAGCAGTTATTCTGTTCACACTTGTTCCTTCAGGTTTTCTTAAACTAATTTGAGGATTTCTCTTAAGAAATAATTTTAACCAATCTTTGCCTGCTTCTTGACGATTTTTATTAAAATCATGACGTATGCCATTGGTTTCTGCATATTGAAAAGCAATTTTTCGTAACTCCATCGGTGTTAATCCATGAAACAATTTAGCTAACTTAAGCACGTGATTGGCCATTAGAGTTTCAGTCTCGGCTGAGAATGTAGAAGGCCTTCCTAATCTTGGACCAGAATTGTCATTCTTTTTTCTTCGAGCTCTCAGTGTTGCTTCGTGAATATTAAATGACCTGGAAACTTCGCGAATTTTTCGACCAGAATCTATTGCCGCAAGTGCGTTATGTAAAGTTTCCTCGGACCAACCAGCAATATTAGTTTTTCTAGCGTACTTGTTAGGCATCTGAAATAACATTAGAATCAACGACAGTTATCTAAAATATCAATTCATGTCTACTAATTTATTTTCGGACACTCACGGGTAATGGTACGCAGATTGAGGTTAATCGTACGCAACCGCGTATCATTGCCCGACTTGACGCCATTAGTGTTATGAGCTGTTTAAAAAAAATGAGTTCTTATTTCTACGATATACTTACGTTATTTACTTCAGTATAGGCCTATTCTTTCACTAAAAAAATTAGAATGACTTTTAAATAGATACAGCGGATCCTATCTTTATTTTATTCACACACAAATATTATAAAGAAAAAGCCAAAAAGTAAAAAATGACGCGATTTCAACAAATACAAGCATGGAACTGAAATGTACCACACAACTTTTGTTGAAATACGTACGAGCCACGAGTCTATCCGTTCAGCGGCGATATTCAACGATTGCCTGACCTTATAGGTGCATGCGTATAATTACCCGCTGCGTATGATTCCCCTCCTCTCCCCTAATTATTAACATCATAAACATACCAATACCTACATAAAACCTCAGTTACTCATATTACATTAGTTACCATAATTTAATACGTTAGTTACGAAAGCATAACACGTTAGATACCAAATAATATTGGAACTAGTTTTCATGAACATGTAAATCAATAGTTTGACAGTTTTAAAATTTGATGGATACACCTTTGCCTTCAGCGTCCACGATCATAGGTATATGGCCTCTGGAGCCTTTCGATTTCATGCGGTTCCCTAGATCTTAATCCACTACCGAAAACATCGCCGATTTGAATTTTGCGAGCGATGGAAACTTTTTTGGTCACACTTTTTTCTAAATACCCTCTAGCAACCTTCGCCGATTCCCATCCATCAAGCTCTTGTAGGTCCAACAAATCTCCTTCAGCATTAACAAGAAAATTTGCCGAAGATCTTCTAACGCAGTGACCAGTATGCATATTAGGATTTTCAAGTGAGAGATACTCAGCTATTTTTTGAGGTATTTTAGAGAAAAAATGAATGCCACAGGGCTGTATCGTACATTTCCCTTTTCTATATGATACAAACAGTTTTCTGTGAGTAACATGGATTGGCCTTAATATTGCGTACTTTTTAAATAAAAGCACAGGATTGACTTCGCCGTCAGATACCACAGAGAAAATCCGTTTCTTGTGGGTTTTTGAGTCGGGAGTAGAAACAATCTGCTTGTCCTCTAATACGTCAACATCTTCCGTGGTTATCTTCGCTAATTCATTGGTTCGACAGGTTCCTCCAATACCGACTAATAAATCCACTTTCATCATTCAAAACTCATCGTCTGGGGCAGAACGCACAAACTCGTTGACTTGTAAATACTTTTGATTTTTTTACTCTATAACCAACGTTTTTCTTCTTGAAACATATTAAGGCGCCGTATTTGCTGATTTCCACTCTTTCCTTCTAAAGTTGTAAAGTCGCTCGTAACATGGAATATTTCGGACATAAGGATGAAGCGGAATATTCCTCAGAGAGTTTTGCGAACTACGCCAGCAACACCGTTACTTCAGCACGTTGAACATGTAAGTACTTTGTTTTGCCACTCAATAAACTGCCGATATTCTTTTTCATCATGGATTTTAGATTTGTTCGGAAATAGCTCCACCTTATTGTGTTCAGCTAATTATATCGTCAGGAATATCAAAATCATGCCTGATTTTAATGATGACTTTTTTAAATGCCAAAAAAAAAATGACAAAAAACCTCATAGCATCGCCGTTGTCAATAATTATACGATAAAGCTTTGAATGGAACTCGATTATTAGCGATTTAACACCGTCTCGGACATTGCTAAGTGACTCAGCAATGTTTTCGACTAGTATATAAATCGCCTAATAATCTCGTTGTATTAATTGCTATACAATCATTATCCTTGTGGACATTTTTGAATCACCCCATATAGGAACTACTCACCTAAATGGGTTGAAAATTTCCACCCAAAGAAATGGTTATATAACAATCATTTTAACATAGGTAAGTATTAAATATGTACTATCTATATTCTTAATAAATTTTACTGACTAATATTTAACATTTCAATTCAATTGGATAATACACCGATCAAACACATTATAATAGTTTGATTAATTAAAAGCGAGAAAGTATGCAATTCAATCAATCGAAAAAATTGGACCATTAGAAGTTTTTTATTATGTCATCGATAGCTAAAAGCATTTAAACTAATATCATTTACTCATTCAGCATTATAATTAAATTGAAAACCTCAGTATTCTTATTAAACAACAATCAACTTCGAAAATGACATGCGATAGCGATTGCGGTCAGATCAGAACAAACACACCGATAACCAGAACCGGACTAGAATTTATCTATGGATATATTTTGATTTCTGTATCTGTATCTGTAGAGTGGGGAGGGTGAGTTAGGCCCACAGCATTTAGGCTACATGTGACCCATTGTACATCCTCCCGAGGAGTTGTTTTCCTAGGTCATCGTCCATCCTGTCCTTTCCAGGAAGGTGGACCGGTCACTAGGAGACATCTCCTTTATATCGGCAGGTGTAGGCCAAGACTCACCCAACACACACTCTCTTATTGACGATAACTCCGGGCACTCGCATAAGACATGCCTGACAGATTTATCTTCCTGTTCATACATTCTGCGTAGAGGTGTGTCCACTAGCCCCATTGTATGGAGGTGTTTCCTTAATTGACAGTGGCCAGTCAGAAATCCTACCGTTAAACGTAGGTTTTTCCTGGACATCGCCAAATATTTTTTCGACTCCAGCTTCCCAGGGTCGCCCAGGGTGATCCTGGCAAGACTGCATCCCTTGATTTCATCCCATCTCCTTGGAGATTGAGCATGGGTGTAACGTTTGTCGAATTCGTCAGCCCGTAGGTGTCACCGAGTCCAAGATTCTTAGTCCAGTTGGTTTCCTGGGTAAAAAGTCAGCAATGCGGTTACCTTTGCTCCTGTCGTGCCCCTTATTGTTATCTACCTAGGCGTTAGCTAAATCTCGATGGCACTCTAATACTAGCCCTGATGTAACACGTTGTCTGTTCAAAGCTAGTAGAGCTTGTCTGCTATCAGTGTAGATTATTATGTTTTTGCCAGAAATTCTTTTTCTGGTTAGTTCCTTTGTGGCAATTGAAATACCAGCCAGTTCTGTTTGAACCACGCTGGTGTTTTTTTCCATTCCTCACTTAATCCTTAGGCTTAGTGATCTGGAGTAAATTCCACAACCTGAGTTTTTTAGCCGTCTGTATATATGCTGTGTTGTTTTATTTATATTTTGTAGGGTTTATTAAACACAAACCTGGGTTCAATTGCATCACTGGCCACCTGCAGCAGAGGTAGAGCAGTAAGCGCTTCCCGCAATAGTCGCAGTCTTAATTGATCCATTCCTACTCCGGGGTTTACACCAACCGTGCGCAATCGTAACATGGCATTAACGCAACCTCTTTAACGTACAAGTCCAGATGGGTTAGACCAGTAATTAATTTCATTGCCGCGGTTGGTGTGGTTCTCATGGCTTCTGTAATGTTTAAACAAGCCATTCTCTGTATCTGATGTGACTACGCTTAATACTATTCCCAATTATTCAAGAAAAACCAGAAATATTTGATCTATGAAAGGATATACCTAATTGAATTTCGAAGAATAACAATATCCTTATAACGCGGCAATTTAATTTCCAAATTAGTACAGGTTGGCAAATTAAATTTGGCAGTTCACAACGCGCGAGAAAGCCTTACAACTTGACAACGTTGTAAACGCAGTTACCGGGAAGAGCAGGCGCCGTACATTCCGCATGGAAAGTTTTAAAGGTTGTGAAGCTCTTGCAATCCGCATACGTCTTTGCTACGGCGCATCGGACGTTGCCAAACTTCCGACTGCCAAAATTAATTTGCTAACCTGTATATACTTAGTTGATTCTAGGATCTACCTAGACCTAAACTAAAACTGCAATTGTTCACTACAAAATTGATTTTTTTTAAACCAAATAGGGACAAAAACAAGCAAGATTTTCCCTTCCCCTTTTCTAAGAAGTTTACATAAAGTTTTTTCAATAAGGGAAAGCGTAACTCTTACTATGTTTTAGTACTTTGAAATCACAATCATAAGACCGAAGATTATAGAAGCACTAAAAACACTAGGAATCCCAAAGAGGCCTAATAGGGAATTGGACAAAACACTAAAGAGAAAGGAAAATTCCAGAAAAGATAGAAAGGAAAACAAATTTGTGGCATAAATAGGAAACTATCATAATCTCAGTCTAATAGCAAAAAAGAAAGATCTCAAATACTTTGATCAGACCAATCATTACTTACTCATTGGAAACTACAACTCTAAACAAGAAAAAACAGAGGAAGATCTAAAAATACTGGGAAAAAAAATATTGATAACAATTCTTTTTACCAAACATAAAAAGAAGATTAGAAAGAAACATATAGAAATAGAAAAGGAACTGAGACCTAAGAGATCTATTTTGCCCCCTTACTTCTACTTAATTCCTGAGAACGTGTCAGAGACTAGTTTTTACCTAAGGAATGTGTCCCTAGGATTCTGAATTGCGGTGCAATTCGCAAGTATGTGGATGGAGGTTTCTTCTTCCATGCCACAGAATCTACAAATCTACATTCTCCTTCCTCCACTATTTTGAGCTTTTTCAGGTGCCCGTTCAGGCGGCAATGTCCCGTTAGGATCCCTGTAAAAACTCTTAGTGCGGTTTTACTTTGACTTATGCATTCATTTGATTTCAACGGCTTGTAGTCACCCATCAAAATCTCTGATCGTCTTAACCCTACTAGATCTTTCCAATGGTCTGATCTTCTCTTTTCTTCGGCTTTGCATACTTCTTCTAATATTACATTGGGGCTGATACCGCACAAGGTTTCCGGGTCCTTCAGTCCCCCTCTTTGCTAGTCCATTTGCTATTTCATTTCCTTCTATTCCAGTTTGTCCTGGAATCTACAGTAAGGTTACTATATTGTTCTCGACTAGTTCATTGAGTATGCCTAGGCACATTGGAGGAAATATAGTCCTATATATAAAATCAAGAAGACTGGAATGGATGGGACACATTCTGAGAAGAGCACCAAAAGAAATATTAAAGAGACTAACAGCATGGGTTCTACTAAAGACAGGAACAAAAGGAAGACCACGAAGCTTATGTTGGGATCAAATAAGGGAAGATCTAAAAGTATTGAAAATCAGAGACTGGAAAACAAAACGCAGAGACAGAAGAAAATGGAGAACTATAACAAGAGAATCCAAGGTAGGTAAAAGATTATAATCGCAAGTAATAAAGAGGAGTAATCCACCTCATCAATAGGATTTAACACAGCTCTATTGAGCTAGACATAATCCCTCGGTAACTGTCTTTAAATGTGTCTTACCCAGGTTCAACATCCTGGTAAAATTTTTGTGTGGAGGTGTCCTTGTGTCAACGTTTGAGTACGTGTTCGTTATTTATTCTGTTTCCGATTTTACCACAAAATGGTTCGGGACCTATGAAGTCTCCTTTAGATCCTTCTTTAGCAATTTCATTACCTGCATTCCTCTTATGTCCCAGCATCCATACGAAAGTCTCAGTTTTGCCTCTCGCCAGCCTATTAAGGTTTTCTTTACACTTAGACACCGGTATAGTCTTAGTGGTTGGATTTCTAGATCCATTTATACCAGCTCAAGTGCCATGGTTGGTTTTGGGGCTAGGTGTCTCTAAACTAGATGATTTGACTAATTTTGACCTAAGTTAAGTATTTTTGGAAAATCTGGAATCGCTAACCCGTCTCTGACTTCAACACGATTCATATCAGATACGAATAAATGTACGACTGTACATAACAATGGCGGATACCTCTGTAAACGTGTTTTATAGTATAACCAATTTGTATACTAATAAAAGGTATAATCATTTATACTTACGCCTATGTGGAGTCCTTTAGGCATCACCAAAAACCACACCCATGTCGTGTCAGCAAACAAACAGAGACCCCACCTACTTTCACCTCACATCCAGCATGGATTGGGCAAAACGCTTATAGAGGCGTCACCGCACTCCACAACGCTATAGGGAACCAATCTACGGGAAAGAATCATTAGTCTTACAGAATACGTGAAAGTTAGAACACAAAACAATCGGGTGTTTTACCAGTGATGATGTAAATATGGTTGTGCCTCAAGGTTCTACTACGAAGCCGTGTATTATGGCACATACACCGCTGAAATCATTCACAATAAACTCTATTTTACCTGAAACAGCGCTCGATGTTCGTGAAAGTACTCCTGAACTTGAGGATGAGTGCTTGATGAAACAAGAAACATCATCGGATGCGGAAGTGAGTGATTGTGAATCGGACTTAGATGTTACTGGTACCACACCGCCTCTGGATTGTTCTAACAAATCTTGTGACGAAGACGATATTCAAAAAGAAGGTAAGATTTTCTGAAAAATACCACTATACCTACTCTAAATATAAACCTAGTATATTTTCTGCAACCATTTGTCTCGTTTTCTGAGAATATTATGCTATCTTAATTTCTGGTAATTATAAGATATTATTGTGGCTCTTTTATATATTATCCTCCCTAATTTCATTTGTTAGAATTGGTACTACTTAGATTGTAGGTTTTTATCCATCATTCTACTTTTGATTGTGCATCAGGTAGTTTATACATATCAGTGCTGCAAACTATGGCATAGGTACAAGAGGGTTGTCTAAACCTTATATGGTCCTTTCCACTTGTGGTACGTTAAAACTAGAGCTTCGCTTTTTTGAGATGTACCTTTTTCATTACAATGTATTCTGCGAAACCAACTTATATTCAAACGTATTCTATTAGTCTTTCCTACAATTATTGAGTGTTCCATGATTTTCAAAAATCTCGTTTTTTCCTTGTTACTAAAATTTCTTCTCTTCTTCGATTTCCACTCATCCAAAACCCTTGTCTGGTGGCATGAAACCACTTGTCATGGCAAAAAATATCGTATTTCCTTTAAAAACACATCTCAGCAGCCCTGAAATGACTGAGTTTCCAACCAAAATAAAAGCTAGTAGTTACCTATCTTCTTTTTATTGCTGTTCATGAATCGGTTGTAGGTAAAGCTGAGCTGGTCTTGAATAAAAATTTACCAGCAGACATTTTTGGTAATGAAGAGGAGACTCTATGTGGGCAAATACATAGTCATTCACCCTCAAATTTGTGAAATTGAAAGCCTTTTGTTAAACTCCAACGGTAGCTTGAACTCAACTATCCCACCTCTGCTACAGTAGGTTTGTGGTGGTCTCTAGCACCTCTATTTGGTTTGGATTCAATTAAAATTCAAATAAAAGTCGCTAAAATTGGCAGGGTGTCATCATATCGGCATTTCTCCAATAGTTTCGAGCTTTCAAGAACTGCATTAATTTAGCTGCTATTTATCTTGTAGTTTTCGTGTCATCTTAATATGAAGCTACCAGCTAGTCGAGCATCAAATTTTTATATAGAATCCATAAATTTTTGGTAAAAATGCGTAGGTACTTTTCAAGTTCTAAAAAAGTGGTCCTTAATTATCGTACACAATTGTATACGGCAATTTACAACCGAATCTCAATTCGCTAGATAAAGAGTGGTTTTTAGTCATCTCTCAATTTTTGTATATTAAATATAGTGGCTCTGACACATTCCAATACGGAATGCGGGAGGATAAACTGTAAACTTCCATTCAACTGAAGATGATTGATGAATGACCAAAAATAATATCGATGACAATGATGATGATGATGAAATATCTGTTACCTATTAAATTGAAATGGTTTGTGTATACCTAATACGAGATGTAGGTATCTTTTACATTTTGCATATAGAGGTAGTACAAAACAGAATAAATGACTTTTAAACACTATTGTATTTCAAAGTGTTCTCCACGAAGAGAAATGCATGTTTTCATCATTTGGAATCATTTCTGGAAGCAGTTGTTGGTAAATTTTAAATAGAGATTTTGAAGTCGTTGGTTTGATTGGGTTGGTTTTTCGAAACTAATCAATTACTTCCGGCAAATAAATCCATATGTACCAATCAGCAGTAACAGTTCTTTGATCTTACAGAGGAATAGTTTTGGGGGGGGGGGTGCTTACCCTCTACCTTTTGCCTGCAGACAAACGTGAGTGGTGATTCGGGATCCCGCTTCGAGATGGCGCGAGAATGGAAAGAGATAAGAGATTGCTACTATGGATAGTTTTTCGAAACAATATTGTGTTTTGTGACGCAGCTAATAATTTCTTGGGGGGTAATTACCCCCATTACAAACCCCCACACCCCATATCAACGCCTTTGTTCTTGACCCGCCTCTGGGACTAATATCGCCACCATGTTTTTGAAAATTCATCAAAAACGGATAACTTTTGTCGGTTTTGGTTTATCTTTGAGCACCCAAACAGCCGAATGATGGCTATTTTCGTAATAGTAAAAAATAGGATATTTCATTGTGTTGTATTTGATCAAATATGTTATTCTCACACTATTAATTATTATGGCAAGCACACACACCACAAGTCGTATTTGCGTTGCGGACGGCGACGGCGCTTTGCAAGTCTCGGCACGTTCTACAGAAGATGGAATATACAAGTTTTTACAAGTAATAGACACTGAGTTTCTTAAAATATCATCTGCCTTATTTGATAGGTGGAGTCTAGCCAATATTTTAGCTCTTCGCTTATGAATATTGTGTTCCCCCATTTTTGTGTCACACCAACGTAGACCCCCGTCGAGTCTCCCGTGACCCCTGGGGGTCCACCTGGACCACTTCATGAAACAATGATTTAGACTCACTTATTGATACTTACCTAGTTTAAATTTTTATGTACACGTGGATGGATTAGAGTTTGCGCATTATATCCACTGAAAAATTAACTTTGTTATCTTTATAGGTTTCTGGTAGGTAATTTAACGCTCATCATTAAGTTTTCCGGATACAAATTGAAGTTTTTCCTCCATCACTGGCTATTTCATAATCAAACAGATGTCGAAAGAATCATTATTTATATTCAACACTCTATAAATCTTTGAAAAATGTCCCAACCACATAAACGAATATTCATCGTTCGTATTTTCACAATTATTATGCAGTTGAGACATTCTCGTTTTAAAACAAGCGTGGGGAGGTTTGAACCACTGCCAGTTACCGACCTCATGACTATGGTAACTGAAGTGGTCACTGATTCGACATTTTGGTATTTACCATTTGTGGTAAAAAATTGAACGGTTTCAACTTTTCAAGACCAGTATCTAACTCGTTAAAATTCAGCAAAGCAGCAAAGGTTGAGGTTCCATTAGGACTTCTCTTTTATCAATTGTTTAATATTTAAACTCTATTTTAAATAATATTCTTCTTAGTCTACGAGAAATGACTGTTTCGTTATTGGTTAGTTTTTTCAAGAAAAACCAGGGTAGTTTACTTCTTATACTTATGTTTTTCTTCTGAATAAAGCTACGTCAGTCAAAAACTATAGCGGTATATTTTGAACATAACTATAGGTACACAGAAAAGTAATAAGTACCGGAATCATCTCAAAAATCAAAAAAATATATTATAATTACCGATCAGAAAGGATAATTATCAGCAGCAGTTAAATAAAATGAAGAGAAGAAATGCAAGGATGAAAAGAAGCTACTGATGAAGTGCAGAAGAAAATTTTGACAATATAACCATACAGAGAACTTCAATAGACTAAAAAAACTAACTGGTCTAAACTAACGACAACATAACGGAAATATGAAATAGAAAACTTGATACTTGGTATGAGAAATGAAGGTAAAGGTTTATTGGGTGGACTGGATGTAAACATAGAAGTAGGTATCAACTTTCAAACACAGACAGATCAAAGGAGTAGTAGGAATAATGGAGCTAAGAGCCTGTACAAACTGGTGCAGGGAGCAAAGGTGCTGGACTGGGTGCTATGAGAAAGCACGAGCAAAAATACAATAAAACATTAGGCTGCAGTGTTATCGGAGACTTGTCAGACGGGCTCGGGAATTTTAAAGGAAAAATGGAAGAAATGAAATGAGAAACACCAAAATTTTCTAAGGCAAGATCCCAAAGTGAAGAAAAAATAAGCAATCGTTACGAGAATCGTGAGAAAAAAGGAAATTCGACTAACCAAGAATTCTAAGAGAATCAAATATCAAGATAGAAAAGTTATAGATCATATTCAAAAAGAGGGAATACCGAACATGAAGACTTATCCACAGGCTTTTTTTTTATGCCAGTAATACTATAAGTTGTTTTCTCACTTCTTAGACTATACGTGATTCCAAAGATGTTTCGTACACTGTACCTGTCTGTATCTGTGAAGTAGGGAGGGTGAGTTAGACCCACAGCACTTAGGCCACATGTGACCCATTGTATATCCTCCCGAGGAGTTGTCTTCCTAGGTCAATCCTGTCCTTTCCAGGAAGGTGGACAAGTCACTAGGAGACATCTCCTTTATATCGGCAGGTGTAGGCCAAGACTCACACACTCTCTTATTGACGATAACTCCGGGCACTCGCATAAGACATATCTCACAGATTCATCTTCCTGTGCACACATCCTGCATAGAGGTGTGTCCACTAGCCCCATTGTATGCTTCGTACATTTTTCCATCCATATTGTGACTGCTACAAGTTCTGGATGATTCGTAAAATGAGGATATTCCTTAATCTTTTTGTTTTTTAATGCAATATTGAAATATATTGCAATCTTTTATTGGATGACCTAGGCACTATTTAATATTCCTAGTATAAAATTGGCTCATTGGACCACAAATATTATGTTATATTTTCAGTTTCGAGGCCGATTGATGGCTATTTAGAAAGAGTCGGGATAATGGATAATGTAATCTAGATTCAGAGGACCACAATATTTCCGTTAATCAATGTTTTATATAATTAGTATTAATGATTCGGATTAGTAAATTCTGTTCACTATTGTATATGAATAATTTTTTTTTCAGAAAAAGACAAAAAACTCAACGAAAAACCTCCATACAGCTACAACGCCCTTATTATGATGGCTATTAGAAACAGCCCTGAAAAGCGTCTAACGCTAAACGGAATCTACGAATATATTATGAAAAATTTTCCTTATTACAAAGACAATAAACAAGGATGGCAAAATTCTATAAGACATAACCTTAGTTTGAATAAATGTTTCGTGAAGGTTCCGAGGCATTATGACGATCCTGGAAAAGGCAATTACTGGATGTTGGACCCATCTGCTGAAGATGTCTTCATTGGTAATTATAATTTTCATTAGTCATTAGTAGTGGTGTTGGTATAGTGGTAATGTAAACTTGAACCAGTACAATTCATACTTAGCATTAAAAACAAAAGTATCTTCTTTTTTTTTACGATCCTCGGCGAATATACTACAAGTGTGGACCGTCAATTAAGTTAATCTATGAATATGCATCTTCTTTAGGAATGTACAGGCCAGGAACCAAACTTCCGAGAGCTTGGAAAAACTCCCAAGTATCTTACAAGCGAATATTCAAACCATTGGAAAGTTTAGAAGGATAGAAGAGAGACATTCACCTAAACTGAAGCCAGCAGACATCCTGAAATTGCTGCTCCAGGAAAAAGGTTTAAAGGAGCTACTAGATAAGCCTCTGAAACTTTTTTCAGGAACTAAGTAGAAGATATAATATAAATATAATACATATTGAACTTATTCCCAATCAATTGAATGTAACGCCTCCTTTCATGTATTTTCAATAAGAGTAACGGAAAGTTTGTTGTTACAGGTGGCACAACTGGCAAACTAAGAAGACGATCCACTGCTGCGTCCAGGTCTCGTCTAGCCGCCTTCAAACGAACTCTCTCCTTATATTCCCCCTTACAATCCTGTTATCCAGGTTTTTATCCACCATCCCCCGCACTTTTAGCAGCTGCTTATTCTCGATACAATCCCTACCTTCACGCCCCTACTCCAACGAACTTTCTTGCTCGACCTACACCTATCCAACCCCAAAACCTGTCAGTGAACCCTCCATCGATGGAATTGAGTACTTCCCCGTTATTCCGACCGCCCCACTCACTTTTCGAAATGTATAATAATTTACGATTAGCTGTGCCTTTACAGTACCCTCTACAAATTCCCGGATTAGCCGGAGTCAACAGTCTGAATAGTCTAAATATACCTTCATCGAGTTGTTCGAGTCCCCAAGAGACAAGACCCTCCGGGGAAGGTTTACTCAAACCGGTAACCGTTATAACTAGGAACAATTAATGTTTAGTGATTCTGTGATTAGTTTTATCAAGAGTGCGAGGTATTTCACTTTTAGTTCTGTTGGATATTATTGATATTTAATTATTGAAAGATAGGTAGGTAGTGAATGTGAATGCTAAATAAATTATATTAGCTTCACTTGTATGTTTATATGTATGTTTTTATAGATAATATTACGGAACCCTTCGTGCGCGAGTCCGACTCGCACTTGGCCGGTTTTATTTAGTTTTGTTCACATAACGTAAAAAGTAGTGGAGCAATCTCTATGGTTTGTATGAAACAAAAAGGTAGGTGATTAAAAAGGGGAAAATTTGAAGGGCGAGTGACTTGATCGAGAAATCAAGAACTGAGGGTATTTGGAAAAACAGGAAAATTAGTAGTTTTGTTTGACCAACTTTGCATCATTTTAGTAGAAATAGTAAAGTTTTTCTGCTCTATACTGTTCAAAACCATTCCAAAATTTAAAATCGGACTATCGATCACATCCATACACTTTCCAAACCATCGATCAGACACGATTCAAATCATTGCTTCAAAAAATTAAAATTGCAATTGGGAAAAAAGTTCCTAGCGTGTAGGTACTCTTCGCACATATAAGATGGATATGAAGATCTTCTTTTGCATAAAGTTTCATTTCTTGAGAAACATGACAAAAATATGAATTTTCGAAAAAAATTTTTGTTTTTTCCAAATTTTTCTGGTTTCTGATATAATCCGATAAAGTTGCGCGACCCTCATTTTTTTCGTATTTTAATTACCAAGGTTTTATTAAATAATACTATTGAGATTGTTCCGCTACTTTTCACGTTATATGAAAAAAACTGAAACATTTTTGTTTCGTTTTAAATGTTTCGAACAAATTACTGAAACACAGATTTTAGATATTTTCTCTATTTTAGTGACATATATACTCACCACTATGTCAAAAATTGCTTATGAATCACCCATAAACCATTTTGTTTTCACATGTATTTACCACTTATTATCATTGAAATTTTATTTAAGTACCTAAAGCTAAGTAATACCTAATTCGGATTTAGGAATTCCTAAATGCAGCTTACTTTTCACCAGGCGCTAAGAAATATCTATGAGTGATAGGAAATACCTAATATTATCACTCTTATGGCCGATTGCACCGATTGTTTAATCTTGGTTTAATCCTGAATTAACCAATAATCATGAGTTTACTCAAAAATTTTATTTGCACCGCATTTTCAATCAATGATTATTTCGTAAATCTAGGATTATTGTTAATCTTAGAAAAATGAGGTATTAAATTCGAGTTAAGTATTAACTCTCGAATCTGAAAAGGAAAAACGAAATGTCTTGTATAAAAACCATCATCTGTCAATGGTCTCTCAGCGTTAAGACAAACTTTTTTGTGTTTTCGGTTACTTTGGTTTGGTTCGGTTTTATAGTTTATATATTTTTCGTCGACCTATACAAAAAATTACATTTTACGTACTTATTTCCGGATGGTCTATATTTGACGTCATTTACTTTTCGTCCGCCAACACCTTACTTTTCGTCCGCTGTGGTTACTATGGTTACCTGTGACAATAACTGTCATTTTGTGTTGTCAATTTAATTATTTACGAAATTCGCTAAATTTTTCGTGTTAATAACATCGTGGAGTGAATATTAGTGTTCATAATAATCAAGAATGGATAGTGATAGCGATATGGATATCAGTAACACTCCTCCGGAGCTGCGGGAGTTGGCAGCTACGGCCACGTTGGATTTACTCCCCCAGAAATCACGCTTTATATATGAAAAACAATACAACACGTTCAAGGTCGACGAAAAAATGTAATATTCACCTCGGCGAAGAACTGTCTATTGTCTCGCCTGCTTGCTAGCCTTGGCTATCAACTTGCAGACTCAACTATAATAGACAGTTTTTCGTCCTTGGTAGATAAATAACTATTTCAGTGGATCTATAGGTATTACTGCTTTGAGCATTAAATGAATCAGTGATTCTTTTCCATGCTTTTTCTTTCTCTCCGTTAGTTGTACTATCCGTTTTTTTGTTTTTTATATGATCGTTTTAAAAGTATCAACTAATGAAACTAAATTTTCTTTTTCTTCATAATTAAAATTGGAACCCCTTTGCCGTTTACGGCTTATTTCTTTTTCTTCCATTGCGAAAAAATCACGTAACGTAATATGGTAAATAATATGGAAAAATGGTTAAAATAATTATCAAGAGAGAAAACAATAACCTATAACGGAAAATTACGAAAAGTAACAAATTTTATAACTGTCAGATTGCCAATTACAAGACTACAACCGATTGAACAAAAATTCCCCAGAAAAAGCGCTGTTGCCGCATAATGTTGTCGCTTTTATCTGGTATTACCTAATCCGACTTGCTTTGGCTACCGTGCAAATCAGAAGCAGTTAATCCACAAGTAAAATTTAACTCGGAGTTAACTAATCCTGGATTAAATTAAAATCAGTGCTATTGGGCATTAGGTATTAGTTGGTGCCTGGTCAAACGTAGACTTCGTTTCACATAAGAAAAAGCCGCGTGAAGTTGCAGTCGGATACGCGAACTTGTTGTCAAAACCCGCGCCATATTGTAAAATTGACATTCGACTTCAAATCAGTAGCGTAACGTTTTCACATTTTGTAGGTTAACACAAACTTAGAACCTGTCGGCCATGATTGTGAATAATTTTTCCTTTAACACCAAGAAATTTTTCAGGAGGCATGGTTTTAGATCAAATGAAACACAAAACACTCACAGATAAACTAGCTGAAGATCTATATTAAAAATATTCGACAGTAATTGATTGCTTCAAACACAATCTTAGATGTTTATAATAAAATTACTGTCGGCATGAAACATCGTTTGTAACGCCAATAGCATGAATCGGTCGTTACGAGGCGACAATACCGATTTTGGTTTCTGCGTAAGTCAGTTGGCAAACTTCTTCTTGTGTGAAACGGACCTAAATTGCATTTATCAATTCCAAAATCCGATTTAGCTATTACCTAATTTTATGAAGTAACTCGTGAATCGGGCACAAGTGTATCAGAATAGAAAATGGTCTCTTTCGTCCCAACAAAGTTGCTCAGGTAGCGATTTCTACAGTGATCCAACCTTTCTTAATTCTTCTGAACGTGCTTATGTTGATATAACCTATTTTTACCTCATACTAGATGACCCGGTGTACTTCGTATTACGACATTCGCTGAAATTGCTGAAAATTTTGATTGGTAATGTCAACCATTTTAACCATTTTCATAGGTTATTATATCCTAATTTTTATCTACAAAGAATAAAAACACTTAATCAATTTAAAGCTTTCTGATAAACTATATTTTTGTCTTTTGTTGCGGTGCGTAAATATCGCTACGTCGCGTGCTCGAAACAGGGAAACTCCATGTTGATTCCACAAACTTGCAACGACTGACCTTGCAATTTATTTATGGTTATCGCAAAGACCAGACGCACGGAAAATTGTAGCCGCTTAAAATCCAATAGTAAATCCGTTGGAATCATCGGTATACGCGGGATTAAGAAATCCTCTCCTTTGTATTTTCCCTTGATGATCTTGGTTTCGATGACGATATTCATTAGCTTTTTAAGACTATTTTCTCGATACTAACGATATATGTTCGGAAGACTGAACATTTTAATTAAATTGTTGTTTTTACTATCTTCCTCACAGTTTTTCCATATTTTCTCACCGTTTAAATCTTCCCTGGACTACGACAAACATTTCAAAACGAAAATAAGCTAGATCGGTCCAGCAGTTCTCGAGTTTTAGCAAAACAAACGAACAGCAATTGATTTATATATATATATATATATATATATAGAAATGTGACTTCAATAATAATTCATTCATCTTCGATTTCAATTTAGTTTATTAGTTCCTTTCGATTTTCATTTATTTTCAGGATATAAATGTCTCAAATATCTTCAAATACAAAGATGTTTATTAACATGATTTTTGGCATAAATAACATTTCGTTCAGCAGGAAATTGATGATCGCTCCGGCAGCACTACGTTGGGATGGTCGCGGCCATTGTATTTATAATAATTAATTATATTGTTCAAATGCCAATCGGAACTTCAAATGAAATACCTTGCTTCACCTGTCGTGTAAAAAATGTAAATAACAATTGTACAAATTGATTAGTTGAATCTTGTATATTTTTGCAAAAGAATTAAATGTGTTAAGCAGATAGATGCATAGCGTTTACTGTCTATTAAAGCGCACAATTTCTGTATTAAATTTCTAAACTTTCGTTTGTTGACTTTTTTTTGAATCCGGCCCCTAACAAACGCGAGAAAAATATTGAACAAGTAATAGTATATTACATACCTAGCGGGGAAGTAGATCATTACAGCCCAGGCAGTAATATAAACATTTCTTACCTTTACAACGGTAGGAAAGTGACTCATTACTTACTTTCACTTCCACGCTATAGCCGGAAAAGTACTTTTTTTAAGACCGACCAGAAAATATACACATTCTGGGCAATTTTTCGTCCAGAAAATAACGTTTTGCCGATCAAGCCGGAAAATGGACGTGAGGGACCGGCAAAAGCTTTTTCCGGTCCCTGATTTTCATTTTTCCAATCGCTCTTTTATAATACAATCTACCTTGATTTCGTTACTATGACAACAACATTTCGATATATTGTCAAGTGATGACAGTTCGTTGATTTTTAATTTGTCGTTCATGTCAAACTTATTTCGCGAGTGCACAAATTTAACAATAATATGAATTCAGACTTTGAATTATCCGATACAGAATTAAATGTATATTGAAGTGTCTGTCTTAAAAAAAATATTGTACGTCACGCAACCGGAAATTAGTGTTTTTCAGGTCTCTCCAAGCTTCCAATCTGCTTGTCTCGACCTGAAAACACTACTTTCCGGTCTAGTAACGTAAATTACCATTTCCGGCTAGATGTGTCACTTTTCTGAAGTATGACAATATTGTGTTAAGCTGGTTTTAAAAAATACCTTTCTTTGCTTTTCTACGGAATTATTCCCTCAACCACAGCTTCTTGGACTTCCGGAGGAGTTCAGGTTAATTCAAAATAAGACATTATGTACTTGTTTGGGCAAAAAAATTAAAATTTCGTGACAGAAAGAATATTTTATGACATAATTCTCAAAACCAATATATAAATTAGTAATACTGCCTAGCAACAAATTTATGAAGTTCTTTGTCGAAAAAAATATTAAATTGTGGTAACAAATTTTCTTAAAATTAATGTTTTTAAAAGCTTGTAATTAAGCGATTGTGAATAAAATAGTATACATACCACGCGGGAAGGATCATTCCATCCACTGCTTTTAGCGACCCTCGGCGCTATGCGCCTCTGGTCTCTAACAAAGCCTGGGCTGTAATGATCTACTTGCCCGCTAGGTATGTAATATACTATTACTACCTACCTAAAAGAAACACGTTTTTGAGATATTATGTTACTACCAGATTCAAGGAACATCCAAGTGTGTTATATTCACGTTGTATTGTCGTAAATAAAAATATAATTACAGAATATTAAAGAACGTTCCACAATATTTCGTTGACTCGGCATCTGGCCTTAAGCATTTAGTAATAAAATTTTATAAATCCCTTATTGTACAGTAAACAGAAACAGATCCGTTCTTTAAAATTTAGATACTAAAACATAAATTAAATTTATTTTGTAAAAACTATCACTGTTTTCCAAAAACAAATTTAACTTTTATTTATGTATTGGAATTGAACGAATTAAACTGTTGAAACATAGAAGGTGGTCCAACGTATACCCTTGGATTCATTACATCTAATTGGTAGAAGGAAAAAAAAATGTTTCGAATCAAAAGTATGTAGTTTAATAATGGCAGCAACAAATAGAGCATTCCATGCCAATAAAAAACTGTTAAGAAATAAATTATTAAGAAGACGAAAATAAGGATATACAAAACAATTATAAACCCTGTATTAGTGTACGGATCAGAAACATTAACAAAGACTAAAAACATCAGGGAAATTTGAGAATACAAGAGCGTAAAATATTGAGAATGATATTAGTACCCAAAAAAGTAGGAGATGATTATGAAAAACGAATAAAGAATTAGCACTTGAAATAGGAAAAAATATAGTAAAAAAATTAAGGGACAAAGAATAAAATGGTTGGGACACATATGGAGGTCAGGTACAAAGTCAACAATATATGCAATGATTGAATGGAAACCTTGTGATAAGAGAAAGAGATGAAGACCCTAAACAACGTGGCTCAATAGCATAGAAATAAGGCAGTGGAAGGAAAACACAAAGGATAGGAAGAAATGGCGGCAGATTGCCAAAAAAATATAAGGAAGAAAAGGGGATTAATCCACCCCAAAAAAAGGATGTAAATAGCTTTTGAAGCGGCTCCTCGGAGTGTTAAGCCAATATATTTATATAATAATGGCAACATTTTAAAAATATTTTGTACTGTACAGGGTATCTGCAAAACAGTGGAAGGGAGGTAATAGTATTAATAATTTCTCTTTTACATCAGAATTTAATGATATGCAGATACCTTATACTGAATGCAGATTAAAACCAATAATATTCAAAATAACGATGTATCTTCCTTCAAAACATACATATGGCTTTATTAACCTCGATCATTTAAAGTTACCCGCTACAAAACATTCAAAACATAAAAAATTGAACGTGTCGGCGTTCAAAACCAGATTTTCTCAGCTGGAATCTTGTCCACATTCTCAATTTTAAACTGAATCACAATACACTGTAATTTTGAATCGAGAATTATAGTCCAATATGAAAATAAACATATTAAAATTATTAATAGCAAGTAAATTCACACCTAATAAATTTTGTTCTGGCTGTAAATTTTATTTTTGGAAAAAGTTTCTCGACCCCCGGGGAAAATCAAAAGACTCTTACTACCTACAGTTAACGTCAATATTTGATTTATTAGGTGAGTTTCATCATTAGTGATTGCCAAGTAATTTTAATAGTTTTATTGCAATATTAATGTCATTAAAGTTGGAATATAAAGTAGTAAAAGGAGAAGAGTAAAACGGATAAGTGTCGTTATAAATAGTATTGAATAGCTTATTTACAAATTTAGAAAAAGTTATAGAAAAAAAAATAATTGCTATATATCCTTCACGACAACCAAGAATTTAGAGCAATAGTCAAATGCAGTCTTATCATTCAAGTCATACGATTCAACAAAGACATACTCACAGTTTTTGTTTTCTTTTATTGCGTTTATTCATAACTTCCAAATAAAATCCGTAAGATGAACAAGACAGACTTATGCAATTTTGACGGGATAAAAAAGTATATGTATTTAGTTTTCGGCAATTCTAAAAAGTTTTTCACAAGTTTTTATTTAAATATGTCAGTTTTGTGACTTTGACCATTAAAAGTGACAATATGCATAATAAGAAGCAATTTCCCGGTTTTTTGCATCCTAAAGCAAAAAAATGGTACTTAATCTGATAGATTATTTCGAGAATGAAAGAAAAAGTTAAAATTCGTCAACCAGTGTGCAGGAAACAGTAGCGAAAGCATTAGGAACTAGTTTAAGGACTGCGCAGAAAATTATGCATGAAAAAAGCCTAATAAAATACCGAGGAATACTAAAAGATTCATATTGACATTGGAAAAACTTTACTTAACTTTTTATCTCAGATTTATAAGTTCTTTAATTTGGCTGACTCAGATTCCATATTTTTAGAAAAATTTGATCTACTATCGTCATACTTTTGTTCTTTATTTCCACCTAACATACATCCATAGAGATACTACAGATAGAGGCAACAAGCCATTGGCCACTGTGTAAGTGGGAATGTCCGTCCGAACTCCGGTGAGAGAGAAAGAGACAGACGATCAGAGGTTTTTCTGTATTTGTCTGTATATATAACATGCGCGCTATTAGAAAAAGACAGCCTAAACCTCCGACTCTCTCTTACATACTGACGGGTTCCGGGCTAGCTTTTTGCCTTTATCTATAGTATCTCTATGCATACATCACCCAAAATCTGAATACGTCAAAATAATCTTCTCAAGATACAGAAACATTTATCAATATTAAAAATTTCTGAGAAATCAAGGAAAAAAAAGTTTGCCTTTTTATAAGAACTTCCGAAGATATGCTGTATATTTTTTGTAATATTTGATCACCACATGTACTTTTTTTTGCATGTTAGTTGAAATCATAAAACCATCATTCTTTTCTCCGGGTATATTTGTAATCTCACATTTTGGTAGCCTCTGAGTTTTCTGATTTGATACATATGGTTAGTGACGTTTGTGCACGCACGATAAGAGCACTTTTGACTATATCTATATTTTTGTAAATAACCGGTATTGCGACGGAATCTCTATAGTTTTTTGCGAGACGCTTTCCTTTATTGCCACGTTATTGGAGACTAGACTGTATAAAGTCTTGGTATTTTTGTCAAATAAACCTATTTTACCTAATATTTGGTAAACCAATAAAATATTTTTTATTGTACGTAGAGTTGATTAATAAATGTAGGTATTTATTGTCACAACGAATGTGCTCATCGGTCAATGAACGTTCTTTGGGCCAATGAACGCGTTTATTGGCTCAAAGAAACCCTTACATCTGTTTCTGATTGAATTCATTTTTCTGACGTACATTTGATCGTAACATTATTTCGATAGACCAATGTATACGTTGATTTGTCCACGACCACTTAATAGTAAGTCAATATTTTACCTCCTAACAAAAGGTATATGTTACCCATATATCTACTAGAGTGATGAATTATGGACTCATAATTCACGCTTCTGCATTTAAATAACATGCCATGACAACTCAACACTCACAAAATTTCGGTACATAGGTGACTAGCCATGAGGGTACAATATGAAATAAACTATTAAATCTGCGTATTTTGTTTAGGAAATTGGTTTCTGAAATATATCGTATCGATAAAATATCGAAATTTTTAGTATTGATACTTTTCATAACGGTATTTTTTAATATTGATATTTTTAAATCAAAATATTTATAACGGTACGGCGTATCGGTACTTTACACGGTATCGCCCATCTCTATGTGTCACATTTGACGTACTCCTGAAATTTATTAATTTTGACGTTAGAATGTTCAATAATACCAAATTATTACTTTCCATTCTACACTCGCCTTATTTAATAAAGAAATCAAGGGTCGTGGACAAAGTATAGTATTCTACTCGCAATTTATGGCCAATATTCACTCGGGTGACATGCGCCCCTCGCCTACGGCTCGGGACGCAAACGTCAACCTGCGTGAATAATGGCTATCATAAATTGCTCGTTTAATAATATACTATTATTTATCGCCCCGATTAATTGACATAAGGGATGCATTCATCGATTGTGCCCAGAATTCATTGATCTACAAATTTTAATAATCAATGTACAACCTACGTAAATGTGCTAGTTGTGTTTATTCGCCCAATAAAAAGGATTCGTAGGGTCAACGAGACAAGTTACTGACTTAGTAGGACAAAAATCATGAATGGTGATTCATTGAGATAATAACCTTGTTCATCAACCAATTATCCATGGTAATTCTCTTAAGGAACATATTGATTGTGCCAATAAACAAATTTCGATTAATGCTATTATGAAGAAAATTATTTTCTGTGTGCATCCTCATAGAACCTTCATGTTCCACTTCGCCTGTATGGTATCTATCTGAATGAGCAGTGTTTATAGTGAGAATTCTTTTGATTACACTTCAAGAGCAATTTAGTGTAGTGACTACGACTTATTACGACCTTAATAACCTTTCGCGTTCGCGTTCGATAATAGTTCCTTCTTTTGCAAGACCATCAGCAATTTCATTTTCGCCAATTCTTTCATGTTCTGGCACCCACAATGGTTACTTTCTGGTGTGTAGCCTGCTCAATGGATTTTTTGCAGTTCTAGACAGTTTCAAAACAATTTGAGTTCAAAGCCTTTGAAATAGCCTAGTTATCGGATGCAATAAATCTGGCTAAGCTGAGGCGTTTTTTTAAGCACTCTTTATTGATGGAATATTACCCAGGGCTGTTGATATCCTAATATTAGGATCTGTAACCTCTTTTGCTACTCCTAATATTAGGATTCCTACTCCTTCGTTTCTTTCGACACATCAGTATAGTAAGTAAGGCCTTCGGTGATTAGAGCTATTTTGTTTTGTGTTAACGAACTCGTTGATAACAACGTCTAATATGAATTTGAAATCCTAGAATGGAATAATAATGGTGAAGTTTCAAAATAATTTAAAAATGTATGGCAAATTTTGTGGCAAAATACTGCAAAATCCTAAATAGAGTAGTATTGAACTTGGGACGGCACCAATGACTATAGAAGAAATAACAAATGTCTACAAATAAAATGTAATAGTGAACTAATTGAAAATTTTCATAGAATAAGGCTATCAGACAGGACATGTCGAGGCTGTGAACAGGAAGATGAGACGGTTGAGGATATCTTTTTGGCTTTATCATCCATCCGTAAATACATTTTCGGATAGCACCAGCAATGCTGAGAGAAGTATCTTTTAGGGATGCTATCAACTATGTTAAACCATCTGTCTGGTTGACTTCCTGAGAGGGACTTCCAGGAGGATTCACAAATGAAGCCTAGGAGCTGTGGGCCTGCCCTATCAGCTCCCAGCTTATTAGATCAGAGTGTTCACTTTGGTGTAGTTGATGGTTTAATTCCAAATGAAAAAAATTATGTGCCAAGAAAATAAGTGACGTTTAAGGTTATACCTAGACCATCTTCAACTATAGTAATTTCTTTATAACCAAATATCTTCGGATTGAAACATTGTTAATCTTACGATAGTTACTTTCAATGGAAGAGAGCTATAAATATAAGTTTTGGGTTAAGGTGTAATTATGATTTGTTAACTAATGAAACCTTTACTGAATGAAATAACAGAATCTACAATCAAACAAATAGGAGGATATATTGAAAAATTCTTAGCCTACTATAGAACCAAACAAAATTTCAATGTCAAAATATTTCATTACTCAATATATTCTTCTCTTAATTGGATACATTTATTTCAGCGAACCTGCAACGTCTATAGACCTTTAAAAAAAACGATTTTTTTGCATGGCAACATGAGATTTGTGTGCAGGGGCGTTGTCCTGCGAAAACAAAACACCTTTCGATAACTTTCCGCGTCTTTTCTCTTCAATTTTTTCCCGTAGAATGGTCAGTAATGTCGAATAGTAATCTCCAGTTATTGTTCTACCCTTATCCAAAAAATCAATCATGATTACTCCATGGCATTCCTAAAAAACTGAAGCAATAACTTTTCCAGCAGATGTTTGGACACGAAACTTCTTAGGTCTTGGAGAACCGGAGTGTCGCCATTCCATCGATTGTTGCTTTGTTTCTGGATCGTAGAAATGTACCCAAGTCTCAGCCATAGTAACAATTCGGTGTAAGAAGTCTACATCGTTTTCATATCGAGCACAGATCGAACGCGATGCTTCTACCCTTGCTCGCTTTTGGTCAACATTCAAACATTTGGGGATCCATTTTGCAGCAATTTTTCTCATGTCCAAATTGACGTGAACTATATGATGAACGCGTTCGTATGAAATATTCAGTGCTTCAGATATCCGTTTTAGCCCAATTCGACGGTCTGATAAAATCATATCATGAACTGCATCAATATTTTCGAGGACTGACACAGAAACTGGCCTTCTCGATTGGTCATCATCTTCAATGGAAAATTTACCTCTTTTGAAGCTTGCAGTCCAATTTTTCACGGTCGCATACGAAGGACATTGATCACCAAGGGTATTAAGCATATCTTCGCAAATCTGCTTATCTCTTAACCCTTCTAAATACAGGTACTTGATGATGGCTCGATACTCCAATTTTTCGATTTTCACAATTTCGGTGGGCATCTTTTTTCTTTTAATTTATTGCGTAACTCTGGTTTACTTGCGTCAAACTTCACACTGACACCTCTAATGAGTTATTGTTCGTTGCTATGGTAACGCAATTTTTTGTTTATGCATGGAACTGGTCTAGGCTAACTAGATATCAATACATCCTCGTACCTAATTCCTAATTATTGTTTTATTTCAATGAACATGAAACAAATTAACTTATTTCATTCGATAATCTATTAGATGTTATTACTCATGCTTCTAAACAAAAGAATGCATTACTTGATTTTGTAGACGGAAACAGTTTACATAACATGTAGATATGAGTCTGTATCTGCGCTCTATCAATTTTTCTGCTAGTAGCTTTTGATCGATGGGGTTCGAATGCGAAGACGTAGTGTCGGCTATACTCTGGTGTTCAAATTCCACAATGGTAAATGGTATGACGGTAAAATGGTATGAAGGATGGCGGCTTTAGATAACAAGAGATGGATGAGACACTACAACTACTTACTTTAGATTGCTGGATGGGATAGAAATATCTCGATAAAATAATTCCGATCGAATTCAACGCATCATTCATCATGTTGTTCGAGTTAGTTTTGAAAGGGTTGGATTAAATTTTCGTGTTTTTTTCCCTGATAAACATAAGTAGAGTGTCTGAAGATTACTGAAGCGTTAGAGTTTGCTTGTCTGATTATACTAAATTAGTATTATTTTTTGTCAACTGCTGTTAAAAGCATATAGATAGTGATAAATACGAAGTAAGATATAATAGTACAGTCAACTTTCGCAAAAATGGGTCTAGGAAAAAAAGTTTCGTTTATTTCCAAGCAGCATTGATTGAACTTATAAATGAAATTGATCATTTAACATCCTGTATGGAAAATAAAATTTGTTATCATCATCAAATAATAATGATAATAACAATAGTCATAATGAAAATTATAATACATGCTCTGAAATTCATTGATCGTCTTCACGTTCGTTGTGATAAATTCATTTTTTGTCAAAATAAGAATTGGGCCAGTTATTTTGTTCGTTTCGATAGCGTCCCAACAGCTGTCAAAATTTCCTGATTTTTTCCTAACTGACAATTTTAAAAAACTCGACTACTATACTAACATCAGTTTAAGGGCGCGTTGTATCTCACACCTAAACTCGGTTTAATTATAACTGATGTTTAGACTGATGTAATTAATGATAATAAATAAATCAATACGTCACAGTCTAAACATCAGTTATAATTAAACCGAGTTTAGGTGTGAGATACAACATACCATAAGTATACTTGCACGTTATAGCTGTCATTAGCTGCCAAGCAATTAAAATAGTTAGGTACTATGAGAATCAACTAAATGTAACATGAAAATTATCTAATATTTTCCTTTTCATGTAGTTATATTGTTACGCTGGGCTAGTTATTGGATACAATCTACATATAATCTAAAAGCAAGATTTGTGTGATTTAAACAAAACTTATTTCCCAATCCAAATTTTTCAAAAATGAAGGCGCATCTGCTCATAGTATTCGCTATGTGCGTACCTACTGTCGCCCCCTCGCGGCTTAAAAATGCAAGTTACGACAGAGATTTACACGTAAAGCTTATGGAAGCAACAATTATTATAAAGATAAGGAGCCTTTTAGCTTTTACAATGTAATTAATTTGAAAAGATAAGTGCCTAATGACATAATGTTCAGTATTTTATAAGCGACTAGGTAAGTAATCGTTTTTAAAATGTATTTTTTTCATGTTAAGTGTAGATTTGTAGGTTAGAATCAACGGAGATAAACGTTGCCTAAAATCATATCAGCGAGAAGCTAGCTCCTGGCTCCTAGCGAGCGAAATTGATCTGGCAACACCGCTCAAGCGTCGATCGTCGGTTATCGGACTCGCCAGTTACGGGGGGAGTATGCGATTGAAGCAATTTAAGTGTGATTATTTGTAGGAGTAAAATGTTTTATAAGGCAGAACAAACCCTCTGGATGAAAAAATATAAAAAACAAATTAATTGAGAAAAAATCTATATTTTGCTACTGTAATAATACCGTAATAATATCGATATAACTATGAATTTTTGAAGAAAAATTACAAATTTCTTTTAGTACTGCAAAGCCATATAAGGATGTCCCTCGTTTAAATTTTGCACAGAGGTTGATAATGTAATAATTTTTCATATTCCATATCCAAAACTCGCTGACAAACGTTACGAGGGTCGAAAAAATTGAATAATAGGCATTTTTGAAAAAAATTACAACTTTCTTTTTATTACTGCAAAGCCATATATCGATGTCCCTCGTTTAAATTTCGCACAGAGGTTTATAATAAAATAGTCTTTTATATTTCATGTTCAAAATTCGCTGACAAACGTTACGAAGGTCGAAAAAATTGAATATTAAGGCATTTTAAAAAAAATTAAAGTTTTGGATATGGAATATGAAATACTATTACATAATAATTTAAACGAGGGACATCGATATATGGCTTTGCAGTATTAAAAAGAAATTTTTTTTTTAATGGCTTAATATTCTATTTTTTCGACCCTCGTAACGTTTGTCAGCGAATTTTGAATGTGGAATATCAAAGAATATATATTATTAGGTTTATTTCAGTTCTCTTCCAACCAAATTCTAACACTATATTTCAACTTCCCCCCGTATATGAGACTGGCCGCGTCATCAGGCGACCACGATAAACGGACAGTTTGGTGCGCTGTTGCCAGTTCAGACGTTTGTCGCAAATATACGTTTGGAGCTAGGAGCTAGCTTCTCACTCGTTAAAATCATTAATAAAAATCGATTATTCCATTTTTCATTCTGCTAAATGAAAAGTGAACAAACGCATCATATTATATCTACAATTGCTTAATGAATATTTATGGCTTTCAGCTCTGTATATATTTGTTGTGGACTTTGAACTTGCACTATTTACAATGAAAATTATAATAAAAACTGGGTTTGAGCTTATATCACACGGTATCAACTTTCCATGTTGATCCGTCTGGACTGAAATAATAAATGTATTTATGAAAACATAAACAAACTACATAAAATTGATGGAGAAAACATGACGTATAGAATACTGTATCAGTGCACACTGTATTTTGAAGTGAGGTTAAGACACTCACTTTATTCTTTTTACAGCTGCAATCCATTTTTTCCTTTGTACCAACTTGTGTTGCGCAGTAGGAAACTTGTAATATTTCACATCACTGTTATTATATCCTGTATTTTTACAATTAACAACAGAACAACAGTCGTGCCCCATTTTCCCCTTTATTTATATACAATATACCACGTCAGTCTCTGACCGAATTGCGAAAATTCACCACTGCGCGCGCTGGGATAGTTTCGCCTATCCCCTCCAACGGTCCGCACACAGCGAATAGGTCATAACAAACAATTGTTTGTGTGTTTTTTCTGATGTCCCTGTAAAACTGGCGCAGACCGTTGTGTTTCGAGGAACCAAAAAAATAGCATTTCATAATGTAGCACGATAAGTACCTACCCTTTGATCAGTTTTTCTCTGCCATTCCTCCAATCTTTTTACTCTTACGGAACCAGTGAATGCTTCTTCACAAATAGCGATATTTCCTTTATAACTTCCTAATTTTCCCCTTTTTCCTACGTGTTCTAAGCCTGGTAGCTGTAAATGTAGTTTTTGTAGCTACATAAATGGTTGGCCACTGAAAGATTGTCTATAAAATACGCTAACAATCCTGAACAAACTGGTAATATAAAAGTAAAAAAACTTTACTTTTTATAGTCCTGAGTAAAATTAGTTTGCACCGTTTCACAATTTGTCGGAGATACAAATAAATCTGTAAGCAGAACCGGTTTCAGACAAATTTTTCACTATTGCAGGATCCCAACACACTAGCGATTTATGTACTCTCTTTTCCCGATGAATAGCAGTTTTTCCGGTAACTGTAATAATGAATCTTTTTGAATCTTTGTGTACTCTTTCAGCAGCTCCATGCTTTGACCCATTATTTTCTTGTTCCAGTTGACTGTACATTTTCTGTATCTTTTTTTGCGTAGATAGCGACTAGAACATACAAAAGCTCTTTCTGTCTATTGTCTAAAATCCCTACTCTCCACTTTCAGAAATTTCAAAACCTTTGGTAAAAGATTTTAACAATAAAATATTCATGTTTTATACATACAACAATCAAACAATAGCTATTTGTGTATCAAGAGCAGAAAGTAGTACTTTGGTAGTCGAGACAGAAAGTTGTCGGCAATCTGTCCCAAAAGACTTTCTGCTCTAAATACACACAAGATTTTTTTTACTATCACACCAAAATTAACTACTAGCTCTCTTTTATTTATAAATAAAATTAGCCAAAGTTACTTTCTGATTAAGAGCGCCAATAATGTCAAATTATGACAGCTCGCGGAAAACATCAACTTTGCAGTTGCTTTCCAAGGCACAAAAGACGACGTTCGATAGTGATAGTAAAAAATTATATTCACTGCAACATGAAATCAATATCTTCCTCTTCGAATGGTCGCCTAAAAGCCATAATATTAATTATTACCAATAATAGTTACTTGTATGCTTATGCCGCGAAATACCATTTTAACCGAAAGAACAGTTATCGCGGAGGCCGTTTGCGGCCGAGGCAAGATAATCTTGAGGTCGTTAAAAAGTTTCGCGGCCATGGCACACACACTATTTTTCGTGCAATCGTTAAAATCATTAAACTAGGTAATTGTGAATAAATATATCATTGCTCTAAAATCAACAGCAGTTTAATTTATTTAACAATGTGTACTATGGAAATGATATGTTTCAATATATGTATTATACAAAATATTTTGACAGTTCTTGCTTCAACTTCTGGAGTAAATATAAGTAATAATACAAACTGTAAAGTTAATGTTAATATTCATCCTAAATAATATAAGTACTTATGTATTTGTTGGTATTCAATAAAAAATAAGCCTTGTCTTTGTAGTATTTTAGAAATGTCAAATTTGGAAGTGACGTTTGGTTTCGCAGCCGTTGCTATGGGTAACGGCCGCGAAATTGGATTTCGCTGACTGTGTTGAGAACGCAAATACTGACTTCGCGTCCGATTGCACGAAAAATAGTTTTAGTCAATACAACAAAATCTCAATCACAGCAACATCTAAGAACACAATATCTCGTAAATAACAGAAATGAACTAAACCCTCCCTGGTACGTTAACACTCCATGTGGACTAACAATTCAATTACATTTTTCATAGACCAATCGGAAGCTACATTCCACCAATGACAATCAATTGTTCGCTTGTGGGTAGGTCAAGACTAGACATGATTTATGGCTTTTTTTATCTTTTCGGCTTTTTGGCTTTTTAATCCTCAAACAGACCTTGCCGCATACTGCTATTTTATTGTGAAACAGTGTAAACTAATTCTACTCACAACTATACCTCTTTAAACTTAGAATACAGATATAGTTCATATGTAATTGAAAAGAGAATAATAAAAAAATTAAGTGATGTCCTTCTTCTTTCTTGCTTATAGGTACACATTGTATATTCCGTCATTTTGGTTAATATTATTTTTATTTAAAAATAAAAAAAGGTGATTAACGACACATACTTCATATTTAATACCAGCAGAAAGACTATTACTAATTTTCCTAAATATTTCCTTTGCGACTTCAAATACCTCTTTGTCGGCATCAAATAAAACCCAATAAAATTTTCAACCGCATAAATAAAGATATTACAACACAGCACGGTATTCCAACGAAGTAATATATCAAATAATCAAAGTGATTGACAGCTAAGGCACTACATGTGAGATGCTAATCGACAATACGTTTAACTAGCTATCTCTTTCTATCATACATACATATAAACTCGCGTTGCGAATCCATTTGAACTCGGATTTTGTAACACATTCAAATGTACAGGTTTACATACATTCATATATTTGAATATAAACATATTTTGACAATATCCTTGTACATGTCGTGTTTCTTTTTTAAATTCAATTGCGTATTGTGTGTTATAAATAGAAATAATGATAATTTTTGTGTATACATGAAGTCATCAACATTTTTATTCGTTGAATATCATGGATTCTTTTTTTCATGTACCACACTAGACCTCAATAGATTTAAATTTAAACAAATAACAATAATTAGTTATCAATCAACATGGTCTGGAATACCGAAGGGTTATTTTAAGACGATGAGTATCAAGTTAATATTTCGTTAGTGGCTTCAAAATTAGTTTGTCGCAATGTTACATGTAATCAATTAGTTTTGTGTTTCATTCCAAGTCGAAATTACATCATTTGGAGTTCCATTAGTTTTAATAATTTCTTGATCTTACATCTTTTATTAAACCATTTCAATGCCGCCATATTTACTGGTAATGATATAGGGGTGAACGTAATAATTTGTAGCTATCATTGAATCTGCATAACTGTCCAATAATTAATACTTTGTATTTTGATTAGGCTAGATCAGGTTAGATAATTAAACGGGTCTCCTTTGAGCTGGGTATACATTTTGCTTTAAACCATTTTTCAAATTATTTGCAGTTTATATTATCATGGGAGTAGCCGGTTTTTCGTCTAAGAATAAGGTAATTATAACTAGTTTTTTATTTCAGTAACTCATTCAGAGAGAGCTCTGTTTAATTCGGCATCATTAAGATTCTTCATTTTTGTGTTCCCTATAGTCTTCGGTGATACATCCATATAATGTCCACGATTGTTCCATATGGACATGGACACAGAATGGACATCCAATGGATGTCAATTTACCACTAGTACAATGGATATCCGTTTGGGGATATTCACTGGACCTTCAGTTCTCGTTCACCACTGGACGTGGAGATTTATTTGGATGATGGACGTCCATTAGACATCCATTGTTCATCCTGTGGTAGAATCGAAATATACACTCTTTGAAAAAGTGCTAGGTCCGCTATATTTTATACTTATACCTTCCATCTGCTACTCGAATAATTTTTTACACTCGTAATTAGTACCTATTATATTTTTAGTTTCATGTTATGAAAAAAAAACTAACTGAAAGTAGCAAAAGTTTAAACCAGTGCGGGTAATGGAAATGGCATTAGGTACATAAAATGTCTATTTGTATTTGATTTGGAAGAAAGAAGGCTGAGCATCTGTGGTTTCATAAAAAAAAAAATAATTTGATGTTAGACTGTGTAGACAGCTCTTGTACAAAATATATCCAGTTCATGTCCTAAATGTATGCAGTTCATGTCCTGAATGTATCCAGTTCATGTCCTAAATATATAGTTCACGTCCATAACAAGTACATGGGATGTCCATATCCTATCCTAACTTGGAGCTTGCTGCTGAATGTCGTGAACACACAGTGAGGCTAGAATGGATTCCGGCCCACTCTGGTGAAGGAAGGAAGGCAACGAATGGGCGGATGCCCTGGCTGTGGAAGGGGCGGCTACTCCCTTTAACGGCCTGGGCCCGACCTTAGGCCTCACAAAACAAACCATCCGTAAGGAGACGAGGAACTGGTTGAGAGACCAGCACCTTGCTCACTGGAGGGCTCTACAGGGTCTCAGACAGTCCAAGCTCCTATTGAGGGGATGGACTGATGGACATGCTAGAGCTGCTCTAGAACTACCAAGGAGTAGGTTGAAAAAGATAGCAGGACTCCTAACAGGGCACTGCTGTCTGAGGAAACACTTCCTGTAACCTAGGTTTAGAGGAAAACCCCCTATGCAGGAGCTGCGGTTAAGGCTGACGAAACGTCGGATCATGTTCTCCTCGTATGTCCACATTGGGCTTTGCTACGCAGGCGAATCTTTGGAGTCCCTTTTGACCTCTTTGGACACAAGCAGGCATCCACTGAAGAGGATTGAGTCCTCCATCAAGGGACTCGGCTTCATGGATGCATAAGTAGCAGGAATGGCACAATGGGCCCGCCAGTGGCCTCAGTGCCGGAACCTTGGCTTGAGTTTGTCTTGGCTAAGGTTTGCCTGACTAAATTAGTAGTAGTAGTAGTCCGGTTATACCGAAAGTGAACGACAACTTTGTTATTTTAAATGTAACACCCTGTATATTATTAGCTAACGGATTCTACATTAAATTTTTAATGTCACTTTGTATGACATGTATGTCAAAATATTTGCCATAAATTGTTCTCCATCTAAGCCAATTTTTATAGAAATCGTGAGTATCTGCAATGTAAAGATCTTAGACAAGAGAAAAGTCTAAGGTAAAGATAGTGTAAGCTCGTCGTGAAATAGTCTACATGTAAATGATAGAGAAGTGAATTGGGTTATTTTTCCGACTATACAAGAATATTAAAGATGAAATTAAAATAGTTTTTCTAAAGACCACTGCAAAAATAGTCAAAATGTTTGTGTATAAATTTAACTATTTAACTTATAATATGTATTAATTTTAACAAATTGTGTGTTTTCCATCCTTCAATATCGGAGATTAGACATAGATAATTAAGTCACGATAGTGTATTATTTGACGTATCCCTTCTAACTACCGTAAAATTAAACGGTTTCCAAATTTGTAAAGTATTTTTACCGAAAAAATCCAAGGGACACATATACACATACTGGCTCTGTGGCGCGAGAAAGAAGGCGATATGATCGGTTTGGAAAAAAAGCGGCTCGTATTTAGATAGATCTTTTAACAATTGAGTGACAGTCAAAGGTGCCGCCCGTTGTTCGCTAAGAGCAAGCCTGACACTGACAATCGATTTCTCATGCTGAAATTTTTAGTAATGATTTAATTTTAATCCAGCATCCGTTGAATGCAAGAAGAGACTATCAAAAGCGTATCTCTTAGGTTGGCCGAAAGGATTGCTTTTAACCAAATAATTAGTACATTGTAAAAAATCGGATTTCAAATAACTATGATCAAAAAAAAATGTATTATAAACAAACACCAGCCGAAAGATTTATTTAAAATCGACAATGAGAGATCAAATAAAAATTAACTACTAGATAAAGAGAATTTGTTGAAAAAAGTTATGAATAATAATAAAACCTATCACTTTTTCAAGGAACACTCTTTACTATAACCTAAAACTTTTCGAAAGAATTTCGGAGATTCTATTGTCAGTTAATTATTTCTTGACGTTTTAACAATTGTTTAGTGTGAATTGGACCACGACACACCTTCACTCATTGATTGACTAATCAGTACACCCAGTCAATGTTTCGAGTATTCAACACCTCAACCTTTTTCTACTTTTGATTATACTCTGTTTATGTGAAAACACTAGTTTTCCTTATTCCCTTTGACGCTTTAGCTGCAGAGTTTATATCTCCATGGGGAAAGTGTTTCGCACTCGAAGATAATGCGATATGACGATATGGATGTGCTTTCATAGGGTGCAGTAACCGGTGAGTACCTAATTCTACCAATCTTATCATCTGACCCCTACATAAGTTTAGTATTTCGTTCATTCATTCATTCGATTGGGTTGAGCTCAACAGTCCAGGCACTTGAACTGAATATTTGTACTATTTCCCACGTTATCCACTTCTATTCCAGAAGCTTTGTGTCTTCTATGTAGGCCACTAGTTTAACTGGAGGGATTTTCAGTAGTTGTAATGGTTGTATTATTTCCTCTCCAAAGTGCTTCCGTCTGAGTCCATGTAGGTTTTCGCAGTATGTGTAGTAGAGTATGTGAGTAAGTGTTTCATTATAGAGTTCACATTTCCTGCACATAGGTTCACTAACTTTTGTGCAGATGTTTCCTCAGGGAGTAGTGTCCCCAGTCACCAGTCAGTTTCAATAGCCGGGTTGAGAGTTCCTTGTCTACTTTGTTCAATAAACTCTTTGTATGGAGGTGCCCTCTTGTCGACCTGAGTTGGTGTTCCCTATCTAACCAGTTCCCGATTTCCCCTCTTATGCAATCTTTTGTGATTCCACAAAACAGTTCCGGACCTATGAAGTCTCCTTTAGAGACTTTTTTAACTAACTAATCAGCCATTCCATTACCTGCAATCCCTTCATGTGCCGGCACCCACATTAGAGACACTTTGTTGTCTCTTGCCAGTTTGTAGAAGGATTTTTTACAGTTTTTTTACCAGCCTAGACTTAGTTCTTGGATTACTGATAGCTTTAAAGCAAAGTCTGGCTGTCAGAGAATATTTTCAATGTTCTTTTCTCAGGGTTTTTGACCCGGAACTTGCTATGTTCCTGCTCAGGATCGTAGTGCGTCTGATGTTCCAATCCACACCTATAATGACAGTTTTGATATATACCTTTTTTATGCTGAAATAATTCTTCCAGTAGCTAGTTCCACTATGTAACGATATCCATTATTTTTTTGACAACTCCTTTTATCAAACTATTTGAAATAATCTCCTCCAAATAATTTTTCTTCATACCTCGGTCGAAAGTACGCACTTTCGTCCCTCATAGCAGGGACGAAAGTTTAACATTTACTCCCTGTGAAAAGTACACGCGTTTCCTCTATAACAGCGGGAGGAAAGAGATTCTCATGCGTATTTATACTCGTAACTACGACCAGCGGCACTCGCTTCCGACCGGCTATGAAGAAAAATAGTATACACTCCACGGGCCGAAAGTTGAAATCTCGGTCCTGCGCGTCATGATGCCTTCGGCGAATTTCGGCCCTGCGCGTCATGATGCCCTCGGCTTCGCCTCGGAGCATCATGACGCGCAGGGCCGAAAATTCAACTTTCGGCCCTTGGAGTGTAATATACTATTTGTAACGCTGGCATAATAACCTCTTCTAACGTCCGCATAATAATTGTTTCTAACAATAATAATAACGTCGCATTGCGTTTGATAGTGGTTTTGTCTCAGAAAAACGAGCAGGCATTGTAGTAGTGCTGGTACCGGAATTTACTACAGGACTTAAACTTAACCAAATCCACTTGAACTTACTCTTATACATCAAAGATTTATTTTATTTATCCCTTGCATCTTGACGCTTTAATGATCTGGTATAGCTCTTTATTTATTTGAGAAGATAATAATGAATGACCTGGCGTCTATACTATCCTAATTGTTTCCTGACTTTCAAATTCTATGGAGAAGGTCTCTAGTAATAACCTATATGTGCAGTGAAGACCTGTTCTTAAGTTACTGTCACCCAACGGATATCGTGTCGATCGCACTTTTCTTTACAAGTATTGACAGCAAATGCATCTCAACTTTAAGGACATTTCAATAGTTTACAGAGAATCACACAACTTTAGAAGAGATTGTTTGGAGATGTTTCAAACGGCATCAGATGTGAATTACTTGAATAAAAAAAGAGGCACACAACATGTAATACACACTTATTCCTTTTTATTCACAATAAATGAAAATAGTATTAAGTAATGTGACTGACATAGTCTTATTTATTTTTTAAATAAACCTGTTTTATTTTTATAATTACATCACTTAACAGATTGCCGGTAATTAAAACTTTTTTTTTGTCAAGGCTAATTTCTCCCTTGTTGATGTCACATGCTTCATGATCTTTATTGGTGGCAAAATAAAAGTGATATTTGGGTTCTATTTTATAAAAGTGACCAAGTTATGGATTCACGTGTTGAATATTCCAAGAGCCATGGTGTATGTTGATAATATTGTTGCGAATAGTTACATTTCGGTTGCATGGTCCTTCTGAAATATTACTGAGATTTTAAGAGTTTCAATTTATAATTTTTATCAGTTAACAGTTGATCGACCCTCGTAGGAATTTTAATATTAAGCTATAGTTTGGAAAGTTTATCTGAAGCTACGAGGCATCGGTAAGGGGGAGAAAACATGGCGAATATCTGTCAAAAACGTACCAATGGCGTACGGTACCTATTTTTATGAAAGTATTAAAAATAATAATTATTATTATATAATAATTATATATAGAAATTGATTTTTGCCTTGCTTTAAAGGTAAGGTATTTTTCAAAACATGGTATTTATTTGAAAACAAATAATGTTAAGAATCGTACTTGAATTCAATATGGATACGAAATAGTTCAAAATCTGACACTGACAATACCAACGCCACAATTGACAAAGTGAGAGGGAAGAACACACGCACGCGCTAGCCAATAGGAAGTCAGCTGGTTGCTAAGCAATGAAAGCCTTTCGAAAAATTTCAGTTAGTTCGGAGGGCGTGAAAATTATAGTTTTAGCACAACGCTGCCAGAGCTTGAAGAAGCCCATAACAAATTTGGATCTCTTAATATTCATAAATTGAAAAAATAATGTTAATAGACAAAATCCAAGAAAACAAGCACTTTAAAGAATTAGCGTTTAATCATATTGTTAATAATAAAAAGTCCATTCTCTAATTATTATCACTACATACTTAGCACTTTATTTTTTTATAGTTAAACGTTGCAATATCGAATGTTTTTTTTATTAGTGAACCATTTTACCTATTTAAAGCACGCCCCAGCGTGTTTAAATCGAACTTTCAAAAACGCGCGTTTTTTAAAGTTACCATGGCAACATCAACAGCTCGAGAAACGAAATTTAAATGACAATTGTTTATTATTGATCTGACAGGAGTACTTTGTAACGTCAAAACCTTTCTTCGAACAATATTTAACAATAATTTCAATTTTATAAATGAAAATGGAAAGTACAGTTGATAGTGTTTGAGATATTGATATTTCCATTTTTCAAATCGGAGGAAATGGTATTTAAATTAATACTATTATGTTTTTATCATTTCCATGACAACGCAAGGTTTACTGATGTAGCATAACGAATTTAACCATTATACATTATTAGTTCTTATTTCCATTTCTTGTTGTTGTAGTAGTAATAGATACCAGTATTTATAATTTCAAAGTGCACCAATAAAAAAAATAGCGTAAAGTATTCGTGGATAACTGGTCTCTAAAACACTTGCTCTATTTCGAGCACTCCGGCTTCGCCGTCGTGCTCGAAAAATCGCGCGTGTTTTAAAGACCTTAATATCCACTTATACTTTAATATACTATTTCTGCATTCTTTTCACGGCTTAGCATAAACTTGCCAAACTATACTTACAATAGTTGTCATTGTTAATGTCAGTTTGACAAACATATAGTTATTTTGGTTCTAATTATTTCCATCGAATTTCACAAAATAGATGCGACAACAAACAACAAAATCAAAATAATGCTCTATTGATGTCAAGACAAATAACCTTCAGAAATGGATTTGGTACGGCAGTGAGTTGATAGAACATTCCTTTTTTTATATTATTAGGAACGCATGAATTCACAGTCGCATCCTAATATTACACCGACAATATTATTTATGGAAGTTTATCTCAATAAGGTGAATAATTTGGAAATAAACGAATCCATATTCGTATACATGCGCTGTTTACACCAAAATGAGTCGATAACTTTAAATTACAGAAACACCAGTGGAAGTAGTTCTTTAAAAAACAGGTCAAATTACATGGGTAACTTTTAAACAATCTGGCCCTGGCAAAAAATTGATTAACAGCAACATCTGAAATATAGTAAAAACACGTGGTATTTCTTAAATGCTAATCAAAATATTTACTAAATACTTTTAATATAAAAGCAAATAAAAGCACCCATTATCGAAAGTTTCGAAGTCCTGCCAGTAATGTATTAAACATTAATCTCAATTAAGTTATCTGTTGTTAGTTGCGGGGCTTCTGTTCTTGATTGTTTGAATCCCGCGGCGATACCTTAAACACTTCGAAAGGTTTCTCTCGTCAAAACAATACTCTTAATTAGCTGCTCGACTATAAACAACACGAAACCCTTCATTGTCCCAATTATCAGATCGTTGTGAATTATACAGACCGATATATATACAAGGTAGGAGCATTAAAAATAATTTAATTTAATGAAAGATTATTAGGGATAAAGCTTCAAATACGGGAGTTGCCTTTTAAGTGATACATATAACAATATCAATAGCGCCTATCAACAAATGTCAAAATTAGTGCCATGTTTAGTTAACTTAAAGCCAAGTTCTTAAAATTAGAAAATATTCAAATTGCAAATCAGCTAATGTTGTTATCTGCTTATGAAAAAATAAGAGATATAGTTGTGAGTAGAATTAGTTTGCACTGTTTCACAATAAAATAACAGTATGTGGCAAGGTCTCTTTGAGGATTAAAAAGCCAAAAAGATAAAAAATCCATAAATCATTTCTAGTCTTGACCTACCCACAAGCGAACAATTGATTCTCATTGATGCAATGTAACTTCTGATTGGTCTATGAAAAATACTCGAACTGTTAGTCCACATGGAGTGTTAACGTCCCAGGGTGGGTTTAGTTCATCTCTGTTATTTACCAGGTATTATGTTCTTAGATATTGCTGTGATCGAAATTTTGTTTTATTGACTAAAAATATTTTGTTGGTAATAATTAAAATTATGGCTTTTTGGTGACCATTCAAAGAGGAAGATATTGTTATAGGCTCCGAACAATGAATATTTAGAAGTGTAAACAGACGTACTATGCCAACATAAACAATGTCAAAGTTTATTTATTTAATCTGCTTGATTCCATATCGCAGTGAATATAATAAGTTGTTTGATTGTTGTATGTATAAAACATAAATATTTTATTGTTAAAATTTTTTACCAAAGGTTTTGAAATTTCTGAATGTGGAGAGTAGGGATTTGAGTCAATAAACAGAAAGAAATTTGGTATGTTCTAGCTGCTATCTACGCAAAAAATGATACAAAATATGTACAGTCAACTGAAACAAGAAAATAATGGGTCAAAGCATGCAGCTGCTGAAAGAATACATAATAGACAAAAGTTTCAAAAAAATCCATCTTTACAGTTATCGGTAAAACTGCTAATCATCGGGAAAAGAGGGTACATAAATCGCTAGTGCGTTGGGAAAAATTTGTCTGAAACCGGTTCTGCTTCTGCTTACAGATTTCTTTGTCTCGCGGACAAATTGTGAAATGGTGCAAACTAATTTTACCCACAACTATACATTGAATTCAAGGTAATTTTGGTTACTGTGCGATAAATAAAACTCTCGATATAAGAAAATATACATATTATAATAATAAAAAGCGGATTGAAATTTAACAATTTTAAATGTGCTAGTAGATAGTTTACACTATAAAATGACAAAATTCTCAATAAAGGAGAAGCCTCATACAATTTAACAAATTACTTTCCTTATTAAGCATCCAGGAACGGTATCTTCTCAGAATCGTCTTATCCAGGAACTGTATATCACGGCAATGATATATTTCCAGAACTGTGTCTTACCGGAACGGTATGTCTCCGGAATGTTATTTTTCCCAGAACCCCGAACCCAGAACATCCTCTGAATTATATCGATTATATTCATCTAGAATTCCAGAAGTCATTCGCATAATGAAGCTGGATTAGCCATCCCCTCTAGTTGGTCAATATTTCAGATAAGTAACAAAAAGTACCAAACTCAAATTAATTATCCGATCATTTTTGGCAGAAATAGAATGTTGTTATATTGGACCCACTTATGCACAGAAAGTGTGATACTCTTGCCGGTTTTTTGATAGCAGACCAGCTTTGAATAGTTTTCTCCAATTTCCCATAATTTAACGTATGTGTAAAACAGAGCATTTCAATGAAAACTATCCACCTCACATAATTCTGAAGGAGTTACTTTTATGAAAATTGGAAAAACACGTGAAAAATCATATAAAGGAGGATGTCTGTTATATAGTCACCATCCTCAATTTTTTAAATGGAACACCCTATACATGATTGCATTATTGGATTCTCCTCTACGAGAGAATTGCAAAAAAATTCATAAAGGTGCCTTTAGACCATAGGATTTTTCATTTTATTTTACATTTGATTTTAACAAATCGAATGTAACCGTACTTTGTATTCGTTTACACTGTTCGATTTTCAATTTGATTTGGTCCGTCTGATTTTGCGTTTGACAAATCATTCCAGTTTTGTAAAATAGAACCGTATCTATTTCGGTTCGATTTTTCATCTGATTATTGCGATTAATCATGTGCATTGTGCTTTATTTGCTATTGACTACATTCTCTTATAGGATACGGGAAAATTAAATTCCAAATACCCAGTTCCCTTCGACGCAATAACCATTTTCTACACCAAAGCTACCTATTTACTTGTTTCTTTTTGTCATTTTGCAGTTTAATAATAACAAAACATTCATTAATACATAGGTAAAAAGTCAATCAGTTGGGAGTTCAATACAGTGGAAATTTGTTTTTAATTTCTCTTCATCTTTTTAAAAACCTTCCACCAATGAAATTGGAAATGATAAAACACTGAACTCAACAGGTGTATCTATTCAAACGATATCGGTATATAAATGTTAGAAGTTATGTTTTATGAGTAATGAACAACCTCAGTACACCAACCACAAATTAATGATACAGTAAGCTCTTGTAAGTACCATCTTCATATAAATCAGCATTTTTAAATTTATATATATAAGAAGTTTAAATAACAAAAAATTAAAAGATTTATAAACCCTCAACAATGTATCATTTTCAATGCTCGCTTTCATCATTCACATACTTGTTAATTGAAAAAAAATAAAATAAAACCTGTTCTGCCGTTTAGTCTTGAAATGGTTTACGCAGAAACATAGATCGACTTGTTATTAATTTCAGATCATAGATTATATCCATATTTTTCATTAATATATATATACGAGGTGACCTAAGAAGCTCTTTTAAAATTGTTTGGAGTAAAACGTCGGGAAAATGATGATAATTTAAAATTTCAAGATAATAAAAACTTCCAGACAACTTTTCTTTCGGTTGAAATGAAATTTTTCAAGATTTTATTGCCTTAGATTTTGAATAAAAATTAGGAATGTATCCTGCATTTCAGTTATAGAAGACGTACCAAAGCACCCCACTTTGCATATAATAGAAAAAGACGAGTTTGAATGAAAGTAATGTGAGGTAGGTGTTTTAAAAGGTATATAAGTATAGTTACTATCTAATAATTATACATAATTATGATTATAGGGATAATTGATATAGTTTAATGATAAATCCGGTGGAGAAATAACTCTTAAAATCAGCCAAATGTTATAAGCGTGCTTAATAGTTTAAGAATGAATCGTTTCGATTTAAAATGTGTACAATTCAGATTTATTCAAAACATTTATTTCATTATCAGGTCACTGACTATCGTAATAACTAGATTTTTAATCTTTTTAGAATAGAAAATACCCTAAACACCGTCCTGTCCTACACAGAAATAGAAACAGAATTAATGTTCATGATAATATTTTAATATTACTTGGATGGTCAAACCTGTATTGGTTTTGCAAGGGTCACTAAGATTTACTGCTCTATCACATTTATGAATGAATAAACTTTTAGTATTTATATTTATGAAGAAATCTACTTTCTACAATACAACTACTAAGTTTTTAATTTTTATTCATCATGCTCTGAGTTGTGGTCCAGAGAAATAATACAGTGGCTTTACAGTATGATATAGCGTGTTATCAGAGTCCCACATTCTTTCTTTTAATCCAGTTCTATGCTTTCTTCTCTTATCTATGTTCTATGCACTCAATTTACGGTCTTTATTCCTTTTTGCAAGAGATTTGAACCCCGGTCATTCCGAATGCAAGCAGGGAGCGTTACTAGCTTAGAGTAATACTACAAATAGAGTCCGCAAGTCATTCATAAAACTATGCGAAAATGCGGCTAACATTCTATCGCCATACATATATGTTTTCATCAATTACTTTCAAGGAGTGGGGAGAAATTGTCGGACTAGTCGGACAGTGCCACTGGCCAATAGAACCATTTACTTACATGTGGAAAGAGAGGTTGAAAACATTCCGACTGCTTTTTTTGCAAATTCGGCACTGACAAACCATGATTTTCACAAAAAAAATATTGTTTTTAATTATATCTTAACGCACACACACAAATATTAGTTGAAAAGACGAAAACAAAAGCTTCAATAAACTAGGAACGTTGAAACTTCGTAGTAAAATCAGGTAAAATTTATAGTAAAAGGGTTTCCTTTCTCGGTGTTGCCTTATTTCAGACAGACAAAATTATTAACACGCATTTGTTCCGCTTAAACCTCAAAACATTCAAACAAAAACATATTTTTATTACATATAAACTTATTAGAATAATTATTTTAAAGTCGTTTTTATGTAATTTCTTGAAATTACATTTTTATTTTGTACGTTTCTATCGTGTCCTATACTTCAGTTGTCGCAATTCAAAGGAAAAGTAAGACATCCGGCAAAGGGTCGGCAAGTTACCTTAGAATTTGATGTAATTTTGGGTTTACTTTTAAATGTAAGCAAATGTATCTATTTAATGTATTAATCTGAGGTTACTACTCCATCACTTGCTCGGTAGCTTTGGAGCTACGAACTTGCATTTTTATAGAGATTTATACACGAGACTACAGTAGGGGGGATTCGTCAAAGCAAACAAGTTGTAAATTACCGACAGTACCGAGATGTCAGTCTATGTATACATGTGTAGGATGAAGAGTCGCATTTTTACAAAAAAAATGGACGATTAATGCGAGTAGTTTGATGGATTCATTGATTGAGGCTTTAAGTCCTCGGTACCTGAGCCTTTAGGCTTCTGGTGCTCTTGGTTGCACGTTTTAAGTGAATCGACTTGTTGTTTTCACTATATCCTTCTTGGAAAAAATCTTCCATAGGGCCCGCTAGCTCCAGGAGTTTTTATCTCTAGTGAAGCCGTAGCAAGTTCCGAAACAATTTGTAGCTTTGAGAATAAATTTGTTAATATGTCAATAATCGTATATTCCTGTAGTAGGTGGAATAAAGCTCTGCTAACGAAATTAAATGTTTGGTGGAAAATATTACCACTGTATACTTAACGAAATTCTCCGCTACAAACTAGGGATTTTTTCGCTAAGAGATTTGTGAACATTAATGACGTTACATTTCTAGTAATTATCTTGATGCGCATACTTGTTTTTGTTTCTGCGTGTATGTCTGTATTAATCTGTCGAGCGATAAGCCAAATCCAATTATTTTTGTTTTAAATTCTATGCTGTATGTTTTTATACCTATACTTATAATCATAATGTTAATTTATGTTGAAGTATAATAATTATGATAAGTTGATGTTGATCGAAGGCGGCTAGGTCTTTGTAACATCAGTTAAAAGAGAGGTTATGTGTCGAGTTTAGTTTCGAAGCAGCTTTTGCCTAGCTAAAGTTATCTCACTTTGTCATTAACCATATTGATATGGTTTGTCTTTGTTTATCTTTAAGCCGGTTTCTCAAGATATACTTAGTATAACCAGATAATTGTAATTTATCGAGTTTGTGGCTCCTACAAAGCCATCCTCTCTGTCGGTTTGTCGGTTCGATGGTATGAACGCTTCGCCAACTAGATGACTTTATCATTTCTGATGGCACTAATGTGGGATTTTGGTAGTAGAAAGTAGGTAGATGTAGGTGGTTTAATGGGAACTGTTATGGTTGATAATTATTTTGTTATGAATTTTTTTTATGGTACATAGCAGCTAATAAGGCAATAATTTTATTTTATACTTGGGATGTATTTATATTCGGTAATTAAACCTTCGTATCGATAATTTTCTTCTTATTTCAGTACAAGTCGCTTAGTTTGAAGTATATTCAAGATTTGTGAGAGAGTAGATGTATGTATGTTTGTAGGATGAGGTGACAATCAGTAAGACCTAAAAGATCTATTGTGCCCCTTACTTCTACAGAGACTATAGTAGCTCCTTTAGTACTATTGACCCTGAGGAATCTTCGGAAATCTGTAGGCTTCAGCTTAGGTAAATATCCCCCTTCTATCCAATAATCTCCTAGGTGCTGTTCCCTAGGATTCTGAATTGAGGTGCAATTCGCAAGTATGTGGATGGAGGTTTCTTCTTCCATGCCACACAATCTACATTCTTCTTCCTCCACAATTTTGAGCTTTTTCAGGTGCCCGTTCAGGCGGCAATGTCCCGTTAGGATCTGTGTTAAAACTCTTAGTGCAGTTTTACTTTGACTTGTTCATTCATTCGATCTCAACGGGTTGTAGTCACCCATCATAATCTTTGATTGCCTAAGCCTTACTAGATCTTTCCAATGGTCCGATCTTCTCTTTTCTTCGGCTTTGCCCATTTTTTCCAATATTACATTGGGGCTGATACCGCAAAAGGATTCCGGCTCCCAAAAGGGTCTTTCAGTCCCCCTCTTTGCTAGTCCATCTGCTATTTCATTTCCTTCTATTCCAGTGTGTCCTGGAATCCACAGTAAGGTTACTATATTCTTCTCGCCTAGTTTATTGAGTATGCCTAGGCATTTCCACACCATTTTGGAACTGATTACACAAGAGCTCAGTGCTTTAATGGCTGCTTGACTATCCGATGTTATCAAAATCTTTTGAGTAGATTGTGGAAGTTACCTCTTCGTGTTTTTGATATCTAATTTTCCACAATTTGAAGCGGGTTTATTTTGATAAACTTTTTACTGCCTTATATTCCTAAGCTTCGTTCAAAGTTTCATTTAACGTTTTGTGATGTTGTAGCCGGCTTTTCCACTTCCTGTACCCCATCAACGAATGCCTGTGTGTCAATTTGTTGTAGGAAATCTTTAGATGCCTGGGGATCTTTAGATCCTTATATGCTGGAGTCAAACGCCTGTAGGGTCCCTTACATTTTTTCTCAAACCTGTTGCCTTCTGGCAATAACCAGTCTCCCCGGGCTGTCGTCACTTTTGCAAGGCATCGTCCATAATCCCAATCCAAACATTTACCGAAATGGTGTGTTGGAGCCGTGCTACAAATGTAACATGTGACATTACATCAACCCATATGTAATGACAGGTCTTGAGAAATTGGCTTTATTTGTAAACAGAGCAGTAGTAGCAAAATTGGGATTAAACGTCAAAGTTAATATCTTAATACTATTACAACTCCTTAAAAAGTTTTCGAAAATTACTTTTCAAAGAACAGAGAACGTTCACTAAGAAGCAGCAACTACTCCTCGGGCTATGCACCCCGACAGACATTGAATCACACTTATAAGTTGAACGGAGCTGGAACATCTGCACGATATAACCAACCATTCTGGTTTGCAATTAGAAGAGACAGCATCACTTGCAGACCGGTTTCGGCGTATTCAGTACAAGGTAGATATCATCCGTCTAGAAGCTCTGAGAGCATAAACCTGGAAATAGAAATGTAATTCAATGTCTGTGTAGTTTCTTGATAGTAATTGGAACTTCAAGTAGTGGAGCTCTCGCAGCTCTAGGTCGTCCAATAATATACCTTGATTTCAAAAAAGGTTCAAGTTTCTTGCAATCAAAGATGCAATTTATTAATCGTTTCAGAACATGGTGTCCCATAGAGGAAAGTACCACGGTGCCAAGCTTGGCACAGGCTTGGCACAAATATGTAGAACTCTGTGCCCAGCTTGTGAGCCACGCCACCTTTGAACTCTAAGAAACGCAGCAGACATGGTTACTTTAAGTAGTAGTGAATAATAAAAAATGTGAGTGGATAACTGAAGCTCGGACTGACCTGACAAATAATGAAAACAAGTATAGCTGGCGATTGGGCGCTGATCGAAAATACTCTAATCACGCCATATGTAACCGAACTGCCTAAGCTAGATGGGTCCCCATTAAACAGACACGGTTGAGTTATACAGACTAGGCCCAAGCTTGGGTAATTATTGGCATGGCCAAGACTGAGTCAAACAGTCTTGGTCCAAGCTGGGGTCCCCAATAAATGGCCAATGCTGGGTTACCCAGTCTTGGCACAAGCTTGAGTACCTACTCACTGGCATGGCCAAGGCTGGGACACCAAGTCTCAGCCCAAGTTCGGATAATCATAGACATGGCGAGGGCTGGGTCAAACAGTCTTGGTCCAAGCTTGGATTCCAAATAAATGGCTAATGCTAGGTTATCTGGTCTAAGCCCAAGATTAGCATGGCAAAGGATGGGTAACCCAGTCTTGGCCCTAGCTCGAATAATTATAGGCATGGCCGAAGTTGGGTAAAACAGCCTGGCCCTTTTTTAGATATGTCTATCAGCAATGATATAAAAGTATTAGTAAGCTTAAATAAAAATATAAACATAGTTTTGACATTTTGATGAGACGGGTACAATTACATTTATTATTAGATTAATAGAATAAACTTCAATGAGGTCGTTCCGATACCGATGAATGTAATTCGTACAGAGAATTATTTAGTTGTTGATAAAAATGTAAGTGACTTTTACTAAGTGTTTCATAACAACGACCTGTCAACCCTTCCACCAGTACTGGCCCAGGCTTGGCCCCTTTGTCAACTCTAGGGTTTTCCTACAAGAGGAACGGTAATTTTGATAACCCAGTGCATATAGTATAATAACATTTTTTTTCTAGTTCCAATGTATATTTTTTTCATGACTTATACGAAATTATTTATTCAAATATAGTGGAAATAGTGTTCTACAAACATTTTTCAATTATTTATGATATTGTTTCCAAGGCTTTCAAAACCATCGATTAGTAAAGAAAATATTTAATACGAAATAATCGAATAGTCTTAACAATTCGCCGATCAAAGAGAACAGTGCAACATAAAATATATCCAAACCCTTTTCCTTTTTCCAACAAAAACAAATATTAAAGTAGATAAAAATGTTCCGAGAACAAAAACAGCAATTGTTATAATAACAACGTATCGTTTATCGAAGAGGCCTTCTTTTAAACGAGAATGAAAGCGGCATGAATAATAAAACAATTCAATTATTAATTTAAGCGACGATCATGTTGTACTAGTTGTTACACAGTTGTTGCGGTCAAAGGCCAGTAATCAAACTGTGTAATTTTCGTGACGGAGATGCTACTTGTTATTACACGTTATAAACCTCCTGCTTTTGTCGTCTAACATCTGGATTACTCCCACGGTCCTACACATATACATACAAACACCCAATATTTCAATATCAACTTTGAAATTGCCAGGTTAGAAACTGGGGTAATGTTCAATTATAATAAATTAATAAACGATCAGCTTTGCATTTTCGTATAAAAAAAATAAATTACGAAGATTGGAGTTTTAATTACACTATTTTTGTAGAAAGAATTTCCTAAATAATAAATGCTGGATGGAAGAGAATTATATAATTTTTTCTATAGTATTTTCTTCGATCACAAAAATTCGATTCGAGTACGAACTTCCTAAGCAAGCTTGTACTGATACATGTTGGAGCTACGAATAGCCTAGTCAAAGTACACATAAAACCTCACAAAACATACAAAAAACTTGAAAATTCAAATTTGGGTATTTAAAACGGTTGTGTCTAAAACTTTACGATGTTAGGCATTCGATTTTCGGGAAAATCGCCGAGTGAAAATTCTTGTTTTTGTTTTTTCGCTCTAATTGTTTAACTAATAAATATGCAGAAAAACTTCCAAATCAAAATTTGTAGCTGATGCATTTATCTACAAATTTTGTCTGAAAAGTTTTTCTTTAAATTAAAAAGTTTACGAGATAAAATTAATTTCATTGGTATTCAATTCGTGGTTACGCGAGAACGGCGAGAACCGCTCGACTTAAAAGTTAATAACTTTGGCCTTATAACATTCTGAAAAAATAAATAAACTCATGTAAAATGTAAAGAAAGATCTCAACTTTTAGATAGAAATACTTTCAAATTTGAAAAAGTAGATTTTCTGACTGTAATATCCCAGCGAAAATTCCTTTTGGATTTAGCATTACAAATGAGCATGAAACATTATCATTATAAAAGCAAAGCCATCAATATTTAGAATTTTAAACGAATGCTTCTTAAAATTTTTTTTTGCATGCTTATTTTACTTGTTTTTTTTAGACTTCATTCAATTATATCTTTTTTCGAAATTAATATAATTCAATGAAACTTCACCACTACACACTTTGAAGCTTCTACTATCAAATTTTTTAAATAATAGAGAATTATTTACAATAAATACTTAAATCAGAGGTTTTTCAGCAAACCTTCTATAACTTTTTATACCGTTTATGAAATCTAAAATTTTGTGAACTTTATAATGAACCTATTTAGAAGTGAACGCGATACAAAAGAACACACCTATGGCTCAGGTAAGAAAGTTAAAGGAGCACAAATAAAGGTAAAAAAGCAGGTGAGAAAGCGGCTTGAAAAAATAATAATAACAACAGCAATAATAATAATAAAATATTTACAACAAAAAATATTTAACAAATTACATTAAAAATAGAGGCTGTTATTACAACAATGTTAATTGGAGGAATTTGGTAAAAAAAACGACTTTTTAGTAGAGGTTTACGTGGAAAATAAATGATAATAAATAAATTTAAAAAAAATTTTTTTTTCAATGTTTTTGTAGATACCCCATTTTAGAACACATTTCATATATAAATTTTTTTTCTAAATGCCATTGTTTATTTACTATCGTAAAATTAAAAACATGAATATTGATAACTTCCAAAAATACTACTAGGGAAATTTGATGTGAACATTTTTCTGTGTTTTCATTATTTAAACAATTAGAGTGAAATTTCAAAAACAAAAATTTTCGCATGCCTAACATCGAAAAGTTTTTTTCATGTTAATCACATCCCTTTAAAATACTCAATTTTCAAGTTTTTTGTGTTTTTTGCGGCATTTTACGGATATTTTGTGTACTTTGAATAGGCTAGAAGGAGAACAAACTTGAGTAGAAGCCATGCTGAAAAAGTTTTTTTGCAGTGTCGTCCAGTTTTCAACAGCTTGCGACTGCCTGCGAACAAGCCTAATAATAATTAAAAACCCATAGAATGGCGCTAGCGTAGAAAATGCACATGACAGAATGAATAGCGCCAAGTAAACCTTATACAATATCTACTTCGTTCACAAAAAACTTTACAAGGTAATTGAATAATAATAAGTTGTTGAGAAGAGGAAGACCAAGCAAAAAATCGTTGGAGGTTAGGAAAGATCTGAGAACAGTGGGAGTAAGGGACTGGCAAAACGAGGTGAGGAAAAGAGAAAAATGGAAATAGAGAGTGAAAGATCTCGTAGCCGAGTGCCAGATATGCCTGTAGTGCTGATATAAAAAATAAGTTGTCTAAGTCGCATATGAAAATCTGATGTTTTCTTCAATTAGCTTCGTGACTAGTTCTGTGGTGTGTGGATGAACAGGTTTGGCAACGTCCGATGCGCCGTAGCAAAGACGGATTGCGAGAGCTCACTTCGCTGGCAGAATTCGTAAGCATCACAAGCTTTAAAACTTTGCATGGGGAATGTACGTCGCCTGTTCCTCCCGGTAACTGCATTTACAACGTTGTCAAGTTGTATGGCTTTCTCGCGCATGGTCAACCGCCAAAATTAATTTGCCAACCTGTATATATTGTATACTAGGGTGACATTCACTGTGATCTGATAGATCTATAGTGCAGTGGCGTAGCGAGGGTTTTCGCCACTCGAAGCCGACTGGAGATTTGCCGTCCTCCCCCACCCCCTATTTTAATTATTGGTTTATTCAAATATTTTATTCAACAAACTTAATGTACATCGTACAAGATATTGAAAGTCAAGATAAACTACCACTGCTTTGAAAAGAGTATACATACAGTTAGGAAGTAAATTTTTCAAGGTGTCAGAATGTTTACAAAGCATGACTTTATTAACACTCGGTACATACAACAATAATAGTATATTATTAAACGAGCAATTTATGATAGCCATTATTCACGAAGGGTGACGTTTGCGCAAGTCACCCGAGTGAATAATGGCCATAAATAGCGAGTAGAATAATATACTTTGTCCACGACCATTGGTTTTTTTATTAAATAAAAGTCTAGTAAATAATGCGAGAGTAGAACGGAAAGTTATAATTTGGTATTTTGTATTATTGACAATTCTAACGTCAAAATTAATAAATTTCTGGAGTACGTCAAATAATTTGACATAATATACAGATGGGGGATACTGTGTAAAGTATCGATACACCGTACCGTTATCAATATAGTGTTTTAAAAATATCAATATTAGAAAATATCGTTATGAAAAGTATCAATACTAAGAATTTTGATATTTTATCCATACGATATATTTCAGAAACAAATTTCCTAAGCAAAATACGCAGATTTAATAGTTCATATTGAACCCCTATCCCTAGTCACCTATGCACCGAAATGTTGTGAGTGTTGAGTTGTTATGTCATGTTATTCAGTTGCAAAAGCGTGAATTATGAACCATAATTCACTCTAGTAGATATATGAGTACCATATACCTTTTGTTAGGAGGTAAAATATTGACTTATTATTGGTCGTGGACAAAATATTTATTTGCCAATCGAATGTACAATAGGATCTTAAATTATTATACATAGTGCTCATCAATTAGCAACTTTTGCAGCTATTACAAAAAAAGTATCACTAGAGTACATAGCTCAACTTGATAGAATTAAAAAAAAATAACAAATTATACTGAAGTGGCGAACAAGAACCAGCTACCGCCACCCATCTATTTGTTTCTTTTACTCCTAAATCGTATCTAATTCAAGAAATCTAAAACGTAACTTGACTAGTAAATCCACGTTCAGGAAAAGTCGTTGCCGCCGCACTGGCTGGCTGGGCGCTAGACATTTGTCACTACTCACTAGCACTTAGCAGCACGACTTCATCTCGCCTCTTCTCTTTCGCAGCCCTGCGGCTTTTCTTTGCAAATAACTTTGCGAGCGGGATTTATAGTTAATTTTTATTTATTACCAATTGAAATTTCTCAGAGACTAGTACTTCCTTAAGGCCTATATCCCGGAGGAATTTTAGGATATTCACAGACTTCACTACATATGATCACCAAAGTTGTCGAATGAATACGTCTTTAGTTGTTCAAGTATAGTAGAGTAGAATATAAATACAGTGCCTTTATTCCCGAAACTGGATCAAAAATGTCGAACAAAAAGGTGCGCACGAAAACTTGAAGTCACATTCTCGAACCACCATCTTAATGTCATCGTTTGACATTTTGTCGCATGTATATATGACAATGCTGTGAATTTATAGAAGCTATTGAATTTATCATAGGGCGTACCTGAAAAGCGCTAGAAGACAAAAACTACGGGAAAAGTGAAAAAATGACATTTAGTGTTTGCAAGGTTGTATCTCTGGAAAGAAAAAAGTTGGCGGTTTAGCCCAAAAGATAGCTGATATATTCGAAAATAACATATCAAAAATTCGAGATAATCGTAGTGGGCGTTTTTGAGATGTATCGTATTTTGGGAAAAAAGCACTTTTTTTGTTTTTCCGATTTTCCGGAAAAATTTTCCAACATATTGGAAATCCGCATGATATAGCTGATTACATTACGCACATTTTGGAAAAAACGATTATTTGGGCCAAAATAGCGACCATTTAAAGCGAAAGGTTGTTTTTAGTTTTCGAAATAACGACTTTACGATGTCTACAGGGCTCCAAAAGAGTTTTTTTGGAAAAAAGAAAAAACAAGTGTCTCGTGAAATCGCAAATGGAATATGGCCCCAAAGTTTCAGAAAAATCAAAGACATACATTTTTTTGGTCGTTGAATCGACTTGAAATCGGTCACATCTTAAAGAGTATGGTAATTTTTTCACAAAAATCTTAATTCTACTTTGATTATTTTTTAAAACCGTAAAAAGATTGTACGGTTGCAGCATGTCAATAAATTGGCTTCTTCGTATGTGAAATGACCTGTCGATTCTTTCAATCAACTTTTTAAATCGTGAAAATATAACCTCCTTATCTCATGCACTTGTTGCATTAACGACTAACCCAGGAGTATTTTCCATTTTTAAAAGTTCCAAATAAACACATCTGCGTTTCATTGAAACCGTTCTGCTTTAACCTCATAAATATTTACATTTTTAACACATCCTAAACCCATCAAAAGATCGTTGGCAAGAGCGATTAATTTAGGTATATTTTGGTAGGTAAGATCAAAAATTGCGGTATACCTTTTTCTCTCCAAGTTAGGCCGGTACACAATAATTAAAAAATAATAAATTATAGGATAAACGAAAAAGGAAAGTTCACGTGTTACGAAATTAACGGAGGACATATAATAATAAATTAAATGAAAGAAATTACATCATATCTTCTTTAAATTTATTCAATTTCGATAATGAAATCAACTAATAAATTAATACTTAGAATACCTATTTCTTGTTTCTCTTTCTTCATAGAAAATTCACTCCGAGGGATTTTTATTGGGACAATTTTAATGTTACGGTAGTGAAAAAAATATTTTTAGGTACAAATCTTCTTGGAAGGAGAATTCCCATGGAGGAGTCTGTTAAATACTTGGGGGTGTGGTTGGATAGCCAATTATCCTTTAAAACACACAACATGTTGAAGGCGGCACAGAAAGCGAAAGTAAGAGCAGCAAGACTGGGGAGATTGTTGTGTAATGTGAAAGAGCCGGTGAGTGGAAGAGGGAATTGGTAGGACGGTAGAGGGTAGACGGTAGAGTATGCTGTACAGTGCGGAAGTGTGGGGTAAAAGAGCGGGATGCGAGAGGGACACTCCTGAGAGTGGTACAGGGATATAGGAGAGTTGGTGGAATGGCAGCAGTGGTGCTGTCAAGGACCTACCCATTGGACCTAGAGGCTAGAGCCAGGAACAAAAGCTGGAGGGGTGCGCCCATAGAGGAAATGCAGGAATGGATGGAGGACGAAATGGAGAGAAGATGGATGAAGAATGAGGGCGCGCTAAAAGAAGCGATTGGGAGTAGGAGAGATTGGATGGACCGGAAATTCGGAGAGGTAAACTACTTCTCGATACAGGTGCTCACTAGGGCATGGGTCGAGAGTAGGGTACCTCCACAAGATTGGGAAAAGAGAGACTGGAGTGTGCGAGAGGTGTGAAGTGGAGGATGATGTGGGGCATGTGTTTATATGCTGGAAGAACGAGGAGGTGCTGAAGAAATTTGAAGGAGCTAGGGGAGGCAATGTATTGGAAAAACATGGTGGAGATAATGTTGAGGGAAGAGGATTTGATGGGGGTAAGTGGCGTAGTGGAGAGAATGATTGAGGGGAGAGAAGGAATTGATATGGCATGAGAGGTAGGAGTGATAGAAGGGAAAAGATGACGGCGGAGTGTGTGCGAGGAACCGCCGCCCGTCTCGAAGTATGCTAGGGTAGTGATTCCGAGGCGACAGTAACGGCGAGTTTTGAGGTGGGTTTGCTTGGTAGGCATCCCTTGGGATGAGTCCAGCACTGTCTGGGCCATGGATATGGCCCCTTCAAACATGAGTTTTTCCATCTCGGCCCAAAAAAAAAACACAGATCTTCTTAAACTTATAAGCACTAGCAGACAGATTTATTTTAACAAAAATGTTTGTCGAGTTATATTATTGTAGCTGGCCTAAATGACGGCGGACCTATTGAAATTGCAGATCTAATAGACCTGAGAGGTACCGCCGTGTCTTGAACATATCAGATAACCTGTCCTGGCTTTTAACAATTAATAGAATTCGATCGGGAGGTCGATAAAGAGTTCATTTGATACTTGCACTTTTATAATCGATAATCCCTTTAGTAATCTCGAGGAATATATTGTCGTTTAAATGTTGTTATAGAAAGCGGTGTCCTTTTTGATGAACTCTTTTCTATTCATCAATAATACTGCTATTAGTTGAGTAACACTGTAATCTTATGAGTATTGTTTGGTGAAATTTGTATCATAATATACGAGCACCGTACTAATATAGACTTTTCGAAAACAACACGGTAATGTATATCTTATTAAGACATTTAATACAATATACAGGGTGGCCCGGCAATAACGTAGTACATACCTATAAAAATACTAACTCATTAACATTCCTCAATTTTGTCAAATATTTTATTACTACACTAGAAAGATGGTGGGTGACGCTCTGACTTAATGAAAGTACTTCGTCTAGCTATAATATCATCAAGAAGCTCCATAGCCTAGACAAAGACTTTTCGAGGTAGCTTGTAGCCCTTGGTTTTCCTCGCCAAGTTCCAGAAAAAGCAGTCTTGCGACGCCTTCACAGAGGCACAACACAAGACATGTTCTGCCGATTACTCTTCCTCTTGACAGAACCTGCAAAGGTCTGTTTCTGCCAATTTTATAACACTCATATGACTGTTGAGTCTGCAATGTCCTGTCAGTAAACCTACTATGATTTTAAGAGCCCTTCGGCTTTTTAGCAGCAGGTCCTAAGTTACTTGGGCCGAAGGTCGTTTGATGAACTCTTTGGCCCGTCTCTGTTCAGGGGTTGTTCTCCACCATTCCAGAAACTTAGTTTGCTTTCATTTTTCAATGGCTGCCTTTTTGTTTGTGTTAGCTACACCGCAGAAGGGTTCGGGGCCAATGCAGGGAGCATTTGGAACTTCTTTATCCAGTTCGTTAGCTTTTTCATTGCTCTTATGTCCTTTGTGCCCTGTTACCCAGGACAGAAATAGTCTGTTATGACTTGCTAGCTCAGATAGGGCACGCACGCAGTCCCATACCAGTCGTTAATTTGACCTGGCAGGAATCTAGTGCCTTTAGTGCCTGGCTGTTAGAGTAAATAACAATTGTTTTGTTATTCACTCCCTGCCTTGCTATTTCTCTTGCAGTTACTTCCGCCTGGAACACTGTGGCATAGATTCCTAAGCTTATGTGGATTTTAGTCCTTGGTTTTGCTCTGAAGACACCAGCTCCAACTCCATTAACAGACGAGCGCTGGAAAATTGACTCATTATCAGATGAGACGCACTTTTTAATGCTGGAGTATGGATCAAAGTTCGTGCGGAAAGATGTTTTCAAGAGTAAGATCACAGGACCGGCTTAAAGATTTTAAACAAAAAATTAGAGTGATTAAACAAAAAAAAAGAACTGATAAAAATAAAAACTTTTTATTAAATCAATAAAATAAAAAAATTTAAATAAAGCAAGTATAGAATTCCTGAACCCAACCTGAGTTTATAGAGTCATTATAAAAACGGTAAGTGGTGTATGATACTGAAAACTATAAATTAAATTTCATAAAATCATTGGCGCCCAACAAATTAAATATCACAACAAATAAAAATAAATAAAAAATTGCACAGTAATAATAAACAAACCACACACACCAAATGCATATCACTATAAACTAGTAGCTTGTATTTTTCTAAATTCACTAGGTACTAACCTAATTTTTATAGGTTATAAATTCGAGAATCTGAAAGTTATAAACTAAATTTTCACATACTGTAATTTTACGATCAAGTAAATATGACATTATTTGGTACTTGCTTGAAACAAAAAGCATTTATTTCCATTACAAAGTTGTGACATTCCATGCCAACATTTTTGAATTAAAATTAAATCGATCATACTAATTTAATGGGTTGAAAAAGATTAAAGCTTAGGATTGTTTGATGATCAAGTTATCTATCAGCGGGGGTTTTGGTTGTAGCAGCGGGTCACTGCGATCTATTACAATGTTAACACCATATTAATAACGTTTAGACACGAGATCTATGCGTTTTGGAATATTAATTTCAGTTTTACTCAATCAATCAAGTGGCATTATTCTTAACATAATGTTAAGCTGCTTTTTGCAACAATGCACACATTGCAAATTTCTCTAAATTATTATTATACCAGGGAAATTACTTGAAATGATATTTTTAAGAGTTAATAACAATCCACGTCATTGTCAAGTTAAAGATGACATTCATGATATGTTTCCAAAGCTACAAATATATGTCTATATTATGTCATAACTTCAACTGGATTATAACCAAGTAAACCACAATTATTTTTTCGATATTATGAAGAGTGTTTTCAGTACTTAAAATAATAAAAATGGTTAATACTTTGTGGTCGAATTATTTATAAAGACTACAAAACTAGAGTTCATTTTTCACGTAGTTAAAATTGATAGTTTTGTAGTTCACTACAATCTGCGATTATACTTTAGTTAAATAATAAATTACGCTTACTTTGCATTTAATCGGTTTTGTTGTTCGAATAAACTTATAATGTGGAATTCTTGCATTGTATTATGGCAAAATTACACTAATTATATCCAACAGGTGTTATTTCGCTGTGGGTGAGTTCTCACTGATTTTAGTAATGAAATTGTAGTGCATTAATTTTGTTTTGAAGGTACTTACAACAAATGGAATATTTTTAAAATCCTGATATGTTATTTAAACATTAACAACTAGCTTAGTCAAAGTACACAATATAAAACCTAACAAAAGATACAAAAAACTTGAAAATTCAAAATTGGGTATTTAAAAGGGTTGTGTTTAACATGACAAAAACTTTACGATGCAAGGCATGCGATTTTCCGGAAAATCGTCGAGGGAAAATTTTTGTTTTTGTTTTTTTCGCTCTAGTTGTTTAAATAATAAATATACAGAAAAACTTCCGATTCAAAATTTGTAGCTGTTGCATTTATCTACAAATTTTGTTTAAAAAGTTTTTCTGTAAATTAAAAAGTTTACGAGATAAAATTAATTTCAGTGGTATTCAATTCGTGGTTACGCGCGAACGGCCCGTGAGTCAAATTTATTAAATAATTATCAAATTTTTTAAATAATAGACAATATAAATACTTAAATCAGAGGTCTTTCAGCAAACCTTCTATAACTTTTTATACCGTTTATGATATTATCTAAAAATTTGTGAACTTTATAATGAACCTATTTAGAAGTGATCGAGAGAGCGGTTAAAAAAAAATAATAATAACATCAACAACAATAATAATAATAAAATATCAACAACAAAAATATTTAACAAATTACATTAAAAATAGAGGCGGTCATTACAACAATAATGAAAATAAATTGGGGTCAAAAAAATGAAGCTTCAATGAAGGTTCTCGTGGAAAATCGTAAGTATCTTTGTGAAAAATGCATAAAAAAACGTTTCAAATGAAGTTTGAAGCTATTAAACCATATAGTCCGAGAGCTAGCCACGTAAAACGCATGTTAAACGGTTCCACCTAGATTTTTTTTTAATCGATGCTCTATGAGCCAAAAAACCCAAAGCCAAATTTCTGCCCACAGTTCGGACTGCAATAGGGTGTGGCGGGGGGGTAAACACGACGTTTTCATTAGGGCGATTGAGCACATGTGGTTCCACTCTGCAAGTTGTTTCTGTGTAGTCTAGCCCTCCTCTAGAAGCCAAAAAAAATGGCAGAGCATTTCCGGGCTGCGAAGTGCTCGGCAGAGTGATGTAAACACGACGTTTACATTGTGGCGATTGAGGTCATGTGGTTCCACTCTGCAAATTGTTTCTATGTATAGTCTAGCCCTCCACTAGAAGCCAAAAAAAATCGCAGAGCATTTCCGGGCTGCGAAGTGCTCGGCAGAGTGATGTAAACACGACGTTTACATATCGCTAATTTAGCACATGTGGTTCCGCTCTGCAAATTGTTTCTATGTATAGTCTAGCCCTCTACTAGAAGCCAAAAAAAATGGCAGAGCATTTCCGGGTTGCGAAGTGCTCGGCAGGCCTCGACGGCGGCGGCCACGGTGATCGAAATTCGATTAGCGATGAAAAAAAAAATCAATCGGTACCACTCTGCGGGTTTTTTCATCGCATTTTGCACACCCCGTAGACCAATATTTAATTATGGCAGAGTAGTTACTGGGCGGCAAACACCTTGCCAGGTCTCGGCAAAGGCAACCGAGGTGCAGAAGCGGTGCGCACACTTGGGTTCGGTGAAAAAAAAAAGAAACGAGAGTTGGTTCCACTCTGCCGTTTTTTTCTTCCTATTGTTTACCTCATAAACAATGTATTTGAGCCCCGGCAGACAGTATTCCGGCAGACCCGACCGAAGGCGGTCACCCGGCGGCGCGCTACGACCTTCAATACATTTTTTCGCTGCCGAGCACTTCACAACCCGGAAATGCTCTGCCATTTTTTTTGGCTTCTAGTGGAGGGCTAGACTATTCATAGAAACAATTTGCAGAGTGGTACCGATTGATTTTTTTTTTCATCGCTAGTCGAATTTCGATCACCGCTGCCGCCGCCGTCGAGGCCTGCCGAGCACTTCGCAGCCCAGAAATGCTCTGCCATTTTTTTTTGGCTTCTAGTGGAGGGCTAGACTATACATAGAAACAATTTGAAGAGTGGAACCACATGTGCTAAATTAGCGATATGTAAACGTCGTGTTTACATCACTCTGCCGAGCACTTCGCAGCCCGGAAATGCTCTGTCATTTTTTTTGGCTTCATAGAAACAATTTGCAGAGTGGAACCACATGTGCTCAATCGTATTTTGTATTTTGTATTTTGTAAAATTAATGTCAAGAGAGTGAATATTTCTAAAACATGTACTTATAGAAGTTTCAAAAAATTTGATGAGGAGCTGTTTATTCAAGATCTAAGAAGTGTTTCTTTTTATCGTATTTTCGATCAGGAAACTGTGGATGAAAAAATAAATTATCTGGTAAATTGTTTAGTAGATTTATTTGACAGGCATGCACCTGTCGTAATTTCAAAAATTACAAAGAAAAAAGCTCCTTGGTTAACATTCAATCTGAGGGAAATGATGAATGAACGGGACAAAGCTTTAAAAAAATTTAAGCGTACAAAAATAGTAGCACATCTACAGTATTATAAAGATTTAAAAAATTACACAAATCAAGCTATAAAAAGGGAAAAAAGGGCATATTTTTTATTTCAGCTTAATAATTCTACTCCACGTGACCTATGGCGTACACTTAAATCAAATAATATTGTTAATGATAGATGTCATGATATTCCTGAAATTTTAAAGAAACCGAAGGAAATAAACGATTTCCTTATAAATTCTGTTCCAAATGTTTTGCCTCCTGATGAGTTATTGAACTTCTACAAATGTAATAATATTGTTCCCAGCACTTTTGAATTCAGGGAAATTGATGATTTGTTTGTATATCACACTATTTCCAAAATAAAGTCCAATGCTGAGGGATGTGATGGATTAAATGCTAAACTCATTAAACTTTGTTGTCCTTTGTTGGTACCTTATATTACACATATTATAAATTTCTGTTTAAAAAGTAATGTAGTACCTATTATTTGGAAAAGGGCCATGGTACGTGTATTGCCAAAAAAGCAAAATCCTACAGAATATAAGGATCTGAGAGGTATAAGTATATTACCTATGCTTTCTAAAATTTTTGAAAGAGCGGTTGATGTACAAATAAGGGAGCACCTGACAAACTATTCATTAATTCCCGCTGTTCAATCTGGTTTTCGAAAGGTCTATAGCTGCACTACAGCATTACTTACTGTAGTTGATGATATACTGACTTCGATTGATAAAGGTCAATGCACGATACTAGTGTTACTTGATTTCAGCAGGGCTTTTGATACTATTAATTTTAACCTAATGCTGAACATTTTACATTACATAGGATTTTCAGAAAATGCTGTTAGTCTTATAGAAAATTACTTGTACAACCGTCAGCAGTGCGTTAAGATAGAATTAGATAAATCCGAATTTTTATATTTAAAATCTGGTGTGCCGCAGGGGTCTATCTTGGGGCCACTACTTTTTTCAATTTATACTACTTATTTAATAAAGTCTTTAGATCAATGTAAGATTCAAGTCTATGCTGATGATACCCAAATTTATTACAGTTTTCCTCCAGAGCAAGCGGTTAATGCTTTTGATTTAATAAACCGAGAATTGAATAAATTTGTTAACTTGGCTTCTCAACATTCCCTATTGATTAATTGTTCTAAATCTAATTTAATGTTATTTGGTTCTAATTACAATCGTGCTAATTTACGGTATCCGCTTAATGTCATTAAAATTAATAATGAGCCATTAACGTTCATTGATAGAGCTAAGATTTTGGGTGTTATTATAGACAATGATTTACGATTTGAAAAACATGTTGGCCAGCTTGTTCAACGCGCATATTGCTCTTTAAAGTTGATCTACGGCAACAGTCAGTTTTTACCTGAAAAAATTAGAATAATTTTATGTGAAACATTAGTTTTATCACATTTTAATTTTGCTAATACAGTATATGGTCCAAATCTAACCGTTTTATTTAAAAACAAAATACAAAGGGTGCAAAATTCATGTCTACGATTCATATATGGCGTTAAAAGACGTCAAAGAATTACACACAAATTAAAGGAAACTAAGTGGTTAAGTATGGAGAATAGAAGAATTCACCATGCAGCTACGTTATTTTATAAAATAATTGTGTCCAAAACTCCCACGTACCTCTACAATAAACTTTCATTTAGAACAGATGTGCATAATTTAAATTTAAGGTTTAAAGGTTTATTAACTCCTCCAATGTTTAGAACGGAAATATTCCGGCGCTCCTTCACTTATCAAATATTCCGATTGTTCAACTCAATTCCACAAGAATTAAAATCTGTAAGTTTTTGTAGTTTTAAAAATAAATATAAATCTCTACTCCTAGCCAGGCAATAGTGATTGCAGCTCTGCTCCCAATATCGGAATGTATCGTTATTTGTTTTGTTTTGTATTTAAAAAATGTCCCACGCATGTCATGAATAACAGGGTTAAATGGAAGAGCATTTCCTTAGTAAAATTCCTTTTACTAATGGAAATGAATTTCGCCCTTTACTTCCATGTAATTGAGTATTTTATTAATTTATATTTGCTTAATAATGTAATGAATGATTGGAAATAATAAAGACGTTTATTATTATTATTATTATTATTATATTATCGCCCTAATGAAAACGTCGTGTTTACCCTCCCGCCACACCCTATTGCAGTCCGACCTGTGGGCAGAAATTTGGCTTTGGGTTTTTTGGCTCATAGAGCATCGATTAAAAAAAAATTTAGGTGGAACCGTTTAACATGCGTTTTACGTGGCTAGCTCTCGGACTAATAATCTTTGAAGTAGGTATGCTATGTTATATAATTCAATTTTCTAATTTATTAATGTTAATTAGAGGAATTTGGTAAAAAAAACGACTTTTTCGTAGAGGGTTACGATGATAATACATTAAAAAATTGGAAAAAAAATTATATAATATATTTGTAGATACTCCATTTTAGAACACATTTCATATGAAAACATTTTTTCTAATTGTCATTGTTTATTTACTATTGTAAAATTAAAAACATAAAAATTGATGACGTTCAAAAGTACTACTATATACAAAAAAAATGTTCAGACAAACTTTGTAGATAAATGTAATAGCTACAATTTTTGTTTGAACATTTTTCTGTGTTTTCATTATTTGAAAAATTAGAGTGAAACAACAAAAATTTTCACACGACGATTTTCCGGAAAATCGCATGCCTAACATCGTAAAGTTTTTCTCATGTTAATAACAACCCTTTCAAAAACCAAAATATTCATGAATCATGGTACTACATTTTTTGACACTTTCTATTGTAGTTGCTGCTTCCTATACCTAGGGTAAGAGACATTTTTTCATTTATTTATTTATTTTCAAATTTAACTCCAAATCAAAATTTTAAACACAGTAGGTACTGCTACATGAGTGGTTCAAAAGATAACCACTTTTGAAAATTTGTCAAATCTTTGGTACTCGGATTTTTCTGACGGAGAGTATGAATAGTGAATTAGTCATTAAAAAAAATATATTAGGTTTAAAGAGCTCTGCAAACTGTTTCTTCAATGAAATATTGGTCAGTTTCCATAGTATCAATCATAAAGTGGTGAAATATTATCTTCTATAGTTTTTTTTTTATTTAACAGTTTACCGATGTATGTATGTATGATGGGGTGACATTCATTGAGACCTAAAAGATCTATTGTTCCCCCCACAGTTTACCGACAAACAGAGCTCAATTTTTATTCCAATAAATTACTACTCGAAAAAAAGTTAATCTGGTTTTCGCTTATATTTTGGAATGTTATTTAAGATCTGGCATGGTTTTCCACTTCTAAAAACGCTTCAGAATGGTTTTGAACAATAATCGATTCAACGGCAAAATGTGTTACAGTTCTCTTTTCAATTATTTATTCAGATAAGTTGTATTTTTTTATTATTCAGTAATTATTTATGTGGTTTACATGCAGATGTTAAATATAGACTTTTTTTAAGCACAATAACTTAATTATTACTTAATAAAACTGTAAGTCTTGAGGCAAATTAAAAGTATATAGTAACTACTCCAAAACTAATAACTAAGGTAAACTTTTACAACTCCACTAATTGCGTATTAAACATAAATTACAATTAATTATTACCAACTTGCTTCATAAAATATATAAGCATATACGGATACTCCCGCGTTTATTACAATTTATATCAAAAATTAAACGATTTGATAGCAATTCCCGATCGAACGATTGCAATCTATATCGATTGACCCTTGCTTCGGCAGCTTCACCGGACTGATTTAGGTACGCTCCAGCTGTTTTGGAACTGCTGTTCACTGAGATTGAAATGTCAGTTTCACGTGGAGTTTTATACGAATGTTTGAAATAAAAGCAAACATTGGCATTGCAGAAAGTCTTTTAGCCAATATCTTCGGCATTGACTGATGAAACGCCAGTGACGGAGATAAGAACCGTTTAGAGGAACCATCTTTTTAAAATTATAGTTTTCCCAATTTTTTTGATTTGTTCACTCAAAATATTAATTAAATTATCGGATAACTTATTTTCCTGATAATTCTGGCAATTGTCTTTCTTTTTAATTTAATATTTTTTTAAGTCCAAATGGTGTGCACCAATCGGAGTCGATTGATTTTTATGTAGTCTTTTGCTAGTAAGTTGTTGCCACTCTCTCAGTTTCGTGAAGTTTGAAAAAGGTATTTCTCACTCATAGTTACCATTGAAGGCTTCGATCATTTAACTGAGTGACTCTTTGTTTGTCACCAACATCTCGGAGTTCAGAACTGTTATGAACTTGTTAACCAGTGAAAGGATGTTTTGTAAACACCACTTTTGCACCATCGTACATGTTTTGCCTAATATTGAGTGGGAGATCATTTTGGAGAAAAATGGTGTAAGCAATTATTGTGTTTAATGACTGAGGAAGAATATGGCTCAATTAAGTAGTCCCCAATAATTCCAAACACATTAACTGCAAAAACATTTTGAAAACGATGCTCTATAAATAATATTGTACGGGTTCTGGTCTACCCATACGTGATTATAATGAGAATTCATTATGTATACTTTTGAAAAATGTGCATCATTTGTAAGTCACATATTTTTTAAGGGTTTCGATATATTTTGTTTGTCTTCCAGCCACAAAATGTGACTCGCTGAAGAAAATCTCGAGGTTGAAGAGCTTGAACACCTTCTGAAACCATATCGAGACTCTTCGGCATCTAATACCTGCCTGCTATAAACACAACTGCTCATCCTGAATATAAAAGTGCCAGTGGATTTACCTGACTAAGAATTCTTGGACCCGGCGACACCTACGGCCTGACGAATTCGACAATTGCGGAACTAGCTAAACGTTACACCCATGCTCAATCTCTAAAGAGATTGGATGAAATCAAGGGATGCAGTCTTGCCAGGATCACCCTGCGCGACCTTGGGAAGCTGGAGTCGAAAAAATATTTACGATGACCAGGAAAAACCTACGTTTAACAGTAGGATTTCTGACTGGCCACTGTCAATTAAGGAAACACCTCCATACAATGGGGCTAGTGGACACACCTCTATGCAGGATGTGTGAACAGGAAAATGAATCTGTGCCTGCGAGTGCCCGGAGTTATCGTCAATAAAAGAGTGTGTGTTTGGTGAGTCTTGGCCTACACCTGCCGATATAAAGGAGATGTCTCCTAGTGACCTGTCCACCTTCCTGTAAAGGAACGAATGGTCGATGACCTAGGAAGACAACTCCTCGGGACGATGTACGATGGGTCACATGTGACATAAGTGCTGTGGGCCTAGCTCACACTCCCTACTCTACATATACAGATACAGATACAGCAGCCTATCTAAGGTCATCATAACTTTCCAAGGAGAAGTGGTGGCGATTCACCACTGTTGAAGAAATTAAAAGCCCGGAAATGTTATACCGTTTAGTTGCTATCTTCACCGACGGTCATTGCATGGTTATGGTAGCCTGGGTACTGTCAAAGCCGTAGAAGGTATGTTAATAGGGCACTGTGAGCTTAACAGACATGCAAAACTTATTGGGTTGACAGACGAAGCCATATGCAGGCTCTGCCACCTAGAAGAGGAAACTGCAGAGCACATTCTATGTCAGTGCGACTGCCTCAGAGAACCACAATAGATTTGAACAGGTCGCATTGGAATAGGTCGATTAGCCACCTCATAAAATCTAATCTACCTGACTAAAATATAGTAGTCCAAATTCAACAAATTTTTTGTTGAATATGGATTTATCTGCTTTTGTCTGATTACTCAGTTACTAAGGTCTTCCTTTATTCCTCTCTTCCTCACAATCACGTTATTAGAAATTTCAATTGACGCATTTATTTCGTTTGTATATAGCTTTTTATTTTTTCTTTACAAAAATTGATATGAATCAACTACTTTCTAATTACTTAACAAACGATTCTGGTACGACATTGGTAAGATAGATAGGTGGCGAGAAAGCCAATACGAAATTCAAATAAATCCAATATCTAATTAAGGTTATTGCTTTTGATACAATAAATTTAATGGAGATTAAGAATGGTCATTGTAGTCCATAAAGTTAACTACTGTCATATAAATTATGGACAAGCATCTAAAAAGAAAGAGGACGGTGAGAATTGTTCATTATATTAAATATAGTATGTACTCAGTGACTTGATAGAAATATTACTTATTTTGTAATAGAATGTTACGGCTGGAACATGTTGCATAATAATCATTATATTGCACATCCTGCACATCAAGTTTGTAAAGAATAGCATCAAAATGTTTAAATGAATGGTAAATATATTATCTAGTTATTGAGGAATAATTTGAAAGTTATTATTACCAAGAATAGTTTTTGGTTAATAGGAAAATAAATATATATATATATATATATATAAGCAGAAATATACAAGGTGTCCAGAAACTCTCCTGCCAAACGGAAACTACAGTTACTAGAGATGATTTTAAGTCGATTTAGTTCAAATTACCTTAATCCGAAAATGCTTCCTAAGGGAGCTACTGCCCTTTGAAGAAGACGTCCTCATATGAGTTTTCTTAAAATTATTCACTCTCACTCTGTATAAACCCATAATCTTGTGGAGATATGTAGACGACTTGTACCTTCAAAATAATCTTTCAACAAACTGAAATTAAGCAGATAAATCTAAACAATTTTAAATAGCCCTTGGAAATCGCAATTCTTCACCACTTAAAATATTCTAATTAACAAAATATCCATAGGATATGAAACAAGTGCTTACCGCAAACCAAGACAATAAGTATTTAGATTTTTAACCAATAAGCATAAGCAGAGAAAAAATCACTATACGATAAAGCCATAAACATTTTTTTTATTATGGTAATCCATCAGAAATCACATGGATTTAATTATACGGGGTTGGGATAAAGTATGGAACCAACTAAATATATTTTAAACGAAAAAAACGATATTTATGAAAATTTGCAGGTAAGTGCAATGGAACAAAATGCATCTGATGTACATTTTTTTGTTAATAATATACTTCCAGTTTAACCGGAAATGCCATCAACTCCTTTAATTTAAATGGGACACCCTAGCTTGTTATTTTGAATTCATACATACTGAGTTTAGTGTAAAAAATTTTGTAAAAACGAGGAATATAGCACTTTAATCAACCTCCTTTGAGTTTTTTGCATTAGAGCAAAAAACCATTTAGATAAACTAATTGATGTTGTTTGAATGCATAGTAATAAATAAACGAGTACTGTTTAGTACGTCTTTTGTTCTCTAAGTGTCAAATTCTAATTGACGGAAATAAATTTTACAATTTAGAATGGTTCAATTAAGTGAAAAAGAGCGTATTGAAATTTTAATGATGATCGGTTATGGTGATCGTGTTAAAACTCATGAAGAAGTGTGTCATATTTTTAATAATTTGCATCCGGAGGGAAATCCTATATCACGCTCAACAGTAACTAAAACATTACAACGTTTTAATACAAATGGGATGGTTAAAAATTTGCTAAAACCTGGAAGACCGTGGACTGCAACGGAAGAAACTGTTAACCAAATATTGCAATCGATTTAGAAGAATCACCTCAAACTTCCACCACAAATTCGGCACTAAACTATGGTATCAGTCGACGTTCTGTAGGAAAAATATTAAAAAGTGAAAAGTATTATCCGTATAAGGTACAGTTGGTTCAAGAATTGTCAGACGATGATTTTGACCGACGGCTGGAATTTTGCGAACGGTTAATGGACATCTGTAATGTCGACGACAATTTTGCTTCTATAACATACATTTTTCCGATGAGGCAACTTTTTGTTTAAATGGAACAGTTAATCGCCATAACTCAAAGTATTGGTCAAATGAGAATCCTCATTGGATTCATGAAGCACATACCCAGCATCCACAGAAGTTAAATGTTTGGATGGGAATTGTCGAAAATAGGCTTATAGGCTTATTTTTTATCGACGGAAACTTGAATGGTGACAAGTATTTGGATCTACTAAATAACTAAATTATTCCTGCACTCCAACACAATGGGCAATTACCACAAAATGTTTGGTTTCAACAAGACGGAGCACCTCCCCACTATGATAGACGGGTTAGGGATTTTATGGATGCGAATTTTCCAAATCGATGGATTACGTAGAGGATTCATAGAGTGACCTGCTCGTACTCCGGATCTTAGCCCGTTAGATTTTTTTTCTTTGGGGTTATCCAAAATCACGTGTCTACGTTAGACGACCAACAAACTTACAGGAATTGAGAAAAATAATTATTGATGAATATGAACTAATACGTGTAGAAGTCTTGGAAAGAGTGACTCAAGAATTTGTTAATAGGATGGCATATTGTCAGCAAGTAAACGGCGAGCATTTTGAACAATTGAAGTAATTTTGTTCCTCATTATTCTAAAATAATGAAATGTACACCTATTGTACAACTAACAGTGAGTTATTCCTCGTTTTTACAGATTTTTTTACACTTAACTTAGTAGGTATGTATGAATTCAAAATAACAAGCTCTTTCAAAATCTGTAAAAATATATAGGGTGTCCCATTTAAATTAAAGAAGTTGATGGCATTTCCTGTTAAACTGGAAGTATATTATTAACAAAAAAAATGTACATAAGATGCATTTTGCTCCATTGCACTTACCTGCAAATTTTCATAAATAGCGTTCTTTTCGTTTAAAAGATATTTACTTTGTTCCATACTTTATCCCAACCCCGTATATAGTTACATAACGTCCTCTAGTTGCCGATTGAAAAATTAAAAATGTTGTTGACATTTGTTTCTGGAACCTACCTTACATATTTTCAGAAATCAGTTAAGGCATATGGAAGTGACAGTCTTTTTTTTGTCAACGAAATAACTCTTCCCCCACCACTCCTGAGTAGGTCTTACAGAAAAATTACTCTAACAAAAGATGTAGAATAAGGATAGTAGTTTCTATTTGTAGTAGTTGACCAACCTAAATTGGGAAACATTTTGTGGAAAATTCATTTATATTTAGTAAATGATATCATTTTATAGGGACGATTTTTCCCCAAATTCTAAGACATACAATTACCTAGATACGTCCTGTCACCACCCTTAATGAATCACCTTGTATATATTTCACTACAATTTATACTAGAACTTCTTGAGGAGGAATTGTGAAGTATCTAGATATGGATGTGACAACTTTCAAGTCCAGCCCTGTGTTTTATTAACAATTCCCAAGAATTTACTGCACACCACACTTTGAAAACTTCAGGTAGGTTAATCGGATTATATACCTAAACTAAACGTTTCACATATATATAGAGATCAAATTGGTATGCATTCCAAATGGTTGAACTGATAAGTGTCACTCTCTGTGCAGACATCAGTCCCACTTAATTTGCGTAAAGAAAATTGTTCAATCGGAAAAAATACGAGATCTCTCACTTAGTGAGTCACTCGAGTGTTAGCTCTTTTTGGAGCAATGTCTGTATGATAATCCCCAATGCCACATGTCAGATTTATTTCTAATATCAGAAATATTGTGAAGAATTTCAAAAGGTATTGTTAAAAAATTGGAAAGCATTTGACACTTTTAGTGAATACATTTTTTTTAGTTTTTCTATTTAGCTATAATAATCAAAATAATCGAGCTCTATGCATCATTTATTGAAAATTATTTGCAAATTTCTATTGTCGTTGTCAGTGACTTTGGTATTAAGGAAAATGTATGAGTGACACGATTTAATTTGAATTTAAGTTGCCCATGCTGTGTTTCAAATGTCAATTTCATGCATGGAATCGCAGTCCGTCACTAGAGAGCGCTAAATAAAGCAACATGGCTGCTGTAGGTTAATTTATGAATTTTAAATAACCATTAATAGACCATTCCAGAACGAACACCTGACATTGATAGGTCGGCCATAATATTCTGGAGGACAATCGATCAGTTGGAGCTGAAGCTTCTGTGTTTTGGAATGTGCTGTTGCCAGTTGGTTGCCAGACAGACTTTGTAGAACAATGTCAATGTAATATATATTTTATTTAGATAATGAAAACTTCACAAATAACACATGAACCAGTCACTAAACCGTCTTACTATTGAATTAAATGAAAATTGAAATGTCAGACGACAAAAAAAGCAACCAACAGAGAAGTTATGTGTTTCGCGAGTAACATATTCAGGTGCACATATATATATATATATTTCAACGATACCAAATATTTTCATATACATAAACTGGTCTAAAAATTTTGACAGTCGCCCAGAAAGATACCTAGTGGAGCAGAAGGAATGTAGATTCTGTGAAAGAAACCTCAATTCACATACAATCCTATGACACAGCACCTAGGAATGGTACAAAGATTCAGTTCAAGTGCCTGGGCTGATGAGCACAACCCAACCGAATGAATGAATTAATGAGCACCTAGGAGCCTTCTGGATAGAAGAGGAACACTCACCTAAACATAAGCCTGGGGATGTCCTGAAATTCCTTCGAGAAATAGGTCTAAAGGAACTATTAGTTCCCGAGACTTTGCTTAGAAGCCTAGGAGAAAAAAAGTTGACACAATAGATCTTTTAGGTCTCATTGAATGTCAACCCAGCAAATACATAACAGAAGTCTGTGGTCTTAGCAGAAGTGCAAAGCTACTGGGGCTGAAAGATTAAGCTAGGTGCAGATTCTGTCACCTGGAGGAAGAAACTACAAAGCACATCCTATTCCAGTGCGATTAGCTTGCATAATAAAGTTTCTTGCTCTATGCGATGAAAAATCACCTGCAAGAAACCACATGGAAGGTTCTGCTTCGGGGTGGTCGAGGTGGAAAATGTAATCTAGATTCAGAGCAAAGCAATATGTCTGAAAAGGTCGCAATTCAGTAGGCCGATTACCCACTTCATAAAATCTAATCTAGTTTCATACTGAAATTATCAGATATTGGTTAAACCCAAACAATATCAATTTTGTCCTTGAAATAGGTTATTCTCTCTGGTACCTCTTTGAAGCTCTTGCAGAGATTTCAGTCAACATTTACTTGAAAGTTATTGGGAAGATACAAATAAAGATGAAGTACCTACGCCATCACATAAAGAATAAACAAGTAGAAAATTATTAGAAGTAACGTAATAGATATTTACGATATAAGTGTCGTAAAGATTCGTATGAAGAAATGAGATGGGAAATTTGTCAAACGAGGCCGTTAGGCCGAGTTTGATAACCCATTGAATATTGTAATATGAATTTACGATCCGAATATATTACATTATTTTACCTACTACCAATAATGTTAATTATTTACTCAAAATTAGTCAATATTCCTGAAATTAATAGTATTAGAATCATGTAACAAGCAAGCTTTGCGCTCATTGTTGATTTATTTTGCGAACTGTCAATTTTGACGTGTTCAATTCAGTTTGGTATAATTGTTCCGACTATGAAAGTGTGGATTCTGATATAGAACTTGCTGCAAATAACGCAATACAAACCCTAGTACCCACTAAATCCCGCAATAGATACGAAAAACTGCAAACTGTTAACTTTGATACGTTCATTCCAATTAATTTTACTTTACCGCACTAGCGCGGTAAAGTATCTCATTACGAAACTCATATCAGAATCGTGATGTTTGATATATTACATATTGGTAGTAGGTAAAGAAATCTATCTTCGAAAAAATGTATTGTTACTTGTTATTACTATATTGAGTAAAGCAGTTGTTGAAAACTATCAACTTTTAATTTGTATTATTACCGTTTTTTTCCAAATTAATACCTACTGTCAAACTTGTACTTGCATATAATAATTTTAAACACTCAGTATTCGAGAACAAATAAAAAAAGAAAAAATAACAAAAACAGATCAATTTCCACGGTTATATTGCAATAACAACTACAAAAAACGAGACCTTTTATTCGAGCTCAGCGATCTGATCAATTTGATATTAAATAATTAAAGAGTGATACTTACACACCTGGTAATTTTTCCACGATCTCAAATTATTCTGTTTGCATGTTATATCGAACATAATGATATATTTCGCCAAACAGTCGACTAGACTAACTGAATCTTTCATATCAGCTTTTCTAATATTGAAAATTTGTATATTTGATAAAGGAAAGTTATGGTTTATATTATAAAATATTTAACTTGTATTGGGAACATCGTCAAAGGTTGGTAATCAAATGATGCAGTTCGGTTTCATCGAATAATTTGGTGAAGTATAAATAATAACAACACAATATACATTCATGGTTGGATTTTAAGAAATATATCCAGGATATCCCCATGGGGCTAATTATAGGTATTTTCGCGGAGCACATCCCGAACGCATTCGGAGAGACTTCGCATGCGCACTTATAATTTGAGTGTTCGCGGTGAAAAAAGAACACCCTCCGGATTTAAAATGCAGTGTCCGCGGATCACGTTCTGTGACCCGTGGACACGTTCGTAACGCGTTCCACAGATCCTCGGATAGAAGAAGGGATATCTCATTCAGAGCAAATTCTAACCTAAAATTTTGTTCTTTTGAGAGGTTCTTATTTGTGGTAAGAAGTAAAGTATACAAACGTACTCTATTTTGATTACTGATTTTTTAGATCATGGATTATTTAAGTTCAAGTGACGAAGATCATATCAGAGACAAGATCATATATAATAAATTAATATCCTTAAAAGTTCGAACATATCCGGAACTAATTCGTAGACGCGCTTGCGTCGTAGTATATGTTCAATTCAGTTCAGTTAGTGTATATGCCGGTGTTGTTGGTTTCTTCTTTGAAGAATGTGATTTCTGCTCTTGCGCCTTCTCAGCCTCTCCAAGCAAGTTCATAAGAGAGTATAAAAAAGTTTTCTGTAGACTTTCTGACGTTTGTTCATCACAATGAACTAATCATTGTAAGTCAAAAAAGTTGCAGTTTCTTTACATTTGCTTTCCATGCTTTGTAAAGTCCTTCTTTTGGCATTTCTTGCATCTCGGCATCTGTAAATTCAATTTGTTCAAAAGGGTTTATTTTAATTCCATATTTATGAAAATACTTTTCGAATAGTAATTTTGCAGTTACATTCCAAAGGACTTTTACTGTATGTTCTTTATATATTCCTCACCATTTTGCTTTCTCATATTAAAGGCCCAATTTTTCAAAATGAACTCAACCTCGGATACTGGGGTCTCTCGATAGAATTTGTACTTTTTTCGTCGAAAAATAACATAAATTGTGTCCATACATTATTCTTACTGTTTTCCGTGTTTTTGGGCACACTTTTAATGACATTTTTGTCAATTTCTCGCTCTATTATACCTCCGAATCGATTCATGACCTCTAAGAAACTCTTCTTTGACGTTTCACGTTTATTGTTTTAACATGATTTTAAGGCTCGTTTTCACGTGACAACAATGTCGCGACTTTAGTGCCATGACACTAAAAGTCGCGACATTTTTAAACATACAAACTTCAAAGTCACGTTGTTGCGGCAACAATTTGAAGCCGTGGCATTAGTGTCGCGATATCAAAATCCTGTTGATATTTTTGTGACATTTTATATTAGTTCCACGCAACATACCTCGTGAAGGTGCAGTGCCGCATTGTCGTGACCACGTGTGAAAGTGAGGTTAAAAATAATATTGGTTTACAAGGTAAACAATGGAAAAAAAAATGTTGTTTTCGATATCGTCCACTTTTTGGAGGAATATGAGAAACTGCCTTGTTTGTGGAACAAAATTAATCGTAAATTTAAAGATAGAATCGCAAGAAGCAAAGCGGAAGAACATCTGTTAGCTATAACTGGGATTACAGACGTAAAAACATTGCGCAAAAAAATAAGGATAAGGAATGAGGATCTTCTATAGAAAGTTCTCGTATAAGGGTGTTACAAGCACCCAATTTATTTCTTCGTCGGATCCATCGCCTTATCCAGATTTTTTTTTGCAATTCTCTTTTTTTTTTGTGCATTTTCTTCACTTATAATTAAACTTAACACCCGTACAGCAGCCGCAATCACTTCACTCGACGCCAAAAATCGTGACAGTAAATACATGAAAACAACCACTAAAAATGTCATATTGTCATGACTTGAAAGTGTCATGACATTATTATGTTGCATGAAAACAAGCCTTTAACGTTGTCTGACATTGGTTGTCATGGCAACGTGGAATTTCCACTGAAATTTTTGAAGTTCCATTTAATAATTTAGCATTCGTTACATTGATACAACATGTATGAGTGAAATATTCACTAGTTATATAACAAGAGGTGAATATTTTTTGACATTTTTGTGTAAAATTTCTGTAAAAATTGCGCGAGACAGCTTCTCTGTCGGGATATTTTTTTTTTGACTCGCGCAATTTTTACAGAAATTTTTCACAAAACTGTCAAGAAATATTCAAAAAAAATAAATACCTCGAGTGGTATATGTTCAGATTATATACCGAAATAGACGAAAACATACAACGAAATGAAAGATTTTCAAAACAATTTATGTAGCTACATAATAATTTATATTTTTGTCCACGACCACTTAATAAAAAGTCAATATTTTACCTCCTAACAAAAGGTATATGGTACCCATATATCTACTAGAGTGAATTATGGTTCATAATTCACTAGAGTGAATTATGGACTCATTATTCACGCTTCTGCATTTAAATAACATGCCATGACAACTTCAACACTCTCAACATTTCGGTACATAGGTGACTAGAGATGAGGATACAATATGAAATAAACTATTAAATCTGCGTATTTTGTTTAGGAAATTTGTTTCTGAAATATATCGTCTCAATAAAATATCGAAATTTTTAGTATTGATACTTTTCATAACCGTATTTTTTAATATTGATATTTTTATACAATATTTTTATAACGGTACGGTGTATCGATACTTTACACAGTATCGCCCATCTCCATATATCACATTTGACGTACTCCTGAAATTTATTAATTTTGACGTTAGAATTGTCAATAATATCAACTTATTACTTTTCGTTCTACACTCGCCTTTTTTAATAAAGAAATCAAGGGTCGTGGACAAAGTATAGTATTCAACTCGCAATTTATGGCCATTATTCACTCGGGTGACTTGCGCAACTCGCCTACGGCTCGGGACGCAAACATCACCCTGCGTGAATAATGACTATCATGGCTTTTGATTGGTTAGAAACGGATGGAGGTATATAATCGGGGGTAATATCCCTAGTGCATTTGATTTTTCCGGAAAAATTAGATGCACGAGGGATATTTGGTAAGATTATTTCCTGAGTTAAATAAACATTTTATTTTAATACAAGTTTGTTTTACAATGTCAATCTTGCATGAAATTTTTTCGATTTTTTTCCGGAAAAACTGCTGGCAGCTAAGTTGACAGTTGTTAAGTAATTTTTCCACTTTAAATTTATATTTGACATACCAATTCTTGATAGCGAATGGTCAAAATTAATAGGAAGGAAATAATCAATAATATTCTAGAATTCTCATTTTACCTCACTTTTTTTTTCATTAAATAGTGGAATTAATAAGAACCTGTTAGTTTCATTTAAAACCCCAAAATAAGAAGTTACTGATATCAATTCTACAACAACAAAATTATATAATATTAAAATTAATTCAAATGACAAAATAAAAACTTCTATTTATTAAGGATTTTTCCATAACATAATTTAAAATAATACAAGATTAAAAAGATACCTATTTCTCACAATATTTTTAAAACAAAACTGTCCTTCTAATTATGGACTAAACCAGAAAGAAAGAAATTTATTATACATCCTAATAAAAGAAGGTAGTTGGTTATTAAAGTGGAAGGGGATCAAAAGGTGTGGCATGATGGCCGTCTTGACATGTAAATGTAGTTAACAAAACCTTCTTTGCTTTTAACATGGAAGCCTTTCCGGTCCTACACTCCACTCAGACTTTGTTCGGCTGTCATCCTTAAACAAAATAGACGTGAATATAAAAGTGGAAAACTGCTTCCCTTCCTTAAAAAAAAACGTTTTGTTTATATTTTAGAATAAATGAGCTTTTAGCTCTTTATAGATTTTCTGATTTTTAACTTTATTTACAATGGAAGTTGCTTACCCAGCTTACTTGCTTATATTCACACACAAGTATTCTTGATATAACAAATAATTTTATTTATATACAGGGTGTTTCTAGCTTCATGCGAAAAAAAATGAGGAGTTAATGCTTGTATGAAATTGTAATGGGTCTTTCCTATGAGTAAAATTATTATTATTTTCTTATCTAAGTAAAGATAGAAACTTGGAATTTTGCAAATTTCTTGCACTCGTAATGTCTTAACACTGGTATTTTTTCAACATGGTTAGGGGGTGACACTATATTTGATAAATCTCTTTTTCGAGATTTCATTTTGTGCAACAAGAATATATTAACCAATTATGAGAGCACCAAAAATAGGGCGGAGAGTATTGTCCCTAATAACATTAATACGTCCCCGTAACATTTCTTGAACGTTTTCCTACAACTTACTCTACGTACCAAAAACGTTTTTGTCCGTTTTTAATCGTTATTTGAACGTTTTAAGAACGTTTTGTGTCAGAAAAAAGAACGTTGGAAGGGCGTTCAAAAGAACGTTCCGGAAAAGGTTTTTAACGTTTAATAGACGTTTTTTCTTATTTTTTTGGGAATCAAACCACAATAATGTTTTTTATTTTTTATTTCGACGTTTCGGTAGCGTTCCAGCTACCGTTGTCAAGATTAATTATTTATAGTATAGAAATAATGTTTTGGTCCCTATCTGACAGAACGAAAAAATTTGACAACTAGACATTCAATAATATTTTGAAGTTTAAGACTACAAAACTTTGTTGTCAAATTTTATTAAGGTCCATTCATAGTAGATCACATAGCGCTTTTTTTCCCGCTTATTTTGGAAATCTTGTTAATAAAAACTCGTTTGTTGTTACTTTTTTTGTGTATGATTATTTTTGTTTTCAAAATATGTATAACTCAGTTTGGTGATTTTGTGTATTGAAGTGTGTATCGATTAACAACCATTCCAAAGATAAATCATAAGAAAACCTGGATAAAAACTTATGATGCTATCCTGATAACGCAGGTAATTGATTATTGGAAATTTCTCTTTTTAACATAATCAATAATCAATTGCCTGCGTTATCAGGATAGCATCATAAGTTTTTATCTAGGTTTTCTTATGATTTATCTTTGGAATGGTTGTGTCATTTAGGGACCAAAAAATTATTTCTATACTATAAATAGTTAATCTTGACAACGGTAGCTGGAACGCTACCGAAACGTCGAAATATAGAATAAAAAACATTATTGTGGTTTAATTCTCAAAAAAATAAGAAAAAAGAATAAGTAATGCCACAGGGAACTTATAGAAGATATTTAATAGACGTATTAAGAACGATATTCTTAACACCTTTTTAAAACGTTGCCAGTAGGATTTTGAGAAACGTTTTAGGAACTTATTTCAAACGTCAAATACATATCTGGAACTTTTGAATAACGTACAATACTTGAAAATACTAATTATTTTAATGTTTATTTTAGTTACAAGGAAAGAGTACCTAATCTTCCAAGAAACTGCCGATTTTATTCGAATTCCAGAAAAAAGAAATGAAAACGTTTAAAAACTAACGAAAATTAACGTTCACCAGCTGAAAATATGCTGTCAAATTGTCAACCATCTGTCAAATAGGTGAGTTAAAGAATTAAAAAGGCCGTATTCGATCGTCATCTGATTATCTAAATAAACGAAACGAAAAAGTCAAAAAACTCTCTTTTGCAATCAACATAAGTTTATCCATTCTCTGAATAATTTGACATAGCATTGCAAACCCTGTTGTTTTATATGCAAGGATCGAAATACGGGAATAAAATAGGTATTGTTATATAGATAAATTTGAGAGATGATCGAGAAGGGACTAAAAAATGCAGTAGTTTATTAATATATCCCGGATTTTTTTATTTTGTTGTTAGAAACAGATATAATGAGAAACTTTCTTGTTCTTCTTGTTTTAGTTTTCGTCAAACGTTGCATACACGTTTAATAAAGTATGTCCTGAAACATAATTTTTTTAACGTTTGAGAAACGTTCAGACCTAAAAATACCTGAAAGATACGTCTACGAAACGTTCAGTGTTCGTAGGGGGTTTAGCAGCCCTAGGGCGGAAAATTCATAACGTCACGTTTTTCACCATCTGTCATACTTGATTACATTGACGTTTCACGTGAGTTTTTAGTTTTTTAATTAAACGTCAGTGTATGTCAAAGTCTTTTGTCAGTTATTGTGTGTCACACATGAAGCAAACGCTTTAGCAGCCCTTAACTATAAGCTGTCCTTGCTCAAATCTAATTAATAGTCCTGGCTAAAGCTCATTTTCTGCCCTCGTGGCACAATATACTATATATATTGGAGATCACAGAAAAGGAAAAATGTATAAAAAACAGAAGTAACTTAATTGCTTCTGATTTCAATATCTTACGCCCTTTCAAAAATTCCTTCAAAATATTTAAACTATTTATTTAATTCATTTCAGAACCCTTCAAGACTGTGCTTTAGCCGTTCTAAATGTTTTAATCTCTAATATTATTGGATCCTTTGACAGTATTACAATAAATAGGTACCGGTAGCTAATATCCCGTGTACCAAAAACCATTGTGGGAGAATAAGAATCACACAATATAAGTGGTAATTGGGGCGGTGTGTGATTTGATTAGAGGGTGCTGTGCGCGCATTGTGCCTTCGCATTTGTTTAAAAAACAGACGGAGCTCGGGTTACCAAGCATTCAACTCTTTTCTACGCCTTCTACTTTTCAATTGAATCTTCAAGGTATGGAGGAGTTGGTGTGCATATATGGAAGGCGGTAGACGAAGCTCAAAGGGTATTTTATACTTTGAGAATATTATAAAATGTACAATTCAGCGTAGGTATAGCCCAATGAATGAGAATTTATAAGACTTTGTGGAATAATAAGGTTTATTTATTTAAATATATTTTTTTTTGTGAAAATCTAGTTTTGCTAGGTAGGTAATTATGTTCATCATTATTTGAGATCAGTTTTATATCCAAACCAAAGTTGGAATTTGTCTTAACAATCCGTTTCAAATCACATGTGCTGGGTTCAATTCACGGCGGATCTTGAAATTAAAGATTTTATTACCAAACTTCAAGACTGGATAACCGAGCCTTGGCCATTTATTGGGAATCCAAGCTTGGACCAAGACTGTTTGACCCAGCCTTGGCCATGCTTATGATTATCCGAGCTTGGCCCAATACTGGGTAACACAGCCCTGGCCCTTTATTGAGAACCCAAGCTTGGACCAAGAATGTTTGACTCAGCCTTGGTCATGTCAATGATTACCCAAGCTTGGGCCAAGACTGGATAACCCAACCATGGCCGTTTAATGGGGACCCATCTAGCTTAGGCCGTTTGGTTACATACGGCGTTTTCATTATTTGTCAGGTCAATCCGAGCTTCAGTTATCCACTCACATTTTTTATTATTTATTACTACTTAAAGTACCCATGTCTGCTGCGTATTTTGAGTTCAAAGGTGGCGTGCGTTAAACAAATAAAGTTGTTAACGAGCAACGTTTAAATAAAATAATCCAAAAGCGAAAGTGATCATGATTCTGACAGTAGTAGTGATAACGATTCAAAAAGTAGTAGCAGTGATTGTTTGAAAAATAATAATGATGACCAACGTCCAGGTGATGCTGCATATAGTTTTTCACAGCATAATAGTGAAGAAGTGACAACGAAAAAGACATTAAGTGGAAAACTTCGCAGCTGGACATTAAATAATCTGAATATTTTAACATTAAATGTCGTAACAGTCGTGGGAATTAAGCATGGTCCAGTCCTGGCATTTAAGCACGGCCCAGTCTTGGCAACCGAGCCTGGCCCAGAGTTCTACATATTTGGGTCAAGCCTGTGCCAAGCTTGGCCCCGTGGAACTTTCCTCTATGGATAGCACCTTCAAAATGATAATCAAATTTGATCCTATCTCGCCATTGACTTTATTTTTATATCTACTTTAACTTAACGTCATTCGGTTTTGAAAATAGTAACACCGCATTCCTATTTTCAGTGATATCCATTCCCCAATTAAGAAACAACCTTTTTTTGTTAAGCTGCCAATTTGAAACGTATTATCACGAAACTTAACAAGCTCCATTCCTACATTTAACATTTTACAAGTTAACTCCAGAGCCATACACTCAAACCTATATTATATCTCAAAGAGATCGCCTCGTCATCGGATTGAACTAACAACAACCGATTACCTTCAGCTACTTCTTCATTAAATTACCGCAAATGTGTTAGTAGGGTATATAATTACCTTTTGTATTCTTCTATACCGACTGTAGTAAAAATTACAGCTGAGTCTTTGTGGTACGCCTATTGATCAAATTATTGTTATTAATATGTCCAATTAGATGAAAATATGTACAATGGTAACAAATAAATTAAATAACGTGATGTAATAATAAAGTAGTGCTGGGAAATGAACTAGAAAATGTTTTGGTATTAAAACAATCATGTCTCGATACGTGGTTAATAATATTGCATGTTGGGGAGATATATTTATCACTTAAGACAGATTTTGAAATATTTGTATGAAACATTATTAGCTTCTTTATTAGGAGTCCCAAACGCATCTACGAAACTCTTCTGGTGCATAAGTAAAAGCCTTTTAGGACGAAATTGAACCTATATATCCATTAAGAATAGATGAAACAATCTCATACTAAAAAATATGCAGTCACGGAAGGTGAAAATAAGCTTATTCAACTTTTAAATTCTTTGAAAATGGAAATATTAGATAATAGTTTATCTTAACCTCAACTTGAAAGCTTACAGGAACCTGATTTATTTTTTTTTATTAAAAAAAATACGAAAAATAATTCGAATGTTTTAGGGTCGATTTGATCCCTCGTTTTGCAAACTGGCAGTTGTCCTTAACTTGGGTATTTATTTAAAGTAGGGATTCACCAAGAGGCGGTTGGTCTGAATTTAAAACTAACTTCACATTAGAGATAACAGGACGATAACTGTAAGCAAAAATAATGTGTAAAAAAATCAACATTTTAGAATGTTTCAATCAATGTACCTAATAGTTATAAATAATAAATGAAAAATTCTTATGAACAAAATATAGCTATTTTTTTAAAATTGACCAGAAAATATACACATTCTGGACAATTTTTCATCCAGAAAATAACGTTTTGCCGATCCAGACCGGAAAATGGACGTGAGGAAGCGGCAAAAGCTTTTTCCGGTCCCTGATTTTCCATTTTTCCAATCGCTCTTTTATAATACAATCTACCTTGATTTCGTTACTATGACAACAACGTTTCGATATATTGTCGAGCGATGACAGTTCGTTGATTTTTAATTTGTTGTTTATGTCAAACCTATTTCGCAAATGCGCAAATTTAACAATAATATGAATTCAGATTTTGAATTATCCGATAAAAAATTAAATGTATATCGAAGTGTATGACTTAAAAAAAAATATTGTACGTCACGCAACTTCTCCAAGCTTCCAGGACTCGCCTACGGCTCGCCCTGGAATCTGCTTGTCTCGATCTGAAAAACACTACTTTCCGGTCTTGTAACGTAAATTACTATTGTGTATCAAGAGCAGAAAGTAGTACTTTGGTAGTCGAGACAGAAAGTTGCAATCTGTCGAAACTACCAAAAGACTTTTTGGTCTAAATACACATAAGATTTTTTCTACTATCACACCAAAATTAACTACTAGCTCTCTTTTATCTATAAATAAAATTAGGCGTGCGCCAAAGTTACTTTCTGCTTAAGAGCGCCAATAATGTCAAATTATGACAGCTCGCGGAAAATTAGGCGTGCTTCAAAGTTACTTTTTGCTTAAGAGCGCCAATAATGTCAAATTATGACAGCTCGCGGAAAACATCAACTTTGCAGTTGCTTTTCAAGGCACAAAAGACGACTTTCGATAGTGATAGTAGAAAAATATTATTATTTATTGGAAGTTTAGCCTCAGAAACCATTCGTCTTGTAAAAATGAATAAAAAAAACTTTACGTTTTTAAATTTGTATATATATATATATTGGTACACGATACCTTGTTGCCTCCGGTATATGGAAAAGGCGACCTGGCCTCCGGGTCTTCCCATTGGGTTACATCCAAAAAAAAGTTATATATGGGGTGGTCAAATGATGACGAATCCGGATCCCTTGAGAGGGGTAAATATATTTAAGTTTTTAACGGGTCATATATACTCATATATACGAAACACAGAAAGTACTATGTCACCTCCAAAAATTATATATCTTGTTATCTTTGTCGCCTCCGACAGCGTTGCCACATAATCGGAGGTGATAAAGACACCTCTTTATCCACATGGCCGATTTCAAATATATTTATTTAGGTTATGCGGACATTTGTTTCCATATTTTTAGCAAAGGTAGGAAGGTATGTAAATTTTCAATTCAAACATAAAATCAGTATAACGGAATTATATTTTTATGGATACATTTGTGTAAAATAATCCACTAATGTAAATAAGAAAAAGATAAAAAAAGATAATTTAAAATAAAACTTTAAATCTTGTTGCTAATTACTATTTTTCACATATTCTACCTAACGCACTGTTTAGTGTGCGTAATGTACATACTTTATGAACAGTAAAAAAAAGCTATTGATTTATGACTAATTTTCATTAGCGAGTTTTATAAGATGTTGCAGTTTTGATTTTACGGTAACCGATTCGATTTAGACTATTATACTTTTCGATAAATTCTCTTAATTGTTGTGCTGATGGGAATTTTTGGTTTTTCAAGTTTGAAACAAATGTTTTTCTCTTATAACTTCTTTCATTTCTGCTTTTTCCTGAATGTACTTCACCTTATTTTCAATAATATTTATAAAAAAACTTTTTGATGTAATTTCTTTATATTGCCATCAAACTTGTGATTATTTTCTCCATTCTACCAATATATTATCGTTTTTCCTTCTTTCTTTTCTTTTTTCAATTCCATCAACCATTCTTCTTTTTCTACGACCATTTCTTCTTTTATTTCTTTTAATATTCTTTTGGTTTCTTGATATTCCACTAATATAAACATGTTTTTGTGACTCATCATCTACTTTCTGTTCCATTATTTTTATTTTATTATTTTGTTCCTGTAATTGCTGTTTTATATTTTGCACCATAATTTCTATTGATTGCTGATATTTTATAATGCTTTCCTCTGTTTGCTTAGTTTGATTATGAATTTTGTTGATAATACCTTCATATATTTTATTTAATTCTCTTATTCCCTGTCAGTTTTCCATTTTTAATTCTTTTTATCTGCTTTTGGATTTCTTCGTGTCTTTGAATCAATTTTTCACCCATCTCTTCTATTACTTCTATCTTAAATTTCTCTTGCTCTTTAACTAGTTCTTCTCTAATTTGTTAACAATTTTTCATAATTTGTAATTCCATATTTCTCTCCAACCTTTTCTGTACCTCTTCAAATATCTTTTCTAATGTCTTCTTTATTTCTTGTAATTTCTTTTCTGTCTTGGTTTGTCCTTGTTCCAGTTTGCTTTGTATTTGATCCATTTTGTTTTTTAATTCATCTTGTCCTTGTTTCATATTTTTTATCAACATATTCAACATATCTATCATATTAACTTAGTTGCTCATCTGTCTTGATTCTTCCACTTTCGTTCTTTCTACCATCTCCTCTAATGTCGTTTCTTGTAATTTTCCATTTGTTCCTACTACTTGTCCTTTTCTTGCATATATTCTACTTTAATACATTCATTCTCATCACTTTCCTCACTCATATCTTTAGGACTATCCATAAAACATTTATACCTGGTATTCATTATGATTTATATTTGAGATATCAGTTAATAATAATAATTATCTTCTACAAAAATTGTTTCTCTGATTAATTCTGAAAAAATTAATTTTTTGTAATTGTCACTGTTTCGGAACTTCACTTACGTTATATAAACAATTCATTCTTAACTTAGCCCCACCTTGGGCGCCGTTTTATATTGATTTTATATAATTGCTCTATAAGTTTATGATATTTAACTTTTGTTTTATTAATTTTTATATAATTCTTCATTATTTTTATTATTTACAACAATACATACATTAGTAAGCGAAAATGAAGAAATCAGCAACATTCTGGCAAAAAGCTTGGAATTAAAATTCAAATGTATAGTTAATTTCACACCTCCCTGTATAGATAAAGCTCCCTATCCATGCTCTATGACTTTATCGCAAGATATTACCTCTCTTAACTGTTTATTCTCCTTCCTCGAGCATACCTCAGCTCTTAATAGCTGCAAAAGTACTGCCTCCGGTCCTGATGACATCCCGTATATATTTCTTAAAAAACTCTCCAGTATAGGTTTACACAAGCTTCTAGAAATTTACAATTTAATATGGACCACCAACCAATTCCCTAACCAATGGCGTACTTCTACGATCATTCCTATTAAAAAGCCTGAACAAGCTGTTACCTCTCCGAATTCTTTCCGTCCAATATCACTTACCTGCACCATTAAAAAAGATGGTTAATAAGCGGCTTCGATGGTTTTTCTATAATCATAACTTAATTCCAAAAGAACAGTCGGGATTCCGAAAAAATAGATCGGCCTAAGACAATCTGGTTCTTCTCCAATCCCATATCTCTGGTTGGATACCAACGGTGCATTTGATTCTGTTAGCAGACAGACAATTCTAAATTAACTAAATTTACTAAATATCTCCGGACACATATTTCATTTTATTCGGAATTTCCTAACTTCAAGGACATACGAAGTCTTTACTAATGGAATTTTCTCGTCAACCTACAGCCAGGCTGATGGCGTTCCCCAAGGGTCGGTTATAAGCCCCACTCTATTCATCTAGCAATAAACAATATCTGCTCTGATCTCCTTCCTCCCATCAAGTCTGCCTTGCATGCTGACGATTTGGTTATTTACGGTCATGGAACGACTATTTCAACTACAACTAATCTAATGCAGTTAGCAATAAACACCTTAAGTAAAAATATAAGTCTCTTAGGATTAACTTTTTCTCAAACAAAATCCAAAATTATTAAATTTAGTAGACGACCACCTTCACTACCCCCTACTATCCTTATTAACAATGACCGCCTTCCCGTTGGTGATCACTGTAAAATACTTGGTTTAACATTCGATTCTCAGCTTACTTTACATATTCGAGAAATCAAAGGCGACTGCTGCAAAAGACTAAACAGTATTAAAATCCTCTCGCATTATCACTGAGGAGCAGACGAAAACTCTCTTATTAAAATATACAGGGCCATTATCCGTTCAAAATTAGATCATGGGTGTCACATATATATCTCGGCCGCAAATCCTGATCTGAATCTCTTAAACTCGATGCATAATACAGCTCTACGCCTCTGTTTAGGTGCTTTTTGATCTAGTCCGGCAGAAAGGCTTTACTGCGAAGCTAATGAGCCCCCTCTTTGGATCAGACGGCAGCAACTTCTGCTTTCTTATGCAGCCTCCGTATAGTCTAACCCTCTCAATCCTGTCTACCCACTTTTCACACCAACTTCTAACACATCTCACAACTTCTCAACCACGTCATTATTAAAACCGGTCCCTTTGATTTTATCACAGCTGCTTGACGGAGTTAACCTCAAACAAACTAGTCCCCTACCTATTCCCTCTACTCCTCTATGGACTATCAACCTTCCTGAATTTAACACATCCCTTATAAGACACAACACTCAAACAATTAATTAAAAATGATTTTATTGACATAACAACTAATATCCAATATGATTTAGTACTATACACTGATGCATCCAAAAATGAAACAGGAATAGGCTGCGCTGTAACAACGTTACGAATTGCCATAAAATCTTCCCAAATCCCTTTAACTTGTAACGTTCACACAGGCGAACTATTTAGCATTCTACAGGCCATTATTTCAATCTCTCCACCTTAAAAGCTCGTTGCCCTATGCACAGACTCACTTGCTTCAATATTATCCATCCAAAATATATTCACCGAACATCCTATTGTCCAATCTGTACATGACTCCTACCAACTTATATCATCCCAAGGAATAGCAGTTACCTTAATTTGGTTATCTACCTTCCCACATTGACATCGAGGGCAACGAACTTGCTAACCAACAGGCAAAAATTGCAACTGCAATTACCGTCACCAACAATATAATTATTGGAATGGATTTGTGATCACAGTTCAAATGAAAATTCAAAGTATCATGGCAGCAGCATTGGGACACTGTTGACACAACCCTTCGTCAAATACAGCGCTCTATTGGTCATCCCTAACCTAGTTGCTTCGCAAGTCTCTCAAGGCACGACTTAACTGCGATAATAAGAGTAAGAATGGGCCATTCAAGACTTACCCATGGATACCTAATGTCTACTACCCCCAGACCCATTTGTTCCAACTTCAACTCTAATCTAACCATGAAGCACATTTTGACCGAGTGTCACAAATATACCGTCCAAAGACAACAGTTTCAGCTAAGCCTAAACTACAAATAAATCCTTAACAACTCTAAACAAATTACCTCTCTATTCCAATTCCTCAAAGATGTACAACTTTACCATAAACTTTAGAACAATTCTGTTACTGTGCATTCATACTGTATTATTGTAATATTGATCTATTTTATACTTAATATATTGTAACCGCTCCTGTGTGTTTTTTCTAGTATTTGTTCAAATTTATTGGTTATTACCTTAAATAATTGAAATTTTACTTTCCTGTTCTGAATACTGTCAATTCTTCAAACTGAGATGTTCAAATTGTTCTTCTATTTGACAGTATCCAAGTCGATTATTAAAAGCTGATATGGTATTACAACCATGTCCTTTGGTCACGAGTCGCAAAATATAGTGTTAAATGCTAGAAAAACATCCTTGTCACCTCTTCTCCAATGTTGCCATTTAGCAGAGGCGGGAAAGTACCTTATGTTATGCAAACATGAGAGTTTATATGATAGGAGGCAATAACGTATCTCGCTTAAACGTGTTGTGCTACACTAGCGCCAGTGGTATATACTGGAACTAAAAACGGTTTTTGGAGGTACTGAGAGTACTTTTTGACCTCCGAGAAAATTTTCGTTTTTGGGGCCCTAAATGGTATCTGAGTACAAAACCGATGAAAATATGGGAAAACGTTGTCGCCTCCGAAATCGGAGGCGACAACGTTATATATGAGGTGACAACGTTTCTTCAGTATCTACTTTGGAGGCGACAAGATACCCTTTATACCTATATATATATATATTATCAAAAACCCAATTACCATAGTATATGGTGTAGGGTATACTTTTACAATTATACTAATTCCAACTAGGTACATCTCATTATGCTTAAAACATATATATCCATTTTTTCATCGATGCTCCGGTCCAGATAGAATTTTATTCATGTACAAATTTAGCCCATTGTTTTTTATCCCTTGCCATTGTTTTTGCTTCTGTCCATGTTTTACCTTTTTCTTGCAGTATGCCTACCATAACACCATCCCATGTTTGTTTTGGTCTTCCCTTTTTCGTTCTTTTTTGTATTTTTGATTGCCATACTTTTTTAACTGGTCTTGTATCGTTCATTCTTTGTAAATGTCCCCACCAAATGGGGACATTTTAAATTTGTACTTTATCGTATCTCCCAAATATTTTGTAGTTTTAGAGTTTGTGTGAAAAAATATAATTTTTGAGAAATCTGCAAAAACATTTCCATTATCAAGGAATATTTCCAAAAAAACCTTTTCGTTTTAATGAATATTTCCAAAAAATCCACATTCTAAACATATATAACTTTTGGGTAACATAGATAAAGCTAAAATAAACTAATTTCCGGATAAATTTGTTAATCTGATGGAATTGGTGTTGGTTTTTATGTTTTTAATACCTTTTTATCCAAAAATTCAAGTGTCCTAAATCTAAATAGTTATCTTCTGTATGTTCCTTGTGATATATTAATTATCCATTTTGTATAGGTTCTGCTGTTTTGTGAAAGTTATCATTTTTTTTCGCATTATGAAATTTTTTCAGTTCATTTACTATTTTAAGCTTATGACAAAACAAAATAAACTAATCATTTTGAGGGATCGAATTATAAAATACAGGGTGATTCAGAAAAAGTGTACTTTCTCTAATTTTGGTCGGTTTAATAACAAGATGTAAGTGCTAGTCACCCTGTATTATAAGAAAAGTACTAATATCTAGGTAGCCAATACGTTTTCAACATCAAAAACTAATTTTGAAATACATTTCATATAGAAAAAAACTAATTTCAGGTTGCATTAAGAATCGCCCTGTATGGAATACCTCTAGAATTAGTATATTTGATGCCAGAACATTAAATATGAAGTAATTTTTTGTTCCTGACCTTGTTTTCATTCAATATAAGAATTTCCTAGAATTCCAAAAAATCGTCCTTATATAATTGAGTCCCACCCTGTATATGTTTACATTTTGAACTATTTATGTGTAAGTTTACGATAAACTAGAACATATCAATAGGACTATTAGCTGAAAATGCATATTTATTTGTTAATAATAAAATTACGTGGTCACGAAAAACATGGATTTTTCAACTTTAATACCCTGTATATCGAAAGCTAGTCATAGGATTCAATTGGTCCTATGGACAGTTTTGGTCAAGAAGTCGAGAACAGCATCATATCCAAAATTTATAACATTTAACGCCACTTTGTCATAAGAAAAGCGCGGGGTCCTTTAAATTTTCTTTACTGTGTCTGTGTCGTTTAACTGTGTCTATGACCTAGCTAAGCTGCCGAGATGGGTACCAGTCAGTTCCTCGCATCTACCTGAGTTAATCCCTTTTCGAACGGAGGGTAGGATTAAGACAGGTCTGCAGTTCCTCACAGTCTGCAGTTCCTCACAGTCTGCAGTTCCTCACACTATTGTTTTATTTATTTATATATTTCTTCCGCTATGTTCCTAGCATTAGGGAAAATGTATCTATGCATTCGTGAGTTTTCGAAAAATTGAATTGTGTAATTGACAGATTATTATAATAATTTTCAATAATAACCCAACCAAAACCACCCTACCTTACCCCCTACCCTAATCCGAATCGAAAAATTGAATTGTGTAATTGACAGATTATTATGATAATTTTCAATAATAACCCAACCAAAACCACCCTACCTTACCCCCTACCCTAATCCGAATCGAAAAATTCTTCGTATTTTTAGTCAATTTTTGAAAAAAACAATAAGAAAATAAAAATAAAAATATCTGTCATTGTGGACCTTGCTACCTGATACTTAATCCCTTACCATTCGTATGCTGCGAGGAACTGAACACAAATTTTGTACCTACCTGTTAATGTGCGAGGAACTAGATAACTCCGGCCGAGATACGTTAAACTATCCCAAATACAATTTTAGTAGCAATAAAGAAGTATATATTTCTTTTTATTTAATATATAGCCAAATTGTGAATATTTATTTTACAAAAGGAATTTACTTTTATTTAAAAATACATACATAAGTAAGCACAATAATTTGAACATAGTTTTCAAGATTGATTGGAGTCCTCAAAATATGACGACAAAACTAACCAACACACTTCATCTTGTAGCGATTGTGCGGCTGATGGATCGTCATTTATGTTATTCATAAGGTCCCATGTCTGGTCTCCCAGTGTGACACGTTGTCACGAAAAAGGAAATGTCCCAGCTACGAAATCTTTTTAAGCCTTTTCTTTTCAAGTTCACTGATGTATGTGGTTGAATTAAAAATCATTGTTACATTGTTACGTCCAGATGTAACGGATTAGATATTATTACTATTATTAAAGTTTGTTTTGTAGTGTAGTACGATTATGATTTCTTGGGATTTTTTGGCTTTGTTACTAAACCGCTAAACAGACCGTGAATCGATACGAGAATTCGTTTATTGTGTTTTTTTTATGTGACACATTCGCCTTTTGTCTATGAGAAAATTGTATTGTTAAATTATTATTTGTGAATGGGAAGATTAGCTGCCAGCAATTTTAAAGTGATTGGCGGACGGGATATTGAGAAATACTCTTACATAGCGAATTTTTTTTCGGTTGAAAACATCTTAGACAATTTTATAGACTTCAAATGTTAAAATAAACTGTCATGCTTAGTTAACTGATCGATTAAAGTTTCAGACCGCTCCGCTCAAATCTGTACCTAAACTGGATTTTTGAAGTTGATGAGTCAATCGAAAAACGGAACTAGGCCGAGAAAATCGTCTCCACAAGAATGCCTTACTGAGCTGGTTTCTCTTTTCGCCAATGAAGCACCACATCAGCCGACAATTTATTGTTTTCAAGCATGTTTGCCAATGCCTGTATGTATGTATGATGGGGTGACCTAAAAATATATATTGTGCCCCTTACTTCTACTCAGTTCCTGAGGAACGTCTCAGAGACTAGTATCTAGCAGTTAACAGAAGCAAACATGAGACCCGGAAAATATGCTAACTAAAAGAAAGATCATCGCAAAGAGCCAATCCGGAGCTAATGTTAACGATTGTACATTAGTAATTGTTAAAATAATCGAAATAATTTGACCGAGTTATTTTATCAACATACACCAATTTTAGTGTCTGTTTTAGAGTTGTCAATGCGAGGATAATAATTATCCGATTTTTACATGAAATTTGAAAATATAGACATTTAGGGCAGATGGTAGTTTTATTTTTGGTCCAATATAAATTTTTTTATTAATATTTAGAGTTAAATTTTTGGCAAGTTTGACTTCCTTTACATATCTCTTGACACTCTTGATAGTTAACACTTATGGTATCACTATTTGGTTATCCATTCAAAATATCGATTGTTAACACAAAAATACAATTACAACGACATGAACACGCCCACCCAGGGTTCATGTTTGCTTCTGTCGACTGTAGCTCCTTTAGACCTTTTTCCTGGAGCAATTTTAGGATGTTTACCGGCTTGAGTTTAGGTAAATGTCCCTCTTCTATTCAATAACCTCCTAGGTGCTGTGCCCTAGGATTCTGAATTAATGTGCAATTCGCAAGTATGCATGTGGATGGAGATTTCTTCTTCCATGCCACAGAATCTACATTCTTCTTCCTCCACTATTTTGAGTTTTTTCAGGTGCCCCTTGAGCCGGCAATGTCCCGTTAGGATCCCTGTTTAAACTCTTAGTGCAGTTTTATTTTGACTTATGCATTCATTTAATCTCAACGGGTGGTAGTCACCCATCAGAATCTTTGATTGTCTAAGCCCTACTAGATATTTCCAATGGTCAGATCTTCTCTTTTCTTCGGCTTTGCCTATCTCTTCCAATATTACATTGGGGCTGATACCGCAAAAGGGTTCCGGACCCCAAAAGGGTCTTTCAGTCCCCATCTTTGCTAGCCCATCTCATATTTCATTTCCTTCTATTCCAGTGTGTCCTGGAATTCACAGTAAGGTTACTATATTGTTCTCGCCTAGTTCATTGAGTATGCCTAGGCATTCCCACACAATTTTGGAAATTATTACACAAGAGCTCAGTGCTTTAATGGCTGCTTAACTATCCAACATTACGATAATCTTTTGCCTTCTATATTATTTATCAATATTGAACTGGGCACACTTTCTTAAAACGTGAATTTTCGCTTGAAAGATACAAAGGTTTTTCCCATGCTTTCAGAGTGGTTCCTGGCCCGTACACTCCTATCCCAGTTCTTTCTATTGCTCTTGAGCCGTCTGTGTACCATTGAATTTTCCAATGCCTGACTCTGTATTGTTAATGTACTCACTGTTCATTTATGAAAATTACTTCCATATCTTCAAATAAAAGTTTTATTTCATAATTTATAGAGTTAAAACCAAAGTAAAAAGTGTGAGGTAAGTAACAAATGGGGAAGTGAAAAACTGTGTTATTCAGACGCAAGGAGAATTAAAAGAATCACACAATCAACACTTGAGGTTTAAAAAGAAATTTAAATTGTATAAGTCTTAGTGGAGTTGAAATTAATAAAAATATTTTAGTGCCTATTGAAATCACAAAAGCAAACCCCCATGATGTTAAATATTGTCCAGTTTGTTTATTTTGACACGCCATACCACCCCGTTGTACCTTTTTGTCTCCGTAATCATTTAGTTTCAGTATTGAAGACCACACATCTCAGTTATTTAATCCTCTTGCAATTTTCATCAGTCGGCTTCGACAAACCTAAGTAAGCGAAAACCTAAAAGCTTCTTAATACGCAAACTACACAAGATAATCGTCTTAGTGCTTTAGTATTTTGAAATATCTATTATAATTAATCCGTTGTCAAAGAAAACAGATAGATACATTCTTAAGAAGTTTCAAGAACTGTGCCCAAACTACTTAATGTTTTTGTCAATATGCCAAGACCGTTACCTATTTAACCATATTCGTTTTCAGACCACCTGGACTTCAAACGGCAGTGTTACTAGAGATATGTAAATTAACAGTTGTTCGCCTAGATTGGTTTGAACAAACTAAAAAGTTTTAAGTGTGTCTTGGTGATGGTAGGATAACATTGGGATATTAGAGATCTTCATACCACCTACTTTCCATTAAAAAAAATCTCCTATCTAATCTAGGAAGTAACAGTTTCGAGTGAAAATACCTAAATAAAATACAAAACGTTACTAGTACCAATTTTTAAAGTTATGTAATACCTAAATCGAATTTAGGAATTTCTAAATGCAATTAAAAAAAAGTGCTGATCCCGTCACTCAAAGAATGGTTGAACTGCAAGCACAGGCAGCTAAATTACTGGTTTTTCCAATTTTTAAAAGGACACGGGTCCTCTAACTCATATTTACACAGAATAGGGAAAAGATAGACAAACGTTTGCAGCGAATGTAACATGGAGGACAATGCAAGACACTCTGATTTTGAATGTAGTAGATTTCACCAAATGACAGTACACCTGGAAATAGAAATTGGGAACATTCTGACAGAAGATAATGTAATAGATAAAATGGTGGAGATAAAGGCAATCTAGGACAAGATTTTATGTCATATTACTGACATTGTTAGAACCAAAGAGAAAGAGTGCAGGAGAAATTAGGCTACCGGCAGTGTACCTGACGAAAACTAGTAATAGTGGTACCAGGGGCACTGTCTGGCAAGGAGGTGGAATGTTTAGTAAGTTGGGCCGTTAGGCGAGTTCCACTCTGTGGAGTGGTCGCAAATGGCTTCGGGCATTTGGTTCCACTACACGTGCGTAAATGCATTTCAACCACATATCCAAAAAAAATGCAATTCAATGCTAAGTAATAACTAAGAGTGATAAAATTAGATATTTCCTGTCATTTTTAGCATTTAGGGCCCCCAAAATAGTAATTTATACTATAAGGGATGTAATTAACATTTACTAGTCGAGAACTATTTTGCGCTCAAGCGATAGCGAGGGCTGGCAATAAAGATCGAGACTAGTAAATATACTTACATCCCGTGAAGTATATAAGATTTTTTCTTGGATTTTTATTATCTTAATTAAAAACTTTTCCCATGAAATTATGGACAGCTTTGACCGGTTTCACTTTATTAGCGAATACTGGAGCTCTTAAGTGACATGGCGGATAGAAATATGCAACTATTGAGGAGAGTTATGTAGCGGAGAGCGTCAAAAATAAAAAGGAAGTTGCAAATAACATTTTATACAATATAACGAAGCCAGAAGTCTCGTGCAGTACTTCAAAAACAACGGAAAACTTGGTTAGAGAAGAAGAAATTATGGGACAAGACTTGGATAGTCTTGGTCTTGTTCTTGGTGTTGCTGAGGCTAGTAGCTCCTTTAGTCCTATTTCCTCGAGGAATTTTAGGATATCTGCTGGCTTAAACTTAGGTAACTGTCCCTCTTCTATTTAGTAGTCTCCCAGGTGCTGTGCCCTAGGATTCTGAATTGCTGTGCAGTTCGCAAGTATGTGGATGGAGGATTCTTCTTCCATTCCACAAAACCTACAATCTTCTTCCTCCACTATTTTGAGCTTTTTAAGGTGCCCATTCAGGCGACAATGTCCCGTTAGGATTCCTGTTAAAACTCTTAGTGCAGTTTTGCTTTGACTTATGTATTCATTTGATCTCAACAGGTTGTAGTCACCCAAAAGAATCTTTGATTACCTAAGCCCTACTAGATCTTTACAATTGTCAGATCTTCTCTTTTCTTCGGCTTTACCTATTTCTTCCAATATTACATTGGAGCTGATTCCGCAAAAGGGTTCCGGCCCCCAAAAGGGTATTTCAGTCCCCCTCTGCGCTAGTTCATCTGCTATTTCATTTCCTTCTATTCCAGTGTGTCCTGGAATCCACAGTAAGGTGACTATATTGTTCTCGCCTAGTTCATTAAGTTTGCCTAGGCATTCTCACACCATTTTGGAACTGAGAACTCAGCGCTTTAATGGCTGCTTGACTATCAGACATTATGATAATCCTTTGCCTTCTATATCCTTTGAATAAAATGTATATAACGTCATCTGTAATTGAACGAAGGCTGTGGGGGATTGATAAATATATGCAATGTTGTGCCATCTATTAAGTAACAGCAAAGTTACACTTTTTAATAAATGCAATTCTGTCCAACCGAGATGGTTACTTCATAGGTTGGTGTACAGATGGCGCCACATACATTCATGAAAATAACGATTTCATCGATATGACGAAAGAACATAATATTTAAGTAGAAGAGATTGGAGAATCGAAAAATTGTACCTAAATTGCGATTCCGCCAACTGCGTGGAATTTATAAAGATTCATTTTCCGTCAAGTAGTGCCATCTATTAAGTAATGGTAAAGTAATTTTTTCAATAGATGCAATCCTGCCCAACCGTGATGGTTACTTCATAGCTAGATGTGCAGATGGCGCTATACAATATATTCATTCCACTAAATTGCAATACTAGAAAGATATCGCAAGCGCAGCCGGTATTTCCGTAAACCGTTATTTTCTTACATTAATAGCGTATAACGATAAAGAAGTTTGCAATGAAGACGGGTTACGTTACATTCTTATTTTTCAAAATATTATAAGATTTGGATTTTCGAGTTTTATCACATATACCACTAAGTTAACCTGCTGGGAATGCTGACCGGACATTGTAGGCTGAGGAAGCATATGCACACAATTGGCCTAGCAGATGACAGCCTATGTAGGTTTTGCCAGGAAGAAGACGAAACCGTGGAACAAATACTTTGTGAGTGCGAAGGCCTAGTAAGGGTGCGGTTTCACCTATTCGGTGAAGAAAAACCGAGGGCAGAGAGCTACTGAAGGGAGGCGGTATCCAGGCTAATAAGTCTAACAAAAAGAATAAAGCTAGATATCGAGCTCTAAGGATAGGGAGGACCACAATAGATCTGCAAAGGTCGCAGTGGGATAGGACAGAGAGCCACTCCATTTCTAATCTAATCTAATCTAACCTGCCGGCGACAATAAAACTATAGATTGATACAATAAGTATATCTAGACTACAAACTCTAGAAAACATTCAAACAAACCGATTAATTAAAAATCTACTTATAGTTACCAATACACTGAAAGGTCTACTAGCTTTTATTTCTTCTTAAAAATAATCAATTTAGCGTTTTATGATTAATTCATGTGTTCCATCCAAAACGTCAAAATAGCGTCCAACTAAATAAGGTGCTTTTATTTCGCCCTAAATACCGTAACACGCTAAACGTTATTAACGTATGGATGAAAGTGTACATGCTTACATGTTGTTTATTTTGTAATATGATATTTTGTTCATAGAGCTATCACAAACGGTTGTAAACTGGACAGCTCATACACAAAGCCCCTCTGTGAAGGGTTTTTATTCACCTTGCGTGAGTCGTCCAGTTACCAACCGTTTGTGATTGCTCTACGAACGAGGGCTCTGTAGCAGAATAGCGCTGGACATAAATAGCGCTGGACATAAATAGCGCTGGTCAAAGTAGCGCTGGTCAAAAACAGCGCAGGACAAAAACAGCGCAGGACAAAATAGCGCTGGACAAAAACAGCGCAGGACAAAAACAGCGCTCCATAAAATAGCGGCGGTTGAAATATCCTTACAAAATCAACTATTACAGTAGGATGTGATTGAAAAATCAAGTTTCAGCGCTAAGCATCAACCTTCCTTTACAACAAACAATATCAGAATATAAGGAACGGAAAACGAGTAAGAGCAACAATCAATATTTTTCATCATACTTCAACACATATCGCTTCCCGACACAGATCAAAGTGTAAACAACTACTTGTCAGTGTCATATCTATTTAAAGTCTAAAAAAATGCAATTTCACGTTGCTTGTCATTTCGGTAATTATATCCTTCGTGGAATAATGTATCACCTCCTTTCTGAGACTTGCCAAATTGCATTTTTTTAGACTTTAAATAAATATGACACTGACAAGTAGTTGTTGTTTACACTTTGATCTGTGTCAGTTGGTCGGGAAGCGATATGTGTTGAAGTATGATGAAAAATATTGATTGTTCTTACTTATTTTCCGTTCCTTATATTCTGATATTATTATAGACATTTACCAACACTTTGATCACTGTCAGCTGGTCGGGAAGCGATGCTGAATTTACGAATTGAATTAGGAAAACTATTGTTATGACTGTAATTTATGAAAAATATGTTATTCCTAATTATGCTAATTCAGTTCTATAGTCTATTTTTATGTATGAGATAGTAGTAAAATAAAGCGCTGTTTTTATCCTGCGCTGTTTTTGTCCAGCGCTATTTTGTCCTGCGCTGTTTTTGTGCAGCGCTATTTTGACCAGCGCTATTTTGTCCAGCTCTATTTATGTCCAGCGCTATTTTGTCCAGCGCTTTTTTTGACCAGCGCGATTTTGACCAGCGCTATTCTTCTACAGAGCCACGAACGAGATGCTGTTTGGAAATACACAACGTCAATTTCCGTACGTATGACTTTTCGTGATTCGTTAGAGTTGAAAATAATTTTATATTTTTATGTGGAAAAATAATTAGATCATGCTATTTCGTGTTTATACAAAATTTATTGAACGAATACAATTCAAATTTAAAATGTGTAAAACATTTAGTCTCTACCTATCTAGATGAACACAACAATATTTGTAAAAAAAAACATTCTTACAACAAATAACTTTAATAAATATAACAATATCTTGAAAATAAAAAAGTAACAATAACTTTATCATACCTTTCTACTAACCAAAACTGAAACTAATCTTTATACATATACAATATTATATGGAATAAAGTAATGATAATTTTTCTACTCCCACATATGTATATTTGTTGTTTACTGTACAGCTTTTTAAATGTGTGAGTATGTATATAATTGCAGTTAACCATAATTAGAATTCTTATAAAATCAACAAACTACAAACCGCTTTGTCTGAAAAATCCGTAACATTATTGTTTTGTAGATTAACCCTTATAATACCACATCGAGTACCCGGGTACTATTTCAATTTTAAATTTACATTTTTTTTTCTGCTAGAGCTATTCATTTGTGCTTTTAGGACATCTCTGGAAAAGTAGTTTAATACATAGAGACATTTTTTTGTATGTCATCATGTTGATTGTCATTTTTATATTTCAATTTTTATATAGAGTTTGTTTAATCGACCTTTGCCGTTACGTCATAATCGGTGACGTATTCTGCTGTTTTACGTTTGTCTCATATTAGTTGAATGTTATTTTACACTTAACCTCAAAATCATAATCAATGACATTTGTTAAGGTGTGTTTGTATGAATAAATTAGTAATGCCAAAAATTGTATTTTGCTTTATGCGTTACATACTTTTTTACTTAATTTAGTTTTGTTTTAATTTGAAATCCTCGTTTTTTTTAACTGATTTGTTTCAAATTTTTCTGCTTGAGGATGTTTAACGCCCCTAAGCATGATTTTTTATTGAATTTAAAAAATTATGGATTACCGAATTGTGATTAAATGGCGAATTATATAATGTATATTGAAAATGTTTTATATACGATTATAAAATTATATATACGATTATAATAGTATTTTATGCAACGATCATGTAATGATAGCCATTAAGACACGAGCATGTTGTAGGATACGAAACGAGCCGCAGGCGAGTTTCGTATATTATATGCGAGTGTATTAATGGCCATTACATGAAAGTTGCATACAATATTTTTTCTACTCCGATTAATAAGAATTATTTAAATAATAATTATCATTTATTATAAAAAACAAGAACAATGAAAGGAACTTCAACAAATAAATTTTACAAATTGTACAACAAATAAATTTAAAACTTTTGAACATAATAATATTAATTCTTTAATCTTCTTTGTGCATAAATCATTTATTGTACAATTTGTAAAATTTATTTGGGGGGCTGATCTTGTTCGGATGGTTGTTGAACTGGAGGGCATGTTAAAGTTTGTTTCATTCCTATTTTCAATTGAATTGAAAATTTTATTCGATACATTTATTTTATTTTGGATATTTTCTTCAATATAACCCTCTGCAACCGTAGTGGATTTCCAACCACCGTGTCTTTTTAAGGTGGTAATATCACTGCCGCCATCTACCAATACGGTTGCAGATGTTCTACGAAAGCAGTGTCCCGTATATAAATTGGGATTGGGAAGCCCTAAAAAGGTGGCAATTTGCTTGCCCAAGTTTTCAAATTTGTTTATTCCAATGTCAATGTCAACCAGGTATCCATGGCTATATTGAATATTGTGCTAATGTCGCATTCCTATTGGCTTAAAAATCTGTATCATAATGAAAATTTGTATCATAATGAAAATTTGTATCATAATGAATATCATTATGATACAGATTTTAGTCTTTTAATAAGTATATTATAAAACAGGAGTAGAAAAAATTATATATACGATTATAAAATTATATATACGATTATAAAATTTTAAAATCAAATCAAGATAGACACTAACTCTAATTTTGCATAATATAGATAGATACTTACGTTGTAGACTGCATTTAACGGTAAAAGCGGCATTCCAGCATCCCTTTCTTTTGAAAAGTAATTAATTAACTTCAAAATTAAACTTTGCTCTTTCTCATTATACCGTGAAGGCATTTTGACAATGAAAAATTAATTGAAAAAAGCGAAAATGACCAAAAATACTGATCAAATCAAAATGTGACAACTGAACTGTCAAAAGTAACAAATAAAAATTACGTCGACATTAGTTAAGAAATACGTTAATGACGTCATAATTCCGTCTAATCCATTTCATGAATGAGAGATAAAGCTGGGCAATGTATGACGTAACGGCAAAGGTCGATTAAACAAACTCTACCACATCTTCAGTCTACCATACAAGTACCAGGGTACTCACTATTATCCTGAAGGTAAATGAGTAGATTTTTATATATATCGTGTAACACGACGCGAAATATATTTTTAAAAATAACACTAAATAAAAATTGAAAACTTGCTATAAAAAAACAATACCTTTTTTTAAATTATTGACATCTATTGCAAACTGTAGGTGCTGGGTTAGTGTGCTGGTCACACACAGGATTCTTGCATTTGCTGCAACTTTTACGTGTTTTTCTTCGACTTTTCAGCAAGTCGAGACCAGTAGCAGGGTTGTTTTTCACAAGTTGTGTGTAACCAATCACCCAAGTGATGCGTGCGCGCACACAAAAGTTCAGAGTACCCGGGTACTCTCTGCGGTAGACATTAGGTGTAAATGTGTGTGGGATAATAAGGGTTAATGTCTAATATTCTTTGTTAAGTCTTCATTTATTCTGCTCAATGTAACCTGCAATTTGTGTCAACCTTATCAATGAAGATAGAATACCTCTGGCTCTAGTGAGCAGAAATTAACAATTTTAGAATTTTTAAATTTGATTTCAGTGGTCATATTAATGATTTTAATCACTCCAATATTACGGCTACTGTCACCAATAAACGGCGCTAGATATTTTTTAGATAACTCAAGTTTTTCGGACTAGGTAGTTCAGTTTCAGCAGCAAAGGACTGTAAGGACACATGTGGATTAATTGCTACATAAGCTAAAACATTCACCACGTTTTGTTCGGTCTGTATTAGTTTTTCATGATTTCTATGATTAGCATTAGGAAATGAACCCAAAGCCAACTTGATTGTTTCTAGAATTTGTAAAAACTAGTTGAAACGTGGAAATCAGACAGCTTCAGGTTACTTTGGACATGATGAATGCACCATTAAATTGAAAACTTAGCATGTTTCTAAACAATAATACCCTCATTGTGGTATATCGTTGAATTCGGGATGAAAAAACCCTTTCATGTGTGCTAACTTTCACCACCCTGATCCATTTTGGTTTTTTCAATGGTCACGTTCATCTCAACGTAGCGCTACCGGAGCGATCATCGATCAGTCATTTAGGACAAATATTATGTTAATAAACATGTAAAATGACATAACCTATTTTGGTTAGAGAATATTTTAGATATTTGCTTCTTTAAAATGAATGAATAATAATTATTGAAGTCATATAACAAGTAAAATTAGGTTATGGTGTTATATATCAAGATAAGCACGCAGGGCCGAGCCGTGCCGGGGGTGAAAGGGGTGCATGGCACCCGGGCGGCATAACACGGGGCGGCAAAAGTCAAAATGTCTCTAAAAAAAGAACAGAACCCCCTCATGCAAAAAATATTTAGACACAAAGCACAGAGTGCCTTTCTTTGATAGCAGCATTTCTCCGAAATATTGTTTTCCTATTATTACAACAATACCAAAATAGTGCGTTGAGCGATCGGGCGAATCGGGCGGCGTAAAAAATATAATAAGTAGGTAATAATAAAGAATAAGCGGCTTGCCGCAAAAACGACAAAATATATTAATAGATTACTTGAATAAAGGGATCGCGGCTCGCGGCTTTTCCTTTGGCTTTTGACTCTTAGGCTTTTTACTGACTTTGAGAATGTGGGATTTTTTTATTTTTCTAATGTCGACAATGCCGTGTTTTCGTGTTTATCTAAGTTTGCGTTTGCGTAGCCTTTTTTTAACTTTTTTAATTTAAGTTGATTAGTTGAAAACCAAAGAGCAAAGAGTAAATATTGCGATATTACGAATTAGGGAATGAGATCAGTATCTAAGTATTTGATTTAGTGATTGTGAACGTACTGAACGGTAGGTTTTAATTATTTTATATTAGTTCAATTCTTATGCATTTTTCCCAATCTAAAATGTAAACAGTAGGCACCTACATACACCTCAAAATCAGCATTGAATTATCCAATTACTCCTATCTCCAATAAGATCTAGACACATTTGCTAGATAGAGACGATTTTTACTAATGAATATTTTCCCGCGTAGGTAGGTACTTTTCTATCCGACTAGACTAGAAATTTACCTCATATCTCGCCTCAATAAACCAAATTTCGACTAGGTACGCTAATAGGGCGGCATATTTTGTTCTTGCACCCGGGCGGCGAATACCATAGTCTCGGCCCTGTAAGAATTGAGAAACGATAGATTACTCCAAAAACCGCTACCTAATCAACTTTGTTGGGATGAACGCGACCAATGTGATGTCGTCACCGCGCCTGTGATGACGTCACAGATCTCAAGTATACCTCAAAAATGTAGGACAAATTGGCATTTCTCAATAAAAATATTCATTACTTTTTGTTATGTTATAGGTTGTTAAAAACATCTTGGATTACCCTCTACATGATAGACAGGGTATGGTTCAGATTTTACAACTCATAAAAAACTTTTATACAGCTATGTTCAACTGCTTGCTTTTATAGAGTTAAGTGTCTTTGATATATGTCTTAATGTATTCTGAGGTACAGCCTCTAATAGACTTTTTTGGAATTGTGGGTGTCCAATTAAATAAGACAACATTTCCTTTCCGTGACTTCTTGCATCTAGGCTTCCGTCTGTTAAGGAATTAGCTCCTGCTACAATAACTTTGTCTCTCAATTCTTTGTTCATATGGAAAATCTTGTCAGCACCATGTTTCTTCACCAACTCCGCCATCAGTCTTATTGCTGCTGCACGTACTACGCTGTTTTGGTGGTTACAGCCTCTTGAAATTATAACCGTTATTATGCGGTTGGTTGGAAGATTCTCACACATAACGTCCAAGGCTGCGTTCGCATCAGCTCTTAGGAATTTATTGGTGTCTGCTGTTCGGTGGAGCAACGGTCCTGCAATTTCTTCAAGTTCCTGGAAATGATCAAAATAAACCAAACTATTTTTATAATGAATGGAGCATAACACAGTACAATCATTTCAGTTCAAAAATAGGGTAATAGAAAGAAATGTATGAAGTTTTACCACGTGAGAATTGAACTGGTTTCAAATTTCACATGTAATTGTTTATTGTGTTGCAAGAAAATGAGCTTAAGCAGATCAATGCTATTATCTACAAGAACAAGCGTAGCGTATCGAGAATTGAAACCAACCTTAGCCAAATCTATAAATCGCAGATCCCGAGTGATAAAAACACGTCTCAAACTAGGGCACACAAAATTTAACTCATTCATACCCAATTAAGAAATATCGCGAAGCTATATATCAAAAGTTATTTATTTAATTTTGACATATAAAGTGACATTTTTCAAAACTGACTTCCGTTAACAAACGTCACATTTTTCGTAACCAGTTACATAATGAAAAATATTATGTAACTGGTGATAGAAAATTAATTTTATCACCAGTTAATAAAAACAAGAGAGAAAAGAAGAAAGTTTAATGTCATATTATAGAAAAATTACAACAACTAAAACTGAAGAGAACTACTAACAATAAGAACAACTAGAACAATTTACTTTTTATTTTATGCATTATAAATATTTATGACACAATTCGAACAGTTTGTTAGGTTAACCCCCGCAGAATTAGAAGTTGATGTAATTTGGTGATGCTAGGGTTGAGAGTTCGAGCCTAAACTAGTGAAGATTTTATTTTACTTTTGTATTTAAAAATTAATTTAAAAAAAATGTGAAATAGCTATTTTCGATTTTAATTTAATATTAATGGTAAAATAATAAAGAAAAGTCTGAAATTAATGTATAAAATAAAAGTATTGTCTTGTGTAATATTGGTTGCATACCTTGTAGGAATCAAAAAGTGCTGTTTTCAAATCAGAAAATTAATTAAAAATTGTTAAAAAACACATAAAATAAATTAAATTATCTTTTTGTCAAAAGGACTTGCATGAAATGAATTAAATTTTCTTTTTTGTCAAAATTAGATAAATTCTTGTATGAAACACGTTATGAAATGCTTTTTTGTGTAACTCGAGTCATTTTACGGGATCTCGCTCGCCCCGCAAAAATTACACTCGTTACACAAAATGATGCATTTCATAACTGGTTACATAAATAGCTATTAAGCAACTAGTGTATTAACAAGGGCTATCAACAATCGAAATATATTTGTTTGAGAAGTTCTATTACCTTTTCTCAATATTTAAAAACTAAGAAAATTCATTAGATTCATAGGTAAGTACTGACAAAAAAATAATAGACTAACTCGTGATTGTAGGCAATGATACTCCATTCGCTTCAATAGTTATTATAGTTTTGTAGAATAATATAATTAAAACGATAAGTGAAACTAGTATTCTATATTAGAAATCAGTATTACGATTTTTTTGTGAAAATATTATTGTATGTTTGGTTGCCTATACCAAAATCGTTTATTAATAGAAAATAGTTTATGTAGGGGTCATTAATTATAAATAAATGATTTTGTGTACATTAATCTAGCACGAGGGAAACATATCCAGATTTTCAATTACATACGACCTACAAACAATTATACAACTTTTTAAAAATTAATTTTATATGGATACAGTAATTGTTATCTTATATGACAGGAGTGTGAGTGAAAAGAGCTCAATATAATTAAACAAAAAAATTCTGAATGTCGAAACCCTGGCAGCAATCGATTAATTGTCACCTCCGACATAAAGAAGAAATAAATCCACTGAATTATTAATCAAATATTAAGCTATGACTTCCAAACAACGAAATCAATAATAATTTTAACGACCCACTGCTACGGAGTGTACAAAATTTAATAATTCAATTTTTTTATAAAACATACTCAGTTACAATTCTCACGCTTTATTTAGTTGAGTACTCACCATATCCAGATTCTTTTTACACGATCCGAATAGCTCCGAAGCTGTATGACAAGCTGCTCTCGCAACTTGAGATCTGAGATTCTTTATATGCTTTGCCAAATTGACACACACTGTGTGCATTTGTCCCTCGATAATTTCTGGATAATATTTAGCAATGCGCGTTAGAGTCTGGAGTCCTTGAATCATTACTTCCCATTCAGAATTATTGAGTTGACTCAACGCAAGCTGAAGATTGTCTTTTGATTTATTACTGTTTGTTCTTGAAGAGCTCGGAGAACCGTTTCTTGGAGTGACTTTTATGGATCTTCTACTTTGTGTTCTTGACAATCTTCTACTTAGTTTCCTGGTAATTGTAATTTCTTTTGTAGGAGACTCGGCGTTGTGGTTACTGTCCCCTTGGATAGCAGTTATTGGAATTACGGTGTGGATTTCCTCGTAAGTGGATATCACTATGTTACCATTGGATATTAAATCTTCTTTCAGTAAGGGAGCTGAGTTGGTATTTTTTCTGCTGGGAGAGATTTCGGGAAGAAAATTCGGCAAGTCAACTACTGATTTACTTTTCACTTTCTTTTCTGCGATTGGCGACGTTTTTTCTACAAATGAAGCTTCCTTAGACTGAGACAGACTAAACCGACGTACCGTTGGCTGTTCTTTCACGAATATTTCGGTTGTTGGAAAAGTACTTGTGCTTTTTTGTACTGATTCGTCGATAAATTGAGCTGTTTTTATTGAGCTAGCTGATACATTTCTCTGAAAAACATAATAATAATAATAAAGTTCAGTTATAAAGAATGCTGATTTTAGACCATAAAAAAACCACCTCCTTACTTCTTAGATATCAAAAATCGTGTGACATGCCACAATATGGTATGATGAAAAAGTACAACTTTTCAAAGAAATTCGTTACGAAATTAAGCAACAAGAAAGAGTGGGATCCAAATACCATTACCAGACTTGGAAATAATGCCATTCAATGGTACACAGACGATTCAAAAGCAATAGAAGGAACTGGGATAGGAGTGTACGGGCCAGAAAGCAAACACCCTGAAAACTTGGGAAAAACCCCAAGTATCTTACAAGCTTCATAAGAAAACGTGCTCAGTTCAATATTGACAAAGGGTATAGAAGGCAAAAGATTATCATAATGTCGGATAGTCAAGCAGCCATTGAATCACTGAGCTCTTGTGTAATCAGTGCCAAAATGGTGTGGGAATGCCTAGGCCTAACCTTACTGTGGATTCCAGGACACACTGGAATAGAAGAAAATGAAATAGCAAATGGACTTGCAAAGGAGGACTGAAAGACCCTTTTGGGGGCGGGAACCCTTTTGCGGTGTCAGCTCCAATGTAATATTGGATGAAATAGTCAAATCCGAAGAAAGAGAGGATTTGATCATTGGAAAGATCTAGTAGGGCTTAAACAATCAAAGATTCTGATGTGTGACTACAACCCGTTGTAATCAAATGAATGCAAAGTCAAAGTAAAACTGCACTAAGAGTTTTAACAGGGATCCTAACGGGACATTGCCGCATGAACGGGCACCTGAAAAAGCTCAAAATAGTGGAGGGAGAAGAATGTAGATTCTCTGACATGGCATCCACATACTCGAGAATCGCACAGAAATTTAGAATCCTAGGGCACATCACCTAGAAGATTATTGGATAGAAGAGGGACATTTACCTAAGTTAAAGTCTGCAGATATCCTAAAATTCCTCAGGGAAATAGGACTAAAGGAGCTACTAGTAGAAGTGAGGGGGCACAATTGATCTTTCAGGTCTCAGTGAATGTCATCCCATCATACATACATACTTAGACCATACTAGGATAGGTCAATTACCACCGATAGACGGGTGACGAATAACCGGCCCAATATTGTAGTTGTAGATAAAACACAGTTCTTCTAGTGGATGCTGCTGTACCCAATAACAACAATATTTTAGACAAATACAACGCCAAAATTGTAACATACACCTAACGTGCAATTGAGGTGGGACAGAAGTGGCATGCAGGGAAAGTAGAGGTGGTGACTCTACAAGACAGCTTCACCAAACTCGTTCTCCATAAAAACACATACATCGATCTGCAGAAGGCTGCCATTTTGAATACGTCTCACACTGTCCGTAAATTTCTAAATATGTAGCTACTGAGCCTAATCCCATTTGCGCTAACGAGCTAGGGATAGGTGAACATTACCAGTGCTGAGCAAGTGTATAGGTACTTAAGATAATAATAAGAATGTATTCTTGAAAAAATTACATAGATATATCGCACTACAATAACATAAGAATAAATTGATACTTATTGAATGCCAAACAGAGTTAATCAAATACAATAGAATATGGTTAATTCGCATTTCGCAGTACTACCCCATGCCATATTCCATATCTTAAATGGCTTTCAACGAATGAAAGATATAAATGTTTGAGAGTTTGGGATGGTAGAAGTTTTTTTAAATATCTAAATGTTTATGTTTATAAAATAATTTGCAGTTTTCTAACGACAGCGAGTGTGACGGTATTCCCATCTTAAATGGCAAATTTTTTTCTTACAGCACATCAATATTTTTCATTGACACTTTCAAATGAAGTATCAGTAGAAGAAAAATGCTTCAGATAACATTGGATAATCACAAATGTCTTCTAAAATGATAAGGACCATGAAATGTGGATATCTTTCCGAAATAAAGGCAAATAAAATCAATTTCATTAAAATATACCTTTAAGATTTCCTGAGTAGCATCAATTTCATCCTTGGTATCTTCAACGTTATTGTTAGTATCGTTCTCTTTCTCTTCTCTATCGTCTGATTCAGATGTTCGATCTACACTATCCAATTTAACGAAAGCTTTTTTCGTTTCAGGTGGAGGAGTGAAATATCCCGAAGATTCCGAACCCGACGATAGGGGTGGTGGTGGAAGTACTTGTGCACCATTCAGTTTCTCGGGAGATCGTCTTGGAGATGTACAGGTAATAATTGGAGTATCTGGAACGCTTCCTAGAGCCGATCTATAACAAAAGATGGCATTTTTTATCATTTTTCAATACTAAACAAACAGAAGAATTCGGAAAAATTGATTTCTTGGTAATATTGAAACAGATAATTTGTATAATAAACTACAAATTCGACAGCTACTTAAAAAGAGAATATTTCGAGGGAATCAGGTCCTATATAATCAATAAAATAATAATTCAAATCCATATTCTGGACGTAAACCTAACAATTTCAAGGCCAAAATATAAAAGATATATAAGTAATGAAAAAATAACGTCTGGTGTAAACTTTTTTCATCAGGAAACCAGTTAAATTTGCAATAATTAATTGATAGTTTTTTGTTACATTTCAAAATGTGGAAACACAAAAAGCTATTAATCAATGTTAACATTCTTATCTCCAAAACAATCAGTTTCAAACATAATTAAACAAAAAAAATTGTGACAAAATATTAAATCAAAATAATACTCGGCACTATAAGTTCGGAGCTTTCAATTTCTCCTGTTGGAACGGCAAAATAGTTATTGTTAATGGCTCTTAACTGTTATTGAAAGAAACCTAATAACTAATTTAGTTTGTTTTTAACAAGTTCGTTTCTATATTATAAACACCAGCTAGTCGATAGTGAGCATAAGAATGTGATTTTTTCTTTGATATAGAATAACTTCCTCCAATAAGTGTTCTGTATTTAATGCCCCTAATATTTACTTTGTGCATGGTGGTCACTTATAAGCTAGTGGTTTGCAGAGATGCCTTAAACGCCCTTGGAATTGGAATATGGTACAGTCAGACAATGCTATTCATTGGACCCAAACTCTTCTGCTGCGACGCAAAGTCGACAATAAACATGGCATCAAGAGAATGGGTGGCACAGATATCTCTAAAATGGTGGGTAATCTCTCCAGGATAGAAACAGGCGAAACAGTTTATCGCAGGATATTCTCCAACTTTTACAGCGGACCTAATAAGCAAAGATAAGAAAACTGTTGAAGGGCACTATATGCTCAACAGGCACGCTAAGCTAATCCAGGTACACATAGTTTAAAGACCATCGTGATACCATTTCCATAAAAAACAATTCTTAATACTCTTCATTAACATACTCTTGTTCTGAATTGCTTGCACGAATAAAATTCACAGTCAATGAAGATATTATTTTCTGTTTTGAATTGGTCAAGTTTTCCCTCCAAGCTACGATGCGTGACCTCCTGATACGTTGTAGCCTCAAAGGAGTATTCGCTGTAGAAGTATGGCATGATAAACGTGTAAAAACGAAATTTTTCCAGAGGCCACAAAATCTGCAGCACTCTCGTGATACTTGGACTAGAGTACAAATTATTTGATTCTCCTGGACTAGTTAATTTGAAAAGCAAATCTGTTATATTATAAACTAGAATTGTAGATTCGCAGTTATTACCCAGTTTACATAATATACGGGTTTGGGATAAAGTATGGAACCAAGTGAATATATTTTAAACGAAAAGAACGATATTTATGAAAATTTGCAGGTAAGTGCAATGGAACAAAATGCATCTGATGTACATTTTTTTGTTAATAATATACTTCCGGTTTAACCGGAAATGCCATCAACTTCTTTGATTTAAATGGGACACCCTATATATTTTTACAGATTTTGAAATAGCTTGTTATTTTGAATTCATACATACTGAGTTTAGTGTGAAAAATTTTGTGAAAACGAAGAATATAGCACTTTAATCAACCTCCTTTGAGTTTTTTGCATTAGAGCAGAAAACTATTTAGGTAAACTAATTGATGTTGTTTGTATGCATAGTAATAAATAAACGAGTACTGTTTGGTACGTCTTTTATTCTCCAAGTGTCAAATTCTAATTGACGGAAATAAATTTTACAATTTAGAATGGTTCAATTAAGTGAAAAAGAGTGTATTGAAATTTTAATGATGATCAGTTATGGTGATCGTGTTAGAACTCATGAAAAAGTGTGTCATATTTATAATAATTTGCATCCGGAGAGAAATCACGCTATATCACGCTCAACAGTAACTAAAACATTACAACGTTTTAATAAAACTGGGATGGTAAAAAATTTGCTAAAACCTGGAAGACCGCGGACTGCAACGAACGAAACTGTTAAACAAAATATTGCAATCGATTTGGAAGAATCACCTCAAACTTCCACCACAAATTTGGCACTAAACCATGGTATCAGTCGACGTTCTATAGAAAAGGTAATAAAAAGTGAAAAGTATCATCCGTGTAAAGTACAGTTGGTTTAAGAATTGTCAGACGATGATTTTGACCGACGGCTGGAATTTTGCGAACGGCTAATGGGCATCTGTACCTAATGTCGACGACAATTTTGCTTCTAACATAGTTTTTTCCGATGAGGCAACTTTCTGTTTAAATGGAACAGTTAATCGCCATAACTCAAGGTATTGGCCAAATGAGAATCCTCATTGGATTCATGAAGCACATACCCAGCATCCACAGAAGTTAAATGTTTGGATGGGAATTGTTGAAAATAGGCTTATAGGCCCATTTTTTATCGACGGAAACTTGAATGGACAAGTGTATTTGGATCTACTTAATAACGACATTATTCCTGCACTTCAACAGAATGGGCCATCACCACAAAATGTTTGGTTTCAACAAGATGGAGCACCTCCCCACTATGATAGACGGGCTAGGGATTTTCTGGATGCGAATTTTCCAATCAATGGATTGGAAGTAGAGGATTCATAGAGTGGCCTGCTCATTCTCCGGATCTTAGCCCGTTAGTTTTTTTTTTGGGGTGATCTAAAATCACGTGTTTACGTTAGACGACCAACAAACTTACAGGAATTGAGACAAAGAATTATTGATGAATGTGAACTAATACGTGAAGAAGTCTTGGAAAGAGTGACTCAAGAATTTGTTAATAGGATGGCATATTGTCAGAAAGTAAACTGCGAGCATTTATTTTAAAATAATGAAATGTACACCTATTTTAGAACTAACAGTGAGTTATTCCTCGTTTTTACAAATGTTTTCACACTAAACTCAGTATGTATGAATTCAAAATAACAAGCTTTTTCAAAATCTATAAAAATATATAGGGTGTCCCTTTTAAATTAAGGAAGTTGATGGCATTTCCGGTTAAGCCGGAAGTATATTATTAACAAAAAAATGTACATCAGATGCATTTTGTTCCATTGCACTTACCTGCAAATTTTCATAAATATAGTTCTTTTCGTTTAAAAGATATTTACTTGGTTCCATACTTTATCCCAACCCCGTATAATGTGTTTGCCATTTGATATACTATCTGATATACTATTTGATATACTCACCAAAAGCAAAGACAAATAAGCATAATTATAAATAATTGTTATGCTACTTATCAATTTGTACGAAATATGTTACTTATATTGGAAAATAAATTAAATTCAAATCTTTATTTCACACCAAAATCAAAACACAAAAAATAACAAGATAATCAATATGGAAGAACGTTTTAACATTAACGCCGAGTGTTTTCTGATTAAGTGACCTAAATAAGTAACGAGTCTAAAAATTTGCATTATTTCCCAAGAAAATAACTCTTGGATCGATATTCACCATCCATTATCTTGATCACACTGTAGTTATTTATGAAATAGACATATCAGAAAATGTAATCTTTCTTGCGTAGGCCGTAATGACTAACACTTTCAAGAAATTCGTATTTTATCACTTTTTGTTGTGACGGTTTTTGCTAGAAAGTTGAAATACTCATTTCCATGTCATAAACCACTCTATTAGGTTGCTGAGTATTTCGTTTTGTAATCGTTTTCTTATATTCAAATGAAAAGAAATAAAAAACAGTCGTAATACAATAACGTGTCTTGCGTTGATTATTGCTTGAAGGTACACTTTCAATTGAACCAAAATTATGCTCGATGTTATTGCTCTTTTGCAATACCAGCTTCCTCAGTTCCTTGGACGTTCTATGAGCTGGTGCATTACTTCGGATACGTAATCTCCACTAATCCCAGGCATGTTCGATTAGATTAATATCTGAACTGAGAGCTGGCCAATCAAATAGTCCTCCATATACTCTCTGAAAACTTTGGATACGAGGGGCTTGCATAAAAACGCCATGATCGTCCATGGTGATCATCCAAGAAGTGAGATTATCTGCTAGAACCTTCGTTATGTACCTGTGAGCTATCAGGTATCGCGTCTCGATAAATACCAGCTCTGCATGTTCTTGCGAACAAACTGTCGACCATCCAAATCATAAACGATTCACCGCCAAATGAAATTCGCTCTTTAAGATCTTTCTCCGGATCTTATCCGTAGTCGCGAACAATCGTCTGACCCAGTAAGGCAAAACGTGACTCATCGGAGAACAGTACCTTTCGTCAATCCTCATCATTCCATACCAAGTGGTTCCGGGCAAAAGTCTATCAAGCAATTCGATGCTGTCGTCCCTATGATGAACCTGCAGCCATACTTCTATAAGACAATTCAGCAGCATGAAGTTTTCTCTTAACGATCTACTCACTGCACCCGTACGAATTTCCCAGCAAAAACGTAGTAGTACTTCTATTCTGAGAGCTTCGGACACCAAAAAACGGTTATCTATTTGAATAGTGGCTCTTTTTGGGCTGGATCTTGGTCTTCTGGTTATTAACCAGTCTATTGGTAACGTTGGTACATCAGAAAGACTCACAACAATAATTGTTATAGTTTCTCGCTGCTACCGACCATCTTGTAACAAAGAAAACCTTTGCATAGTCAAACAAAGGAAATTATAGATCGGGTTGCTGCATTTATTCCCACTTACGTATTGGATCAGTTGTTGGAATATCATGAATGGAACCCTATTGAAAAAATATGGGCATCAGTCAAAAATTGGGTAGCAGCTCATAATACTATATTTGTTTTAAAGGATATTGAAGCACTTAGTGAATGGACGAATATTTGTCAACACGTTAAGGAATATGAAAACTCACAAATAGAACGAGAACACATCCTCGATAATACGTTGGATCAATTACTCAGATCTTGATAGCTACAGTAGTACACCTGCCCAACCATCACAATCAGCTGATGACTCAGATTAACAATAAGATTATATTTATGATAAGTTTAAGTTGACATGTTAGATACATTTGTGAAAGTGTTTAGGTTTGGAATATATTAATTTTAGATTAGGTAAATTGTTTTATTACTTGTTAATTATTTAATGAATTTCCAACTTCAATCCCGTCGCCTACCTACATAAAACGAGTGATACCATTATGTAATTCTCTACAGGTATCCAAAACCATAAAGTTTGATGTATATTTGAAATAAGTTCCTAACAATAAATTTAGTATCAAAATTACATTTTCATATGCAAGTCAGTAACGCCACTGGCTGATACGCCACACCCGCGTCCACGTCGTGGTGTCCCAAAGTTATTGTGGTCGCACTCTACTTATCCGCTTCCCCATTCATGAAATGTCTGTATAGTTGAGTTGAATATAAGAAACAAAAGAAATGAATTGACATTTCTTTTTTTCACTATACCATGATTTTTTCAGCAAATTTAATTTCCATAAAAATCCCTACTTGATTTGAAAAAAAAGCCACTCTTTAAAAAAATCTCGCTCGGTTCTTATCACCAAACCTCGCTCGGAAACAAATGAGTCTGTGGCAACACTGGTTGAACCCATTCCTTCCTTTCGTGTTTTTCCGTTCAAGTCGATGTGCCTTGACATAACTTTGAGATGAGAGCGTGTTAAATCGGTACAGGTATATTTTTAAGCGTCGTGACACTAGATATATAAACCATTGTTTTCATGAAAGTAAAGCAAACATTGATGGTTCGTGATGTAACAAAATCTGTGCAAACTATAATAGGTTTACTTTCGAATTTCACGTCAAGCTTCTATATGCGTCTTACAAAATATAGATAAACATCATTGTTTACCAACTAAACCGCCTAAGCAATACGTTTACATGAAAGTCAATTTACCAATCAATAATGTAGCCGTGACCTTTAAATTATTAATTGGTCTAAACGTATCTACTTTAAGGAAAGGAGAAGTTGCTATTAGGAGAATTTACAATCCAGTTATTAGATACAATTTATTGCCGCGATCGCTTAATTTTTTTTCAGTAGAGGTCACTAGGGGTCAGAATAGCCCTAGCTTTTCGTTTCCAGAAATTCATGAATATGGATAATTTCAAAGGTAGTTATTATCAGCTATTTAATGTACTTGGTTCAACGGCTTTTAGCAAAGTGTGTATAGTTGGAACAACCTACAGATTTATATATTAAAAAACCGAGGAAAAAGGACCGTTTGTCTGCTACTTAAAGCACCGATTAGTGCTCCTTTGAATTTTTTTGAGTTGTTCCTTAAACTGCATTTATATTTATATGGAATATTGCCTGTCCTAGTACAGACTCAATAAATTGAAATATGAAGAAGAGCTCTCATGTCTCCATACTCTTCATACATGGCAACATAATTCCTTAGGGTGCGTTTCTCAGGCATAATGCTTCTTGCTAGTTTTGAATTTATTTTAATGTGTTTGTACGTATCTGGTCTGAAAACTGTTTATTCTTCACAGCTTCCTTCCCACAAACTGTCTTTAGCATTACCGTGTAAGCGTGTTTTATAATATTTTATTTAAAAAGCGAGCAAAAATGTATTGTTTCTTTTATAAGTTATAGGGTGTTCCAGAAGTTTATAAGAAAAACTTGGGAGAAAACTTAAAATGATTACAGTACTTTATATAAAATTTGGGCCTACTACTTTCGTTAAGAAACTGAAGGCATCTAGAGCTAGACACTATAATTATTAAACGACCTATTGGAAACGAATCACAAGGGTTCATTCAAATGAAGTTAACATAAAAATTCTCCGTCTACAGTCTCATTCTTATATTTGTTTTTTCTTGGCTCCCAATTTAGTAAGCAGAAGCAATAATTTTCATATTATTGCGTGTTACTAAAAAAAGTACATAACATTTACATATCTGTGAAGCAAACAAATTTCACAAATTTTCTACATGCAAAGCTGTTATGAGTTTAATGCACTTAACATTAATATAATCCCACACAAATGGAATATATGTGGTTTATTCAGCATTGGATTGGTTCATTCAAAGGCTTTTATACATCCTTCTGAAAATGTATCCAAGCAAATGTTGTGCTATTATAGCAGGCATGACCTACGCACAGTATGGAATTTAAAACAAAAAGTAAAAACTCGGCTTCAAAAAGGTTTGCGCGATTAATGAAAAAAATTTTATTTAAATTGTAGCTCTCGCGATACCTAAGCTATTATTTGAGATAAGGCGATTTTCCAATTCCGAATACTATAGGTTTTTTGAAGAGGCTTCAATCTTAATTTTTTTTGAATGTGTAGGGTAGTCTTGATTGAAGAAATGGCAAATATAAATGAGAAACTACTCAAACTACCATTTCAAAGAATAACTTAATGAGTTAGTAAGCTGGTCCAAAAAATAAGATTTTTTCAGTAACATCAAAAAAATATCCTGACTTGTTTTTTTCTTATACTGCATATGAGGAACTGTAAAATGTTCCTATTACGGAAAATCGCGGTATCTCACATGATAGCTTATCGCGAGAGCTACAATTTAAAAAAAAATTCCAATAATCGCGCACACCTTTTTTAAGCCGAGTTTTTACTTTTTTTTCAAAATTCCACACTGTGCTACAGTGTCTAACAGGCCTTTTAACAGACCACTGTCGTCTGAATCATCATATTCTGAGACTGTCGGAAGATCCGACTTGCCGTCTTTGTCTGGAAGATGATGAAACAGCAGAGCACATTATAATTTGTGCCTGCCCCGCCGCGGCTCGAATCAGGTACCTGATAGATGTTTGGCTCTCTCTCGCCCTAGGACCTGAAATATCTTTCACCAAATAAACTAATCGGTTTTGTTGGTGAAGGTGAATTTGTTTGGTGAAATCTGAATAGGTGTAAGCCACAAACAATCTTGCGAGTCGCAGTGGAGGGCCTTTTAGACCCACTCACCATAAACCTAACCTAACTATTATGAACGTTTTAAAATCATATTTTTACCTGTTTTAACGCACTATAAGTAGCATTTAACTCTAAAAAATAACATGTTTGTAAAAATAGAAAAGCGATCAAAACAAAACATAGGATGTATTTTATCACTGTTGTTTAATATGAAATTACAATTATGCACATTATGAATCAGTTGATTAGTAAACTAAACAGGAAATTTGCCAACCTTGACATACGACTACATTTCAGAGATATTCAAACAGGAATACAGGAATCTAATAGTGTGAAATTGACTTTAAAATGATTGCAAAAAATTAAACCTGATGTAAGTAAATCAAGAACTTTGATTACGTATACAAAAAAATCAAATAGTCAAACTTCACACCATGTATACATGAACTGCAATAAAAATGCAAAATGCTTATTGTGGTTTTAAATTTAAAAAAATTAATTCTTTTAAGATTAAATTTAAAAACCTCATCCTAAGTTATACACCTGTCAAAATAACAGCTTACAACTACTCCTCGGTCTGTAAAAAATATGGAAATACATAACACAGAATTGTAAATGTCGAAGCTTCAGTCATTGAACTGTATTCAGTGCTAAGAAATCTATAACAGAAGTATCCGTTATGTTTGTCAGTCATTCTACACGTACATTGAAGTAAGGAAAATAATAATATTGTATTCACCCGTCTACTTCTTGAAAAATATCCAATACTCTGTAGCTCATTTTGAGAAAAGCCTTCATAAAGGGCTGCCATTCAGCTTATCCACAGATCAGGTCTAGACTGGTCTGGGACTGCCTTCAAAAACTCTTATCCCTGGCAAACCATAATAGACTAACACTTAAGTGGATCCTGGGGCACAAGGTTATTGAAGTCAATGAAACGGCAGCCACCCTAGAAAAGCTAAGGTCTGAAACTACATTAACTGATCCTGAACTAGTATTTGGAATATCAAAAACTGTTGCACGTGGTGTACATCTTGGTGGATTCAAACTTAGCATCAGATGTGCCAAACTTCTGGTCAAAAAACCTTCGGAGTCGCTGACTAACGAATTATTAAACCTTAGCAAGGAACAGATAAGGAAATTAACAGGAATACTCACCCTAAGGAAACATATGAATACAAATAGTATATATGAAAGAAAACCACTCGTCATTTGTGCATGAAAGGTGAGGAAACAGCCTCACGCATCATCTTCGAATGTGAAGCACTGTCTCAATGGAGATGTAGAGTCCTATGACTAGAACACCCAAGTGAGGATTTCTCTACGAAGGACCTAGTGAACAGACTGTTCAGCCTTGTAAGGGCTATTGGTTTCTTTACATAAACGGTACAACCAAGTGCACAAAAAGCCTAAAGGCTGAGGAGCTGAGGTCTCGAAGCCTGTGACTGGTGGTGTCGAAGTAAATGAACAGTCTAGTATCAATTATTTTCAAATATGCTACAAACTATTTAAAAAAAAGGATACATTCGTTCATTTCCACTTTAAAATACTCTATTCTTACTTTTAAAGTTTATATTTAATGAAATAATCTTACGTATTTTATATCAATTATTTCTTGAGCTTTTTGTAAAGTTTAATATTCCAAAGAAAAACAAATTTACTACTTTACGAAAGCACTATAAATAATTATCCTATAGTGAATTAAAACGTATACATAAACATTCCATACGATAATGCCTCTACGACACGACCTCAACCTGATAACAATAACAACTTTGTTTGTATTTACATTATTCCCTGTACGCGCTGTAAGCATTCAAAAATAAATTTAAAAAACTTACTTTTCACTCAAAGATTCCGGTGGTAAAGTAATGGTCAACACCGGCGTTGAAACTTGCTTCGCGCTTTTCAAAGGAAAATCCGAGATTTTCGTAAAAAAGCAAGGACAACACGTGGCGATAACTTTTCCTAAAGGAGGACTATCGCGAAGCCCCCACGGGTTCGACAACACGTTGTTGTTGCACATTTTCAGTGTAACATAATGTTTAAGAAGCAGTAGTGTGTGAATGATTGGAAAAATTTGAAGAGTGCGGGGCATTGATTAGTAAATGACCGGCGCACTGACCCTTTACAACGCCCCGTGTAAGGCGTCGGGGTGGTGGGAGTTTATGGCGTCGTGTAGCGGACTCTACAAGTAAATGAGTTTTAATCTTACAGGGTAATCTTGAATCGTGAAAGTTCATAATTAATAAATTGAGTGATTAGCTTGAGATTCAATTTTTTTTTAATGTAAAGCGCAGATTTATTTCAAAAGAGGACAAAATTGGTTTTTTTTTATGGAAAAGCTATTTACCTTTCACAGACAATAACAATGATAACTGTTTAGAATCAAAATAATTTGACACATTGTCAGATTTTGTTGATTTTTCAAAGCCAACTTGATATTACAGATACAATTTTATAATCCAACATGATTTTATGTAAAAAACACAAAAAGTTTAAATTTATTTTTCTCGAAAACGGTTCATGATATAGATTTGAAAGAAGAGAACATTTTTTATGAAAATGATCTTGAATTTTCCAAATTTGGTGACGGATACATAAAAAACTTGAAAATAAAATTTTTTTAATAGAAATACCTGTTGGATGGATCTGAAAAAAAATTATTTACAGCGAACGACTGGTTTGTAACTGTTTATTGATTATACCAAGTTTGAATATTTTAAGTAACGGTACTTTTGAATAATTTGAAGAAAACTCATATGAGGACGTCTTCTTCAAAGGGCTGTAGCTCCCTTAGGAAGCATTTTCGGATAAAGGTAATTTGAGCTAAATCGACTTAAAATCACCTCTAGTACCTGTACTTTCCGTTTGGCAGGAGAGTTTCTGGACACCCTGTATATTTTAATGCCCCGAATAAAAAGAGTTCCAATGGATGGAAGATACAATTATGTTTCTCAAAAAATACGATAATTATGAACCTATAAATATTTGCTTGCTGTTCTTCATGAAAAAAAGTCAGAAACCTCCTTCTTCAAAAAGACAAAACGTTGGGAAATATTCAAAAGCATAATTAATTCACTTGCGCGAACGAAAAATAAAAATAACTTACTATTTCCCTGTTTATTTAGGTGCAAACTTAAATTTCTTGACGTAGTTTAGTTTAGTTCACTCGAAAAGAATATTATCAACATATATTTAAAACTACACAAACCCCTACATCGATTTAAAATCGGTTAACAATATTTGGTTTATACCCTCCAGCATATTGAGGGCAATAAAAAATAATTAGGCGTACAACACAAATGTGAATGTAGGTTATTTTGTGTTCTACTTTACGGTAGACAATATCCATTATTAATGTTAAGTAGATGTCTTAAAATAGGTGATAGAACTGTTTTGAATATTCTATACAATTCGGTAATCGATTGTTCAACTCAACTTACTATTGTAAAGGAAGAAATTGGAAAATTCAATAAGGACCCCGCGCTTTTCTTATGACAAAGTGGCGTTCCGTCAAATGTTATAAATTTTGGACCAATTCAATCCTATGACTAGCTTCCGGTATACAGGGTATTAAAGTTGAAAAATTCTTGTTTTTCGTGACCAAGTAATTTTATTATTAACAAATAAATAGATATGCATTTTTAGTTGATAGTACCATTGATATGTTCTAGTTTATCGTAAACTTATACATAAATAGTTAAAAATGTCAACATATACAGGATGGGACTCAATTATATAAGGACGAATTTTTGGAATTCTAGGAAATTCTTATATTGAATGAAATAAAAAGTTACTTCAAATTTAAGGTTCTGGCATCAAATATACTAATTGTAGAGGTATTCCATACAGGGTGATTCTTAATGCAACCTGGAATTAGTTTTTTTCTATATGAAATGAATAAGTTATACCACGTATTTCAAAATTACTTTTTGATGTTGGAAACGTATTGGTTACCTAGATATTAGTACTTTTATTATAATACAGGGTGATTTGCACATACATCTTGTTATGAAACCGACAAAAATTAGAGAAAATACACTTTTTCTGAATCACCCTGTATTTTATAATTCGATCCGTCAAAATGGTCAATTTATTTTGTTTTGTACTAAGCTTAAAATAGTGAATGAACTGAAAAAATTTCATAATCTAACTATAACCAGTTTTTCAGAAACAGGGTCCTGAGGGTAGAGCACTCAACAAAATAGGCATAGTGAACGAAATTATAATCACATTTCTATAGATACAAACCGAAATCTACTGAACCATTTATAAAAAGTTGAATAAATTTTAAGTATTTTATCATCCTGTAGGTATGTACTACAGTAAATTAATTAATTAAATAAAATGCTGATATTTAGGAAACTAGTCATATGGACACTTTTGGTCAAGAAGTCGAGTACAACATCATATCCAAAATTTATAACATTTGACGGAACGCCACTTTGTCATAAGAAAAGCGCGGGATCCTTTTCAATGTTTCGATTACTTACAACTAAACAAGAAGTGTAGCAGAAAGGGTGTTTTGTGTTAAAATGCTACTACACTGAACATTGTTTACATTACCACTTCATCAACACAAGATAGTGTAAAGTGTAACGCTATTTGCACATTACACGATTTACCCTGTGCGGGAAGAAAACGTACGAGTTTTAATCGTGTTCTGTTGGTTTTCACATTGAACGCTTTTAAGTCGTTTAAAAGCAACATTTTCTTCTGTGCTGTTGAAAGTATACCATCCATCGTAGATCTTATCATGGGTCGTGAACAAATTATTGCATTGTGGTTACTTTATCGTTGTTGGAAAAGAAAAAGACGCAATCGGGTTAATCCAATTAATCAGAGATTGAGGACATTAGGATGTTCTACACTCTATTTAAAGTCCTGAGAAATGATGACCAAAAGTTTTTTAACTATTTTCGTATATCAGTTGACTCGTTTGATGAATTGCATAGTTCACACGACTAAAAATAGTCTAATATGAAAGCGTGCATTTGGTCATGTGGGCCACTGAGCTGGAGAGACGATACGGTTCCCGTGTATCGTCAATGGATCCTAAATTCCCAACTTAAAATGCATCTACTTCTAATAAAACCAAATAGTTTCTGTTAAACTTATAAAAAAAGCTGTGTATATATATCAGCTCCGATGCACTACTGGAGTTAACCTTAAAGGAAAAAAATCCTGGCACTAATAATAATTATTATTATTGCCAAGATTTTGCCGCTATTAAATATGAATGGTTTAAATTTTTGGTATAAATTTGAGCATATGCAAATGTCACAATATAACAAATAAAAGTTTTCGCAGTCAGACCCATTAACCACTTTGCTATAAATAATTTATCAAACGAGCTGTTTTATATATAATTCTCGATTTTAATCCTCATAATATTTTCATACTGCGGGCTAAAAATGAACATCGTTTCTTAAGGAGGTGAACTCCAATAAGTGACAATGAAATGACAGTTCAAATATAATAAATATCGTGGCTGCTATTGTTTTACAAATATTTTTTCATTTGTTTCAATGCCAGGATATTCATCGTCTTTTTCCCTCGATTAGGTGGAAAAGCTCCCTCCAAAACATGGACAAAATAATTGTAATAATTATTTCACCCAGAATTTTATTAGTTTGCCACTTGGATGTCTTAATCTCAAGGTGAGTCACGTGACGATCTTGCAACATCGGCACAGCATCGATGTATCAGACAATTGACTAGAAATTTTCTAATCACATTTTTGTATTCGGCTTAAGCTAACCTAACCAGTTAATTAACTCTATCATATGCATCTTTATAAAACTTACTCGAAATACACTACTTGAGCTTCGCATGGAGCCAAGTGACATTTTTCTTACTCTTAACATTTTCGTATCCGTCCTAACTTCTAAACGAAAGTACCGACTCGATTAATTTAAAAACGAATTCACAGATTGGCTCATGATTAGCCTTGGATGATAAAATATTTAATTGAATGAAAATAAATCTCATGATAAAAATATAATTAGCTATTTTCATAGCTACAAAAGAGATTTCCGCTGCAAACAGCTTTTTTTCGAGCCGATCCCAAGTAGCATTCAATGTAGGAAAGCATATTCCTGGTATATCCATAATGTTCAAAATATATACCAAATAAAGTGGGTACATTCCCAATATATTGTTTCATACCTTGGATGGTATGTACCCTCCACATTGTACCCACAATATAACAGGAATGTACTTCATGGAATATTAGAAAAAGTACATAATATGTGTACATGTGAACACTAGCAGTATACATCCATCAAGGATATACCTGTGACATTCATGGTATATTAGAAAAAGTTTTTTGCTATTTATGTACATTCTAGAAATGTACCTTGGACCATGTCGTACATTCCAGGTATGTTCCTAGGATATTAAAACGCTACTTGGGTCATGTTTGAATGGGAATTATCCAGGATCCAGAATTGGACTCATCCCCAACCACTAGCCACATGTTGGGGATTATAATTGTATTCACTCCAAACAGATTTATTATTTTGGGTGAAATTGAATTTCCGAAATTTTAAGGTAATGTCCGTATTCAATAAAATGTGCGGTATCAACAGTACAATTTTTAATGAAATACTGCACAGTTCATTTGACATTTTGTTATTCGAAAGTTGAAAGATTGTATACGCACATTATAAAATAGACAACACTGTTTACAGTAATCGAGATTTCTACAAAATAAGAATTTCAATTAAAGTACCTACCGCATTTAATATTAAATTGCGTGATATAATTTATCATGTACATTTGTTGAAACTGTTATAATTATTTCTTATCAAGTGCGGGTACAAAAACAAATCACTCACCTACGGGCTACAACGGGACCAGTAACAATGTTAGACGATGTGTTGGTTCGTAGTCTGAATTTTGTTTCCGTCGTAATGGGCACTGGAATTCCTGACCTCATTTCTTTATGCCATACTCCACTTTTTGTAGAAGAGCCTGAAAACAGTTTGAATAATTAATTTGTTCGATAGCGACTAATACTATAAAGAGAAATGATTTGAAAAATACTTCCATCTATAGAAAGCTGCATTATTAGCAGCTTACATACAGTAAAACCAGTGGAGCTTTACCATCACGTGACTGTTAAGTCAGCAACAGTATTCATCTGAATCAAATTAAAACTTCTATCAACTCAATAGAAATAATCGTTATCACTAATATTCCAAAGGTCAGCCTTTTACGAATTGGTAATTAAACAAGAAATTTAACTTTTTCAATTGTATTTATTTTATTTATATGGTTAACATCGACATATTTTTTAAAACTATCGATATACTGGGTAAATAAGTTACAAAGTCCAAAATTAATATTAATATTAAATAAGCATTGTAATATTCTCATCTCTCGGCATTTTAGGTGTTATGAAATGTCAAAAGTTAAGTTGATAAATATTATATTCGTTCTTACCAATGTCAAATGGAATAAAAAGTCAAATTAGTTCTTACAAGAACCGATTTTAACAATAATTAACACACTTTCATTCCAAAAATTCGCTAAAAACAAGACAATAAACTAAACTCGCATAACCTAAAAGCGGTAGTGGCAAACTCAACTTTTAGTCTCTTTTTACGATTAAGTACTACGGCAAATTTAAAGAAACGATTACGTATGTCTTGTAGTTGGTCTTGTGAAGATCGTACGTTATTATGTTTGATTTATATTGATAGAAGAAGATAGTATGTAGAAAATATGTGTTGCATGGACCGTAGATTGGGTCACGTGATGGTAAAGCTCCACCGTTTCTACTGTAGAATATTTTGGATCAAAAATTGACCTCTTAAAGTTATTAATTTGCATGCGCTATGGAAACTACTAATACCTACATGAAATAGTGTAGAATTAAGGCAAATGGGCAATAGTACAGGCTGTCATCACCGAAAATGTCATGTCCGATTGCTTGGCAACTGATCACATGTTTAAGCATCAGAGGTATCCAGTAAACATCGTTTTCCTACAACCATTATGAAAAACACGACTTCTACACAAATTTTTATACGCAGACCTTTTCTTAATTCCTTTGATAACCGTTGGATAATAATGAGAAAAGTACAAGCTATGGCTCTTTTCCGCAACGAAATGTCAAACACAGCTACCTAAGGCCTGTCAACTTTTTATGACAATTCAGCATATTTATTTTAGTGAATTTATGGGTGTACAAATCAATGTTTTCCTTTCATTAATAAATGTGGTTGTAGAAAAAATATTGTCTACAACTTGTACGCAAATCACTTTTCCCACTAAATAGATTAGCGGCACTTGCTTTCTGTTGTTGTTATTGAGTGACGGTTTGTTTCTGTGTGAATGGAGAGTTTTTATGTTTTATCAAACGTTTCATAATTTTGTGGTCGGATAGGTACAGTTGGACTTTGACTTTTAGGTGTATATTTCAAGAATTTAAATAGTACTTACTCAGTAGGTATTTTTAATAAGTTTAAATGGGGTGCGATCCTGGAAGAGAATCAGTTGGAAACATTGATGACGTGCCTGTACTGTTCTCTATCTGCGTTAATGCTAATGCTACATGTTCCTATCTAGTATAGGTACTCATCCTCATTACACGGGTAGAGTCGAATTATCCTACTTAATAGTTTCATAAAATTGAGGTTAATTATGCTCGGGTAGAGTTGGATAGTCTAGCAGCCATTAAATTACTGAGTTTTTGTATAATCAGTTCCAAAATGGTGTGGAAATGCCTAGGCAAACTCAATGTACTAGGCGAGAACAATAAAGTAACCTTACTGTGGATTCCAGGACACACTGGAATAGAAGGAAATGAAATAGCAGATAGACTAGCGAAGAGGGGGACTGAAAGACCCTTTTGGGGGCCGGAACCCTTTTCGGTATCAGTCCCAATGTAATATTGGAAGAAATAGGCAAAGACGAAGAAAAGAGAAGATCTGACCATTGGAAAGATCTAGTAGGGCTTTGACAATCGAAGATTCTGATGGGTGGTTACAACCCGTTGAGATCAAATGAATGCATAAATCAAAGTAAAACTGCACTAGGAGTTTTAACAGGGATCCAAACGGGACATTGCCGCCTGAACGGGAACCTGATAAAACTCAAAATAGTGGAGGAACGTAGATTCTATGATGGAGGAAGAAACTTCCATCCACATACTTGCGAGTTGCACCGCAATTCCGAATCCTAGGGCACAGCACCTAGGAGATTATTGGATAGAAGAGGGACATATATTCACCTAAGTAGAAGTCTGCAGATATCCTAAAATTCTTCGGTGAAATAGGACTAAAGGAGTTACTAGTCTCTGAGACGTTCCTCAGGAACTAAGTAGAAGTAAGGGGGCACAATAGATCTTTTTTCGTAACAAAGTTCCCAAAGATAATTTAAAAATTGTTTTTATAATTTTAAACAATTTTCAGACAAATTTTACCTCATTTATTAAGTAGCATATTAAAATTACATAGTTCATTTGTTTTAATTAATGTACCAACCTGTTGAAGTCGTTGATGATCTACTGGATAAGGAATGGGAATAGGGCTCCTGATTTTCCCTCTCCCTAATGAATAATTGTTCGGATGAAAAGCTTTTCCGAACACCCTCTTTATAGCTAAAATTTCTTGGGGTGGGAACAATTTTCTGTAGCGTTGCGGATGCTGGAACTTGATGATTTTGATTCGGTTTCGGAGGAGAAAAGGATCTGCCCCTGTCGTATCGGCGATAGCCTCGACCATTCTCAGTTACCGCCTCCGGTTGAAGGATATAAACAGGTCGCAGGATTGAGGAGTTTCCTGGAAGTTATAAAATAATTCAGGAGATGGTATATGATTGCCTACGATTAAAAAATACGTTGAGAAAATTAAGAAACTCGTGTTTATAGAAAATCCAAAAGGTGAAAAATGATTTTTCATTCATCACAAAAAGCTTGGGGTACTTGGTTTCAATAATTGTTATACAAGTAGATGTTTTTAGATGTTTCATCAGTACTTAGTTATAAATTTCAGTAGAAAAATTATGTAGATATGTCTACCTATAATAAAGGGCAGCGTTTTTTGTAATAATATAAATCAAAAAAATATATTTTTGTCTCTTGAGGACGATTTGCTATAAAAATCTCCCAATTTTTAAACTATTATTATTTATTTCAAATACATTTGTTATTTGGGGTCCGATGGATACGATTGGATACTGAACCATTCCTCACGATATTAACAAATGTATAGTTGACGTAAACGATATAGTGCGAACTTAGTTGTCGGCTTTTTGATTAACTTTAAGACTAAGAGTATACCACCGTCATAGCCCAGTCAATATTATAATTATTTAAAATGCTTACTTAGTTGACGATAAATTCATTTAATGTTATAATTTCAACTAATAATCGTTAATAGTGATTTAATAAACTAGTATGTTAATGAAGGCGATTAATAAACGAAACTGTTTAAACCACAAACGAGTGAGTGCTTTTAATAGTTTGACGGAACTATAACTATTTTTGAGAGATTGTTGCAGGTGCTCTTTTTAGTCGGTGGTCTGAAAATATGGAGTTTGGTCCAAAAAATTGTGTGTAACAATGACGAAAATTTAAATAATGGTGATAAGAGTGATGATTTTAGTAATAATGGGAGTAATGAAAACAGGATTCGACCATATTTAAATTTGGAAGCACAGAAAATAATGTTACATTACATTACATTACATCACGTTACATTAGCCAAGAATGGGAGTTATGAACGCAAGAAGCTATGTGATAAGGGATCGGTCAAACCTTTGATAAAATTATTTAAAACCACCATATATGACTGTTACAAAAGTAATAAGTTACCTACGATTGAAATAATCAGATATAAATTGACAATTGCCGGCCGTAATGTAAATTGCTGCAAGAAAACCATTGAAAACTGGATTAAAAAAATGGGATTCAAAATCAAAACGATTATTACAAGTCAAACAGTCATGGAAAGCAGAAGAATAGTAGATATGCGGTATACATACTTGGAACAAGTAACTAAGTATAGAGAAGAAAACCGGCCAATTCAATTATCAATTTGGACGAAACTAGGTATGATACACACGATACGGCTAAGAGTTTAGCTCCACAACATAACTTAAAGGGGATATACGATTATATAGCTGCACTATATGTTTTACGTCAACTGTACCACTTTCCCATGTACGTGTTAACAAGTAACAACTTTCTGTGTTTAAATAACAAATGTCAGGAAAAGCGCACATTTTTAATTCCGTTATATTGTTACGAAGTCACAAACTCAGAAGCCGCATTGTTTTGTTTTTGGGTACCGGCTTCTATAAATTCGAGAAGGTGAAGTTTATAGAAGGTGTTTAAATATATAAAAGGCACTTTTGGATGATTTAAATAGTTCGCCATTTATGCTGTGACGTACATACCCTAAAAGAGAAGTTAGCAATACAGGGGTTGACATAGGACCACAATTATATCGTCTTCTTTTTTAAAATCGTGAAGAAGGTTATGCTTATGTTGTATTGCGTGAATGACTTAGGAGCTGTTCAAATTTACATCGTGCTTCGTGCAGTATAATAGATAATAATAATAATATTATAACTTGAAAAATGGTGGAGAGAGACTAACTAAACATAATTAAAAAATATTAACACAATGCTTTTATTTTTTATAATATTGAAACACTCATATATATTATATATACTTTGACAGTTCTTCAAACTTCAAATTAGAATGGCCTTTTTGTAACTGGATATTGATTCATAAGACAAATAATCAGGAAGAGGCTAACTTCATCTTCAGGTATGTGACGTGTTTGTAGTAGCAAACATTTAGGAATTCTTAATTTCCAGTGTTCTCTTGAAATATTCGGTTTACAAAATTTTTAAATTAATTTTTGCAAAGAAGTACTGATATATTTGGATGAAATACCAAAAACCAGATATCGGTTTGTGACCCTATTGTATAAATAGACATATAAGAAATAATTTGTTCAACTCTTATGATTGTGACTGTGATTATGATTATAACTATCCAAATGTTGTATAAACCCGCCATAAGAAGTACTTTATTCGTATTTTTATAAAAACTAAATTACCTTTTGGAATTTTGTCCTTGATGCGTCCATTTCTGGGGAAGACTGATGGATCGACTGCCCAAATCTGTTGATTACCATTGGCACTTTCATCCTAAAAATTCAAACCACAAATTAGACACTCTTTTAAATACAAATACACGAAACTTTTCCAAAAATCCGTCGCAAAAGGTGATTGTAAAATGTTTGTTTATATAAATCGACATCCCTATGACCACTTTTAAACTTAAAATATACGCACCACTACATAATTATTCAAGGAAACTGGTCGTAGTGCGAATAATCTGCAAAGCAGCATGTCAAAATGAGAAAATAAAGCCGGTATAAACCTCATGTAAATGTATGCACATTTATTACAGTTGAAAGAAAGTATAACAGTGATTTTCACGTAGCGGGTTTTGATGGATCGATACATCATGTTGCCTAGCGTCCTTTCGATGACATTGCATGATCAACAGTTTGTGACGTGAAAATCTACTTTTCTCATTATTTCTTTGTTAATACGCACTAAATTAAGTACGCATGTGGTGGAACGGCAACCGTATACTAAATTTTCTTCAAGGTTAATGTATGGAGGTTTTCGGGGTATATAATAAATTAATGGTTTCAAAATACAGTGGAGATGTTAACAAACGATTAAATTACAATATGCTAAATTTGCTGGTGTAGGTGGAATATGAAAATTACCGTGAATATTTCCATAAATTATATTTATATCAGGGATGCGTTCAGATGATTTGTCTGGTAAAGAAAAAACGCATGGTAGGATTCTTCTTGATTGTAGTTGTTGACACGAGATTCATTTGAACGACTTGGTGTAATATTTTTTGCGATGTCAAATTTCAACTTGTTTCGTTAACCATAGTTTATTTCAGAAAGATATAGAGTAATAAAACCTCATTAGGTATGCAAAGGGAGCACAGAGTGACCCAACGAATATTTAAGCCACTTTCACAGTTTGGCATTGATTTAATTGTAAATTTTTTTCTTTTTATCAAGTTCCGGTAGTACCACCCGGGTTGTGGTCAATATATGGGTTTAGCCTATTGTTATCCATTCACAAACACTGAAAATAGTGTGCCAAAGGCGTGCCGGTAGGATACTCGTAAAAAGGAAAGAATTTTATTTTAACAGAATAAAAATTAGGCTTTATGTACGCTTATTTTTTATTGAACAGTATACAAAAAATACATTATACAGAAATTAAATTATAAAAAATCATAATATTCTTCGTCATCTGAGGAACTGTCATCTCCTTTTGACGTTGTAATTAAAGGGTCTACGGTCCGATCGATCAAGTAGTCAAGATCCCACATTTTCTCCTCTTCTTTAATGACATGGTGGACTGCTTTCTCTGGTGTCATCTCCTTAATGGCTTGATGAAACAGTAGCTTAACGTCTTTTATTTTGAATGTGGTGTTGTGTCTTGCCACAAATCCTTTCAGTTGCGCCCATATAAGTTCTATAGGATTTAGTTCGCAATGATATGGCGGTGTGCGCGGCACAGTTACACTATGTTCTTCTGATATATCTTCCACGGCGTATTTCATAAAACGATGTTTGTGTAAATTTGTTATAGCTATTAGTTCTTTTTTCATCAAAGTATCTTCAAACTCAATACTTTTGGTGGTTAACCAGTCAATAATTTCTTGTTTTCTCCAAGATGAAGTTGGAGTCTTCTCTATGCGTCGAGAATGATAACTTGCGTTATCCATAACTACTACTGAATCAGCCGGAAAATATTTTATCATTTCACCAAAATAGTTTTCAAAAACATCCGAATCCATGTCCTTGCGGTAACCTCCCGTATGGCACGACTGAAAGGTTAGCAAACCTTCTTCACTTCCAATATGGACGATTATTAGTCTTTTCCCTTTACCTGAAGGCACATTAATACCCGTTGACAGGCCTTCCATAAAAGCTTGGCGAGCACTGGTTATATTTTCGTCTTGCCACATTTTTGGTACTGTATAACCTTCATTAATCCACGTCTCATCAAGATAAAAGATTTTCTTCTGCTCTGTTCTGTACTGCTTTATACTGCTTAAGTACTTTCGTCGCCAGCAAACAATTTCATCGCTTTCCAGTAAAAGTGCTTTACGGTTATGCTTTTCCCAGGTAAAATCCGTATTTCTCAAAGTGGTCCATAAAAGTTTTTTAGTCATCAACGGAATACTGTCATTCTGGCAAAGCTCCATTAAAATCTTATCTAGAGTGGGTATTTATTTTTTAAAATAAAAAGAGTGAACTTTTCTTCGAATTACACTTTTAGTGTTTTCATCAAAGACTTGTACTAGTCTGCCTGGACTTTTCTTGGGAGGCTCCACCTGGCATGCTATCTTTCTCCCCCGCAATAATTTAAAAACGGTGGACTTTCCAACTCCAGAACATCGGTCGACAGTTTCTTGTACAGTAAATTACGGGTAATCGTATTTTATGCAATCGTGTACATTAGGGTGGCCCAAAAAAACAAAATATTTTTTTTTCGAGTCTCGCGTGAAAATATGTTAGTTTACTATGTTTTAAGAGCCTCCACCAAAGGACAGGTCAAAACAAAATTTTTAAAAGGTCGCTCCGAATTTTTAAAAAATTCCAAAATCGCCGAAAATTGGATTTTTTTTTGTTTTAATTTTTTTTTTCTCGTCATGTCGTCTTTTTTAGTGTAAAATAATATAAGGATTCTGAAATTTTCAAGTAAAAATTTTATTATCTAAAGGTCGATAATATTCATGTTTAGAGGTAGCTCAAAAAGATATAAAGTATTTACCTTGAAAATTTATAAAAATTCGGAGCGACCTTTAGATAATAAAATTTTTACTTGAAAATTTCAAAATCCTTATATTATTTTACACTAAAAAAGGTGACATGACGAAAAAAAAAATTAAAACAAAAATAAATCCAATTTTCGGCGATTTTGGAATTTTTCAAAAATTCGGAGCGACCTTTTAAAACTTTTTTTTTGACCTGTCCTTTGGTGGAGGCTCTTAAAACATACTAAACAACTAACATATTTTCACGCGAGACTCGAAAAAAAAATTATTTTGTTTTTTTGGGCCACCCTAGTGTACATTTACATTAAGTTTTTCATTCACTGATAGTGGAGAATTATTGAACATCTTTTCGTTGGTGTAAATGTCGCCATTTTATTACTAATCTTATAATACTGTGAACACTATTTACGGCTTAACAGCAAATACTGATGCGTTAAACTAAACAAATATACTTATAAAGGTCTAAAAATTTTGGGTAAGGTAAGCCGAATCTAGAATAGGGTTGGAGTTAGGCAGAGGCACTAATAGAAGGTTAAACGGTAACCTGTTAAACGCAAATCGTAACTGTATAATCTACTACCTAAGTAATCCCTACACAATATTTCGATATTGACACTTCAGGTCAGAAAACATACTTTTCCTAATTCTCTTACGCAATTACTTGAAATTTTAATATTACAAACAATATTATTTCAAGACCTACGCCTATGGCCGACATCGAAATTGAGTGAACTGGACGGAATTCCCCATTTTATTACCCTATACCTTTCCGAAATAGACTTTAACACTTTTAACAGAAATGTGATAATTTGTTCATGTTTGTGAGTACTGCGATATCCTGATCAATATTATTCTCACTTATCTAGATCAATTTATATTATATTATTTATAATTTTGTAAACATAACCCAAACTTATCAATCCTGTCATTATAAATTGCAAGGCGCATGCTGGTTAATTTCTACCGATGTGTCGACTGGGTTAAATAGTTGGACGATCGGTGGAATTTTCCCCTAGCATTCGAACGACCCGACTATTTACCAGACGTAAGCACCTGAACGCATAAAACGCGCCCGACGTAGGATCTGAACGCACCCCAAGCGTTAAACTTCTTTACTATCGTTAATTACTTATTGTTTATCCCGTTAATGGGATAATAATTCACCTAACAAGTGTGGAAAGTAATTATTTAACTAACGCGATTGCAGCTGCTGAACTACGTGTAACCGAGTTGGGCCCAGCAGTTAAATGCAGAAAGGATAATTTGTCGTTGGAAAGACTAATGACAATTTAAAAAGGGAATCACCTCCTTTTTCGTATCATCTTCTTCAGGGTCTGATGTCACCTTCAATCTATGAAGAAGAAAATTGGTTATCGAAACGCGCGTAAGATGTAAAACTGTGTAGTATTGCTAACGGTTCCAAAATTATCAACTTATGAAAGTACTTTGATATCAAAATTTTTCTGAAAGGCTCCAAAAAAAAAAATATTTCCCCTGGTATTTTTTTTCATAAATAAATTGTTTGGACTCATTTCCACTTTATCCTGTCTTATCTACAGAAAGCATTTTTTCAAATTTTACTACATTGCCTAGCTTTAATTATATATGGTTGAGATGGAGAAAAAATTTGGAAAACATTGAAACAAAAATGTCATAATATAAAATGCTGAAAAGATTTTTTTTCAGCAGTTTTTTTCAAATTCAATTTTAACTTAAGAGTTATGGAATTAAATAAAATTAAAACTGAAGGAGTGAAAATAGTATATTATTAAACGAGCAATTTATGATAGCCATTATTCACGCAGGGTGACGTTTGCAAGTCACCCGAGTGAATAATGGCCATAAATTGCGAGTAGAATAATATACTTTGTCCACGACCCTTGATTTCTTTATTAAATAAAAGTGAAGTGAATTTCTAACCTAAAAATTAATGATTTTCTGCAGTAGGTACCTACATGAAATAATTTGACATATGGGCGATACTGTGTAAAGTATCAATACACCGTACCGTTATAAATATATTTAAAAAAAATATCAATATTAGAAAATATCGTTATGAAAAGTATCGATACTAAAAATTTTGATATTTTATCGATACGATATATTTCAGAAACAAATTTCCTAAACAAAATACGCAGATTTAATAGTTTATTTCATATTGTACCATGTACCCCCTTCTCTAGTCACCATATGTACCGAAATGTTGTGAGTGTTGAGTTGTCATGTCATGCTATTTATATGCAAAAGCGTGAATTATGAACCACAATTCACTCTAGTGAGTTATGAACCATAATTCACTCTAGTAGAAATATGGGTGCCATATACCGTTTGTTAGGAGGTAAAATATTGACTTATTATCAAGTGGTCGTGGACAAATAATGTATGTTTGTCCGTGACTATTTGATAATGTTTACATTTTACGTGTTCTTCTTCAAGTATATTAACGTACATTATTCACCAGTATATAATAGGTGTGGTTAATGAACAGGTCACATGACACGTATAAATGGGACCTATCTTTAAGGTTATTTATATACAAATGTCACAATATATAAAATTAAAATTATCACCACGACCAGTACTTGAACCATATGACTACAATTCTTCATTTCACGAAGTCAGACCTCTAAATCGCTACCCATCAACAAGATTCAAGCTGTATGATGATGTTAAAACGAAGAAAGTATAAATAATTCATAGCTGATTGTGAGAATTTTAATTACTACATTGAATTTAAATTCAAATTACCAGAAAATATAATATGGAAAGCAAAGCAGATACGTGAATAATAGCCATTATTATGTGCTTGTTGAATAATCTACTATTGAAATACAAGGAAAAGCACCGCATCGTAAAAAATATAAATTATACTGAATTATTCATTATAAAACTGTTTGTGCTTATTGTATGTAGAAAGTACCTACCCATGTCTTTTCCTTTTGTATTCAAAAATAATTTTCGAATTGACAGATTGTTGGAAAAGAAAAATTCAAACAAGACTTCTTGTTTTTAAAATTCCAAAAATAGTATTTAAAAAATCAACTTACCCTAACGCTTGATTGAGCCGGTTCTACTCGTTTTTCGTCTTCATCATGTCGAGAGTTGCGTCTCCAATAATTCACTGAATGATTCGAAGAAGATGCCGACGATGATACGGATTGGCTATCATTGAATAAATTACCAGACAACCAATCTAATTCAGTTTGATCTCTTGGTGTTGAATAGCGAACAGTACCATTAAGTTCCACAATCGGAAGTTGGCGACGGGATAATCTGAAAAAGACATAAATCACTAGGTACAATGCATTCTGAATTATTATATAGTAAGACCAGTACTGGGACTCTGCACACTATAGAATTCTACCAGTCGCTTTCTATAGTACTATTACTCCTATTATCACCAGTCAACAACAGTCGAAAGTCTCACTCCGTATACTGTCGACCAATCTTCGATGGACGAGAAGACTCAAACAATATCTATCACTTCCATGAATAATTAGACGTCAGGTGAGGACGTGTCACTGACGTATGTCTATCTCTCGTTTTTTTATGTAATTAAATGAACCAAATGTACACAAAGACAACGTGGTGCAGAAGATCGTCATTACGTCCTGGTCACGTCTCTTTGAAGATCGTGGCGTACAGAAAAAGACACGGTACGTTGCATGTCGCTTGTTGTGTAGTCACAATGCGAAGCGATATTGAATGCAATAAACAAGGAGACTTTATAAGGAGATCGAACTCCATATATTCAAATTTTTGGTAATGGTAGAGGGATCCAGTGTCAATAACATACCACAGACATCTGACTGCAGAACAATAACAATACAATTTGGCTACTGTCATTTATAAAAACTAAGGTTACTAATTTGGATGGTATAGTTTTATTGAAAAAAGAGAACCTGTATAAGAAAGAGACGTTATTGTTTTCCTGTTTACGTAAAACCAGCTGGTATTATTGGAAGTGAAGGTTATCAAATCCTATAGGTTGTGAAAATGGATATCATTGGCGTCGAGCGTCAATATCTGAATTCTGAGGATTATATTAATATCTCTGTTATATAAATTTGCTACCGCAAGATCTCTGACTGTCTTTCCTTCCAATTTCGTTATTATTCGAGCCTTTCAAATCTCATCAAAATAACGAGCCATAATTACTTAACATTATTATACGTAAAAGTCAGACTTTATCAAATCAAACGTTATAAACATGCAATTTTAAGAATATACCCTACGTCTATGAGCTGCAGCTTTGACTACATAATATATGATATTAATTTCCAATAATTCCCATGCAGTCATTCTTGAGCAAATAAAGTGACAAGATAAGTTTCACATTAGCCAAGTTCATCACATTCAACATATAATTTGACCACTACTTGAAAAACCATTTCCATACCAGTCAGTCACCAAACTTTACTAACTGACTTTTGTCGTCACTAGTCCTGAGCCTGAGAAAATAATAATAATAATACTGATAATATGCCGAGCGTATAACGAATTAACCACATTTAATAATAACAAAAGTTTTCTAATTTGAATAGGCTAATTAATATGGGACAACTTAAATGCTGGATAATGTTGATATCAGCAAATACGAGTCACGCATAGTAAATTTCAAATGGAGAAGGTATTTCATATCAAAGTAAAAAAAATTTCGTGTCACAAAGTGATTAAAGAAAGAGCCCATATTATGCCGCCCTCAATTGCATTGATTTACGTGAACTAATTTCTAATAATGACTTTGTTGACACTCTTGTTAGTGGTCTTTTTTTTTCATTTATTTCAGTCGCTTCAACCACTAAGGTTATTAGAGACATAGGAGACATAATATATTATAAAGACAAAACTACAATAACATAATATATAAACCGGTGTCCTTTAAATAACCTATTGTATCTTCGACGTTCATGTTTTGACGTAGAGTCTCCGCTATATTCGCTGAAATGTGGTACTTCTTTCTTGTAGCTTCATATTGTTTACACTCGATTAATATGTGTTTTACACCTAGTCTAATTTGACAGGTTTCACATATTGGTAACTCAGTTCGTGTGATGACATATTTATGGGTTAGTTTACTATGACCGAGTCGTAAACGTGATATTCGTACTTGGTTTGGTCTGTTGGATAATGGTTGGGTCCAAGGATTTAGTGGTCTTTATTCAATAAATTCGAATATATTATACACTTCATATAATACCTAACAAAATAAACAAAGAATGGTATTCCCATGTAGATGAATGAATTTATAATCAAAGATCCCAATTCCCCTTTATGTATATGTACTATAAATAAAATGTAGATGGCTAAGAATGTCAATGACGGAAAGGTGAATGAAAAAACCAACAAAAACCATTTTTAGCAAGAAATATCTCGGTTGTTATAATTCAAACTAATATTTAAGTTTTATTACAAACTTTGCTATTATTGATATATTATAGCATCAGTACTTCCTCTCAAACAAGTCAAGACGAAAGGGCAGCAATCTTAAAGGTTTAAAATTACCGATTAAATTTTGATTTACCTTGTTCGAACTACTCGGAGTAAATATTGATGATCCGGAGCAGTTTTGGTGACTGTCTCTACCACCCCCAACACTTCCACATTCGAACTAAGCTGAGCCAAACTAGCTAAAGTTTCTAACGCAGCATGTCTAACTTTTCGTCTTCTATCTCTTAGAGTGGCAGCAGCGAATTCGGTCATTTTGATAATTTCTAAATCATCACGAGGAAGAAGTCTTGATGAAGCCATAAGTATCTGGAGAGCACCTAGAGTAACAGTTGTAGTATTAGGAAAGTATAGTAAAAGCCAAATAAAGTTGCGTTCACGTCACCAAGGTCGTAATACTATTGCATGTGTAACTACATTTCTATCGAAAAGTTTGTCAAACAAACGCTTCTAATGGTAATCCAATCAATAAAAAAACTTTTATAACAAAATTATGTATATGCAATATATGGGTTTAGACACCCCTCAATGTAAAATTTTGTGTTAAAATTTTAATAAAAAAGCGACCAGTTAATGACGGTAAAATAGTCACTACTTCGTTGCCACGTCGTTTGTGACTTTTCTATTTCGTAGTGTCATCGATATTTGAGGTTTGAGAAATCTGTCCAATAGTTACGAATTTCAATTGTGAAGAGAACGACACTAATGTTGTATCAGATTTAGAAAATGAACTAAAATTTGAATCTGCGAAGTAGACTCCGTTTCACATAAGAAAAAGCCATGTGAAGTTTGCCAACTGTCTTGCTCAGAAATCAAAATCGGTCTTGTTTATCTAAGTTTCATGCCAAACAAACAAACATCGCCTATCGTTAATTGAAAGTAAAAATATTTTAATGATACCAAGTATCTTCATATATCAGTATCTGTCTCAATAAGCTTCAAATAATTCCCAAATATGTTTTATTTAAACTATACATACGATAAATACATTTTTAATATTCTCATTTTATGTTAACCTACAAAATCTGAAAACGTTACGCTACTGATTTGTAGTCGAATGTCAATATTTGCGCTGGTTTTGACAACAAGCTCGCGCATGCGACTGCAACTTCAAGTGGCTTCTTCTGACATGAAACGGAGTCTACCTATTCTGTCAACATTTCACATGATGTTGATTTCTTCACTGTCAGTTGTCTTTGAAATTACGTTCATTATTAAAACATATTTTATTTTATTGCCTGTGTTTTCATTTTTATTATATTTATTAATTAAAATAGTTGGTGAATTCCTTACTTTGTGAAATATAGCCATAAATGTCATTAACAAAAAATACAAAATGGAAAAAAATATAAAATTATTAATAATTTCGTAGTTTTCATTTAATATACTGTGAAATTTTCTACATTCACGTTTTTTTGTTTACTTCAGTTATTTTCTGTTAATTTCCATATTTCATAAAAAATCTGATAATTTTGAAAATGTTCCCACTGATGAAGTAAACACAACTTTATTTGGCTTCTTCTGTATATCATTACAGTAAGCAATATGTATAAAAATTGATAAAAGATTTCAATATAATAACAAAATTTCTTTAAAAAATGTGAACGTAGACTAGACCTGGATGATCAGTGACAAAAAGTGAATGGTTTGTCTAAAAACAAACAGTTAACTGCAGCTAAATTCATTTATAATTATATTAAGACGTAGGTACCCTACATAGGTTATATACTCGCAAAAAAGAGCTAATTTACTAGTCTGAGAAGGAGCATGACGTAATCCAATTAATCCAGAACATTGTTGTGGTAATGCTTAAGCCGGTGGCGGCTCGTGAACTTTTTAAGAGAGGACGCTGGACATAAAACGTTTTTGTAAACATATACTCTATTCATCCAACTAATTTAACCTTTTCGCAGCGACCGTACTTCAGTGACAAAATTAATTGTTGCCCAGCAAGAACCAACGTGGAGGTAGAGTTTCTCAAGCCAAAAAATTTTCTTTGTTCGTTTTTTATTTTTTTTGGATTTGTAATTTGTTTTTATTTTTCATATTTTGTTTTTTTTTATTAGGTTTGTTAACTTTTTTTTATATATTAACGGAATCCTACATTATTTAGTTTGCGAAAAATTATCAATAATATTATCAAAAAATGTATCATTTTGTTTTAGGCGTTTTACTAAATCGTTTTCAATAGATATTAAACTAACATTGTATAAACGATTTTGGCCCATTGTATTACGCAGGTAAGTTTTAATTCGTTTGAGAGTAGAAAATGATCTCTCCACCGATGCCGACGTGACAGGAATTGTGACTGTCAAACAAATTAGTTTATAAAACTGAGGTAAAACTTGTTGCAAACCATTATTTATATTAAATTTTATCATATCGGCGTGACTGTCGTACTGACCTAAAATATCTTTATCGAAGTATACAACGCATAATTCATTGTGCAGTGCTATTTTATCAAAAATTTCATATTTCAGAACTAAGTTATGTAAATCGGAAAATGGAATCTCGATTTGACCTTTAATAGTATCTAAAATTTCATAAAAAAGTTGTTTATAATGTAGTTTCTTGTCTTCCAAATTATATGCAACACGCAACACCATGTGCTTTGACACTCGTATTCTGTATTCGTGTATCATCGCCACCGCTAGAGGCAAGCCTCCTGAGAGTGTTGCCATTTCTGCTATTTTTTACGGTATTAGCAATTGGACTGGTCGAAAAAACGGCAACTGTGTTGAGATGTTTGTAGAATCTAGCCTCAGGGCACTGTTGTCAGATTTAAAAATAACTGGTGAAAACGGGGAATTAATTGTAAAATTTGAAAATTAATAGATAAACAGGAAATAAAATGAAGAATAATCAACAAAATATTTCTGGTGCTATTTGCTGGATAAATTGTTGAGGAGACTGACCCTCCTTCGAGGAGCCGCCACTGGCTTAAGCGTCCAATAGTTCCTGGTTGGAAAAACAATTTCAAAGAATAATAAACAAAACGTAGAGTACAAGACCATGAAACTATTCATCTTCAACTCTAGATTAAGAAATTGGTATTTTGGATTTTGACTTTGTAGATCTTCGGAAGATGAATAAACCTCAGTACCTACATGCAACTGTGAGGGTGTGATGAGAATCATAGTTTCGATAATAGAAATGTTAAAACCACAATCCTCTTCATGTATGCAGATCCCAAAGCTTCGCAGATTGAGTCAATTAATAAAGACAGATTTGTAAGGAAATATGGAGGTACACACAAGAGACCTGCGAAGCTATTGGTATAGTGATACTGATCTTCAATTGTTAAATGCAATTTTTGAAAAAGGTAATTATTGCTCGTACGCAAAACAGGCGATGTCTTAGAGCTATGCAGAAAAATGCTACTGCCTCTAAGTTGGTAAGTGCAGCACGTCCGTGAGTTCACGCAAAAATAATTTACGTTTGTTTGTGTATTCTTTCAATTGATCTGTTGAAAACATGGGAAATACATATTGCTGTTGATTAATAGAGCTCATAGGGGACAAGATGAACAGCAAGGAATTTCTACTATACGTACAAGTAGTCACTTTCAAGCAGCATTGGCGGCATAGGCATGACTTAAAACGGCAGCCGTGGAACAAATGTGATGCTACTTTCTGTGTCATCACTCATCACCGTTCTGCGTGCGAGTGGAAATCCGCCTTTACATACTCTAGAAGTGAATATTATAGAAGGCATCACAATACAAATGAATAGCGACATTGGCATCCTGAATTAAATATATCTGTACAAATAAAAAATATATTGAATCAATTCACCTTCCCGAGTTTTATGAGCGAAGCACCTATCCATAACTTCCTGTAAAAATCTTTTTGAAGAGCACCTTTCCATTATCATAAGAGCTAAACAGACACCAGAAGGAGCTCCTATTTTACATATTCCTAAACTTACTCTACCGAGACATTGCTCTAAGATACCTGGTCGAACATTTTTGATCATCGAAGCCAAAGCATCCTGTAAATAAAATTATGTTATAATTTCATTATTATATAATAATTAAGAGTAATTATTTTACCAGAAATTACACTAAGTGCCATCTAGAAAATTTTTGGAAGCTTTTACTTACATCAGCTAGGAAATGGAGTTTATCAAGATGCTGACAAGCGAATAGTGCTTCAAAAAGTAGAGCTGCTGGTTCAGCTTCTAGGGCCTCGCAAGTTCCTGGTTGCTTCAGCATCTTCACTAAATTATCCAACGCTTCAGATTTATTCCATAAATTATCCTGTGAAGAAGAGGTCCGTGAGTATTTTTAAAATATTTCTGCTTTGGTGCTAGAACAAACGTTCTCAAGGGATTCTTAGAAATCTATAAGTACGTTTTCGACAGGAGCCCAATTCTTGACATCACTCGCTATCGAGCGAATTCGCGGCATAACGAGCAGTAGTTAGCGGAGATTTTACTACTATGCAATTCTTGAGGTGATTCGTTAAAGGGCGTCCTGAGAAATTTGGCAATACCGTAAATAAAGCGTTCGCTCATCTTGACGCTGTCAAATTATTTCAATTTTATGGTAATGTTTGATATATATCCATGTATGTATGTATGTATGTAAGTATTTTGGGGTAACATTCACTGAGACCTGAAAGACCTATTGTGCCCCCTTACTTCTACTTAGTTTCTGAGGAGAGTCTCAGAGACTAGTAGCTCCTTTAGTCCTATTTCCCGGAGGAATTTTAGGATATCTGCAGGCCTCAACTTAGGTAACTGTCCCTCTTCTATCCAGTAGTCTCCCAGGTACTGTGCCCTAGGATTCTGAATTACTGTGCAGTTCGCAATATATATCCATCTAAAAATGTTTTATTAAATGGATCCAAACACTTTAAATAATGAATTACGCGGACGAGGAGGAAAGGTTTCGAAAAAGCAAAGAAAAATGATGGCGGAATATTTGCAAGGGAAGGATGAAATGATTAGTGGTAAATTCACAAAAAACTTTACTACTATAAATGCTTCGAAAAACGAAATGTTTTAATAACAGCCTCTTCATTCATTGTCGTGAAGGGATTTGAAGGATTGCGCGGAACCCGGAAATTTTGAACTATTTCCGCCAGCTCTAAATTATCGATTAACATTAAATTCAGAAGCTCATCCATATTCGATTTCTCAAACAGAATTAGAATTTTAATTTTTTTTCAGCAAAAATAATATTAATCTATACGCGCGCTGTCACTTACCTATCACTTTCAGTATGAATATAAAGATTATCTGGTTATCACGCACAAAAATGTACTCGCTGCATAACGAGCACTGTCTATCAAGCGAATTCGCAGAGCAGAGAGCGCTCAAGAAAAGTATTTTAACGAATTCGTTAGAAAGCGAGTAACCATGAGTGTTGCGAACGGTTAAGAATTGGGGTCCTGGTACTCAATTCTTGAAATTATACGGATTTCAGTAGCATACGAATTAAATTCGAACAAAAGATTCGAATAAGAACGTCAATCTTAATTCTTGAATGGTATGCGGAAAAATTTCCGTATACGGATGTTTTACTCGAATAAACAGTTTGAGAACTTCTCTTTTCCAATCAATCGCAAGTAAAAGATATGAACAAAGTAAGGTTAAGTTCGTTGTTGTTGGTTACCAAAAGAAAGTCTTCCTTCACTCCTCACTGATGTTTATCTCAAAACCGTTATTCCACATAAACCGAGATATTTGTGAATTTTTCACAAGTATGTACCTATACCTACAAAAACTCAAAAATATACAGAAGAAAGCAAGTAACAATAATAAAAATAAACAAACATCTGTAAAACCGTGGTTAGAGGTTTTGCAATATTCAATTCGTATACGGAAAATCAAATTCGCCTAGCTTGACCCATTCGATGTCAAATTCGTATAACAAAAGTCGCATACCGATTTCAAGAATACAAATACTCGATTTCATTCGATTTTTTTCCGAATATCGCCAAATATCGCCAAATCCGTATACGGATTTATTTCAAGAATTGGGTCCCTGGTCGCTGCAATCCGATCGGTTGGTTTTAAATGCTTGACAACATGGCCACGCTATTGTATTGCTCCGATAGCGTTTTTCTCAGTTCTAATAACACCATGGAAAATGATATACTATTAGCAACTATCATATACGAAGGAGAAAGTAGGTAGTAGGTTGGTAGGTACACTATTCATAGAGATAACAAACATAGTCGTGCATGTGGGCAATTTCAGACATTGTCTTAAAATTAGGAAGAAATGTTGCATTTTTCTTATTTTAGAATGAGTTTGTGTTCATTTGCTTTTCTGTAAAACAATGTTTTAAATGGTTAATTATAACACATTTTACGCCCCTTTTCACTTGTTTTGGTAAGCTCGTACGTCAACAGAAAAGTGGCAGTTCCAAAATATCAAACTTTGAATTCGAAACTCCATGAGAAACTGTGGGCTATTGTGCTGACGTTTCAAAACCCTTCTGTCGCTGGTCCCAAGCGGGGGTACCGGTAAATTATTCGAAATCAATTGTTCGAAAATCAATTTTTCGAATGACCGATTATTCGAAAATCAATTATTCGAAACTCAATTGTTCGAAATCAATTTATCGAATAGGTGGCAGGTTCCTAATGGTGATAAAATACGAAGGTGGTTTGGTAGGGGTAGGTTTGGTTGGGTTATTATTGAAAATTATTATAATTTATTCTTCAAAAATTGACTAAAAATACGAAGGTGGTTTGGTAGGGGTAGGTTTGGTTGGGTTATTATTGGAAATTATTATAATTTATTCTTCAAAAATTGACTAAAAATACGAAGGTGGTTTGGTAGGGGTAGGTTTGGTTGGGTTATTATTGGAAATTATTATAATTTATTCTTCAAAAATTGACTAAAAATACGAAGGTGGTTTGGTAGGGGTAGGTTTGGTTGGGTTATTATTGAAAATTATTATAATTTACTTTACAAAATTGTCATTCGATAAATTCACAAAGTAATAAAAACTTCTATCTATCTATTTTTGTATATTCTATTCAGAATATTGAATTTCGAACAATAGATTTTCGAACAATTGATTTTCGAATAATTGACTTTCGAAGAATTGACTTTTGAAGAATTGATTTTCGAATAATTGATTTCGAACAATTGACTTTCGAAGAATTGATTTCGAACAATTTACCTAGATCCCCCAAGCGGAAACACATATCTGCGATTGGATCGCAGCGTTTATGTTGCCCCGACCATACCGCTTGGTCGTGGACTGTAGTACCCTAATTTACAAACTGTGCAAAAAATAATCGTTTTAGGGCACGAGCTTCGGTTCATTAAGTGGATTTAATGTTGTGTGATTGGTAGAATTCGTAGAGTTTAGTGTAAAAAATATTGTAAAAACGAGGAATATAGTAATTTAATCAACCTCCTTTGAGTTTTTTGCATTAGATCATACGTCTTTTGTTCTCCAAGTGTCAAATTCTAATTGACGGAAATAAATTTTACAATTTAGAATGGTTCAATTAAGTGAAAAAGAGCGTATTGAAATTTTAATGGTGATCGGTTATGGTGATCGTGCTAGAACTCATGAAGAAGTGTGTCATATTTTTAATAATTTGCATCCGGAGAGGAGTCCTATATAACGTGCATCAGTAACTAAAACATCAAAACGTTTTAATAAAACTGGGATGGTAAAAAATTGGCTAAAACCTGGAAGACCGCGGGCTGCAACGAACGAAACTGTTAAACAAAATATTGCAATCGATTTAGAAGAATCACCTCAAACTTCCACCACAAATTTGGCACTAAACCATGGTATCAGTCGACGTTCTATAGGAAAGGTAATAAAAAGTGAAAAGTATCATCCGTGTAAAGTACAGTTGGTTTAAGAATTGTCAGACGATGATTTTGACCGACGGCTGGAATTTTGCGAACGGCTAATGGACATCTGTAATGTCGTCGAGAATTTTGCTTCTAACATAGTTTTTTTCTGATGAGGCAACTTTTTGTTTAAATGGAACAGTTAATCGCCATAACTCAAGGTATTGGTCAAATGAGAATCCTCATTGGATTCATGAAGCACATACCCAGCATCCATAGAAGTTAAATGTTTGGATGGAAATTGTCAAAAATAGGCATTTTTTATCTACAGAAACTTAAATGGTGACAAGAATTCCGATCTACTAAATAACGAAATTATTCCTGCGCTTCAACAGAATGGGCAATTACCACAAAATGTTTGGTTTCAACAAGATGGAGCACCTCCCCACTATGATAGACGGGTTAGGGATTTTCTGGATGCGAATTTTCCAAATCGATGGATTGGACGTAGAGGATTCATAGAGTGGCCTGCTCGTTCTCCGGATCTTAGCCCGTTAGATTTTTTTCTTTGGGGCTATTAACAAAAAAATGTACATCAGATGCATTTTGTTCCATTGCACGTACCTGCAAATTTTCATAAATATCGTTTTTTTCGTTTAAAAGATATTTACTTGGTTCCATACTTTATCCCAACCCCGTATACAGTGTGTTGCAAATGATAGGAATAAATTAACTGCGCTAGACAGACTTTTACTTAATTTCTTCAAACTTATTGGAAACATTTATATTATATTCGAGCTATTTAAGTCTTTGACTTCGGCTTTTATAATAATAATCATATTTTTGTACATCCTCAATAAAAATCATTTATTAAATTATTTGAATTTGTTCTTATGTACACGCTCAAGTTCTATACAACTATCTTTATTATTCCATTATTTTTGTGGAATTATCGAGCAATGTAGTAATTCCGTTCGTTCACCCTGATATCATATCAATCATATTCCAATAAGCACTGAAAATGTAACGATATTTACCTTGTTATTACTGGCTAGGCCAATAACCTTTTCCATTTATTAACCATCACCTCCACAAGAATAAAAAATAAGGGTTGATTGTATATAGGAAGACTAGTCAATAAAATAAGTTATACATATTGTCATGTCTTTCTCGGAAGATGTTTTGCCATCCCCAATTTTCATAACATGAGACTGCGATTTATACTGTATATACATAGATGGCAATATGCGTCTAAATGGCAAGAAAATATAGTTACAATACGCCGTTGTCAATTGTTCGGCAGAATTGAATGAACAAAAACAAAACTTTATACAAGTAGGTACGTTGAGAATGTATAGGTACCCATGTAGACGTATTGAATAAATACATAATTTTTCAGCTTTCATCTCAAAAATTACATTTATATATTATATCAACATTTTTCTTTCGCTTATACCTTTGAGAGCATCCTTTTTAATCATATCCATGGTGAATAGACTCTGTCTAAATATAGGCCTTCGCAATGACCTTCAGCTCAGTTTTTGATATTTTCATCAATAATCCCATAATCAGTTAATATATTCTATTCATAGTAAGTAATCTGTTTATCGTTGAGTAAGATCGTTAGCCAACTAATTATTGGAGATATGACTACTAACCCTTTTGCGGTATTAACTCCAATGTAACATTGAAAGAAATAAGCAAAGCTGAAAAAAGAGAAGATCTGACCATATTGGAAAGATTTGGTGGGGCTTAGATCTACTACTACTAATTTAGTCAGGCGAGTCTTGGCCAAGACAAACTCAAGCCAAGGTTTCGGTACTGAGGCCACTGGCTGGCCCATTGTGCCATTCCTGCTACTTATGCTTCCATGAAGCCGAGTCCCTCGATGAAGGACTCAATCCTCTTTAGTGGATGCCTGCTTATGTCCCCATAGGTCATAACAGGGACTCCGAAGATTCGCCTGCGTAGCACAGTCCAATGTGGACATGGACATACGAGGAGAATTTGGTCCGACGTTGAGCAAATTGCTGGTTTCTCAACCAGTTCCTCGTCTCCTTACGGATTGTTTGTTTTGTGAGGTCCAAGGTCAGGCCCGGGCCGTTAAGGGGAGTAGCCGCCCCTTCCACAGCCAGGGCGTCCGCTCCTTCGTTGCCTTCAAAACCAGAGTGGGCCGGAATCCATTCTAGCCACACTGTGTTCCGCCTTTCTAGGTCAGCAAGGCGTTTACGACATTCAGCAGCAAGCCCTGAGTTCATGGTATATCCACTCAGTGCCTTAATTGCCGCTTAGATAATAAAATGTTCTGCTGGGTGACTGCAACCCGTTGAGATCTGATGAATGCACAAGTCAAAGTAATACTGCATTAGGAGTTTTAACAGAGATCATAACGGGACATTGTCGCCTGAATGGGCACCTGAAAAAGCTCAAATGGAAGAAGTAACCTTCCTCAACATACTTGTGAATTGCACAGCAATTCAGAATCCTAGGGCACAGCACCTAGGAGATTATTGGATAGAACAGGGACATTTACCTAAGCTAAAGCCTGCAGACATCCTAAAATTCCTCCGGAAAATAGGACTAAAGAAGCTAATGGTTTCTGAGACTTTCCTCATGAACTAAGTAGAAGTAAGGGGATACAATAGATATTTTAAGTCGCAGTCACCCCAATATACATACATAGAGCTCAATCACGTGGTTGTCCTCTTTTATAGTCTAAATTTTAAAATAAAATGTAGGTTTGAACTTGTTAACTCACCTAAAATATATTTCTACATTGCGAAAAAGTCTAATAGGTCATACGATTCACATAAGTACGACAAGGATAATATGAACAACACTATTGGAGAGAAGGAGAGAGAGAGAGAGAGAAAGAGACAATAATTATTTTATGTGTGAAACTCACTATTAGATCAGTCCTCTTTACCAAGATACAAAGTTTAAAAGTGAAAACGGGAATGAACACACGCCTACCTGTTTTGGTAGAGAGGACTGATCTAATTGTGAGCTTCACACAGAATAATTCTTGTCTCTCTTTTTCTCTCGCTCTCTCTCAAATAGTGTTGTTCATATTATCCTTGTCGTACTTATGTGAATCGTATGACCTATTAAACTTTTTCGCAATCTGTATATGAGGTCATCTTTTTATAACTATTTCGTGATATTACAGAAATATGTTTGTGTACCATAAATATCATAATATTCGTTGGCGTGTAATTTGAATGATTGCAATAATCTTATTTACAAGTATAATAAGTCAACAAAAATACCATCCAAAAATAAAACAAAAATGTAAAAAAGTATTATTTTTAAACATATTACGTGTTTTTATGATTATTTTGATTTACATACTTAGAGAAATAAAAAATTGTATCTCAAGTTCAATTTTTTTATTGTTGTCACATGCTGTCCGTCATCTTCTGAATAAAGTCACGTGAAATGCAAATATTCAGTGGAACATTTCAGGTCACGGGTGAAAACCAGAGGTGTATTTACTTAAATCGACGTTCCTGCAATAATTATGTACGGTGTAGAGTTGACAACCCCGTCACGATTGACATACTTAACTATTATTGTAAGTGCATGTCGATGAAAATTTGATATTACCAATTGTACAAAACACCTGCCTTAAAATTACTAACACGGCAAATGCATGTTTCTTCACAGTTGCCCCATTTTACTAAAGCGATCTCAAAAATTAACAATTTGACACACAACAATTCAGCTTAAACTAAAATTGTAGACAAAAATATTGAAAGCATAATTGAAGACATATTCAATTGTGGCTCTTTTCATTTCCAGTTGTTGTTAGTTCACCATGAATTAAAAAATGTGTCAAATCAAATACAGTGAGGTTATAGTGTATAAATAAAAGTCTTAGGTTTATTTGGAAAATGTGAAGTGACCTAATGTCCATAATAATGGAGTGATTAAGTAGATGAATCACTCACTCCATCTCCTGATAGGACTGCTCTTGCACTCTCAAGGAATTCGTATTCTTTTTGATCAGCCATGTCACAAACTTTGCGAACCAACTGATAGAGTATCTCGGTGTACAACAAGTACATGATACAAGTACTCTCCAAGCAGCTTCAAAATATTCAATCAGGAAAGCTGCAGATCAGGGTATTGATGCCAGAATAGATCATCTGAGGTGTAAAAGTGTATTTTCTTAGCTATGCTACACTTTCTTTTACTATGCTGTTCTAGTTTAAGTTACATCTTTCCACTTAAAAAATACCCCAAGTTTATACCCCCTTCTTATCTACTACAAGCTAGACACATTGTTACCACCGTTGGTATAACAATATAACTCATAATTAATTAATACTACAACCTCAACTTCTTAACTTATTTACTAGGATACTTTTCTCCCTCATAAATACCCTTCAAGTGACAATTCTTCAGACAAATGGAAAAAAACGAAGTGGCTTCACCTACTTTTCTCTTCTTGTAACAGACGCAGACCATTACAGTAGTGGTTTACATATGATACATTTTCTAAGAGTGCTCAGTTAGTAAAATCTTAAGATTAAGTTTCTGCTTTCAGACATTTCAGGTAGTGTCCTGGAAATGCAAGTTTTCATTTTACCAAGAGCTTCAGACAAGAGATTATTTTGGTACACTAAGTTGTATCTGTTGAACCAAACAGCGTAGACCATATATATTTTCAGAGAGCAGGTGCTTGTCGCCTCCTAACTGGCTGGATAGATCTGAAGAAGGATAACCAGAGTCCTGGATAGGAGTGGCCGTAGGAGCAAGTGAGGGGCTCTGTATCCACCTTTTCTGTCCTCTCTATTTCAAAGTGTGTGATGCATATTTCAGAATTCTGGTCAGGCTATTTGGATTATCTCTATAGTTCTTTTATAGCTGATAAAAAATAACCCTGCATTTCTTCTAAGTATTATCAAAAAGATACCAATCCAGTATAAACAAATTTAAATGAGGTGTTGTGTGTATTTGTGATGATTTATTTATTAATACAATATTTTCATATTTTTTTGAATGTAGGATCATTAAGTGATTTACTGATGAACAATAATTGTCTAATTAAGTTGAAATTATTTTCTTACTTGGGATATTAGAGAGAATCAATATTACCACCTTTGAAAAACATATCCACAACCACTCATTAATTATAGATCGATTTCTTTTTAAACCTGAAAAACGCCCCTGGAATTACCAACATCACGGGGTATATCACTTTCCTTGCGATACTTATATTCATATTAGGTCGCTTGACCTACTTTTTCCGTGATACAAAGTAACTAAATCAAGACATGCCACTTCCATCGACCAGAAAACGGCCCTTGTAAAATGCCCGCGATATAAGTGTTCCACATTTTGAACGGTTCATTGGAATCTATAATCTTTATTATTGTTTTTTTTCGTGATTGATAGATGTGAAGAAAGTGTTGGTGTGATTCATATAAATAGGCCATTTGCTTCTGATGTTTCGCTATTGCGACTAGCAGTTAACGAATAAATCAAATTTAATGTGTTTTTCTTTCAAAACGAAGCCTGAAATAGCTGCATTTCATAACATTATTGTCTTGGAAACAAAAAATGAACCTTTTTGATTTCGATGATGCCGAGACGTTCACGAAACAATAAATTGTATTTAATCAGCTGAATTTATGCTGAGGACACTTTCTTACTATTTAATCCAAATTGAATAGACAATCCAATAAAGTAATATTGGGAGATGAAAGAGATGGAGCCGAAGAAAAGAGAAGATCTGACCATTGGAAACATCGAGTGGGGCTTAGACAATCAAAGATTCTGTTGGGTGACTACAACCCGTTGAGATCTAATGAATCCACAAGTCAAAGTAAAACTGTACTAAGCAGGGATCCTAACGGTACATTGTCGCCTGAATGGACACCTGAAAAAGCTCAGAATAGTGGCGGAACAAGAATGTAGATTCTGTGGCATGGAAGAAAAAACCTCCATCAACCTACTTGCGAATTGCATAGCAGCTCAGGGCCCTAGTGCACATCACCTAGGAGATTGGATAGAAGATGGACATTTACCTAAGTTGAAGCCTGCAGATATCCTAAAATTCCTCAGGGAATTAGGACCAAAGGAGCTACTAGTCTCTGAGACACAATTGATATTTTAAGTCTCAGTGAATGTCACCCCATCATACATACAATGGACACTCCAATAAAGTAATATTGGGAGGTGAAAGAGATGGAGAAAACCGACAACTCATCAAATGTTATGAGTAACCCTCAAATACTTAAACTTAACCGGTTTCTGAGAAGTGACGAATCATCTAGTACAATAATAATAATCAATAAATTCCAAAAGTATTACGCATCACCCATATATGATATCAGCTTTCAGCTCGATCTTCTAAACTGTATTCTATAGTGTCAAAATCTCCACTTGCTGTCTTTTTCAATTATTCGGAGGTAGATAAGGTCAGCAATACAATAATCATTCAAACACACCTTTTCTCCTGTTCGTCACTTCCCAACTTATGACGCAATTTCCGCCCTCTCCAAAAAAAGGCAGAACAACGTGTGCAGATATGCAAGCCATGCCATAGTTTGGCGCTTTCTACCATTTTTTCTCTTCTGATATTTAGCCGGCAGCTTGTTTATATAATTATAAGAAAGTGTGTGCTATAGGTACTATCGAGTAAAAGTGTAAAATCTCCATACTTCTATCAATAATCAAAAACTAAAGCAGGTTGTGCGATTAGTTCCACAAACTAATTTTTATAGTGTTCAAATTATTACAATACTTTGTTAAGCAACGCGGGATTGTATTATTAACCTTAAATTGCGAATTGGGACAACATACGATTTTAAACTACCTTTACAGTCCACTAACAGTCTCCAACCAAAATAGCCCAGTATGAGTAATTGAAAGCTCAGACGAGGATTATTTCAATTGGAATGGAATACTGATCAAGAAATAAAAAATTTATTCGAAGCACGGATGAACCAAATAATCTGGAAGCATTTTTCAAGTAAAAATTCATGCCATATTAAAGTGTGTCCAGTTAAATATTAATAACATATATGAAATCAATTTCAAAATTGTATAGAAATTACTAAAAACTTTCGATGAACAACAATAGCAACAACGCCATCACACTGTGGTTTCCAAGACACACTGTACTCATGGAAACGGATCAGCAGAAGAATCAGAAAAGAGAGGGACTGAAACTTTTTGAGACCAGTTTTTTCTTGCAGAATCAGCACCTGTAACTAAATGTTTTCCATCTCATGTAAGAATCGAAGACAATGGTAGAGTGGAACAAATAGGTATTAATTAAATTTCCAATCTAACTATTCCTACTTCCCCCTCAATTCCTTCAACAAACTTTAAAATACCCATCAAGGAACCATTGTGCAGAAAAAATTGTTATTAATCGCCTTGATATTGGTCATACACCTAGGAGATTATTGGATAGAACAGGGACATTTACCTAAGTTGAAGCCTGTAGAAAATAGGACTAAAGGAGCTACTAGTCTCTGAAACGTTCCTCAGGAACTAAGTAGCACAATAGATCTTCTAGGTCTCTTTAACTTTCCTCTAGCCACATCCTGACAGTCAGTCCACTGTACCATGAAGACAGAATGACGGCATTACTACGAAGACAAATTGAAGATTTCCTAGTTTCAGCAGTGGAGAATATAATAAACTTTCTAAAGACATTAACCTGTATGGGATATTCATCCATATATGTTTGTATTCAATATGAAAGAAGCACTTACCTCGGAACTCAAAGAAGACAGCTGCCATTGCCTGCTAAAGTCCAAATGTTTATCCACATCCTGTGCGATGACTTCTTCCGGTTCCGTATCTTTCTTTCCGTGATCCACGTTGTTAGGATATAATGTAAAACTATCATACCCACTTATCTCCTGGGAAATATATTCTGTTTCTATATGATCAACAGTATCTCTGCTTAAACTTTTATCAAATGATGCAGATGTACTTCTAGATTCTCTGCTGTCATTAAAAAGTCCGATTCTCAAATCTTCAGGTGGTTGTTCTTCAAAAATTGGACATATTTTAAAACTATCGTAAAATTTCTCAGATTCTTCGCTGGTATTACAGGAAGCCTCTTGTAGTGGCCCTGGGCATACTTTGAAACTATTGAAATTCATTTCACTATTATTGTTCTCTAGTTTAGATATGTCAGAAACGTCTACTGTACTAGGACGACGTTTTTTTACCGGACTCCTTGTCAAGTTATGTAAAACTTCAATTTCTTTGTGAGGTGGAAGAGGACTGACGTTATTCGAACGATTTATACTACTGGATTGTGTATTTTTTAAAATGTCCAAGTTATCAGAGGATCTGCTTTTTATATCCATTTTTGGTTTTCCTAAAAATTTAAAGTTATATTATTATACTATCAAAAAGCACAATTTTGAGAGGTCTTCGAGGTTATTTCAGTTTATATTACAGTATATCGACCCAAAACTTGCCATTGGCTTCTCATTAAATTAACCGAAGCAAACATCAAATATTCCTGGACTGTAAATGAAGTTTCAGAAATCTGGCAAAATTTACCGGAATTGTTGCATTCGAAGTCCTGTATACATTGTTCGAAGAATGTTACCAAACAAGCTTTAATATGTTGCTAGTCAATTTGTATCTCAAGTGCCCTTGGGATTTAAGTGTCCTGGTACCTAAAGAGACTGCTTTGACTGCCCAGATCCTGTAAACTCTTCAAGCAATCCCCAGCAAGTTTGGAATTTATCAATACAAAGCTGATTGCTTTTATTGCCACTTGGCGGTCGAAGTAAATGACAATAGTTTTATCTTAAACTTTTGCCTCAATGGCTCTCCTGCACAGTGAAACTATTGTCTTGGCTTAGCTAGAAATATTTCAGCACATACATCTTTCTAAAATTTTGAATAATTTCTGTTGCAGACCAACAGCTGCCCTCTGACCAATCTATTGGTGCCCGATCTGGCTTCGCCTTGTATGTAGGCATGAAGTGATAATAGGTTCAGAATGCTTTCGAGGACTGCGGTTGTTATCCTTATAGCTCCCGTGACTGCCTGCCAGGTTTGTCTGTGTATGCCCCTAAGGCATGGATCGTCCCAGCCTGCCGAAACTTCAGCCACCACACCACTGTTAAGGGTCTGATGAGTATGGTATTTAGCCATATGATCATTTCTGGTTGTAGCTCCCAGGACTGTCAAACTTCTCCAAATTATTTTCTGCAGGTATTGACTCCACATCAAGTTGTGATCAAAGATGACAAGCAAGTATCTGGCCCCCTCTTGTATCCAAGCAGTAGCAATACTATTTTTCATCAACAAATGGTTGAAGTTGAATATCAATTTGGAAAAAATAGCATGCCCATATTATATAATATTTTTTATTTCATATACTGTACCCTAAAACATACCTTTACGTACTTGATTTTAATCCGGAAAATAGACTTTTACGGAATAGTAGCACGTAATGAAATATTACGTGCTACTATCCCGTAATGAAATTTTACAGGCTTTTACATATTAACGGGACGACGATTTGTTGGGTATCAGATGCCCCGTGGCTTCATGAGATTTGGCGCAAAATGTCCTCAGGAATGAATTGATTTTGAGCCATTTCGTGAAAATCGGATAATGACCATCGCTGTCAGTTGAATACTTGAAAATGCAATAAAACAAGCAGCAGAGATATTCAGGCAAGACGAAAGAAATAAGAACATCAAACATTGGTATGACGAAGATTGCAAAAAACTAACAAAGAAAAGAAACGAAGCAAAACAAAAATTATTACAAATAAACTCACATGAGAATAAAATGGAATATACTACTCTAAGAAACAAAGTGAAACATCTATGCAGGAAAAAGAAGAGAGAATATATGGAACAAAAACTGGCTGATTTAGAAGAAAAATTCACAAATAATGACATCCGAGACTTCTACCAAGAGGTCAAAAAAGAAAACAAATGATATAAACAAAAGATTACATTTTGTAGAGACAATAAGGGTCTACTAATAGGAGACGAGAAGGAAATGGGGAATCGATGGAAACAATATTTCGAAAGTACCTACAACAATGAAGAAGTTAACAATCAAGAAGTAAACAGAAATAATAACACAGTGCAAATTGTAGAAGATGAACATACAGTAATACCGAGCAGAGAAGAAGTAAGACAAATAATAAAAGAATTGAAAAATAATAAAAGTAGTGGTAAAAATGGAATAATTGCAGAGCTAATAAAAGAAGGGGGTGAATCACTTAGCATCAAATTTATCAATTAATAGCGCAGATCTAGCAAAAAGAAGTGTTACCTAAACAATGGACAGAAGCAATTATCATACCAATTTTAAAAAAAGGAGACCCAACTGTCTGCGAAAACTACAGAGGAATTTCATTGCTTGATGTTGTATATAAAATATTTGCAGAAACTATTAAAAACAGACTTTCACTACGAAGAAAGGCAAGTTGGGGATTACCAGTGCGGATGTCGAAGGGGAAGGTCAACTAATGATCAAGTATTCACGCTAAAACAAATATTGTCTAATAGCTTCGAACACAATCTAGCAGCCCATGTCGTTTTTATAGACTTTATGAAAGCATATGATATGCTGATCAGAAATGAAATATACAAAAGTATGGAAAATTTGAAGATACCAGAAAAAATAATAAGGTTAACAAAATTAACACTAACAGATACAGCAAACACTGTTTCTATAAACGGTCATCAAACAGATAGCTTCATAACAAAAACCGGAGTACGCCAGGGAGACCCAATATCAACAACTTTATTCAACTTCACACTAGAAAACATATTAAGAGAGAGCAATATTCACACAAAAGGAACAATATATAGTCACAAACATCAATGTCTAGCATATGCTGACGACTTAGTGATAATAGCAATTTCTAGAAAGGAGCTAATCGAAGTTTTAAAACGTCTGGAAAATAGTGCGAGAAAAAAGGGCCTTCAGTTAAATGAACATAAAACAAAGTACATGATAATGAGAACAGGTAATGAAAAACTGACTTTCCGGAGTATTTTATACAATAAAGAGTACACTATTGAAAATACAAACGAAATAAGCTACCTAGGAATTAATATCAATAACAGAAATGATGAGTCAGAAGAAATTAATACAAAAATAACGAAAGGAAACAGGAGCGCAGGGGCACTATTGAAGACATTTAAATCGAAAACGGTATCAAGAAGAACAAAAAAAAGAATTTATCAAACGATCAAAAGACCAACAGTCTTATATGGAGCGGAGCTGTGGATCATGAATAAAAAAGAAGAGAAATTACTAGATATATGGGAGAGAAAAATAGTCAGAAGAATATATGGGGGGAGAAAAGTAGGAGATATCTGGATCAGAAGAACAAATGAGGAGCTCATGGAGTTATATGAAAGCCCTCCGATATCGGCGGTAGTAAGGTCGCAACGTATAAGATACTTAGGGCACATAGAGAGACTTGCAAATAACAGAGCAACAAAAGTAGTGCTTAGAAGAGGAACTGTAAAAGAAAGAGAGGAAGACCAAAAAAAAAGTGGATAGAAGCAGTAGAAAAGGACCTAGAGCTGTTGAACATACGCAGATGGGAAGAGGTGGCAAACATAAAAGAGAATGGAGGAAAATAGCCAATCAAGCCTTAGGCCTTCATGTAGAGCTGTTATATATATATATAAAAAATAGCATGCCCATATTATATAATATTTTTTATTTCATATACTGTACCCTAAAACATACCTTTACGTATTTGATTTTAATCCGGAAAATAGACTTTTACGGAATAGTAGCACGTAATGAAATATTACGTGCTGCTATCCCGTAATGAAATTTTACAGGCTTTTACATATTAACGGGACGACGATTTGTTGGGTATCAGACGCCCCGTGGCTTCATGAGATTTGGCGCAAAATGACCTCAGGAATGAATTGATCTTGAGCCATTTCGTGAAAATCGGATAATGACCATCGCTGTCAGTATCATATTATTTTAAAACAATATTATGTTTCTATGGGTACCAACTACACGCCGATAAATATTTTATTTTTTCACCGTTCTTTTGTGTTTTTTAGCAGTATGAAATAAAATGTACGTCACACGTCCGGTAAACTTTTACAGTACTCGCTTCGAAATTCTGCTGATTCGGCTGATGCCTCGTCCGTAAACATCTCACTCGTACTGTAAAAGTGTACTTACCGGACTAGTAACGTAAATATCTATTTTATCAAGTATTATAATCCTCAAAAAAATTTAAAAATTTTTCGATAATGCAAATTGATGAAAAACTTTGTGACTTTCGTGATCACCTGAATAAGTTTAACAGTTTTTTTTTTAATGTTGACCTTTAATACAAGATTAGCTCAAGGACTTGGTAAACTCAAACCAATATAGATGATTAACTATGTACACAAAAACGCAGAACATTTACATATCAAAGCAAGTTCACGGCATTTCTTGTTCAGTTCTGGATTAAGAATTAAATCCGTGAATTCTAAACAAATACATACGAGGCTGGTTGGATGAGTCAGGGACTCCTAGAATTTCTCGCACAGTAGCTTCAATAGCAGCCCTGCTTCCGTCAATTGCGTCTATCAATAGACCTGTCAAGTTTTGAGCAAGCTGCGTAGTTTTTGTTTGACAACCGTTGAAAGCAGACTGCCTTGCGAATTTTAACGAAGTTTGAGAAAAATTAGAATATTAAAAAAAACGTGTGCTGATAAAATTCAGGGAATGATATTGGACGATAGGAGAATGAAATTGCGTGAGAAGAAGAGATGTTATGACATACCTGTTCCGATATGTTCCCAATTCCATAGATTCCGACGCGAATATGTCTCAATAACCTTCGGTAGGTGCATGATACGTCATTACATTTGGCCTAGGATAACTGTGATTAACAGTAACACTCGTTGGCATGGTAAAATTGCGTAGAAAAATCACTAGATTTCGACAAAAATCAGTGAATTTTGATAATTTTTAAATCGCTTTGGGAGTTTTGTGCCATCGAAAAATAAGCATTGTAGTCAAGAATTTCCAATGGCACTACTGTGAATTTTAATTCAGATACATCATATTGCGTTAATTCCATTTTAATTAGGTATAGTTGTGAGTAAAATTAGTTTGCACTGTTTCACAATAAAATAACGGTGTGCGGCAAGTTCTCTTTGATGATTAAGAAACCGAAAAGATATAAAAGCCATTTCTAGTCTTGACCTACCCACAAGCGAAAGAAGCGAGCAATTGATTGTCATTGGTGCAATGTAGCTTCCGATTGGTCTATGAAAAATGCATTTGAATTGTTAGTCCACATGGACTGTTAACGTCCCAGGGTGGGCTTAGTTCATTTCTGTAATTTACGAAACATTGTGTTCTTAGACGTTGCTGTGATTGAGATTTTGTTTTATTGACTAAAACTATTTTGTTGGTAATAATTAAAATTATAGCTTTTTGGCGACCTTTCGAAGAGGAAGATATTGTTATAGACTCCGAACAATGAATATACCTACTAGAAGAGTAAACAGACGTATTATTATATGCCAACATAAACAATGTCAAAGTTTATTTATTTATTCTGATTGATTCCATGTCGCAGTGAATATAATTAATTGTTTGATTGTTGTATGTATAGAACATGAATATTTTATTGTTGAAATTTTTTACCAAAGGTTTTGAAATTTCTGAAAGTGGAAAGTAGGGATTTCAGACAATAGACAGAAAGAAATTTGGTATGTTCTAGTCGCTATCCACGCAAAAAATGATACAAAATATATACATGCAACTGAAACAAGAAAATAATGGGTCAAAACATGGAGCTGCTGAAAGAATACATAATTGACAAGATTTTAAGAAAAAATCCATTATTACAGTTATCAGTAAAACTGCTATTCATCGGAAAAGAGAGTATAGAAATCGCTAGTGCGCCGGGATCCTGCAATAATGAAAAATATGTCTGAAACCGGTTCTGCTTCTGCTTCTGCTTACAGATTTCTTTATCTCGCCGTCAAATTGTGAAACGGTGCAAATTAACTTTACTCACAACTATACGTTCAACGTTACTGTGAATTTGTGAATAAAAACTTGGTAGTACTCTAAGTGAATTACTTTTGAATATTCACAGGAAACAGGCTAATTACCACGCTATTATTATTTAAGTTAATGCCAGGAGTTCTTCAAATTTGATGTTTCTACTCTTGACACAGAACGTGTTGAATAGAAAACATTAAGTAATCATTAAGATGCTTATAATTAATTTGAAAGTGTTGTTTTCTCACTTTTAAGTGAGCTGACTTACCTTTTAATCTTCGTTGTGAAATATTGAACTTTTCCTTCAAATTAGATCCTCTGTTAAACGGTATTTTGGATGTCTCGAAGTTTCGGCTTAAATTTGGAGCAGATTGATGTAATCTATTTTTTGTAACTTTTTGTGATTTTCTCAGAGGTGTTGATGGCAAAGACGTTATTCTTATTGGAATAAGACTCTTTCTGGTAGTTATGGCAACAGCATCTGTAACAGTTATACGCAAAGTATTTTTTGGTTCATCTTGATTACTACTATCGCTCTCAGGTGTACGTAATTTCACGTGCTCTCCGCCAAAACGGACCTTCCTAGGTGTTCTTCTTGCTGCTTCCTCATAGTCACTTCCACTATCGTCTTTAAATACTTTAATCACACCGAATTTTGGGATTTTTTCTCTTTCTCCTGAATTACCGATAGGACTATTAGATCTACTTTGTTCGTGAATTTTCATGGTGATCGCCGGTCCGGTCTTTAGCGTTATTTCAGTCTCTAAAATTACTTTATCTTCTATTGGTTCGTCACTACTCCAGTGATCTTTCTCACAGTTTATCATATCTCCGTCACTATAATCTATTGGAAGTCCATAAATTTCACATATTTCTTGAAGCTTTCTATACTTTTCTAGGCCAATCAGATGTTTAAACCGATCATCTCCAAGATTGTATCTAAAAAAGAATAAATTTGTGCACTATTCTCCGATGTGTTAATTTTAATACAAAAAATTATGTACTAACTGATGCAAACATCAATTTCATCCTCCCACTCTAAAAGTATCTTCGCTAATAACGGTCCAAAGAAAAGGAGGAAAGCTTAGAATCACAACTAACAGTTCCAGCTTGTCCCGGGAGGAATATGATTAGGGGGTATAATGTAACAACTGCAGGTGAAACAATTGACCTATTTGCTCGCAGTGTCACAGCTCTCAATTAATTCACCAATTCCTATTCACACAGTGGAGTAATAAGTTTGAGAGAAAATGAATGTGAGGTTATGTGCATTGTATAGTACCTTATTCTAGCTAGCGATTTAGCAGGAATTTCTTGATTTATATTTGGATTGTCCAAATCCTTCCACAATTGCTCTGTTACTAAAATCACAGTTTTATCATCTGTTTCAGAATTGATTAAAAATGGCGTCGTACTAATCAAATAATCTGGGGAATTAATCAATTCCTTCATAATCCCATAATAACTTCCACTCAAGTTCAAATACTTTTTGAGGGAATCCAATGCACTTTTTCTTAAAGAAGGTGAAGAGTGACCCAATGTTTTTATAATTTCTGGAACCAATTCGTGCATACGAAGATCAAGATTGGATGACTGGGTTACTTGTATAAGATCCATAAGTACTCTGAGAGCATGTTGGCGAACTTCCTTTTCAGGATCACGTAGCTTATCACGAATGGATTCGTATAACAGTACTTCACTAACTCCATCTGAAATAAAATTATAATTTTCAATCAGTTAGTTAATAATGCTATAAAATTATCACAATGCGCCTAGCGGGGGAGCAAAAGAAGAAAGAGTTGAGTTGAGATACTTAAAGGTTATTGTTGAGTTTTGTTTATGTTCGGCCAGTTTCTTTTATCATATGGTATGGTGTCATATCTGGTGACTGGACACCTGAGGAAGCCTGAGGACACCGGCCTGAGGAAGCATCTGTACAAAATGGGCAAAGTTAGTGAACCTATGTGCAGAAAATGTGAACTTTATGATGAAATACCTACTCACATACTCTGCTTCTGTGAGAACTTACAAGGACTCAGACGGAAGCACTTTGGAATGGAAATTATGCAACAATCACAATTATACTGAAATTCCCTCCAGTAAAATTGGTGGCCTATATCGAAGACACGAAGCTTCTGGAATGGAAGTAGATAACATGGGTAATGGTACAATGATTCAGTTCAAGTGCCTGGGCTGTTGAGCACAGCCCAAACTTATAAATGAATGAATGAAATGTCTCATCTGTAGTGCCCCTCGTATAATTAACGTAATAGCTATTCATGAAACCAGTTATGAAATGCGTCATTTTGTGTAACGAGTGGAATGTTTGCGGGACGAATGAGCAAGTTCCCGCAACATGACACGAGTTACACTAGAAAGCATTTAATAACGTGTTTCATACAAGATTTAATTTAATTTTGACGAAAACACAAAACTCATTTTCTTACAAACGCCAACATGACTGTTTACATGCAGGAACTCGCATTTCGATTCGAATCACAGTTTCCATGATATTCATACTGATTTCATTCATTTGGCTTGACAGTTCGTCTGCTCATTTTAATTGTTGCTGATTTAAGTATTATTACCCAGATATTTTGCAAAAATATATATAAGTCTACGATAAAAAATGTCCGATTCAGACTCAGATAGCGAACCAACCGATATAGAACAGGCCGCACAAAGTGCAATATCGACTGTGATTCAACAAAAATCAAAAGTTGTGTGATTTGACATATGAGGAATTTGAAAGATGGCTTGGATAAAAGAAAATAAAACACATTAATGAGAAGGTTTTTTAAGCCTATTTTGAAGCTATCAAATGCTGCCTTATATTCGGGACACTGCTTCAGAAAATCGTCAGCTACATTGTTGGTAGATTCTGGTGCCGATATTTTAAAGCTAAAACATTATGGAGGTTGGAAGTCAAGTTCTGTAGCTGTGGGCTAGGGCTATGTAGAGAATTCCGTAGTAAATAAGAAAACGATTACTTCTGATATTTTTGGTGAATCAGGCGCTAGGTCAAGTTTCGTTATGAATCATCAAATCAGATCCACTTCCATGAATTCTACGTCTTCGGGAATTAACCTTACTATAACAGTTCACATTGTGTCATACATATTTATAATTCATAAAATAAGAGTAAATATGTTCTATGAGTTTCTAGATGGACCTTATCAGTTCTAATTGTCCTTAATTTTATAGGATGCGACATTAAACTTTCTGCTTTTGTGTCTTGCTTTTATTAACTGGTGATGAAATGAATCTATTGTCACCAGTTACATTATATTTTTCATTATGTAACCAGTTACCTATAGCGTAGTACACAAAATATCCATAAAATGCCGCAGAAAACTCAAAAAACTTGAAAATTCAAAATTGAGTATTTAAAAGGGTTGTGATTAACATGAGAAAAACTTTACGATGCTAGACATGCGATTTTCCGGAAAATCGTAGAGTGAAAATGTTTGTTTTTGTTTTTTCACTCTAATTGTTTAAATAATGAAAACACAGAAAAATGTTTAAATCAAAAATTGTAGCTAATAAAATTGTCTACAAAATTGGTCTGAACATTTTCTTTGTGTCTGCATTAGTTTTTGAAATATATACGAAATTTCCATAGTAGTATTTTTGAACATCATCAATTTTTAGGTTTTTAATCTTACGATAGTAAATAAACAATGACATTTAGAAAACATTTTTTTATATGAAATGTGTTCTAAAATGGGGTATCTACGAAGACATTGAAAAAAAAATTTTTTTAAATTTTTTAATTTGTTATCATCGATTTTCCACGCCCTCTCACCTGCTTTTTCACCTTTATTTGTGCTCCCTTCTCTTTCTTACCTGAGCCATGGGTCGGTTCTTTGGTATCGCGATCACTTCTAAATAGGTTCATTATAAAGTTCACCAATTTTTAGATAATATCATAAACGGTATAAAAATTTATAGAAGGTTTGCTGACAGACCTCTGATTTAAGTATTTATTTTAAATAATTGTCTATTATTTAAAAAATTTGATATTTATAGAAAAACTATAGTAGTTTCGAAAGTAGATGCTTTAAAGTGTTTAGTAGTAAAGTTTCACTGAATTATATTAATTTCGAAAAAAGATATAATTGAATGAAGTCTAAAAAAAACAAGTAAAATTAAGCATGCAAAAAAAACAGATTTTTAAGAAGCATTCGTTTAAAATTCTAAATATTGATGGCTTTGCTTTTATAATAATAATGTTTTATGCTCATTTGCAATGCTAAATCCAAAAGGAATTTTCGCTGGGATAAGTATTAATTAAATAGGAATTATAATAAACTGATATTACACTTAGAAAATCTACTTTTTCAAATTTGAAAGTATTTCTATCTAAAAGTTGAGATCTTTCTTCACATTTTACATGAGATCATTTATTTTTTCAGAATGTTATAAGCCCAAAATTATTAACTTTTAAGTCGAGCGGTTAATAAATTTGGCTCACGGGCCGTTCGCGCGTAACCATGAATTGAATACCACTGAAATTAATTTTATCTCGTGAACTTTTTAATTTACAGAAAAACTTTTCAGACAAAATTTGTAGATAAGTGCATCAGCTACAAATTTTGATTATGAAGTTTTTTTGTACATTTATTATTTAAACAATTAGAGCGAAAAAATTTTCACTCGACGATTTTGCCTAACATCGTAAAGTTTTTCTCATGTTACACACAACCCTTTTAAATACCCAATTTTAAATTTTCAAGTTTTTTGTATTTTTTGTGAGGTTTTATGTGTACTTTGACTAGACTACTACGTAAAATGTGCCATTTGATAACGCTAGTCAATTTTGAAAAATGTCACTTTATATGTCAAATTGTATAAATGTAGGTTATTAATGAAATCCTAGAGTCAGCCATTACGTACTTATCTAATAGTTTTATAATATTGGATAGATATGTTTATTAACACACACAAGTTTGGAGTTCGACATTTTTCCAAGGTACATATCTACTTTATATCTGTATTCAGAAATTGAATAAATAATGGGCGTATCACATTAATGATTAAACATATTATGTCCTATTTTTACCTCATGTAATCCTTAAAGGGCAAATCTATACATATAAAATACTTTGTCCTGAATCAACGTACAGCCTAAACCGCTGATCGTAGAGACCTGAAATATGGAGGATGTGTTCTTTGTATGACGTAGGCATCGAATAAAAAAAGGATTTTCCGAAATTCTACCACTAAGGGGATGAAAAACGGGAGCAAAGTTTGTATAGGACAACGTGATTCCTTGGTCCAATTTATTTCAATTTCTGCTTAAACATTCTTTAACAGAATTGATGGAAGACGTGTTTCGTGACGGTGTTAAAAAGGAGTAGAAAGTTATTTTGGGGGTTATTTGCATCGAAGTTGATATCAATACTTCTTAAAAGCTTGGTAAAATGCAATACTGACATTCATAATAACGTAAAAAGCTAATTAATAATCCTATTAAAACCATTTTTCGTCAAGGACGAAGTCGCGGGCAAAAGCTAGTTATTAATAAACTACAACCACCAATCTGTTAAATCGTAAGGATTTGATAAGGATCACCCTTGGATATTTACATTTGGCACAAAAATGTTATTATAACTCTTAAGGTTACCCTTTATAATCTTCTGATTAAAACAAAGGACAAAATCAATTCATTACAAATTCGGGTCGTTATCTTAAACTTTGCATGAGTAGAATTCATAAGTTCGTTATTAATTTGGAAAATTCTGGCAATGCAGATTAATAAAATCTGGAAAATAGCAATAAATGAACACCGCTTAAAAAAGCACACTAGGCACTTGCAAAGAAAGGACTGTTTACACGGATATAAACGACGTTTTAAATTAGTAACAAAATAAAACGGGTAGAACATTTTTAAAACTTAAACGGTTATATTGACAAGAAATGTAATGATACTATTTTGAAAAAATATAAAATTTGGTGGGTCCTAGGTGTACAGTCTTGATCAGAAGCAAAAAAAAAACGTGGGGCGCATGAAATTTGTAACGCTAAGGATTCAATTCCTCCTGAGCGGAAGGAACAAGCTCTTGTACACTCCTGGGTGGATTTCTGTGTGCTGCTACTGCCCTGAAAAGCATGTCCCAAGCATGTTCTATTGGATTCATACCTGGCGTTAAGGCAGGCTTGTCCAAACGATTGATGCCTTCAGTTTCTAGATACTCATTTACAGCTCTGGTGCGATGAGGACGGGAATTATCATCCATAAAAACGAAACCGTTGCCAACAGCTGCTCGCCATAGCCTCACGTGAGGATGTAGAATCTCCCTGAGGTATCTATCATCAGTAATTGTTCCCTGAGCATGGATTATTTCGGTGCGGCCGTTGGACATAATCCCAACCCAAAAACACTGCACTTCCTCCTCTAGAGGACGGGCATGGGCGAGCTGGGCTGCTCTCGTTGGCTCTCTCCACACTCGTATTCGATGTATATCATATACCAAACAAATTCTTGTCTCATCAGAAAAAAGCACAGGATTCCAAAATTATTCGGGCAAGGCTGCGTGCTCTTGGGCCAATTGTAGACGGCAAAGTCTGCACGCAGGTAGTAGTCGGGGTACTCTCATTAATGTAGAGACCGATACTGGACCTGGGATTCCCAAAGGCATGTCTCATATCTATTTGGAGTGCTGGTAATGCCATGGTTGGGTTTCTTCGGATCGACAAATGGATATAGTGGTTTTGCCGTTCATTGGTAACACGCCTTCTACCGCTCCTAGGTCTGTCACGAAAAGAATTGGTGTGGAGAGAGCGGTTCCATGTACGAGATACATCACTTTGCGATCTACCAACTCTATTAGCCACGAACCTTTGAGAATGGCCTTCTTCAATTAGAACTATTATTCTGGCACGATCAATAAAATTCAACTGCCTTTGCTTGAAAAATTATCGTACCAAAAATGTACTATCCAGCAAAAAAAATTATAAACATGTATTTCTTGCAAAAACAAAATTTGTACAAAATCCTTTGATGTTTTTTTTTACTTGAAACTAATCATTTAATTAGTATCCAGTCCATTTTTGACGAAGAAAAAATTACTTAAGTACAGAGATATAGGGTGATGCAAAACTTTTTTAATCTATGTGTATTTAAATATTTATTCAGGCTATGCTACGCTCGACTTATTTTTGCGTCCGATCAACGCCCCAGATCGTTTTAAATTTTACCCACTATTTCTAAGCGGTGAAAGTTCGTTTCAAAGGAGTTAATAGCACAGACAGCGCCTCTGCGCCTATAATAAACGAAGGTCGGGTGTCGCAAGCAATTTTATATTTTATTTATGTTTTACAATGTATCTAGACTAAGAAGAAAGAAATTGTGGCTCCCGGTAATCGGTCAAATAATAATAGGTAATAAAAATGCAAATGAAGCAAACGCAGTGAACCAAACGGTCCATAGTCATCGAATAGGGTTATTTATGATTTTGGCTCAACGTTTATTATAATTAATTCCATGAAAAATTCTCCATACACTAGTTCCTGATAGTTGTAGCAGGTTTTCGTCATTCTGGGCGGTTTGCACAATCTTGTCTAATGTTGGTATATCTTTTGCGAAATACGTACCATGTACGAACACTGTTTTTAGCATCGTCGTCAATTTCTAATGGTCTCTTTCCCGGGTGAGGAATAGGTTCACCGAGGTTCTGGCATTTTCTCTCACGTAAAAATCTATAAATCGTTGATTCTCCTACCCCTATCATATTGTCACAGTTCGTAATTATGTCGCGAACAGAGCTTGTGGGGTTTTGGTGCACAAGAGCATCATGAACGTTCAAGATTAATGTTTTTCCCGCAAAAAGATGCGCTTTTGCTAACTCGTTGAATGGGAATTGGAGAAAAACTTGAACTTGAAGCCATCTTAATTAGACGAATAGACCTTACTTGATAGTTGTCAAATATAAACTACTTCAAATTTTATTCTATACAAGTACTTAGATTTAAATATTAACATCAGGAAATTGGGTTGTACCTGTATAGGTTACGGGGCAGGTAGTTCCGTTGCGCCTAAGGTTTACAACTATTTTATGGTTCGAACCCCCGATCCGTGCTATCAACTCCATTGGGACAGACCTTAGTTGGACCAAAATGTAATAAAACTGTCTCTGTCTGCTTCTCAATATATGGTGAAGTTGATTTAGTATTAGTGGAGAACGGAGAATTACCAACTGTCCTGTTTTTAAGTCTCGCGTTCATCCTCTATTTGGATCTGACTGTATACCTACACCTACACGCTTTGAATGTATCCAAAGAGTACGCAATAAACGACACAAATAAGTATTTCTCACCTGGAAGACGGTTAGTTCGAACAATAACTTCCCAAAGTTTAGTTAAAGATGGTCTGGTATCTTGTTGAGAGTTGAGTTTTGCAGTTTGATCAACGAAATCTTCGTTTGTCACAGAAGGTTGATACTCTAACATTTTTTTGCGTTCAATAGAGAATCAATAACGAAAAAACTATTTGTCGTAAACCTTATTCGACTATAAGTAAATAAATAAACTGATATATGGCTGGAAAAGTAAAAACTACCATATTTTTCACTTATATCAGCAGTTCAATGAGAAATTACATACACTTAGTCAAGTCTAGCTAGCAATCGACGAAGAAGGTGGCAAACGAAAAATAAATAGAGCGATATTATGCGTTCCGACTGGCCCGGAGAAGACCTACAGCGTTGTTACAGACTCCAAGAGCTGTGTTTATGCGTCCTTAGGATGTGGATAGACTTGTGCCATCACGGATTATCAACTTTTTTGCTAAGAATTAGCTTAAAGCGCTAATCTAATTTGAATTGAGGCACAATATAGATGACTGTCGTAGTATTTTACATGGTTTTGGAAAGACAATTTCATGCCCTAATAGCAAAAATCATAACTTAATCTATTTTTATTGAAAATACAAACCTCTCACCAATAAACAAACTATAACTTTTCAACTTTTACATGTAATAAACATATACTAATTCAATATAAAAGTATTTATTTCTTAATATGAATTAAATTTCAGTTTTAATATTCATGTTTGCAATAAAACCAAACAAAATATGTTTATGTGTATATACCAACCCTACTTCTTATTAGAAAAAACAAAAGGAGGTTAATTCATGAAAAGTGAGATTTATGCAGAATAAGATTGTACGACATGAAAGTTTTAGTCACGTTATTATACCGCACCAGCACCAACACAAATGAACTCTCCGGGCTGCCCGGAGTTTCGCATGTAACTGGCAATTGTTTTATAATAACCCCAAGTTTTCGTGAGAATTCCCTACATAGTATTTGTGGCGCATGTTACAGGGATATTCTCTCTACTGGCATTGGTATAAAGCTACCAGAAATATTTTCAGAATTGCTGTTCAATTAGTCGTAACCACCAAAGACAACAGAAAAAGAGTTATAATACTATGGGTTATCTAACATCTTATAAATAAAAACATAGGATTCAAATCGAAAAAGCCTCTCGTTTAAAAAAAACAACTGATTGAAATTCTTCATTATGTGTGACAGTGTGGCTTCTTCATCTTTTGGCTTATTTAAACTGAAAGAGCTTTATATATTTTCATCCAAAATAAACTAAATACACACAAGCATTGACTATTAAAGATAATGATTAAGATGTGTGTCGTAGGTATAAGATGTAAAAATTAGTTACTTTTCACTGAGACACCCTGTATACGGGGTATTTCATTAAAAGAGGTGAGCGCGGCTGAATCTCAGAAGCAATTTACCCTACAAATGCAGTCTTGCCAGGATCACCCTGGGCGACCCTGGGAAGCTGGAGCCGAAGAAATATTTGGCGATGACCAGGAGAAACCTACGTTTAACAGTAGGATTTCTGACTGGTCACTGTCAACTAGGGAAACACCTCCATACTATGGGGCTAGTGGACACACCTCTATGCAGGATGTGTGAACAGGAAGATGAAACTGTCAGGCATGTCTTATGCGAGTGTCCGGAGTTATCGTCAATAAGAGAGTGTGTGTTCGGTGAGTCTTGGCCTACACCTGCCGATATAAAGGAGATGTCTCCTAGTGACCTGTCCACCTTCCTGAGAAGGACAGGATGGACAATGACCTAGGAAGACAACTCCTCGGGAGGATGTACAATGGGTCACATGTGGCCTAAGTGCTGTGAGCCTCTACACTCACCCTCCCTACTCTACAGATACAGATACCCTACAAATCCTAGATTTATTAATGAATTGAGAGGCCCGTGGAGTCTTGCTGTTAATCCACTTAGTTATTATTTCACCTTATTTTACCGTACTTTTATGAGCTATTCAAAAATACAACTTTTACTCTAATGAAACTTTGACATCATTTACCATTCATTTATTGCTGCTTTCCCCTTTTATATCCCATGCCCTAATAGCCTGTTTTTTTGAAACGAAACTTTTTATTCAATAACGTTGTAAAGAGTGTTGCCTACCCTAAGGATGTGAAATCAAATTCAAATTTCAACACGTGGTAAAATGTCATTTATAAACGTCTGGAAATGGATGAAAGTGAGGCTATCAAACCATGTTGTAAACATGAACTATATTATCTCTTATATTTATAAGATTGTAGTAACATTTTCTACGTCAGAGGTATTGCAGTGTATCTGAAAAAACTGTTTTAATAGATTAGTAGTTTAGTGTTCTTATCCCAGTGATGTTAGAGAAAATGGAAAAACAAAGTGCTATTTTGAGGTTATATAGGAAGCCAGGATGTACTGCTGCAAAAAAAATAGAAATTCTTCAGAAACTGCAACAAACATGCAGTGACTTGAAAGATATTCAGACAGAATTATGTTTCCATATTGAAACCACGTCTGCCCTAAAGGATAAGGACATTAACATTTTAAAATGGGTACTTCAAGATCCTCTTGCTCCCCAAAACCTGACTGACAAAGGAACTCTGGAAAAAACAAATAACAGTATCTTAATTGAAGTAGGCCCAAGGTTTAATTTTTCTACTTCAAGCTCTACAAATGCTGTATCGATTTGTCAGAATTTGGGATTGATTGAAGTTACTCGCTTAGAAGTTTCACGTCGGTATTTATTGGTATTTAATAATAATGCTGAAATCACTTTGGAATTAGAAAATAGCTTAGCAACTTTACTTTATGATCGTATGACAGAATGTAGATATACACCAGAAAACATTCCAAAAATAAGTTTTAATGAGAAACTTATTAAAAAGGAGGATATTAAAGACATTGATGTACTAAAAAAAGGAGCAGATGCTTTGAAAGCAATTGATCAAGAATTAGGTTTAGCATTTGATGAAGCAGATATTATATATTACACAAATTTATTTAAAAATGTCTTAAAAAGAAATCCAACCAATGTAGAATGTTTCGATTTAGCTCAATCTAATAGTGAGCATAGTCGACACTGGTTTTTTAAAGGAAAGATGATTATTGATGGAGAAGAACATGATCAATCCCTCATAGATATGATTATTGAGACTCAGAAGCATACAAATCAAAATAATGTTATAAAATTCAGTGATAATAGCAGGTGAGTTTACCGCATTAAATAATCAATCACCAAGCTGAGCTAAAAGTTAGATACTTTCTAGCTTTCCTAATTGAAGGGCTCGGGTGTAAAAAATGGTATCTGACAAAATTTTGCATCTTGACATTATGGTTGAAACAATGGTATGTGGGACCAGTAAACGGTTATCTGTTCTAATTTACAGTCTTCATATCAGATGTTTAAGATATAATGCTAGTTACCAAATACATTTCAAAAACTTAGAACTATTGAGAGATGATTTTATAAACTTTTGAAAAGCTATATCTCAGAATTTCAAAAATGTTAGTTACCATTTTTTACGCCCGAGGCCTTCAATTATGAGATTGGAAATTTCCATTACCTGGTACTAAGGTAATCCTCATAAAATATTTGAGCCATTGGCTTACCATATACTTGGTAAAATGCTTTTTAATTTTCCAGTGCAATCAAAGGCTTTCTTCATAGAAGTTTAAGGCCAGTGACAGCAGGTTCTGTGAGTGAGTTGAAACAGGTACCAACTGAGTCCCATCTTATATTTACAGCTGAAACTCATAATTTTCCAACGGGTGTTGCTCCTTTCAGTGGAGCTACAACTGGAACTGGAGGAAGAATCAGAGATGTGCAGTCTGTGGGCCGCGGAGGATATTGTATTGCTGGCACTGCTGGTTATTCAGTTGGTAATCTTCAAATTCCAGGTGAGTATTTGTAATAAAAAAAGTAATAAATCTTCTTGCAATGATATAAATTGGTAAAGAATATTTCACAATATTTCGTTGAGTTGGCATCTGGCCTTAAAGATTTAATAATAAATCTCTCATTATACAGTAAACAGTATCAGATCTATAGTGGGTAAAATTATATGAATTAAATTTTTTCACATAATTTTGAATATCATGACTCCACATTCGTAAACTCAATTATCGCATGCTTCTTATTGATGGTACAATATTTAAATCCCATTTGAGAAATAGCTATCCACAAACAACTTGTTTGGCTACAAACAATTCCCATTTTTTCACTACAAACAATTCCCATTTTTTCCTTAATTAACTGCTTTTTTATACAATCGAGGTTGGTATTATTTGTTCTTTTGCATTTGGTCAACACATTAGGTTTTATGAGCATCACATTATCGGATTAACGACTACCTGCTGTGGGTCTTGGCCTTGAATTATCAAGTCAAAACAAAATACCTGGGAATGAAATATACCAAGTAGTTTTTAAACGAATTTTTAGGATGCATTTTAATGATTTCTCTCTCTCTATATATATCAGCCAACAGTTTAAAAACTAAAAAATTCAAAAATCTATACAGTAAAAGATAATCCAACTGGATTTTGAATTAAGTTATATGCATAAAAATGAGATAATAAATTTTTGTATTGACCTTTGAACTAAATATAGAAAATTTGATAATTATTTTGATAATTTGGAAGTGGAAACTATAATCAGCTTATTAGTCAAGACAGTTTCTAATATTCTTTGGAGGGCATTTTGAAATCACTTGTTTTTGAAGTATTGAGCCATACTAAAATGATAAATACATAAATAATATTTTCTGACAATAATGTCATCACTCAATCATTAGATAACAATATTAACATCACTATATAATTGATAATTTAATGCAATCTTATTGATTCATTTTTTGCAATAATTTATATCTATTTTGGTAGTACATCTATCAAAAACAAATAAAATGAATAAATAAAATGTACTACCTAGTCAAGTTAAAACACAATTCAAACAATATATAATTGAAATTTTACAAACCTACCTAAATTACTTTTAGTTTTGACTTAATTATCTATCAAGCATTTGCTTACAGAATTGCTCCCTATGACTTAAGTTTAAAAAGTATCTGAGAAGTCTGAAGTTGACATCTTTATTCAAAGTCCTAATGTAATATTCATGATTAATGTTTACCAGAGTATATGAATTACAAGATGTTCTAGAAATTATGTAAACAATTTGATTATAATAATATATTTACATGTACTTTGAAAGTACTTTTTTCTCTAGGAAGGGAAGTAAGAGTTTCTTCCTTGATGTGAAGGAGGAAATAAGTGTGTGTCAGTACTTTTGATCTTTGTAATATTAATTTAGTTCAAGTAATTGCTTGAGCTTGAGTGAAATTTTATTTATTTATTACAAAAATTTTTGTAGACTATGATTTACCATGGGAAGATAAAAAATTTTCATATCCGTCAAATTTCGCTCCTCCACTGGAGGTCTTAGTGGAAGCCAGTAATGGAGCTTCGGATTATGGTAACAAGTTTGGAGAACCTTTAATTTCCGGTTTTGTTAGATCTTTTGGACTTACTGATGCTTCAGGAGAACGTAAAGAGTGGATCAAACCCATTATGTTCAGCGGAGGTATGTAGGAATATTTTCTTAAAATACCAGAAATGTTTACATTTCCAGGGTTGGCTAACATCTCCCCATCGTCATTGTCTGTCTTCTTCTTTCCAAATCACTTTGTATTTATATTTAAACAAAATTAATCTTATCGAATTATTAGGAAATATATCGACACAAGCAACATCCAAATTCTTAGGTAGGGTTTTTGTGACTATAAATTAAAAATTGCTGTTAATGATTATACTATGACACTGACTGCTTTTTAAATCAATTAACACCTTTGCAAATTAAAACATAGGTATTGGGGGATGAATAATAATTAGACTTTGAATGGTCCTAACTTCACTAAAATTGCTTTTCTCTTAATCGCCTAAAAAAAAAGTTGTCTTTTGAAATGACTATTATTATTTAGGTACCTGATATTTAAATATAAACATATTTTTCACAATAAATGATAGGTATTGGTAGTATGGAAGCTGACATGACAGTAAAATTGGAACCGAAAGTTGGTCATCAAATAATAAAAATTGGAGGACCTGTTTATAGAATTGGAGTTGGTGGCGGCTCTGCTAGTTCTGTTGAAGTACAAGGAGATAATAAGGAAGAATTAGATTTTAACGCTGTGCAAAGAGGTAATATATCAATCAGTTAACATTATCTAACAAAAATTATTAATATCTTTATAAAAATTGATTGTACCTTTGCTTTTTCTCATTAAATCCGTTTTAACATTTTTAGGAGATGCAGAAATGGAAAACAAACTTAATAGAGTGGTACGCGCTTGTTTGGAATTGGGCTCAAACAATCCCATTGTCAGTATTCATGATCAAGGAGCTGGTGGTAACGGCAACGTGTTAAAGGAACTTGTTGATCCAGTTGGAGGAATCATTTACGCCAACAAATTCGAACTTGGTGATCCCACCATCAATGTACTCGAATTATGGGGAGCAGAATATCAAGAAAACAATGCGTTATTATGTAAAAAACAGGATTTGAAACTTCTGAAGAGTATTTGTGAAAGGGAACGGTGCCCCATAAATATTGTGGGGGAAGTTACTGGTACCGGTAGGGTTATTCTTAGTTTAGACGAAACTCTAAAAGTCAATCCCTTCAATTTGGAATTGGAACATGTATTAGGTACCTATCTTCTTATGAATAAATTAATTATCTTTAAACTACTTTTAGTGCAATAATTTTTTTTTTCAGGTAAAATGCCACAGAAAGTCTTCAACCTACAAAGAAAAGCCATCACAAGCAAACCAATTGAATTTCCAAAAGCGTTATCAGTTTACCAATCGCTAAATAGAGTGTTGAGGTTGCCATCGATTGCGAGCAAAAGATATTTAACTAATAAAGTAGATCGTTGTGTAACAGGTTTAATAGCTCAACAACAATGCGTAGGACCGTTGCATACTCCGCTAGCCGATGTTGCTGTTACTGCAATTTCTCATTTTGGATATGTAAGTAATTAATTGATTTTATAATTTTATTTTGTTTCGATTTATTATTATTATTGTTTTTTTTTTATTAACCGCATTATCCACTAGGATTATGAGCGGGAACAAAGTATGACTACATGAAAAAACATACAATAGGTACTTATATTTTAAAATAGAAATTTGAGCACTTTTTCACAGTTTTCACGTAATGCGCGGTTCATATTAGGCGGAATGTTCTTCTAACACTTATATTTGCACAATACAACAGTATATGTTTTACAGTTAATCGCCATGACACCTCACGTTTGGGTTTCAAGGCTTGTGGTCAACCAGGCTCTGAAACACGTATGTAGGGTGTCACGATATGCGTTCACTTGAAAGCCTGTGTCCCGGTGATTGGGCTTCAAATTACTCTGCAACATACAGAGTGTTTCATTGGGAAAGGGCCTAACTTTAACTGTAGATGGGGATCACTTTGGTGCTTCCAAAAACCTATATTTAATGTGCCTTCTGCACTTTATAACCGAGATACAGGGTGTTTTATAAATTTATCCTATTTCATTCGAACCTCATAACTTCCGAGTTTCCCTGTATATTATTATGAAATTTGGTACACGTAATAACCATTACCTAGAAACTCCATCAAAAGCATCTCCAAAAAGATAATGCAGGTCCGGCTTAACAAAAAATTTCAAAACTCGTCTTTTCTAAAAACAACACCATGTATATAGATATTTTTTAAATTGCTCTTTATAATTGGAAAGAATATAAGAAATCGAATCTACTTATTTATTTTTATTTTTCCGCAGACAATTTTACTACCAAAAATTTATTGTCAAAGTTATAATTTATGAACGTTTTGGGGGTTAACAATGGTATCGGGGAGGTTTTTTTTTATTTTTTAGCTTGAAATGAAATCTATTTAGCGCATCTAGAGAAGCATCCTAGAAATTCAATTGAGTTTGTATGTTTACGAGTACAGACCACTAAAAAATGTGATTACAGGGCCGTACTCAGGACATACTCGTTCAATATGTTTCGAATATTTCGAACACCCTGTATAAGGATATGTATCTGGAAACTATGCACTTCTACATTTAGAATAACAAGAGTAAATGCGAGAAATAAATTTATACTTCAAAAAATTTTATTAATTGACATGAAAAGAAAACAAGAAATTCTAACAACATTATCCAAACGAAACAAGTCTAACCTACAAAAATTACTCAAAATGACCTCCATTCTGCTCTATGCACTTTCTTGCCCTTTTTGTAATATTTTTGTAAATATTCGAAGCATATTGAATGAGTATGTCCTAAGTATGGCCTTGTAATCACATTTTTTAGTGGTCTGTACTCGTAAACATACAAACTCAATTGAATTTCTAGGTTGCTTCTCTAGATGCATTAAATAGATTTCATTTCAAGCTAAAAAATAAAAAAAAAAACGTCTCCGATACCATTGTTAACCCCCAAAAAGTGTACATAAATTATAACTTTTACAGTAAATTTTTGGTAGTAAAATTGTCTGCGGAAAAATAAAAAGGAAATAAGTAGATTCGTTTTTTTTATACTCTTTCCAATTATAAAGAGCAGTTTTAAGAAAATCTATATACAGGGTGTTGTTTTTAGGAAAGACGAGTTTTGAAATTTTTTGTTAAGCCGGACCTGCATTATCTTTTTGGAGATGCTTTTGATGGAGTTTCTAGGTAATGGTTATTACGTGTACCAAATTTCAAAATAATACACAGGGTAACTCGGAAGTTATGAGGTTCGAAAGAAATAGGATACATTTATAAAACACCCTGTATTTCGGTTATAAAGTGCAGAAGACACATTAAATATAGGTTTTTGGAAGCACCAAAGTGATTCCCATCTACAGTTAAAGTTAGGCCCTTTCCCAATGAAACACTCTGTATGTAGTATTTTTATGAAGGGCCTGGGAGAGCCTCCTAATGAATGGGCCTGGGAATTTTTGTATTGTTTTTTTCATAAAACCGGATTTTATTGTTGTAAGAAAAATCCTAGAGTATTTGAACAAAATGTTTATAATTAACCAAAATAAAGTCTACAAAATGAATGAATTATTATCAGCGAATTCTGTAGGCTCATCTTCATCCGATAATATGTCGTTATATAATTCCCTAAGATGTTTTTGATCTTTTTCGTAACTCGACATTGCTCACACCACGAAATAAAATCACTTGGAACGGATAGAACTTATTCGCAAACGCTATAAATATCGACTGAACCTTATACGATATGAATAACATAACATTCAGCCTCATAACAAACAAGCTGAAGCAAGTATTTTTGAAAACTGCTATTTGGGTTTCGGGGCGCCCACCTAGTAAAGGCTCCGAAACCCAAAGACAGGTCATTATTATGTAATATTTATTAACTGAATCAATAATTTTGCTTGTGCCTGTAGAAACTTTTTTCAATCTCCATTTCGGCGATTAACGTGTTAAAGGCACATCACACATTAAACACTGCTTTGGTGGTTCTTGATTAAACAAATGCTGGTGTGTGAGTGCTGAGTGTCCTATTCTTAATCTGTTTAAAACAATCTGGTACTTTTCTGTTCTGTGGACGTGTCAGACTGGATTTTACTGATGGCATGATTTCTTTGTAACGAATTGGTTTCTTCCCATCTTTTTTGCCATTATATCCTTTATAACTGGTTTGAAATCGGCAGCTGGAATTTTTTCAAAATATGGTAGGTATATTTTAATTGCTTACGGCTTAGAGTGTCATGCAATGTCATCAACATTCTCATTGGATGTTATGCCTACATGAGAAGGAACCCGCAGGAACTCTACAATAACATCTGAAGTCTGTAAAATTCTTCTTTATGTTGTGGCACTTAATGGATAAATAACATAAGCTGCGTTCGTTATTTGAGTCCGATCAATCTTTTTAGTCTGAATCGTTCGTTTATTACATCTATAGGTAGGGGAGGTAAATCTGAACTGTTCGGTAATTCAGCTCAGATCAGTCCGAGGTAAATATGTTTGCTCGGAATATTTTGACCGTCGAGAAAGATTTATCTGTTTATCTGTCACGTTATGAGGTTATGTTGTAGTCACTACTGTCATTCGTAAATCTCTTAGTGTTTGTTGACCATGAAATAGCGACCAAAATTGCCTCAGGGGTAGACATAGCTGTAACTAATGAATAATAAAATCGAAAACACTAAAAGAACGAAAACATCAAGCAAAAAAAATCGTAGTCCGTTAATGAAAGACACAGGTTAGTAGTTTGTTTAGATCTGGTTGGTCGGGCCGTTCGTTAATAGCAATTTACTCAGATTAATATGTGATCACGTGACCAAAAATCTGTCGCCTCTGCGAACGTAGCTATAATACTCCATGCGATACATAATGATCCCTCGATCTCAACCTTATTCTAACCTCTAACTCCCGAGTGAAGTTAGCCACTTGCCACCATCCCCACTCTGGTCTCTACCAAATAGTAACTAGTTACTACATTTAATAGTTAATAGTATATTATTCAACAAGCGTATAATGATGGCTATTACTCACGAAGATGAAATTGCAACACGAGCCAGAGGCGAGTGTTGTAACATCTGAGTGGGTAATAGCCATTATGCGCGTGTTGAATACTATACTTTATCCACAACTATATATAAAATATATTTCAAATGAACATTATTTTTTATTAATGGTAACGTTATTAATACACAATAAATTTATGTTTATTTACTTACATAATAATTATTAATAGTTACATTACAATTGTTAAAATTCATGCCAGGGATAACTTTGTCAGTCATCTGAGTCTGATTGAAAATCATGGGACTTGGACTGGCACTAGAGCTAGTACAAGGTTTTTCATTGTAATTAGAGCTAGTATAATGTTTGTTAATTTCGTTTGAAATCTGATTTCCTCTTTTTATTTGATTGGTTATGTTGTCATCTATATAACCTTCGACAACTGTGGTTGATTTCCATCCCCCTAACTGCTTTACTGCTGTAATGTCATCTCCTGCGCTAACGCAAATGGTTGCAGATGATCTTCGGAACGAATGTCCTGTGTCTACTCTTTGAATAGTACATTTGCCATTTTGATAATTTAATAATAATGATGGGCATTTAGCATGAGATGGGCGAAGATTTAGGTATATACTTTTTGCAAATATCGTAAAATTCACCTGATACAGTAAATGATCTAGGAATCTTTGTTTTGTGAAAGGTATTTTCAGTATAAGAGCTCCATTGTAATCTTCTATATCTTCAGTTTTCATGGCCCCATGATTAAGGTTACCTTAAAATAATTTAATTAAATTGGAAAGTTCTAAGCTGAAAATTACGTTATTGTAAGAATACCTTTGTCATTAGATAGGTATGATCTGGCGCTTCTTTAATGAATTTACTGACTTCTTCGGGCGTGATAGTTTTAGATTTTTTCGGTTGATGGCCCTCGGACTGACGTTTTAAAAATGCCTGTAACTTCATGTAAGTCTCTAGGTGGATACTATGGTAAATATTCAATGTACTTTTCAGCATAGAATAATATGCCCACAATGATGATGACTTGTATTTTTTAGCAAGTTCAACAAAATACACTAGGATAACATTTTCAGAAAAAGACGATGTTTTTTGTGCCAGTTGCCAATCCATAAAACTTTTGTACACCGCATCATATTTACCTTTTGACTTGTTAGGTAGGAGATTTTCTGTAGCGCTAGCCGCTAATTTTAAAATGTCTGGCGGTGTACAAGACATATCTTCCAAATCTGATTCACTATTAGACATTTCTCTAATGATACCAGAGATAAGAATGTTCACACCAAATAACTCACAAACCGACTGACAGTATATATCTACAAATACAATGACAAGTAAATTTACAAATTGTCAAATTGACAACGATTGAGTAATATTATTCCATCGAACTGTCATTATTATTCAATTCTATATGATAATGCATGGCATTACTTGATAAAAATCGCATATTTAACAGATATATTAATTAATAGTTGTGGATAAAAGTATTTAGTGAGTAGGAAATAGTTGTTTTATTACTTTGAGAGCACTGTAGGAGTCTGATATTATTAATAAGTTTTTGTCTGGCTGTTTATAGCTTCTCAAAGCCCCAAGTTTGGGGAGTAACCCTCCTGTATGTACTGAGCGGTGAGGATTTAACCTGATTGCATAACTGTTAGTATCTTGTAAGAATGCCGATGCAATTCCGTTTTCTGATTTAAATACATCAGTGAAAATATGATCATAACTGGTGAATTTAGAAATGAGATCATAGTATTTTAATTTGAATATGTGGTCGCTGGTAAAGTGTTCGACCTGAGAAGTTGACTAGTGTTATTTAAATTATCCAAGGAGTTTCATGACATAATGGTAAGACAGTTGGAATTCATCAATATTGAAATCTGATCGTAATTTTTCTGGATGTCTGGGGTGGTACTTATACCATGAAAAATTATTAAAAAATAAGGATTGTTGTTTTTTTGAACCGAAACTCTAGATGCATAGCATAAAGATAGTTATAGACGTCTCAGATATAAAGGGGGTTGTGATGTGATAACTTGGAGGCTACTATCTGTAGAGTAAGGAGGGTGAGCTAGGCCCACAGCACTTAGGCCACAAGTTACCCATTGTACATCCTCCCGAAGAGTTGTCCTCCTAGTTCATCGTCCATCCTGTCCTGTCCAGGAAGATGGACACCGTCACTAGGAGATATCTCCTTCATATCAGCAGGTGTAGGCCAAGGCTCACCGAACACACACTCCGGGCACTAGCATAAGACATGCCTGACAGTTTCATCTTCCTGTTTACACATCCTGCATAGAGGTGTGTCCACTAGCCCCATAGTATGGAGGTGTTTCCTTAGTTGACAGTGGCCAGTTGGAAATCCTACTGTTGAACGTAGAATTTTCCTGGTCATCGCCAAATATTTCTTTGGTGCCGGCTTCCCAGGTCGCCCAGGGTGATCCTGGCAAGACTGCATCCTTTGATTCCATCCCATCTCTTTAGCATGGGTGCTCTTCGCGCATATGAAGGGTCTACAAAGAACTTCTTTTGTATCAAATTTCAGCTCTTGCAATTGAAAAATTACGAAGATATGAATTTTCAAAAAAATAACTAATCTTCCGGTTTTTCCTGATTTTCTCGTTTCCCAATTATCCGATTGACTCGCTCGACCCCTCATTTTGTTCGTATTTGAAATATCTACAATTCACCTATACATACCATTGATATTGCTTCTGTACTCTTTACGTTATATGAAAAAAACTAAAAAAAGAAGGTTTTTTTCGTTTTAAATGTTTATAATAAATTACTGAACAACATTTGCGTATCCAAAACATACCAAAATGATACTACGTAATGTATTTTTTCTACGCCCATATCCGTAAACGTCAAATATCGCACTGACAACATTCCTTGTAAGTGACATTTAACAATAACATGCACGTAATGAAAATCTCATAACATACATGTGCGTTTAGATAGAAAAACTTAGATTTCTTTGTTGAATCCAATTGCAATCAAATTTTCATTTACGTAATACTTTATTTGGTTTATTTACATACTTTTAATCAATTGAAAAACATAAAAGCTCTTAGCATTAGTGAAATACATTTTAGATTAAGAGTGATGCCCCTACATGTCGGCAACACATTTTACACTTTCAAAAAAAATAATTCGATGTTTCTTGATACGGGAAAAAACGTCAGCTCACTTATGTTGTCAATTTTGGTAACAAATTATAGTATCCGAACATTTTCTCAACTTTACCTATGAATATGACTGTTAGTAATGAAAAAGATGAAATTATGAGCACTCAGAAGAAAACAAATGGGCGTAGAAAAAGTATAGTACGTTACACGAGTTGTAATCCCATTACGCACTTGTGAAATATACGCACTCGCCGCTGCGCGGCTTCGTGCGTAATGGGTTACTTACAACTCTTGTTACGTAATATACTATTATATGATGGCATCATTCGTATTCTACTAGGATTTTTGTCAAAAATGTTAAGAAAAATTGAGTACTGAACACTTCTATTGCATGATATTTATTTATTTTAGTAATTGCAGAATCTAAAAAATGTTAAAATATCTTCTATAAGTTCCTTGTGGCATTACTTGTTATTTTTTCTTATTTTCTTGGGAATCAAACCACAATATGTTTTTTTATTTTTTATTTCAACGTTTCGGTAGCGTTCCAGCTACCGTTGTCAAGATTAACTAATAATGAATTAATGAAAAATTTTTTGGTCCCTATCTGACACAACGAAAAAAATTTGACAACTAGACAATCAATAATATTTTGAAGTTTAAGACTACAAAACTTTGTTGTCAAATTTTTAAGGTCCATTCATAGTAGATCACACCTCTGGTAAAATGAGAAATAAAATATTTTATTTCATGACATTCTAACGATATGTAGTCCACTAGAAATGGAATCCAGTGAAGTGCACGTTCCAGGAACGGTTTTTATTGGGATAGCGCTTTTTTCTTGCTTATTTTGGAAATTTTGTTAATATAAACGCGTTTGTTGTTACTTTTTTGTGTATGATTATTTTGTTTTCAAAATATGTATAACTCAGTTTGGTGATTTTGTGTATTGAAGTGTGTATCGATTAACAACCATTCCAAAGATAAATCATAAGAAAACCTGGATAAAAACTTATGATGCTATCCTGATAACGCCGGTAATTGATTATTGGAAATTTCTCTTTCTAACATTGGTAACCAAATTTGACTACATTCGGCTGAAATACTAGCTACACATTTATCTGAATTTAGTTGTATTAAAGCACTTTCTTTGATTTTTCGTCTTTTATTATTGGGCTCTTTCAATATTATTTTTGTCGAATCCCATTGAATTTTATGCCCCTCTTCCCAAGCATGTTTGCAAATACCTGACTTAAAGAACTCCCTATCTTTGATATACTTTTTACGTTCATTTATTCGGACTTTCAATGGTCTAGATGTTTCACCTAAATAGAATTTGTCGCATTCACAAGATATCTGATATATGCAGTTTTTTGAAGATTGTTCTTCATTTTTTGGCTTCGTTTTTGTTAGAATAGATCTCAACGTATTGTTAGATTTGAAGCTAGTTCGAATATTGAATTGATTACCAATTTTCTTAATTCTTTCTGATAAACCCTTAACATACGGTATTGTCAAGTTTTTAAAAATTATGTTAGCTGAATTATTAATATTATTGTTATTGTTATGGGGTATTAACAATGAGCCCTTCTCTATATTCTTAATTTCTTTATTCACAAATTCTGCCGGGTAATTATTGGCATTTAAAACATTTTTCAGCAAAGTTTTCTCCTTTGTGAATTGATTATCGTTAGAACAAATAATTTTGGCCCTATCGTAAAATCTTTATACGATAGGGCCAAAATTATTTGTCTACCTTTAATTTGTTTGTCGTTTGGTATGGAGTAGTTTCTAAACGCTGTCCTTTATTCACTATATGCCTTAAGGCAGTTTTGCGTTGGAAACCGTCATATCAGACATAAACAAATAATCATATTTCAACAAAAAATTACTATACTCGCATGCTCCGTTGCTTGGCCTATACACAAACTGAATAGTTTTTGAGATCCCATTTAAAAACATGTAAAATAAGTGCCTTTAGGGTAGCTACAACCGGCCCAAATTTTATTTGAATAATGAATTACCCTGTATATTTATTTCAGGAGGGTATTGCTTCCTCAATTGGCGAACAACCAATCAAAGGTTTAGTAAACATCGCAGCGGGAGCTAGAATGACTGTAGTTGAAGCATTAAGCAACTTAGTTTTCGCTGGCATTTCGAATCTACGAGATGTCAAATGTAGCGGTAATTGGATGTGGGCGGCAAAATTACCGGGAGAAGGAGCAGCATTATATGACGCTTGTAAGGCTATGTGTGACTTGATGAGTGAATTGGGCATTGCCATCGATGGCGGGAAGGATTCTTTGAGTATGGCTGCTAGGGTCGAAAAGGATACAGTTAAAGCGCCAGGAACACTTGTTGTTTCCACGTACGCTCCTTGTCCTGATGTTAGGAAAGTAGTTACTCCAGGTTAATATTTTTTATTTTAGTTTAATATATAAATAAATTTAAATGGTTGTTTGGGGTGATGTTTAGTTAGATAATGATTTAAGGGGTTTGATTTTTGAGATTTTTAACGTTGAATATTACTATCTAACAAAGCGTTACCCAACATATTTTGATTTTTGTTTTAATATCATTTAATGATAACTCAAAATGTTTATAATCCTAGAACCCTTCAATTTGCAGTGAAACATGTCGATTGTTTAATATTTTATTTCTAGATTTTAAAGCACCTTCTATGGGCAAAACAGGAACTATTCTTTTCGTAGATCTCTCCCGAGGAGATAGTAGAATCGGAGGAAGTGCTCTCGCTCATGTATTTGGTCAACTTGGACAAGAAGTTCCAGATCTTCACAGCGCTGAAGAATTAATAAATGCTTTCAATGCTACACAACAATTAATCAAGGATGGTAAGTCTGATTTAGGAATATTAAACATACTTTAAAGGTGAAGAATAGAAATTTTCAAGTTTTTATTAAAAACATATTCTAACATTAAATTCAACAATTTTTAGGTTCAATTTTGGCTGGACACGATGTCAGTGATGGAGGTGTAATAGTTACTCTGTTAGAAATGTGCTTCGCTGGAATATGCGGTATGGAAGTGCATATTCAACATCGACAAGGAAAACCTCTTAATATTTTGTTTGCCGAAGAAGTTGGTTGGATTTTGGAGGTATTGGATGGAGACGTTTCACACTGTCTTGATGTTTTTAAAGTGAGTATAATAATTATAATAATCACTACATGTGTCCACATTTATGTCCATAAATTTAGATTTTTCAACAATAGAGTTCTAAAAAAAAATTATGTTATCGTTTATGCCGCAGAATAGTGAAAATACGTTCCCAAACCTAGTCAGTGAAAGAATTTTTGAAAAATAATGACGATTGGCTTAAAAATAGTGATATTCAAAGCACAATACAAAACGTCACAAATGTAATCGTGCACTAGTATATCCCCTCTGAAATAAGTTGTTCATCTCAGTAACGGATACATATGAGCGGAGATCTAAAGATAATATGGTGTCATGCTACTAATCCTATTATTTTTGTGTTACAAACACCCACAAAAATAGTAAAAAAAAATCTGCCCCCCCCCCCCCCTCCCCTCCACAGCCACAGACCCATGTTACGATGGTGCGGTCTGGGCTTATTTCCAACTAATGATCAATGTGTTGATAATAAAACATTTTTGAAAGAAACTATTTTAATCAGTAAGCAATAATAAAAAAAGTTACAAAAAAAACTATGGTTTTTTATGATAATACGTGAAACAAGTATTTCTTGCGTGATAGACACAGATAAACGTTGCATTTTTAACGTCGGATTTTTGATCTGCTAGAACAGTTTTCCAGTCTACTTGATCTAGGACTATTAATTTCATCAATGATTGGAAAATGTTCATATCCATCATACCTTTTGGATTGGGATGGCTGATTCTCGTGACGGTACCTCTTGGAATGAAAAACTGGATCCGACTTTTCAATATCGTTATTTTCATCTTCAATCAAACATTTTCTGTCGGGTGTTTCTAATAGACCGTCTGCTATTTCAAGCCTAAATTGAAGCAGATCTTTAATTTTATTGTGGTTTTATTGGTACAAAAAGCAGCTTGTTCAAAAAATTCGTCATCCCAGTAATCCGTGAAATAATCTTTAAGATCGCGTACAGGTTTAGGAACGGCATCAGGATAAGCATGTTCTAATTGCTGGAAACGGCTTTCTATCCAAACCCTATGTGGACGTTTTCTTTTCTTCCCTTTCGTCTGCACTGAAGTTTTTTCTGGCAATAAAGGCTCACCATTTTCAGTGACACTATCGAGATAGTGTTCACTTTCATAGCCCTGAACTAGAGATGTTTGGCGATGCTCATTCTTCTTCCTCAGAAAAACCCTCGATCGTGCCCATCATTTAACAATTCAAGCGATAAGTCAGCAGTAAGATGTTTCTCTACAACTAAAAATAGCGTAAAAATACTTCAGTTATTTCGTTATATTACGATAAATACTGTAGTTGATGATTGGATTGTTTGGAAGTCTTGACCTACGTTGCCAATTCTTCAAATTTTTTTTAAATATAGTAACATCACGAACTAACAGTTTACTGAAGTAATGGGAACATTTGTGTAGCAAGCCTAACAATTTTAGAAAATTTATCTGACAACATTGCTTTATTTTATGGTCATTACACTGACAATAGTTAGACTATAACTCTACCCAGCCAAACTGCCCAAATTGCCACTACAAATTACCAATATTTCTTAACATACACTATGAAATACTTCAAAGTTGACAGAGATATTGAAAACATTAAAATATTTAGTCTACTTCTATTGTCGAATGTGACGTCCTGCTCGAACTATTGTTATTTGGTATAACATGCTCTATGCTATTATTTACAAATAATTTTTGAAGTGAGATGGTGCTCTATTTAAAAAATTATTTATTTTAGAGCAACAACGTACCAGTCTTTAATATAGGCCAAACAGTTAGACATGGTATTAAATCTGAATTTGGAATTATCTGTAATAATGCTTGTCTGGAAAGTACAATTCTTCCTTTAATGAAGATATGGGAGGAAACCAGTTATAGGTATGTATACAATAACTAAATTACAATAATTTGTATCTGGATTGATTCTAAAGAACATAACTGTCTATGCTTTACTTTACCCTACTTTAAATTCTTTAGGATCGGTATAATCTTATCTTTTCGATTTCCTTATCTTTTGACGCGAGAAACGACAGCAATTGTTGGCATTTTTACACGAAACCAACCAGTAGAAATGCAGAATAAGTTGAATCCTCTGTTATAGCCTTAAACTGGAATAGATGACTCATACTCTGGTTTAAACTTGGAATAAAGATGTACCCCTATTCAAGAACGCAATAGCGATCCGTTATCTTACGTATAGCGAATACCAGCTTTATACTCAAATTGTAGAACCGGCCCTAAAAGTGACTAGGTTGCGAGTGTGTTACGAAAGGGATGTGTTCAGACATTTTTGAATTACTTGACATTGTTAAGTTGATAATTACATGAAACATGTATTGTACTACTCGCAGTTGTGGCCAATGGGGGGTCAAGGCAATATTGAATCATCATTGGCCACAGACCATGGCAAAAGTAACAACCATATGTAACATTGTTGGGAAAAAAATGTATATGGTTATATTGAGTAATTTGTGTAAAATTGGTCAATATTTTGAGAATATTAAGTATGTAGAAAATACAATTGTATGCTCAAATAAAACTTTAAAAACTAAGGCAAAAAAGTAGTGGATAATCTATTGTAATGTTTTTCTTATTTATTTAAACAGTTTTTACGGTGGGATAAAATTATACACACATTATGGCTAATTGCTATTGATTTATTTAAGAAACACTTACACACTATAATAAACTTAATTTATATACACACTACTTAATGTCTACTAATTCATCTACGCTCGGTATAATTATTGTTATTACATGATAACACTTATTTTATCTATATATTTTGCTTAAATAGGTTAGAATTATGCCAAACTATTAAGTCTTGCGCCGACTCCGAATTTAATGGCCTTACCAACCGTACTAATCCTAAATACGTACTTACTTTTGATCCCGATGATGATAGAATCGTTAAAGATGAACTTGTTCCTGTTGCTGTGTTAAGAGAAGAAGGTACAAACGGGGATAGAGAAATGGCGGCCGCGTTAATAAGAGCCGGTTTCCAAGTGTGGGATATTACAATGCAAGATTTATTGACTGGCGTTGTGACGCTAGATCGATTTAGAGGACTTATTTTCCCTGGTGGATTCAGTTACGCTGGTAAGTACATGTTCATTTTTTTTCTTATTTAGACAGGTGTTTATCGAAGACAGAATTGCCACTCCTAGGACTGGACATCAATAATTATTTTCAACAATCTTTCAAAAAAGGAGAAGCTTCTCAACCGATTATAACCATTATTTTTACGACGAAATGCGCCATAGATATGCTCAGGAAAATATCGAGGCGAAACTCGGACAGGACGAAACGAGAATTTTATTATAGTCGTTCATCACGAGGCGAGAATTTTATTAGACTCGTTCATCATGAGACGATAATTTTATTGAAATCGTTCATCACGAGACGAGAATGTTATTGAAATCATTCATCTCGGGATAAGAATTTTATTGTACTCGTTCATCACGAGACGAGAATTTTATTGGACTCGTTCATCACTAGGCGAGAATTTTATTGGACTCGTTCATCACGAGACGAGAATTTTATTGAAAGCGTTCATCACGAGGCGAGAATTTTATTGGACTCGTTCATCACGAGACGAGAATTTTATTGGACTCGTTCATCACGAGACGAGAATTTTATTGAAAGCGTTCATCACGAGACGAGAATTTTATTGGACTCGTTCATCACGAGGCGAGAATTTTATTGGACTCGTTCATCTAGAGACGAGAATTTTATTGGACTCGTTCATTTCGAGGCGATAATTTTATTAGACTCGTTCATCACGAGACGAGAATTTTATTGAAAGCGTTCATCTCGAGACGAGAATTTCATTGGACTCGTTCATCACGAGGCGAGAATTTTATTGGACTCGTTCATCACGAGACGAGAATTTTATTGAAAGCGTTCATCTCGAGACGAGAATTTTATTGGACTCGTTCATCACGAGGCGAGAATTTTATTGGACTCGTTCATCACGAGACGAGAATTTTATTGAAAGCGTTCTTCACGAGACGAGAATTTTATTGGACTTGTTCATCACGAGACGAGAATTTTATTGGGCTCGTTCATCACGAGGCGATAATTTTATTGGACTCGTTCATCACGAGACGAGAATTTTATTGAAAGCGTTCATCTCGAGACGAGAATTTTATTGGACTCGTTCATCACGAGGCGAGAATTTTATTGGACTCGTTCATCACGAGACGAGAATTTTATTGAAAGCGTTCATCACGAGACGAGAATTTTATTGGACTCGTTCATCACGAGGCGAGAATTTTATTGGACTCGTTCATCACGAGACGAGAATTTTATTGAAAGCGTTCATCTCGAGACGAGAATTTTTTTGCACTCGTTCATAAAAACCAGAGTTAAACACGGTTGACGCCGCAGCAGCCTTTGCTCCCCATTTTAACTGCCATCAATTTTGCTTTTAATTTAAAATAATATTAATTCTAATTTTTAAGTGTCAAAAACTGTGGCAATCTAATTGAAAATGAGTGGGCCCCAAATTGTAAGTTTCTCTTACATTATAAGTAGTAGGTGATGAGATTTCGATACTTTTACAAGAATCTCGTACGAGACGCGAAACGAAACCGGCAGCTGCGAGAAGAGACACAATATCTCCATTTTCATCTGTGAGATGAGATAAGACTTTATGAAAGTCTAGCCGTCATCAGTAGTATGCCTTGAGGGCGGACAGGCGCAATGGCTGAGGGCGAGACCAGGGGGCCTATTCTCAAACAGTGACATTTTTTGTCGCATGCGAGATTATACTTTTGTCAATGTAGAATGTATACAAACAAGTACAATCTCGCATGCGACAAAAAATGTCACTGAGAATAGACCCCCTGAATACAAGCAGATGCGAGAAACAATAATTATTTCATCAAACAACAAATGACGTTAAATTGCTGTATACAACATTTAATTTTAGCAGTCGATTTTCTTTGATACTTTACTGGCGCTAAAAACGGTCCGCAATTGTTGCTATTCGTTTCATCTCAAGTTGATTTTTCTGTAAAATTTCACCTTATTTTTCAGATGTTCTGGGATCGGCGAAAGGTTGGGCAGCCAGTATTCTGTTCAACGAAAAGATCAAGGAACAATTTAATAAATTCTACACTAGAAGAGACACTTTCAGTTTAGGAGTATGCAATGGCTGTCAACTGATGGCATTAATCGGTTGGGTAGGTACTCCTGTTACAGAAGGATCCAAGCCGGATATAATGTTGGAACATAATTTGTCTGAACGGTTCGAGTGTAGATGGAGTACAGTGAGAATTAACAAATCAAATTCTATAATGTTAAGGAATATGGAAGGATCATCGTTTGGCGTTTGGGTGAGTACCATTAATGTTGTTCATATTAAGAGCTTTGTTATGGAACCATCACAAAAAACACGAACGAAAAGTAGAAAACTCTTCTTCTGCTGCGAATTTATTTATGTTTTCTCTTTATCTTTAACTATTTAAAGTATTGTATAGATATAACTTTGTGGGACAGTAAAGTCTTATTGTACTTGTTTGGGGGAATAAGGTGGGTGGCAGTAGCGTAGCGTGGAAGGGGCAGCAGGTGCCATGGCCCCGGCGGCATACGAAAGGGGGCGGTGGTAAGCGCCACGATGTTTTCAATTAGTCATAAAAAATTCAACTCCAAATCGCTCCTGCGAAAACACTTACCAAGAGAAACTGCAATGGTACTAAAGAGAGAAGGCCAAGTGAACTGCCTTGCACTCGGCCGGCCGGTGTGGTGGCACCGGGTTATCTTGAACGCGAACGAACTAACAAGCGACGGCGAGTACTCAGTTATTCAATCAAACAAAACAGTAACCGTTCTTATTTTCGTAACTTCCCCGTGGGTCCGTTGAATAAAATATTTAAACTAATAATTCAAATAGATGGGGGCAGTGAATTTCCGGTCGGCCCCGAGCGGCTAAAACACACGCTACGCCACTGGCGGGTAGTCTAAAATTTGAATGTTATACATACTTCACTTCATTTTGTCCAACTGTGAACATTTTGAACACCATTTTTGCACACTATGTACAACTGAACGGGTCTTGAGAATATTTAAAATGTTGCTTAAAAAGTTCGGTAACCTAGACCAAAATAAATGGTGTAAAAATTATGCACTAAAATATTTTATTTGAAAGTTGTACAAATTTTGTTATGATCGGTACTGACTTCTTCTGCGAACTTTTTTTTTCACCATATTCAATAGTCTGGGATCTTCTTCCTGTAAAAATAAAGTAATGAGTACAAGATGTCCAGAAGCTCTGCTGACAAACAAACTAAATGTGATTTTATGTCCATCTGACCTAATTTACCTTTATCCAAAAGTTCCCCCTAAGGGAGCTAGCGACCTATGAGGATAACACTGAGGAGCCAGTTTTTTGAGCATATATGACAAAAACTTCTAGGTAAAGGTAAAAAATGGACATAAAATCACATCTAGAATCTGTAATGGGATGGGTTGGAAGCATGCAGTCCAGAAGGAACTTTGATGTGGTACACAGACAGTCTAGGGCCGCATTCAAAAACCCTTAACCATGGCAAACCATAAAAGGGTAACACTTGAGTGGGTCTTGATCACAAGGACAATGAAACGGCAGGGTCTGTAACTGCATTCACTGGTCCTGAACTAGTATTAGGAATATCAAAAACCGCTGCAAGAGGTTGTACGTCTAAGCAGGAACACAGCAAACTCCTAGTAAAAAAACACTTGGAATCGCTGAATAACGAAATAATAAACCCTAGCAGGGACCAGATAACAAAATTAACGGGATAACTCACCGGCCACTGTACTCCAAGGAAGCACATACATACAATAATTCGCATATACTTTAGACATATTTCCTGGAGGAATTTTAGGATATCTGCACTCTTTATTTTGGATGAGTATCCCTCTTCTATCAAGTGGTCTCCTAGGTTCTGTGCCCTAAGATTCTTAATTGCAGTACAATTAGCAAGTATGTGAATAGCGATATCTTCTCCCTCCTCTCTTTTGGGCTTTTTCTGATGTCCATTCAGGCGACAACTACTACTACTAATTTAGTCAGGCGAACCTTGGCCAAGGTTCCGGCACTGAGGCCACTGGAGGGCCCATTGTGCCATTCCTGCTACTTATGCATCCATGAAACCGAGTCCCTTGATGAAGGACTCAATCCTCTTCAGTGGATGCCTGCTTATGTCCCCAGAGGTTATAACAGGGACTCCGAAGATTCGCCTGCGTAGCACAGCCCAATGCGGACATACGAGGAGAACATGGTCCGACGTTTCGTCAGCCATGCCGCAACCCCTGCATAGGGGGGCTTTTCTCTAAACCTAGGTTACTGAGGTGTTTCCTCAGACAGCAGTGCCCTGTTAGGAGTCCTGCTATATTTTTTAACCTACTCCTTGGTAGTTCTAGAGCAGCTCTAGCATGTCCATCAGTCCATCAACTCAATAAGAGCTTGGACTGCCTGATACCCTGTAGAGCCCTCCAGAGAGCAAGGTGCTGGTTTCTCAACCAGTTCCTCGTCTCCTTACGGATTGTTTGTTTTGTGAGGCCCAAGGTCGGGCCCGCCCCGGGCCGTTAAAGGGAGTAGCCGCCCTTCGTTGCCTTCAAAACCAGAGTTTTCCGGAATCCATTCTAGCCACACTGTGTTTCGCCTTGCTAGGTCAGCAAGGCGTTCACGACATTCAGCAGCAAGCCCTGAGTTGATGGTATATCCACTCAGTGCCTTAATTGCCGCCTGACTGTCCGTGTATAACCTGTATGACCTCTGTCTAGGTTTATCTGCGTACATTCCAAGATAGCGTATACCTCAGCCTGATATGCAGACACACCCTTACCCAATGGAACACAGACTTGTGTCCTTGGGTTCCTGGAGTAAATTCCAGCCCCATCGCTGGAGCATGAACCATCTGTGTACCAGACGATCCCATGAGGCTGTGAATTTCCCTCCCTTTCCCAGAATTCTCTATTCCGGATCTTCACCCTGTAGGGGGTTACGAATGAGTACCTGTGCAGGCAGACATCAGCCGCTCGAGCCAGAACTGGGACATCTCCCAGAAGCCTGAGCGACAATGTCCCGTTCTTGTTGTTTAATTCCGTATTGAATTTCTTTGAAAAGTTATAATTTTCATCATACCATCTTGTGGCATGTCCCTGGTTTTTTTTATTTCTATGAAGCAAGGTGTTTTTTTTTTGACTTTTTGGATTATCGATATCATATACATAATTTTAAACATTGGTTTTCCCTTCTCCTAATTGACCTAATTTTATTTTGTGTTGTAATTCGCAGCTCCACCAATGAAAACTTGAGTTAGCGCCATTTATATGATTTTATTTTTATAGGTAGCGCACGGAGAAGGTAGATTTACATTTAAATCGGATAGTATTTACAATGATTTGGAAAATAAAAACTTGGTTCCTATACGTTACGTCGATGATAACTGCAAACCGACAGAAATATATCCTTTGAATCCAAATGGTAGCAGAGAAGGAATAGCCGCCGTATGTTCTGAAGATGGAAGACACCTTGCAATGATGCCCCATCCCGAAAGATGCGTTCAACCATTCCAATGGCCTTATATGCCTATGAGTTGGGTTCACTTAAAGAATAGTCCGTGGGAGAAAATGTTTAGAAACGCTTATGAATGGTGCAAGAGTCATAAATTTCACAATGTTTATTATTAAGTAAAATTAGGCGATTTCGATCTAAATTGTGCCTTAACTCAGAGATGTAGAGAAATGCTTTATATTTATTAATATCTTTGAAATAATGAAAAAAGATGTAAATGATACTTTCAGATTCGAACATTCTTACAATTTAATTAGTTTAATTATCAAATGACAATATTGTATTTTTATATTTCTTTTGTAATCTTGTTAAATAATCTTTATTGTTATAAATTTGTTTTTTTTGTATCTTATTATTTTGTTTCTCCACAAATACCACAGAAGTTTCTTACACATTACAATTAGTTGTAAAGGTGCATGATTGCATGGATTTAGTTCCTGATTTAACAAAAAGAAACCACTTAAAGGTCAGACACCATCACTTGTTTCTTGTTTATGTTTTCTTTTTAGACCTATTCTTCATTTTTTGGGGTTATTCTTCGTTTTTCACTCCATTTCTTTTTCTTCACGATAATACTTCCTTTAACTTTAACAAGTATAGCCCTACCTATAGCTATACCTTCAACATCGACTACTACATTCTGTCAACTCTAAGTTCTACTACACTTTAACTTTACTTCCAATCTGACTACTACTTCAACTACTGTGGAGCAGAGTATCAACCTCACAAGGATTTTGAGAAGCAAACGGACAAGTAAGACCTTTTCAAATTGAAAATATATTGATGCATATAGTCTAGAGTTCATTATTTTTACCTGTTATTAAGTAGTGACAAATATTCTGGAATTGCAGTTTACTTACCTCATAGTTAAGTGCATATGAGGATATTTATAGTATATCCTGTATAGTTCTTCCTATACTTATTGTAATAATTTAGTAATTAAAACATGTCAATCACCAAACTGATCCAGGTTTTCTTATGATTTATCTTTGGAATGGTTGTTAATCGATACACACTTCAATACACAAAATCACCAAACTGAGTTATACATATTTTGAAAACAAAAATAATCAAACACAAAAAAGTAACAACAAACGTGTTTTTATTAACAAAATTTCCAAAATAAGCGAAAAAAAGCGCTATCCCAATAAAAACCGTTCCTGGAACGTGCACTTCACTGGATTCCATTTCTAGTGGACTACACATCGTTAGAATGTCATAAAATAAAATATTTTATTTCACATTTTACCAGAGGTGTGATCTACTATGAATGGACCTTAATAAAATTTGACAACAAAGTTTTGTAGTCTTAAACTTCAAAATATTATTGATTGTCTAGTTGTCAAATTTTTTCGTTGTGTCAGATAGGGACCAAAAAATTATTTTTATACTATAAATAGTTAATCTTGACAACGGTAGCTGGAACGCTACCGAAACGTCGAAATAAAAAACATTATTGTGGTTTGATTCCCAAAAAAATAAGAAAAAAGATGCCACAAGGAACTTATAGAAGATATTGATAATATAATTTAGATATTCTAATGAAGATAGGATCATGCTAACTAAGTAACCATAATCTAAACTAATACTTACACGAAAGTAGGCACTTGTAATCCCGGGAGTATTCTTTTGTGGAATATTTCCATATAATAATTTAAATGCCTTATCCCAAACTTCCTTCAGTAAGCTACAGTAAAAGATATGGCTACAGCTCGTTGTTTTGAGATGACAAATGGTTAAGAAACTGTCATTGTATATCGCTTCTTCCTTTCGATTTTTGAGACAAATTTCGTTTCATTTAAATTAAAATTAGGAATATCAGAACTAAATTCTCTTTTATCAACGATTCAAAGAATTCACCAGACTAAATTCGCATCTGCGCACTGAATTGAGATGTGAGGCCCTTTTCACAGCAAGCTGTACAGTTACCACAGACCACTTACCCTAAAATTAGTTCGCAGGCTTACTGATAGATGGCGCCACTTGATTCCAAGGAAACAGCGCCATCTATAAAAAATTTAATGAATTAACTAAAATTAGTTCACAGGTTTTTGGATAGATGGCGCCCCTTGGATCACAGAGAACAGCGCCATCTGAAAAATTGACAAAACCTGACCTCAAAATCGACTATCTAAGCAGTTTGTTTTTTCACCGCTACGCTGCGCATTGCAACATGTGCACGATCCAAATAAGTAACCTTAGTTTTTATAAATGACAGTAATCAAATTGTAAACATTACTTATGACAATAATAAAAACTAAAAGTAGGAGCTAGAAAGATTCAAATTATTGTTAAAAATTAAAAAAAGACAGGGTGTGTGCGTTGTTAAAAATTATTGCAATAGTGGTTGATAGTGCATCTGATCTAAAACGATAAGACGTGAATTGAATTTAAGAAAGCCAGTTACCGAAGGTGATTGAAAATATTCAAAGATAAATAAAGTAGGAAAGAATATTTATTATGTTAGGATTCAAATTATATACATTACTCATGAGAAGTCTAGAAAAAGCACAATGGCACACAAAATACTTTACTTTTGCTGATGGTACCATTCTGGTATATACAAGTAAAATTCAAGAGAACTGGAAGAAAAAAGGTAAAATGTTTTTGGCAAGATATATTATATTTTACTACCAAACGATCACAATTTAAGATATTTTCCAAGACGAGGGCGAAAACCTATTTCTTAGTCATACAATTTTTCATTTCTGTTGTGTATTTCTGTTCCCTAACCTCACTTACCTAACATACTGTCAAATGAGCTGGCAAACAATAAAAAACCATAAACTGAAAGTGTATGCAAGACTCATGATTGGCTGTTATTGTTCTGCAGTCAGATGTTTCTGGTACACATTTGAGATTGGCGCCCTCTACTATTACCAAAAATTGAATTACATGGAGTTCGATCTCCTTATATAGTCTCCATGGGTGTTAACTTCACCGTGCTTCTTCGCTCACTGTCTGGAACAGTGTTGCCAATTCTCTGAAGTCAGAAAGAGCGAGAGAGAAAAAGGAGTGAGATGGGTAACAGTTCCCACATCCAGTATCCAAGTGGCGCCATCTATCGGAAAACCTGTGAACTAGCCGGCTAGTCTTTTTTGTAAGTTTTTTTCAGCTAGTTTGATCAAAGCAAATTCAGGAACAGATTTTCCGATTTTCATCTATCGAGTGTGAATAAAAATACAATGATAAAATAAGAAACTTTTATTGCAAGTATGGATTTATACAGGTATTTTTATAACGAGTTCACAATTATTTCGACCTACGAAAACACATGCATACAAAAAAAAAAAACATATTGTGGTTTCATTCCCAAGAAAATAAGAAAAAAATAACATGCATACAATTTGCATAGGAATGAAACTGTCGGTTTTGCATGGGAGAGGAGGAAACTGTCTGTCACATCATCTTCGAATATGGAGCACCGGTCGTCTCATTGGAGATATGAACTCCTAGGACTATAGCAGCAAAGAGAGGATTACTCTAAGGAAACTTTAAAAACGTTGAGCCTAATAAAGGCTATTGGCCACTTCACATAAACGGTACAACTCTGACTGGTGGTGCTGAACCAATCAATCAATTGTAGTGCGATCTTGCAGCGCATGTACAAACTAGCTCAAAATAGGTAACCACAAATGCAATTGGATTGGCGCCATCTACATTTCACTCAACCAGCAATGTTGCCATGTTTCACCTACTTTTCTACCGCATACCTAGTTTCGTCATACTCCGCTAAGTCGTACCACAATACGATTCACCGAACATGGAGGCATGTATTGTATAACCATCAATTATACATTTCTGCTACAATTTCACTGAAACGTGTTATAATAGGGTATTTGGCAGTGGTAAAAAATAAGTTTATATTGACTTTTATTTTTATTTATAGCTAAAACTCTCAAGAATACCGAAAACAAACATTTTTTCCTCATTATTTGTTAAAAACATAATAAATTTAATAAAAGAAATTGATTAAATTTAAACATTTAGTCACGTGATCAGAAACAGACGGTGCACCGACATAGATATACTACAGATAGAGGCAACTAGCCAGCTCGAAACCCGTCAGCATGTAAGAGGGAGATACAAAGTCAGAGATTCAAGCTGTCTTTCTTTAATCGCGTGTATACTGTAGACACAAACAAAGACAGAAAAACCTATGATCGTCAGCCTCTTTCTCTTTCATCGGACTTCGTACGGACATTCCCTCTTTCACAGCGGCCTATGGCTTGTTGCTTCTAATTGTAGTATCTCTATGTGCATCGATCAGATCCGAGTGACGTCACTAAATAATATTATGGACTGACGTCAGTGCAGCGCCATATTGGTAATGAGCGTTTTAGCGGGAACTTTAAACCGAAAATTTAAAAACTTGATTTCAAATGTAATAAAAATAGAAAAAAGTTATTGTAATAATTGTATATCAAATTAGAGGTATATATTAAAACACTTTTTCAAAATTTGTCAAATACCCTATTAGATTTTTGGACGATATATACACAACTTAGCGATATTTTCTATTTACGGCAATCCAACTTCTCCCCAAATGGTTCTTCTTAATTGAATTCAACTGCTTCGTATGTCCTTTTGAACACTATTCAGACCGAGATATATGCTGATGTCGTTACTACAAAGAAAATAGATAATATTAATATAGTATTACTAGAGTAGAGCATGCCACGTTTGGTTTGGTGACAAAGAAAATTAATATTGATAGTGTGCTGTGAGGTGTATGGTGGGGGGGGGGGGGCGAAGTAGTACGTTGGGAACGCTACTGTGTTGTGTGACGCACATAAATCGTGCAATGCGACGTTACATTGTAACGTCGCATGTGCCGTTAATCACGCCAGGTCAGTGCCCTTTTTGCATTGCACGAGTCATGTGCGTCACAGAACACAGTAGAGTTCCCAAAGTACTTCTTCGCCCCCCATACACTTCACAGCACACTATCAACATTAATTTTCCAAAACAACGGGGATTGTAAACCAAACGTGGGAAATAACCTGAGCAGCAAAACAGTTAGATCAGGACACACATCCATTGAGGACATCGTAAGTGAAGCCATTTTAGATATGAAAACATACTATATGGCCACTAAACTTCTCCCCAGCTCTAAATATGAGGTAGAGTTACCCCACAGAAAGGACTGGCAAGACCCAAGCAGACTGAAGTTTCCCCGAGGAGAGACCTGGTATACAGACGGGTCGAAGACTGGGGAAGGGACAGGAGCAGGGGTGTATAGTGAGATGAGGAACACAAGGTGTTCCTTCTCACTAGGAGTACATGCCTCTGTATTTCAGGCGGAGATTTATGCCATCCCAGAATGTCAGAATTAACAAACATAGGACTGACACTCATAGGATAAACATATTAACTGACAGCCAGGCAGCCCTTGCAGCTCTAAATAGCCGCAAGGTAACATCCAGACTGGTAGAAGAATGCCAGAAAGAATTGAATGAACTGGCAGACCACACTAGAGTAAGACTAGTGTGGGTGCCGGGACATAATTTTTCTGGAAATGAACAAGCTGATGAACTCGCGAGAAAAGGTTCAGCAACAACATATGTTGGACCAGAACCAGTTCTTGGGACCACAAAGAAGGTAGTCCGAGAGAGAACAAATACGAAAATAGGTACAACACCAACATAGACTACAGTGGAGAAACACTCCAAAGCAGGTACACAGTAAGACCTTCATAGGTGATATATGTGTAAAACGGGCTGAAGAACTACTGAATGCTAGTAGGAGCAAGCTAAGAATTATGACAGGTTATCTAACGGGTCATGCCTCGGTAAAGGATCATCTGCATAAAATGGTTCTATTACAACGGGGATCTCAGCTGCAGACTTCGTGGCATGGAGACCGAGACCGTAACCCACATTTTATCCTACTGTGAGGCATTGGACTCAAGGAGACAGACAATCTTCGGAGCGGCTCCAAAAAAAAAAATGGTGGGACGCCCATGGTGTGCATGAATCCCTTTTGATGATCTACTTGTTGTTTTTCCTTCACTTTTCTGAAAAACACGAATTTTAAAATTACTGTTAGACTCCGTTTCACGTAAGAAGAACCCGCTGCCCAGTAAACACCATACGTTTCATGTACGTACTTTTTACGTCATTTAGGCTGAGTTACGTACATGGCTCTAAAATGTACGTCTTAAAGATGTAAATTTCTGTACGTATTATGTACGTTTTGGAAAAACATATTATGTACGTACATTTTATACCCTCTTCTGTATGTAAAAGAATGCACTACCACTTTTAAGATTTTGAAGTGAAAAGACAAAAATTTCATACTAGCAAACTAACATTTGCGATTCCAAATAGAAATATTCAATTATTAAACAAAACGTTTGTAAATGGTGAGTCATATAAGAACAAGTGCAGACATTAGTTTTGATGAAAAAAGAAGAATAAGACAGAAAGAAAAAGAATAAGGAATAAAAAAGAAGAACCATATAACCAAACTGTTTGCTTTCTGATGCCGCTAATTTCTACAATCTACTCTCTTTATTGTTTTTGCTACAAATATAATAGTGAAGTGAGATAGTATGTTGATGGAAGTGTATATGATTCGGGCCTCGGGCGGGTTAATTTTCATTTTCCCACATTTATTCACGTTTTCCCTCCCGCATTTAGAGTGAACGAGTTAGTAGACATATACAGTGTAGATAACCAAGTGTAGACACTGAAAGTAAAGTAGACTTGTGATATTTCCTTTTTTTGATCTTTTATCGGTTACACGGACACGGTAAGTACCCTAGATTTATGTTATAATGAGTGAACAAATAAGAAAGCCTTATAAAAGAGCAAGAAGAGATATGCTCAACTTTGAAGCCGTTTTGCTGGACACTGCTGCCAAAGGATATAGTGAAAATTCTGAAGCCGCTAGTTCTAGTACATCTAGTTCAAACAACACTATTGTACCAACTCTTAATCCTGATAATTTATTTGATTCGATTCATAGTTCTGGACTTCATAATAACTCAGATAGCACAATTTCTGAAGATTCAGATGCATTGAGTTCAGTTATTGAAGTTCCTTATTTTGATACGAAAATTAATGAAGAAACTATTTCTGAAATTATTTCTCGATGGGCTCTTAATCATAACATTAAGCACAATGCTATTGATGAACTTCTAAAAGCACTAAAGCCATATCATCCTGATTTACCACTTAACGCTAGAACTCTTTTAAGCACTCCCAATGGTATTATTTTCTGCTTTGCATTTAATTTTTTATTTTGAGGATAATATGGAGACAAAGACGTGGACTGTTGTTTCCTTCCAAATAGATAATACTCTTGCAGCTGTTCCAACTACATGGATTATAGGGACTGATGAGTGTGTTTGGCCTCAATTTACTGCAGATAAAGTTGCGGCTGCTATAAAGAACCATCACCCACTAAACACCTGCTGGCCAACTTTCAAAATAAGAATCTTCAGAAATGCTACATACGGTATTGTAGTCAGTTTTAGTTTTGAAAAAATATGTATTAAAATAATTTTTACAGCTGATTATGCATTAGCACGTCAAAAGTGCATAAAAGCTGAAGGAACGAGTGATGTTGGTACGACCGATGGAGAAGAACAACAGAGGCCGGTGAGGAAAACAAGGCGCGTATTATCTTCATCAGATGAAGATAATGGCTGTACTTTATTAAAAACACCTCCAAATCTTAAGAAGAATAAAAGGTTTTCAAGTAATAAAGGAGGTAATCTTTTTTTATTGTTGTTACTTATTATTTTTATGTTCATAACAACAAATAAAGATAACCTATAGTTCAACAACTATTTTCCAGAGAAAATTGATCTATGCTTATATTTTTTTTTACATGAAAAATAGATGATCTTCCCTCTCAATCACCCTCAGTGACTCTGGGTCAGTTAGCAGGTACCTCGGATACTAGCACACCAGTATCTACTGCAATGGCAGGAAAAATGAGTTGTAGCCAATGTTGTAAAAATAGTAAGTGTACTTAAATAGTATAATAGTCCTATTTTCTATATTGTGGTATTTAACTAATGTCTTGAAATTATTTTTAGCTGAATATATTAAAGAGATGCTCCGGCAGCAGTATATAATTAAAAATATGATAACGGATTTATCATTAGAAGTAAGAGGTTTGAAAAAACCACTTTCAGAGCAACATATAAATCCAGAAGACAGCTTATTTAAAAGAGTTCAAAAATGCTGTAAGTGTTATAGTATTAATTTTATATTTAGTAATCTGGTTTAGAGTTTCAATAGTCTAACACTTTATGTTTGTAGGTCACTGAAATTTCCCAACTAGGTGGAAAAGACACCTATGATTTGATCAGGAGGGTAATGTGCAAACTTCTCACCAACGGATTAGCTGCACAATATAGTTGGTTGGGAAGGCGCGAGAAATTGAGTTTTTATACTTTGAAAGTAGCAAAACTGGTAATTGGTGAGTATTTTTAAGTTTTTCAAAGTTTATGCCATTATACAAAAGTCAGCTGCTCTGTTGTATAAAAATGATTCTTATGTCTCTTTCTCAAGATGGTATCTCTGTATCATTTGGAATAACATTTTTTTAAAGTGATTTGTACATTTATTTGATCAGATTTTTTTGATATTAATTCATTTAATAAATTTTAGAAGCAGCACTTCGACTTGAGAAGGGAGATCAAAAAGCTATAGAAGAGAGTATTTCTTCATGGTTACGCAGATCCACAGACCGTTTAAAATTTATTTAAAAAAAAGGAACTGATCAGAATATGTGAACATTTTCTATTTTTAAACTTTTTTCCCGTTTTTTTCTAGTCTGGTTTGTAAAAAATAGCATATTTTGAATTAAAAGAATATTGTTTTATTTTTGGTTTGCTCTTTTAATATTTTATTCATACTTTTATTTTTTTTAAATATTTATTTTAAGTATTTGAGTTTTAAGTATACATTTAATTTTTGGATTACATGCATTTTTATTTATTTTTCATAATTACTACAAATCAACCTTTTTAAGCACCTACCAACATTATAACTTGGAAAAGATAATCTAGCTATTTAAGATATCCAATATAAAAGTTTGATGGATCTTTGGTAGATAATATTCACACTTTCTGAATCCATCAAAATGTTGAATATCAGAACATAAGTAGAGGTAAATTATTATGGCATATATTATGATATTCAACAATTTGATGAATTTTGAAGAAAAAAAATGTTTAGATAGCTTATCAGAGATTCGTCTAACATTTATATTAGACATCCAAAAATAGTCACAAATTATTTTTTAATTAGGTCATTAAGAGGTACGAATATGTACGTACATATAACCAAAACGAAATGTAGAATGTACGTAATTAATACATATTTAAAACGTAAAATTACGTCTTATTTTGGTTATTAAAAGACCTAAACCGTATGTCTTTTGTACGTACTTTAGTGTGCCCATATGACCACCTATGTACGTAAACAAGACGTATACCTGACGAAACTGTACGTACATATGACATGCTTTACGTCGAGTTGATACATTTTTAAAACGTCCATAAGATGTAAGTGTGTTTACTGGGTGAAGTTGCAGACGTATGCGCCAACCTGTTGTCAAAACCAGCACCATATTGTAAAATTGACATTCGACTTGAAATCAGTAGCGTAGCGTTTTCACATTTCGTAGGTTAACAAAAAATTAGAATTTTAATTAAGTATTTATCGTATGTATAGTTTAAATAAAACATATTTGGAAATGCTTTGAAGCTTTTTGAGATATTTTCACATACAATAGACACTGGTATGTGAAAATACTTGGTATATCGTTAAAATATTTATACTTTCAATTAACAATTGGCGATGTTCGTTCGTAACGCCAATGGCATGAAAAGGTCGGTACGAGGCAACCAGTGGCGGGCCGAGCCTATGTAGCGCCCGTGGCAATTTTATGAACTTGCGCCCTTAATTTAAATAATAATTAAAATTTTACAAGCTTGTATTATTTGTATTTAAAAATATTAAATACATAGGTATAATACATAGGTATCCAAACAATAAAAAAATTGAAAAACGTAAATAACAAAAAACAAAATAAAAATAAATTCGTTACAAATATAAACACAGCAAAAAAACATAAAAATTCTAGTTCTAAAAACATTAACAAAAACAAACAAAAATAAATTCTCACTAAATTTTTTTTTAAATATTAATTTTTCTTGATTTAACCGAAGCGAATCGATTGATTACTTCGCTTAAATCAAGTTCCATAGTATGATCTTGTAATCGTTTTTGAACGCGGTCAATTTTTTGTAGAACGGAATTCCAAAATTCTAACAACACAAGAAAATTATAATTCAGAATGTTTTCTAACAATCTGTCTGCCTCACTTTTAGTTTCAGAGGTATTATTTACATCATCAGACATTTTTTCTAACAAACCAACAACGCGACGATACACGATGTCCGTTCGGTCCTTAAAATTTTATGTAGTTACAGCGCCTCCTTCAGTCAGCCGGTGGCCTTATCCCGCTTTTTGCGCCTGCGTACCGCCTCTACGGCCGGATAGCAGCCATTAAGACCGCGGGTTGCGCGGCGGTCTCCAGTGGCTGGCGCCCGGGGCATTTTGCCCCTTCTGCCCCCCTCGGTTCGCCACTGGAGGCAACATAGATAAACAGGACCGATTTTGATTTCTGCGCAAGACAGTTGGCCAACTTCACGTGGCTTCTTATTTGAAACAGGGTCTACTAAGTGTTGAAATAGGTACTTGAAGCTATAAATAAAACTGACTGAGATCACCAAATCAATTAGTGAGATTATGTCATCATCATCAAAACAAATTCTATTTGGTAAAACAGAAATTTCAAATGTTTTACATAAGTATATATAGAACGCAACTAGTATTGACAATGTTTGTACAAGTATTATATAAAAAAAAACATAATCAGCGATTTCCAGTTTTCATCATCAATTATGCATTTTCCCAAACCCAATTTACCTTATTGTGCATCAATTTACAGAAAAATTTTAATCAACATAATCTATCAGAAGCTTCCAATTTTTAATGGTGGTAGATTAGATTAGAAATGGAGTGGCTTTCTGTCCTATCCCACTGCGACCTTTGCAGATCTATTGTGGTCCTCCATATCCTTAGAGCTCGATATCTAGCTTTATTCTTTTTGTTAGACTTATTAGCCTAGATACCGCCTCCCGTGCATAGCTCTCTGCCTTGGGTTTTTCTTCTCCGAATAGGTGAAACCGCACCCTTACTAGGCCTTCGCACTCACAAAGTATGTGCTCCGCGTTCTTCCTGGCAAAACCTACATAGGCTGTCATCTGCTAGGCCAATTGTGTGCATATGCTTCCTCAGATTACAATGTCCGGTCAGCATTCCCACCATCATCCTCGTCGTTTCTCGACTTTGACATAGCAGGTCGCGTGACAGTTTGGCCGAAGGGCTTTTAAGGAATAGTTTAGCGTGCCTTTGTCCTGGGGTTTCATGCCACCAGCACAGCGCCTGATTGTTTATCCATTGGTGGATGCTCTCCTTGGTGAGGTTTTTTGCAATTCCACAGGAAGGTTCTGGCCCTATCATGACCTCAGTCGCTCCCTGCTTGGCTAATTCATCGGCCTTTTCATTGCCTAGGTGGTAACTAATGATGTAATTTCCCATTTTTGTGTAATTTATAGACATGCCAAGTAGAAATTATTGCATTGTAGTACAGTACACATAATAGAAGTGAAACTGCTTGAAAAAAAAACCTTGAGAACAAAAAGACTTTGATTGACTATATAGTATAAAAAAAATGAGACAAGTCCTTCTATTTTATATTTAATTGAAACAGATGTAAGAAATATTTAAGAAGTGACAAAGTATAATCTAATCTAATATGAGATGAACTTTTCAGTAAACAACCTATATTCTAGAATTTTAAATGAAAGTAACTGTTTCTAATTAATTCCACTTAAATAAAAAATATATTTTAAATTGACAACTATTTCCATATTTAAAATATCGTCAAAATGACAGAAGTTACATTTGATGTCATGACTACTTGGTGTTTAATAATTTGGCAAGATCAAATGGTGACCTATCTTGAGATTGACTAATTTATATACAAAAAGAAAAAAGAAGATGTGATATTACAAATATAAAAGCCGAGGGGGAAATCACCCGACAAAAATACGTACACCACATCTCCTTTTCTTCAAAACCTCCCAACATTTCCTCACATCTCCCGACATTTCCACACATCTCCCCACATTTCCTCACATCTCCCCACATCTCCCCACATCTCCCCACATATCCCCACATTTCCTCACATCTCCTCCATATCCCCGACATCTCCCTTACATCTCCCCCATATCTCCTCACATCTCCCCCATATCTCCTCACATCTCCTCACATCTCCTCACATCTTCCGACATCTCACGACATTTTTTTTGTTTTTCCACCATCTCATCACATCTCTCCAATTCCCAGACATTTCAAATATTTAAAGTAATATACTATTATACACACTAATAAACACACGTTTCTTGATAGATAAGGTTAATGAAAAAATTGACGTATAAAAAGTTAGCGACAAGATCAAACATGACTTTATTGTGGTATTATACAGTATACACGGTGGGCATAAAATATTAAACTGAAAGTTCAATTATTTGCTTCCCTTTGATTGCTCAGCAAAAATGGGTAAGAAAATATACCCATACCTACATATATATTACATACTGCACATGTGCATTAATACAATCGGTACGAAACAAAAATATTTAAAGCGAGAACAAAGTTAGAAACTATATGAACGTCAACGTTAACAAAAATTAAAATATAATCCAGAACATAAGTCGCCCTACCGAATGTTGTTTTTCGTCTTTCTTTCTCCAAGTATGACTTATTCCGACTTTTTCTTTCTCACCTACGCATCCCTCTTGCCACGTTTCATTTCTTTCGAGATTTATTTATACTGTTTAATTATCATAGATCTCTGTGTACGGGATATTGTCATTGGTAAACTGCCAATCATATTTATGGGTCCGAAAAAATTAAAACAATCTTCAACCGTCTGAACATCGTCTGGTTTAGGCCATTGAAATTGGCTGAGAGATTCATGTAAAAATTTCATTTTATATGATCTTGAATTCTCGTCGTTCAATTCTTCAATTACACGCCCAATATACCATCCTTCATCATAGAACACCGCATAATACTTTTCTACGGCAATGGAAATAGCAGTTAGTATATCCTTGGGTGTATTGGCATTTTTTCGAGAATTACTCACAATATTGGGATTCCCGCGGACTCTTATGAGTCGATCAGCACTTAATTTTGCGGATTGTTCATTAAAAAGCCAGCACAGTGAAGATTTTCGGATCGTTCTGATATTATCACCGACTTTTATTTTGAGAAAAGGACGCTCCGATTTGTGTTTACTACCTAGGTCAGGCATATTTAAAAATTCGCCATACGTATCACCTAATTCGATAATATCGGCAATATCTGGGGGCGGACTACTGTTGGTTCTCTCATCATCTGAATCTAGCAAATCGTTCAGTCGATCCTCCATCGCGATATCAGCTTGAATATACCTAGATAATCCGGTATTTCTTCTTTTGACAAAACAAGGTCCAGTTCGTTTTTAGTAAATCGCTCAATTTCTAAGACATCAGCCTCGGAGATATTTTCGAGTGAGAAATTATTAGCGAAGCCGTGTAGTGTGAGTTGTTTTTTCATATGTAGAGGAATTACTACCTCTAATTCGCTCTCAATCGTTGCAAAAAGGTCGTCCACAGTTATTGCCATTTTTAATTAATCTTGAATCATTTATACTTTCACTCAATTGAAGAAAGCAGATCGAAGCGTAAACAATACGTGCGCGCACGTGGACTTAATAGACACGTCTGAATGCGCACCTCGAGGCGCACCCCAACATGCGGGGAAAATAGCATGTAGTTACTACGCATGCTTGCAGCCTGCTGTTCTGGTATCCCTAACGCTAAGTTGTGTCCACCAACTCTTTCACATCGTTACAACAATTCTCGAATACTTCCGATATCTTCCGACATCTCCCACATCTCACCCACATCTCCCCGACATCTCACCCACATCTCCCCGACATCTCACCCACACCTCCCCGACATCTCACCCACACCTCCCCCAAATCTCCTCTATATCTCCCACATCTCCCTCACATCTCCTCACATCTCCTCACATCTCCTCACATCTCCTTACATCTCCTTACATCTCCACACATCTCCTCCACATCTCCCAGACATTTCTTACACCATGTACACCAAATCTCCCCGGTGATTTCCCCCTCGATAAAAGCTTAGGTATTAAGTAAGTATGGGTGGCACAGAAATCTCTAGAATGATAGGTAATCTCACCAGGACAGAGACAGGCAAAACAGTTCATAAGAGGGAATTCGCCAACTTTTACAGCAGACCTAATAAGCAAAAAAAGAAAAACTGTCAAAGCTGTAGTAGGTATGTTAACAGGGCATGCAAAGCTAATGGGGTTGACAGATGAACCCATGAAGATTCTGTCGCCTAGAGAAGGAAACTGCTGAGCACATTACAATTACATTAAAGATTCAGTCTAGAGGCCGATTGGCTACATAAAAAGAGTCGGGATGGAGAATATAATCTAGATTCAAAGTACCACAATAGATCTGAAAAGGTTGCAGTGGAATAGGCTGATTAGCCCTATGGGGATTTCCTGAATATCTTTTTCCTATTTAAGATCAGTATAACTGTGCAATGATAGGGAAAAACAAGGAAAACTACATCTGCTGATCTTCACAATTGTTACTTAAGAATACAATTTAATAGTGGCGAGCTCCCTAGAATTATCTGATCATTGATGACTTCATATTGTGGGTCTCTTAAGATGTAAGGATCAGCAGATATAGTTTTCCTTGGTTTCCTATATCATTGCACAGTTACACTGATCTTAAATAGCAAAAAGATGTCCAGGATATCCCCATAAGTATAATAGTACCTAAGCTATTTGAAATATCATATAGTCTTTTTTCTATTCATATAATATATTAAGCCAATCACTATTTTGTGTAGCCAAAATATTAAACACCAAGTATAGGCATCACATCAAATATAACTTCTGCATTCTGATGATGATTTATACATATTTAGAAAACACAATAATCATATCACAAAAACAGTAACAACAAACGCGATTTACATTTCCGAATTAAGCAAAAAAGTGGTATACCAATAAAACCGTTCCTGGAGCATGTACTTTGTTAGATCCCATTCCTAGTAGACTATAATATTGTTATAATGTCATACAATAAAATATTTTACTCCACATTTTACCATGGATATCATCTACAACAAAATTTGTTGCAGTCTTAAACTTCAAATTATTTATTGTATAGTTGTAAAATTTTTTCGTAGTGTCAGATAGGGACCAAAAATTTTAAAAACTTAATTATTCTTAATAATGGTAACTGGTTTAATTTCACAGGAAGATATTTTAAACATCGAAATAATTACCAATTTAGAATTTTCATGTATTTATTATTAAAGTGGAATTCATTAGAAGCAGTCAGTTATGTTTAATAGGAATATGAGTAGATTCCACAAAGCAAAGTCCCTATCAGTAAATTCAACCTATATTCTCCCAAGTTACTTAGGATGCAGAAATATTAGAATATACATAACAATTGCATATATACTTACTATCAAACCTTTTTGAAACACAGTTCCTCCATTGTTGTTTTGAAATTTCCATATTCTAATAATAAACTTTGAAAAATGTGTTGTTGTTTTCTGTTTTCGAAAAACTAACAAATATTAACTATTACTTGAATTTATAAATAAGACTTATCAAGTAGGGCTAAATCAGATAATATTTAAGTCTGTATGAACTTCCATTGCTTATCATCCTACAACTGCATATAAACTCCATCTACTCTAAAACACTTTACAGGCCCAATAAGTGATCCTAGTCTAGCTATTGACGCAACTGGTATCGACGACAACTTGTAGGCAATAGCTAAAAAAATTATTCACAATTACTACAAAGAAAACGTGTTGGAAAAACAAAATAGCCAATTGACTTTTCTAAAAGCTTATAATTTCAATAGTTTAGTTAGTTAGGTAGTTAAGCTGACCATATTTTCTTCCTTTGGTCTTACATCTGTCATGATATCAAAATGAACAATTGTCTAAGATGGGATTTTATGGATTAACAAAAACGTATCAACATAATACTTAATACATTAATGTCTATTTCAACACACGTTTTTCTACCCCCTCTGGATCAAGTGTAATTCCTGAATGGAACGATAATACATCACGCCTTTTGGCCATTTTGTCAAATACACAGAATACACCAAAAGATAGAGAGGTCAATCTGTGGGTCAAACAATACAAATATTGTTCGATGCTGCCATCTACTCGGAAGCTATCTCTCTAATAGGTATGCAACCAAACATACATTTGTAAATCATAGAATCCTATGACAGTTAGAGAGATCAATCAGTATGAAAATGGTGTGATGCTGCCATCTAATGGTCAGTCACGTCTAATAGGTATGCAACCAAACATACATTTGTAAATCATAGAATACAATAGTTAGACAGATCAATCAATACAAATATTGTTCAATGCTGCCATCTATTAGAAAGTTACCTCTCTAATAGGTATGCAACCAAACGTAAATTAATGCCTGTTCAGTCGCATACCTCCTTGTTGCTTATAGTTGTAATACAGTGTCCAAATGAAATTATGGTATGTTATACAATGATTGATTTTATTTTAGAATTATGGAAAAATGTTGACAGTTAAATTAACAATATTTGAAGACCCAAACAAAATGTAATCATTGTAAGAAGATTGAACAAAAAGACCTTCTATTTTAGATTTAGCCCAGATAGATTCTGGAAAATTCAGCCGACAAAGTTAAAGGAGAAAATTATATTCTAATAGAAGATGTATTTTTCATTAAGCAAACGAGGGCAATTTCAAACTCAAAGGAGCGTTGGGCTACAAGTGGAATGCAGAAAAGTACCAAAAATATTTGCGGAAAGTGTGTCCTACCATATAAAAACTGTTTTGCTTATTAATCATGCTTAAAAATGTATACGTTCCGTGAAATAAATGTATGACTAATGGTAATTATAAACAAAAAGAGTTTTATTAGCAATATTCATAAAATCAATATATGCAAGTGCAATGAGAACATTTAAGAAATATAAATATATATAAAATTCAACAGTGAAGTAGATTATCTTATCCTTCTTACAGGTAAACCTGGAGACATTCCTATGTACACAAAATAGGAGTGACACTCATTAATGAAGCAAGTCAAAAAAATATCATGCTCGATCCAGCACTGTAGTGAGAAGCAGTGTCGAGCGCGATTGGTGACCAGGAAAACACCGTCGTAGAGTTCGTACAACATGCAGTGAAACACTAGACTACTAGGGTAAGTAGCATATCACAGCTCACAGGCGTTATACCAATCAGAACGAGGTATAATGTAGGTATGCCGTCTTTCGGAGGAGACGTAAAACCGAGGTCCCGAGTCCATGGATGCTGGGCTGGATAAAGAATCCTACCACTGGCACTGGTTGGAACACTAGTGGGTACGGCCAAATTTCCGGTTAGGGGTAGAGTGGGGATTAGTCTCAGTCGCAGAAATTTACAGACGTTAAACAACGGAATGAAAAATATATTTACAATTAACTACTACAGCAGAGAAATCATTTTGGAATGAAGGACAAATAGTCAATTGGCTTTTCTAAAAGCTTATAATTTCAATCGTAAAATGAATATAGTTTAGCAGACCTTGATTATTCCTTCTATGCTATCTATCATAACATATCGATATGATTGTGGTATACAAATATTTTATGAAGTAGGTAGTTTTTATCGAGGAATAGAATAATAAGTTACCAAATTAATGTAAAGACGAGTACACGCAAATAGTAAATGATACAAAACGGTTTTTTCTAAGTAATTATAACACTCCAGATGATGTTTTCTTGGTATACATAATATGCCATAAGTAACATAAATAAGATAGATAGGCAACTCAATATTCAAATCTCAAACCATGTTTTTCAATCCCTCTCTTGGTCTGGTAGCCGAACCATACAGTTGTACCTGTGAACTTTATTGAGCCAAGACCATAAGATAGAACCTAACTGTATAGCTTGCTATTAAAAATGCCCCACATCAGTTCGCAGATACGAATTTAGTCAATAATAGGGAATTTAATTCTGATATTCCTTTAATTTAAATGAAACGAAATGTGTCTCAAAAATCGAAAGGGCGAAGGACATACAATGAGTTTCTTAACCATTATTCATCTCAAAACAACATGCTGTTGCCATATCTCTTACTGTAGCTTACTGAAGCGAGTTTCCGAAAAGGCCATAAATATTTCATTTTTATAACCACGATCATAAGTTCTTTTAGAAGCCAAGCCTATCCAAGCGCTGTCATTCTGTAAGTTCACAGAACAGCATTTAAAGTACAGGTGCAGAATATATATCCTAGAACCAAAACGCCTACCGCCACCTATAGGTTAACGTTCTCACATTACTGTCTATGATAATAGGAATCACAGACTACAACACCGCTAGAGGTGAAATACTATAGAGCATGTCCACCAACTAACAATTATTTGCTAAGATTCGTAATTTGGTCGTTTTTGTAGGTATTGATTTGATGATCCTTGTTATTATAAACAGTCATATATAGCTTTTAAAATACGCAAGCAAATAAAACAGCGTCGAAGAGCAGCGCTAAATCAAAGTCAAATAAATATTATAGGAACCACGTGCTGTGCAAAGAACGCCTGTTTACCATCAGATTCCTTAGGGCATGACGTAACGTGGACTTGCCCTATGTATATTTCCCTCTTTTATGTTCTACCCACCTACTCTCCGCGAACGAGAGGTCCGGGAAGAAATAATAACATATTTATGTTAGGTGGTTATTGGATGCAATACTTCCATTCTGACCATCTCTTCCGTTTTGTTATCTTCCAAAGCAGTTTAGGTAACAAATAGGAAAAGGAGGTAGCAGCCTCATCATCGTTCGCGTCGTGCTCGTAACCGGCCTAAATGAATAGTGGCCAAGTTTAAGTAGTCTTCCTTTTAGCTGTGTTAACACGGTGGTTTTATCTTTCTCCCAGGCCATCTCATTCGATGAAGCCTCATCATCGTTCGAGGCGGTTTTATCTTCAACTGTCTTCTATTGTGTTTGTTTTTCGCTGCATCTATGTGACAACTCCTTAGCCGACCAAAAACCTTTATAAGGTTCCACTTGTTATAGCTGTCCCTAGTTGGAGTTTTAACTTATATGTTTATGTATGTTACGAGCTATAGCCTAGGTGGGCGTTCTTCTTTACTTGGTGACTTTAAACCATTAGCAAAGTCAACTGTAAGAGAATAAACTGCTTCATCGACGTCGTCGTTTTTTTGATTGTCGCTTGACTTTCCTAACGTTCTATTTAACTTGAACTTATGTGAAACGACTATCCCCTTTCCAAAATGTATATTGTATAACCTGCTGCAGCTAATAAAAAGCACTGGGCTTATCGCTTTTCCAAGCACTGCAAAATAGCCTAGAGCTCACGAACACCAAAAAAGGTTCACAGACATTTTATTTCATTAAACAGACGATGCAGTGCTGCAGTACCCGATAAAGTTAGGTATAGATATATTTTTTTGTGTCGAGGGTAATTTTTGCAAGGCTCAAAATCTCAGTTTAAGAGAAAAGTGGGAGACTCCGTATTAGATCACCTTTTCATATGTTAGCGAAACTCGTCACAAGTTTAAGTTGAACATAGGTTCAAATATAATAAAGATTTGAACATATTAAATGATTCTAATGATTAATCTCAAATTTTAAACAACAATTAATTATTCTAGTCAATTTTCCTACACTCGCTTAAATACTAAATACTACTTTTCGCTTTCAAACTTTTTTTCTCTTTCATTCATATTTCTTCAGACATACCACTCTCGGCCTTTGACAGTGCTGCTAGTAGAGCGTAGTCCTAAGATTGGACGTCGTCGTGTGTCGGTCCCCGTGCCGAACAGGTGAAATTCACCTGTCCATGTCCGGTCACTTTTTTAATCACCTGGTGCTACGAAAAAATAGATTACTGGTTTGTCGATGGGTCGAGAAGTAATGTTTTAAATTTAGTTATAACGAAATTAGGGGAGAAAATCCCATTCACTTTTAATATGTGTGGTGTTTCTTCTTAGAGCTGCGAATTTCTATGGAACGGTTACTTCCCTTCGGAATACATTTTAAGTTATCAATAAATGAATCACGTATATTCAACTTAAGTATTTCATTGTCTCTTGCGGCAACAACATAACCTCAATAATGAAATAAACCGAAAAAACTTTCAATTATTCTAATCGGAAGTTTAGCAATGAGCTACGGTACACTAAAGTCCACTTTCACCAAGATCACCAAAATATGTTCATATATATAATCAACTATTTCCACACCTGGACAAATAAATAAATTATTGGACTCCGAGAAAAATAGAAAATTTCATTGGACTCCTGAAGACATTGCCTCTGCTGTTTCAATTCGTAGTGCCAGTTCAAAAGCCTATAGTTATTTAAGGGCAAATAGTTACCATTTGACAGCATTATCGACCTTGAGAAACAGGATTTCTACTTTTGATCCTAGACCTAGATTAATATTATCGTCAGAATACCAGAAGTTACAGTTGATGTGGTGCCAACTTGATGTTTAATATTTTGGCTAGACAAAATACTGTCCTATCTTGTGATTGACTTGATATATATTCATATCATGTATCTTCAATGCAATGTATCTTCTGTAATTTGGACTATGATATTTTAATATATCGAAATAATTATCAATAATTCAGAATTTTCATATATTTTTTCATCAAAGTGGAATTAATTAGAAACAGTTAGCTTCATGTAAGGAGTAATTTGAGTAGATTCCACAAAGCAAGGGTCCAAACAGTAAATTCCCAAGTCAGAGTAAAACTGCACTAAGGTTTCAACAGGGTTCCTAACAAGACATTGTCGCCTGAATTGGCACCTGAAAAAGCACAAAATAGTGAAACAAGAAGATTGTAGACTCTGTGGAATGGAAGAAGAAACCTCCATTCACAAACTTGCGGATTGCATAGTACTACAGAATCTTGAGGCACAGTACCTACCTAAGAGTGCTGGATGGAAGAGGGACACTCACCTAAACTGAAGCTTGTAGACATCCTTCTGGTCAAAAGGAGCAACGCTTCTTTTAGTCACTATTCACTCCTTTGTTCATGTGTTTTTAAAAATTTCCTGTGCATCCAAATGAATATTCAATAGTACGTCAAAAGCATTCCCAGCATCAGAAAAAATCTGTAATAATAATAAAAAAAAAATAAACCAACTCAAATGAAAAATATACCCAACCAAAAAAATGTCTGGATATTCCTTTTTTTTTGGTGTTTCTTTAAATTTTTTTTTGGGATCTCAGCTGTTAAAAAACCTTGTATAATTGGTAACGCCCTCCATCTCTATTCAATATTACAACCTTTGCCAGATGAAAAAATCTTCTATTGTAGAATCAAGAATTCGCTACCTTTTCATAAATTATGGGTTATTTGCCCGTGATAATGATGTAAACTTTTGCCTGAGTTGATTAAATGACATTTCTTTGATATATTTCTGCAGAAAAGGCATTTAATCTTGAGGTTGAAAGATCTAATATTATAGCAACCCGGAAATAGTAATATTTTTATGCTGGCAGGTTATTATATAAGAGACCGCATGGTTAGGAATTAAATCAAAGGCTTTCATGAAAATTTCTTAGAATATAACTTGATTGTGGCGGTTAAAAACTTTAATTTGTATAATATTTGAAAAAGTTAATCAAAATTACATTGAAACGGAAAACTGTAACATGTAATTATTTAAAATTAGGAAATATAAATATTAAATAGTGTTAAAATTAATCAAAATTGTGCAAACAAATCTTGTTCAAAATCATGATGGTCAACAATATAATAAATCTGAAAATAATTATGGCTAAAAAGGAGAGTAAATATGAAGGGTCGTTGGTCTAAAATCCACATATTCAACACAAAAGTTTTATAAAACTAAACTTTTCATTGTTTATTATTATCAAGGCTCAAGACAATCCTTGAAGCCAGGAAAATCACCTTCCTCCAAAATAAACACTCTTGTGTATACCGAAAGAACATAATCAAATTTTTGTTTGCCATTTTTTTGAGATTCTAAGTTTAGGACACTAAATATTGAACCTATAAAATGAAATGTATGCAAAACTTCAAGTTTTAATAATTTATTTAGGATGTCATCATGAGTGCTGCAGTTGGCGGGAGCCTCCTTAGATATTTTTATCCAAGACTATATAATAATGCAAAAATTATTTTTAATTATTTAGCTGTATCTATACCTAATGATATAAATTCTTCACGCCAGTGAAGAATGAAATAGAATTCACTCTCTTTAGCCAAGCACATCCTATGATTATCAGAATTCACGCTGTAATGAACAAATCAAATCGTCTCTTTTAAAACGTCAAATATGTAACTAGGTAAGTCACTTCTGACAGCGAGTCGTTTGAAGCGTCAAAATTATTACAGTGGAAACGGTGAAGCTTGGAGTGGGTCCCATGTCACAAAGGAATCGCTGGCAATGAAAAAGCTAACGAAATGGCAAGAGAAGGATCGTCAACCCTGATGAACGGACCCGAACCATCTGTGGGCAGTCCCAGATGCTCCACTAGGTCATGGTTAAAAGGGTGGGTAAAAGAACAACACAATAAACACTGGAAGAATACGCCCAGGTAAACACATGGGAAGAGCTTAATAAAAGAACCATCAGAAAAAGTCGCGAAAGAACTGCTCTCAATGAGCAGGAGCAAACTACGCACCATAACGGGGCTTCTTACGGGACACTTTCCCACAAAGGAGCAGCTGAACAAAATAGGGCGACCGAAATAGGGAGACCTTACATGCAGAAGATGCAAAAAAGGACACCGAAACAGCTCTGCACATATTATGCAACTGTGAGACGCTGGACCACAGGAGGCAGAAACTGTATTGAAGACCCCAAATGACTTCAGAAGACTTCTACAACCAACCAGTAAAGAACCTGTATGAGCTAATACAGGGAACGGATTGGCTGAATAGGAGTATCCACAATAAGCCCAGGAGGCTGAGGTGGTGCCGGCGAAGGAACGGCTCCTTTATAAAAAAAAATATTATGTCATAAGGGCAGAAAATGAGCATTAGCAGCCCAAGACTATTAGATGCACGAGCGAGCGTAGTGAAGCTAACCTAAAGCGTTTCCTCATGTGTGGCAAATAACAGTTTTTTGCCTACATACCGAATAAACCAAAAAATAGGAAAATGTAACACAAAAGTTTGACATACAATGACGTTTAATAATGAAATTCACGTGTAATGTCAAAGGAATCAAGTGACAGATGGTAAAACGTAAAAAATCGTAGCGTTATGAATTTTCTGCCCTTTGGCTGATAAACAATACTTTTCGCCCTATTTTTAGTGTTCATATAAATAGTTTTCCAGTAGGGTAGACGAAAAAAGTAAATATTACCCTATATTTTTGCCCTAAGCTGTCGATTAATTGATAGAAAATAGGACCGGTTCTTTAAACATATCACGTCAATTAAAAATGAACAGTAATAGGACAAGTTTTGATGATTTCAAAATTAAACTGATACAAAATGTGTATGTATACAGATTGCGAAAAGTCTATTCGCGCCATACGATTTACACAAGTACGACAAGGAAAATATAAGCAAAACTACTTGAAAAAGAGAAGAGAGAAGAATAATTGTGCGCTCAGCGATGGGCGTGTAAAAGTTTAAATGTGAATTCTCTCTGTAAAGGACACTGTTGCCGGAAGAAAGTGTTTAGTTTTACCCAATAGTAGTTAACGATAACAAGACAAAAATATCATTTGTACAAATTAATCTGCGCTTCTGGCAACAGCGCTTAAAATAGGGGGCACTGAACACGCCCCCAACTGTTTTTGGTAGCTGCAACCGATCACACGCCCATCGCTGAGCGCACAATTATTCTCTCTCTTTCAAGTAGTTTTGCTCATATTTTCCTTGTCGTACTTGTGTAAATCGTATGGCGCGAATAGACTTTTCGCAATCTGTATATCAATTCTTTAGGAACCTAAGAAATTGAGTAGGAAAAGTATCAAATGAATCATTGATAATTACATACGAGTTAAATACAAACCTTTATACCGGTGAAGCTAATGAAACATGGTAAGTAACTGTTACTGCGACGACCATAATAGTTTGACAGAACTACAGCTTTATTTTAATATATTTCACTATATTTATGTTGCATGATAAAACATGATAAATATTTTTATTCATAAGGGAAGGAAATATACAATGGTTAATTAAAAAAACTAAGCTCTGTTTAAAAACGCCTCCCGTATGGAATAGGCTGGTAAATTTTCCACGTGCTGGTCAAAACTATTTATCATAAATGGGCATGTAGCAAATTTCAATTCGCGTGGCTGAAAAAATACAAAAATCTAATACTAGTAATTTATAGAGTACGAAACATGGAGCTATTATCTTCAAAACATCTAATTTCGAATTTAACCCTAATAAGTAATCTCGACTTATATACCCACTCCGTGAACAGGTACCTACCTAATTTAAAAAATCTCTTTCTTGCAGGTTTTTTTGGTAAAACTTAATTTAACGTAATAATTTCGAATATGAAATCTTCTATTAGATGGGTTTCGAAAGAATAAAGGTACTCTTTTAATTTCAGTTTGCGATGGAGAACTGCTTATTAGCTTCCTGTTAATAACAAGGGCTATAAAAATAATCTTTTTAACGCAATAAATTTAAGTTACAGGAGAAAATTACGAAAACCCATTTATCCTGTAAGAGCCAAAAATGCGTCTAATAAAACATGCCGTTCAGCCTGTTACGTTTTGAAACCAATTTTGTGGCTCACTAGTCACTTCCTCCCAAATTTCTACTAAAATTCCAAACATGCCGTTTCCTTATCGCAATAGCCACTCCAAAATAAAACATTAAGGCCCGGTTGTACAATTGTGGCTTAGTGAAGGCTCAAGTGTGATCTCAGGTTCAGCGTCAGATTGCTGTTGTACAAAGTTTAATATAATACAAGGTTTAATATAAGCATGTTCCGTGGCTATGTATCTGTATCTGTAGAGTAGGGAAGGTGAGTTGGGCCCACAGCACTTAGGCCACATGTGACCCATTGTACATCCTCCCGAGGAGTTGTCTTCCTAGGTCATCGTCCAACCTGTCCTTTCCAGGAAGGTGGACAGGTCACTAGGAGACGTCTCCTTTATATCGGCAGGTGTAGGCCAAGACTCACCGAAGACACACTCTCTTATTGACTATAACTCCGGGCACTCGCATAAGACATGCCTGACAGATTCATCTTCCAGTTCATACATCCTGCATAGAGGTGTGTCCACTAACCCCATTGTATGGAGGTGTTTCCTCAATTGACAGTGGCCAGTCAAAAATCCTACCGTTAAACGTAGGGTTTTCTTGGTCATCGCCAAATATTTTTTCGACTCCAGCTTTCCAGGGTCGTCCAGGGTAATCCTGGCAAGACTGCATCCCTTGATTTCATCCCATCTCTTTAGAGATTGTGCATGGGTTAACGTTTAGCTAGTTTCGTGGCTATGTAAATAAATTGTATGCAAACAGAACCTGTACTTAATTTACTTTCAAATTAGAAGTTTATCAAAGCTAAATATGGATATTTTAACCGATGATGAGGATTTTTTGGAACTTATTGAAATCGTACAACACGCGAGAAGACCTCGAGTGTATAGAGAGCGTATAAATCACTTTGAATGTTGGAGGGATCGTGAGTTTATTCAAAGATTTGGTCTTTTTAAAGAAACCGTTCGCGTTGAGACAGATTGTATATGAGGAAATTTCTTGCAAAACTAATAGGTAACATGACAGCTTTCTCTTTTGTAAATCCATATCTTAAAAAAATAATCCACTACCTTCAACAATACCACTTAAACCACTAGCTTTATTTTGTACTTACCAATAGCTCAAAGACAAATCTAGTTATAATTCTTAATAAAAATATATTACACACACTTTTTTAATAGGCACACAATGACGCTATAATAAATTGTTTAAAACACGAACAATCCCCCAAATGCCAAATTAGTTAGGAGACATCTTCATTTGACAAACATATTTTGACGAATTTACTTCATACGCATGCGTCAGTTTGAAATGACTTCTACCAACACTTGCAAATATAGAGCTGCTACTGAACCATGTTTGTACAACAGGTTTAGGGTTGAGCTAAGCTTATATTTTAAGCCCAGCTCAGTTGAGCTCAATTTTAAGCTTCAAATTTACAACCGGGCCTAATTCTTAGCAAATTGCCTTTTTGTCCATTTTTGTCTTTTATAGATATTCGAAATTTCAAGTTGTCGATTGAAACTCTCTTTTTCTTCTAACTGCCACTAAGATGGTTAAATTCCAAGGCAATTCCAAGGACAGCTATAGGCAAGGTTCAGCTGTTTTCGTCAAGTTCCTGTGCCGTTCCTGTTCTTTCTGGAGCTATCGTCGTTATTCGCTAAGAGCTGCAAACTACTTAGTCCTTTAAGATATAAGTTCCTTCGTCTTATCTTTAGCGAGTATAAGAGTTGGCTTGTTGATTATTATAACTCGTTATTCTCCAAGTTTGGTTCTTGGAATTAGGAATGGTAATCAATTCAATATTCGAACCAGCTTCAAATCTAACGATACGTTGAGATCTAAACCATTTTTCTTTGAACTTAACCAAGCAAACCAGGTTAACAATACCATGACGTCACGGTTAACTTTTATGGCATAACGGTTTGTGGAAGCCCTGAAATAAACAAACACCTAACCTCAAATATGATAACTACTCTGTCAAACTATCTCAGTGAGCTGGTTTGTGTGGTTGGTTAACTGTTACGTCATGGTTTGGAATACAAGTCGAGGAATATTGAATGGTTAACTTATAGTTAACCCGGTTTGTGTGGTCAAGTTCAAAGAAAAATGACTCTATACTAACGAAAACTAAACCAAAAGTGAAGAACAGTATTCAAAAAGCTGCATATATATCAGATATCCTGTGAATGCCACACATTTTATTTAGGTGAAACATCTAAACCATTGAAAGTCCGAATAAATGAACACAAAAAGTATATTAAAGATAAAAGCCGTCATTTACAATTTGAGGTTGAACTTTAACTTCGAATACCTTTTCAGCTAGTTGAATTAGCAAAAAATAATTTGAAAACTTTTTTGTAGATTGTTAAATTTCCCATAAGGATGTGTTTTGATTCTCACTAAACGATAATTCGTTCAAGTACATTAATATTCCTGTGTTCTTTAAATGGGAAATCAAAAATAAAGTTGAGGCACCTCTTCATATTAATATTAAGAGTTCAAACTTCACCAGAATTCTTTTTTCGTCATCTTAGACGATATTTTTATTGCAACTTAAAATAAAAATTTTTTTGGTCCACCCTTATATCTAAAATCCAGGAGAATCAACTGTTCCATTTTCATTTGGCTGTCACTTTTGGGTGGACTAATGCCCGGTTGTACCTTTGAAGCTTGAAATTGATCTCAGCTGGGCTTGATATAAAAGCTTAGCTCAACCCTAAACCTGTTGTACAATCATGGTTCAGTAGCAGCTCTACTAAACCTATATTTGCAAGTGATGGTAGAACTTATTTCGAACTGACGCATGCGTATGAAGTAAATAGGACAAAATATGGTTGTCAATTGAAGATGTACCTAACTAATTTGGCATTTGGGGGGATTGTTCGTAACTATTAGTTTTGCAAGAAATTTCGTCTGATATACAATCTGTCACAAAGCGAACGATTTCTTTAGAAAGACGAAATCTTTGAATAAACTCATGATCCCTCCAACATTCAAAGTGATTTATACGCTCTCTATACACCTTAGGTCTAATCGAGTGTTCTCATCATGGGTTAAAATATCAATATTTAACTTTGATAAACTTTTAATTTGAAAATAAATCAAGTACAGGTTATGTTTGCACACAATTTATTTACATTTAAGCCACGGAACATGATAAAAATTTATGTTCCGTGCTTAAGCTTACATTAAACCTGCCCTCTTGAAGGCTTTACTAAGCTTAAGGTTCAAATCAAGCTCAACCGTAAGCTTACATTGTACAACAGCAATCTGACACTGAACCTGAGTTCACACTTGAGCCTTCACTAAGCTACAATTGTACAACCGGGCCTAAGTTGTGCACATCTATTTTAGAAAAAGGGCATCAGGGTAATTTGTGGATATCCGTACGTTTCAATTAAAGGCAAATCTTCTATCCAGAAGTTTCCTAGTTGTGGTGATCTGTGATTCTGTAGTGTCATACTTTCCACAAATACTTATATGAATGGGTGCTTCTTCTTCTTCTATTCTACAGAAAGTACGGTCTCCCTTCTCTACGTGTTTCGGTCTTAAAAGCTCCCTTCTTTCCTGGTTCATCTGCTATTTCGCTTTGTTCTATTACAATTTATCCTATTTTTGCCTTTAGAAGTCGATAACACAATAACTGTGCTTCAATTACTGCTTGATTGTGACAATGTTAGTTTTCTTGATCTTCAAAAAGTAAATGCGTTTGTATTAAAATAACAAAATATCAAACAAATGTATATCATCATCCTGTAGTAATAAAATAAAAACTCCCATAATCATTATGAGCAGTTTTTACAGTGCAATTAAAAAAATATTCAAAAAAGCGTTAATATTATACTTAAAACATATATTATGTTTGAAATCCGTACATAGATTTGTCATTGTATGAAGTAATTCTCAAATAGATAGTCACGCAACGTTAACTAGCAAGATAATTGAGAACAATTCATGAAAATGACACAAGAAAATGTCCAAGATATTTTCCTTTTAAAGATATATTATAAAATAGGTGCTCTTTTGGGTCTTAATTCTTTGAGCTTTAATGGTAAAAACATATATTTGCAGTTGTTTGTACTGGCATGCACTTCGCTTTCTAGTATTGAATTATATTTCTTAATATTTACCATACATACGGATTATTTAATAATATTTCTGCAATCTTTGGATACCTTACCTCGTTTCTTTTTGACTACTACAACCTTTGTTCAGTTGATCGTACATAGAAATAATTGGAAACGATTTTTCATCCTGCTCTTTGATATAAATACTAAACTTGGTAAAAAGTGCGTTTCAAAAACAGGAGTATTTATAAGAGGTTTGCTCACTCTGGCATTAATTGTGGTGATGATGACTATATTAATTGGTAACAGACATACTATGTTCTTTGATAATTCAGAATTGGGACCATTTATGTTGATTAACGCTCAAATTATAATTACAACAGTTTTTGTCTTCGAAACTTCTCTGGTACTGATAAATAAGCAGAAAATGTGTTGTAAGAGAATTGAGGATGCATGCCAAAAGAAACTGCATGATAAGTATCAACTTGCGGAAGATTTTAGAATAATGAAAAATGTCCATAAGAAGTTGTACAAAATAATTGAAGAGTTGAACACATTATTTGGTTTAAATGTACTGTCAATAGTAACTATGGCATGCTTCAGATTGGTTTTTGTCATCAATTTTAATTTGAAAACCATTTTCGGACGAGAGGAATTGAGTTTGAGCGAAATTATTTATAATTATGCTTATTTGTCTTTGCTTTTGGTAAGTATCGTAAATTATTTTCTTGTCGATAGTAAATCAAATGGCAAACACATTATACGGGGTTGGGATAAAGTATGGAACCAAGTAAATATCTTTTAAACGAAAAGAACGATATTAATGAAAATTTGAAGGTAAGTGCAATGGAACAAAATGCATCTGATGTAAATTTTTTGGGTTAATAATATACTTCCGGTTTAACCGGAAATGCCATCAACTTCTTTAATTTAAATGGGACACCCTATATATTTTTACAGATTTTGAAAGAGCTTGTTATTTTGAATGCATACATACTGAGTTTAGCGTAAAAAAAATTGTAAAAACGAGGAATATAGCACTTTAATCAACCTCCTTTGAGTTTTTTGCATTAGCGCAAAAAACTATTTAGATAAACTAATTGATGATGTTTGTATGCATAGTAATAAATAAACGAGTACTGTTTAGTACGTCTTTTGTTCTCCAAGTGTCAAATTCTAATTAACGGAAATAAAGTTTTTACACTTTAGAAGTGAAAAAGAGCGTATTGAAATTTCAATGATGATCGGTTATGGTGATCGTGTTAAAACTCATGAAGAAGTGTGTCATATTTTTAATAATTTGCATCCGGATGGAAATCCTATATCACGCTCAACAGTAACTAAAACATTACAACGTTTTAATACAAATGGGATGGTTAAAAATTTGCTAAAACCTGGAAGACCGTGGACTGCAACGAAAGAAACTGTTAACCAAATATTGCAATCGATTTAGAAGAATCACCTCAAACTTCTACCACAAATTTGACACTAAACCATGGTATCAGTCGACATTCTGTAGGAAAGATATTAAAAAGTGAAAAGTATCATCCGTATAAGGTACAGTTGGTTCAAGAACTGTCAGACGATGATTTTGACCGACGGCTGGAATTTTGCGAACGGCTAATGGACATCTGTAATGTCGTCGAGAATTTTGCTTCTAACATAGTTTTTTCCGATGAGGCAACTTTTTATTTAAATGGAACAGTTAATCGCCATAACTCAAGGTATTGGTCAAATGAGAATCCTCATTGGATTCATGAAGCACATACCCAGCATCCACAGAAGTTAAATGTTTGGATGGGAATTGTCGAAAATAGGCTTATAGGCCCATTTTTTATCGACGGAAACTTGAATGGTGACAAGTATTTGAATCTACTTAATAACGAAATTATTCCTGCACTTAAACAGAGTGGGCAATTTCCACAAAATGTTTGGTTTCAACAAGATGGAGCACCTCCCCACTAGGATAGACGGGTTAGGGATTTTCTGGATGCGAATTTTCCAAATCGATGGGCTGGACGTAGAGGATTCATAGAGTGGCCTACTCGTTCTCCGAATCTTAGCCCGTTAGATTTTTTTCTTTTGGGTTTTCCAAAATCACGTGTTTACGTTAGACTACCAATAAACTTACAGGAATTGAGACAAATAATTATTGATGAATGTGAACTAATACGTGGAGAAGTCTTGGAAAGAATGACTCTAGAATTTGTTAATAGGATGGCATATTGTCGGCAAGTAAACGGCGAGCATTTTAAACATTTGAAGTAATTTTGTTTCTCATTATTCTAAAATAATGAAATGTACACCTATTGTACTACTAACAGTGAGTTATTCCTCGTTTTTACAATTCTTTTTACACTAAACTCAGTATGTATGAATTCAAAATAAGCTCTTTCAAAATCTGTAAAAATATATAGGGTGTCCCATTTAAATTAAAGAAGTTAATGGCATTTCCGGTTAAACCGGAAGTATATTATTAACAAAAAATGTACATCAGATGCATTTCGTTCCATTGCACTTACCTGCAAATTTTCATAAATATCGTTCTTTTCGTTGAAAATATATTCACTTGGTTCCATACTTTATCCCAACCCTGTATTTAACTCAGACTTTATAAAATTTGTACTCTTGACAACATTATTAATTATTTATTCTTATTATTAAATACCACTTTCTCATTTATTCAATTAATTTCACTATTACCAGTAGACAACAAAAATAATCACCTGTATGCAACAGCTTACTGCTATGTTCAGTGCCGGATTTAGACTACTGCTTAGGGAGTCTTATTTCACATGGGAAATAAATGCGATCAATTAATACTAGTCGCTAGAAATTTTATTGATTGTGGACGACGACCACACCACACTAAAAATACCGGTTCTCTAACCATTTTTTAAGTCAAAAATCAGTTACCGCTATACGCATACAACCAAAGATGTCTGATAATGACATTAACCGATGTCAAGGAGCAGATGAATAATATTCTGAAGAATCATCTCAAAATAAACTAACGGTCAGTACATAAATCGGCTTACAACAGCTTGAGCATATGAGACCTCTTCAAGAAGAAACGAATGAAAGTTTAGGTTGGAATAAATTCAATATTTTTTTGTCTATAAAACGCTTGCACAAGTCAAATTTTATTTTCAACTGTGCATCGTACTCTATCATTGGATGTACGAATGACGTCACAACCTGTGCGCAAGCGTTTTGTTATAACAGGGCGGAAAGTATTGGTTACAAAGGCGGAGAACTCTTAACGCCGCGATTTTTTTTTTCACCATCAGTCACTTGAATACTTACGTACATTTTTAAATTAAACGTCATATTTTTTTTAAATCTCTTGGTTTATTCTATAGGAGAGAAAACAGTTGTGTGTCACACATGCAGAAAACGCCTTAGCAACCCTTAACTATCAACTGCCCTCCCAATTAGTTTGAATAGAGTCACCCGGTTTTTAAGGCCTATAATATTCATGACAACCGTATTTTCTGGTGCTCTAAACATAATTTTTCGATAAATATTTTACACTTCGATATTTCCATGTCAGGTGAATTTTTTTTAACACAGCGTTTAAAAAAATAGTTATTCACAAAGATAACTGTTATACAATATGATCAACACTACTTTAATTTTAACAATTTATTACGATTTTTGCGCTATATTGTGTGTTGCTCCTAGTAGTTCTGTAAATACAAAATTCTATTTTCAGTTACCTCTGATAATATTGTTAGTTGGTTCGGGATTTCACGTAGCAGTTTTAAAGTTTAAATACTATAGTGATTTAAGACTTTGTATGTGGTTGATGGACACGGCACTTTTAGAAATCTTTTGTTCAGTGAATATTTATCAATTAATTTATTACACGCATATATGGAGAAGACTTTTTATGTTACTCTTAGATTTAGACAAGACAATTGGAAAAGCTCGTGAATCAAAATTGGAAATACTTTTGAGATGTTTCTGTATTGTTGGGCTGATTTTATTAGTGGTCAGCTTCTTCGTTTGTACCATGAGAGCATACCATCTAGACTACGTAGCTACTGCATTTAATGTTATAACTAGTACTCAGATGATTGCCGTTACAGCTTTCATTTTCCATATTTCTAAGCGTCTAGCAAAAGGACAAGAAGCGTTTCGTGATCAACTGGAAATTTTCTGCAAAACTCAACCTTATCATAGAAATGAACGTAATGAAAGTTTGAGGAAACTCGAATGTATTCCTAGGAATATTTATTTTATGAATCAATGCATGAACATTGTAGTCGGTAAAGTAATTTTGACGATCCTTCTGGTCACTTGCTATAAAATAGTTGTTGTAGTACAGTTTACTTTGAAAATTGGGTTTTCACAGATGGCTCTAGATATGCAAGTCATTTTTAATTATTTGTATATAATAATTATTTTCGTAAGTATATTATTATCATTATTACAATAAATTATGAGCTAAGAACCGCTAACGCTTCGCGCGGCAACTTTCTGTCTCGACTACCAAAGTACTACTTTCTGCTCTTGATACACAAATAGCTATTTTTTAAGACTGACCAGAAAATATAAACATTCTGGACAATTTTTCGTCCAGAAAACAACGTTTTGCCGATCAAGACCGGAAAATGGACGTGAGGGACCGGCAAAAGCTTTTTCGTGCAACCGGACGCGAAGTCAGTATTTCACGTTCTCAACACAGTCCGCGAAATTCAATTTCGCGGCCGTTACCCATAGCAACGGCTGCGAAACCAAACGTCACTTCCAAATTTGAATATCACTTCCAAATTTGACATTTCTAAAATACTACAAAGACAAGGATTATTTTTTATTGAGTACCAACAAATACATAAGTACTTATATTATTTAGGATGAATATTAACATTAATGGTACAGTTTGTATTATTACTTATATTTACTCCAGAAGTTGAAGCAAGAGCTGTCAAAATATTTTGTATAGATTGAAACATATCATTTCCATAGCACCCATTGTTAAATAAATTAAACTGCTGTTGATTTTAGAGCAATGATATATTGATTTACAATTATCTAGTTTAATAATTTTAACAATTGCACGAAAAATAGTGTGTATGCCATGGCCGCGAAACTTTTTAACGATCTCAAGATTATCTTGCCTCGGCCGCAAACGGCCTCGGCGATAACTATTCTTTCGGTACGTTAAAAAGGTATTTCGCGGCCTAAGCATACAAATAACTATTTCCGGTCCCTGGTTATTCATTTTTCCAATCGCTCTTTTATAATACAATCTACCTTGATTTCGTTACTATGACAACAACGTTTCGATATATTGTCGAGTGATGACAGTTCGCTGATTTTTAATTTGTTGTTTGTGTCAAACTTATTTCGCGAGTGGGCAAATTTAACAATAATATGAATTCATATTTTGAATTATCAGATTAAGAATTAAATGTATATCGAAGTGTCTGTCCAAGTGTCTCTCCAATCTGCTTGCCTCGACCTGAAAAACACTACTTTCCGGTCTTGTAACGTGAATTACTATTCCGGCTAGAAGCATCTGTCACTTTTCTGAAGTATGACAATATCATGTTAAGCCGGTTTTAAAAGAAGTTAATACCTTTTTTTGCTTTTCTACGGAATTATTCCGTCAACCACATCTTCTTGGACTTCCGGAGAAGAACAGGTTAATTAAAAATCAGACATTATGTACTTGTTTGAGCAAAAAAATTAAAATTTTGTGACAGAAACGATATTTTTTAAGTAAACAGAGAATAAAAAAATGAAATACTAAATACTAGGATTAAGAGAGGACCAGAAATAAACAGTGATCATTACCTCTTGGAGGTAAAAATTAAAATCAATACTATAAAAAGAGATGTTAAAAGAATTTGTGAGATAAGGAAATCCAGTAAAGTAATAAAGGCATATAGACTATCTGAAAAACAAATAGCTAAAAATTACACAGAACAAACAGAACTTAAAGCAACTGATATTTTAAACTCCATGGAAAGCAGAAACGTAGAAGAATTTTGGAATATAATCAAAAATATGATATTAACAACCACAGAAGAAGTATGTGGATCAACAATTGTAGATAAAAATAGGAAACAAACCAAATGGTGGACAAAGGATATTCAAGAACAGGTTAAGATAAAAAAATCTTTGGAAAAGTTACTTAAAAACCAAAACAGAAATAAACCAAAAAAAATACAAAGAACAAAGAGAAAAAGTGAAACGTATGGTGCAAGAAGCAAAAATTCGAACATCGGAAGCGTTTGGTAGAAAAATGGAAGATGACCATAATGGAAATCAAAAGTTGTTCTATGAAACATTAAAAAACCTAAGAAAAATAAAACATTACAACTAAAACAAGTCAGAAATAAGAAGAACCAAATAGTTTCAGAAGATGTAGGAATAATGCAGTGCTGGCAGCAATACTTTCAAGAACTCTTAAACCAACAAACACAGAAAATATGATCAGAGGTGATAGAAACAGAAATAAAAATTGATAATGAGGGCAATTGAAAAGACAAAAAGGGGAAAATCTGGAGGACATGATAAAATCACGCCAGAAATTATCATTTACCTAGGAAAACAAGGAAGACAGTTACTATTTAAAATGCTTAATAAAACTTGGAAAACCGCCCAGGTGCCCAACGACTGGAAAATAGGAATAATAATGACTATACATAAAAAAGGAGACACGACAGAATGTACTAATTATCGAGGTATTACATTATTGAGCGTAGTTTCCAAATTATATGAAAGCATATTGGAAAATAGATTAAGATCTTTAATAGAGCTGGATGGTTCACAAAGCGGATTTATGAAAGGGCACAGTACCCAAGATCACATTTTCACGATAAAACAAATGATAGAAAAAACACAAACAAAAGAAGTTTATATGGCTTTCTTGGACCTTGAAAAAGCTTTCGATAGTGTACCACAAAAAACATTATGGGGTAGCCTAGAACAAAGATTGGTTCCAAAGAGTCTAATCACACGAATAAGGAGTTTGTACACCAAAATTACAGCTACGTCAGGAGACATAACCTTGAATCCGATAAATTCAGACTCAAAGACGGACTTAAACGAGGTGGAGTACTAAGCCCTCTATTGTTAATCATTGTTATGGACGACATCATTAGGGTAACAAGAACGTACACTAAAAAGAAACATATAGGATACAACAGGTTGAAATTAATCACATTGTCTGAGTGTGCGTTTGCGGATGATATGTGCACCCAGCGAAAAGGACTTGCAGAGAAATCTAAAGATATGGGAAGAAGAACTAAAGAGGAAAAACTTAAAAATAAACATACTGAAAACAAAAGTGATGACCACTGGACCAGAGGATAAAGAAATTAATTTAGGGATGAAAGAAGAAAAAATGGAGCAGGTAGACGTATTTAAATACCTTGGTATAAAGATAAATAAAAACGGAAATGAAGATATTGAAATAAATGAAAGGATCACCAATGCATCAAAACTGTATCATTTATTATCAAGATCATTTATGGGAAAAAAGGAAATCAGTGCAAAAACGAAAATTACAGTATATAAAACAGTTTATCGGCCAATCCTTACTTATGGAAGTGAAAGCTGGATACTGTCACAGAAATCTAAAAGTCGAATCCAAACAATGGGAATGAAATATTTGCGGAGAATGGAGGGTACAACACGAAGAGATCGGATAAGAAACGAGGATGTGAGAAAGGAACTGGAAGTAGAACCAATACTCGAATTATTAGATAAACAAAAGCTTAAGTGGTTCGGACACTTAACAAGAATGAGCAACAGACCAGTCAGGGATGTGTGGGAAGCCCGAGTAAATACAAAAAGGAAGAGAGGAAGACCTAAGAAAACTTGGAACCAAGAAGTTGCAGAAATACTGGAAACAAGAAATATGAAATGGGGAGAAGTAAAAAAGATGGCAAAAAATTAAAAGAAATGGACTAATTTCATCTACGAACAAAATATTTAGATATAGATACCTACCCTTCGGGTATAAAAAGGGTTTTTGATTATATATATATTATATATAATACCTTTCTTTGCTTTTCTACGGAATTATTCCGTCAACCACAGCTTCTCGGACTTCCGGAGAAGTACAGGTTAATTCAAAATCAGACATTATGTACTTGTTTGAGCAAAAAAATTAAAATTTTGTGACAGAAACGATATTTTTTAACATAATTGTCAAAACCAATCGATTAGTAATATTGACTATTTCATGAAGTTCTTTGTCGAAAAAAATATTAAATTATTTTCTTAAAATTAATGTTTTTAGAAGCTTGTAACTAAGCGATTGTGAATAAAATAGTATTCCTACCACGCGGGAAGGATCATTCCAGCCATGGCTTTAAGCCTGGACCGTAATGATCTACTTCCTCGCTAAAAACTCCATATTATTTTTTTGATATTTCTTGGTTTATTCGATAGGAGAGAAAACAGTTGTGTGTCACACATGCAGAAAACGCTTTAGCAGACCTTAACTATCAACTGCCCTCCCAATTAGTTTGAATAGAGTCACCCGGTTTTTAATGCCATAATATTCATGACAACCGTATTTTCTGGTGCTCTAAACATAATAGTTCAATAAATATTTTCGATATTTCCATTTAGATAGTCACGTGAATTTTTTTAACACAGCGTTTAAAAATATAGTTACTCACAAAGATAACTGTTATACAATATGATCAACACTACTTTAATTTTAACAATTTATTACGATTTTTGCGCTATATTGTGTGTTGCTCCTAGTAGTTCTGTAAATACAAAATTCTATTTTCAGTTACCTCTGATAATATTGTTAGTTGTTTCGGGATTTCACGTAGCAGTTTTAAAGTTTAAATACTATAAACATTTAAGACTTTGTATGTGGTTGATGGACACGACACTTTTAGAAATCTTTTGTGCGGTCAATATTTATCAATTAATTTACTACACGCATATATGGAGAAGATTTTTTATGTTACTCTTAGATTTAGACAAGACAATTGGAAAAGCTCGTGAATCAGAATTGGGAATACTTTTGAAATGTTTCTGTATTGTTGGGATGATTTTATTAGTAGTCAGCATCTTCGTTTGTACCATGAGAGTATACAATCTAGACTATTTGGCTACTGCATTTTATGTTATAACCAATACTCAGATGATTACCGTGACAGCTTTCATTTTCGATATTTCTAAGCGTGTAGCAAAAGGACAAAGAGCGTTTCGTGATCAACTGGAAATTTTCTGCAAAACTCAACCTTATCATAGAACTGAACGTAATGAGATTTTGAGGAAACTCGAATGTATTCCTAGGAATATTTATTTTATGAATCAATGCATGGACATTGTAGTCGGTAAAGTAATTTTGACGATCCTTCTGGTCGCTTGCTATAAAATAGTTGTTGTAGTACAGTTAACTTTAAAAATTGGGTTTTCACAGATGGCTCTAGATATGCAAGTCATTTTTAATTATTTGTATATAATAATTATTTTCGTAAGTATATTATTGTATTGATACATTTATTATTTGTTTAATAACTATCTTAGTGGCCAGACATTTTGTTTAGCCAGGCTAACTTGGATACAATTTGAAATACTTGTAAAGTGTGAAGGTACGGAAAATGCAAAAACCTACTCTAATGGAAGGAGATTCTTGGCGAGTTACAGCACCGATTGATTGATGATTGATTGGTTCAGCACCACCAGTCAGAGGCTTAGAGTTCTCGGCACCTCAGCCTTTAGGCTTTTTGTGCTCTCGGTAGTGCCGTTTATGTGAAGCGACCCTTATCAGGCTCAACAGTCTTTTCACAAGGTCCTTCTTGAAGAAATCTCCTTTGGATGTTATAGTCCTAGGAGTCTATATCTCCAATGAGATAATGCTTCACAATCGAAGATAATGTGAGAGGCTGTTTCTTCCTCTTCCATGCACAACCGATAGATAGGTTCCTCCCTATATATGCCGATTGTATATATATGTGCTTCCTTAGGGTACAGTGACTGGTGAGTAAACCCGTAACTATCCTTATCTTGCCCCTGCTAAGGTTTGGTATTTCGTTAGTCAGCGTCTCCGAGGGTTTTTTGATCAGGAGTTTGCTGTGTTCCTGTTTTGGCACGTGTCTCCAGGCTGACTGATGTTTAGTTTGAGTCCACCGAGATGTACAACTACGTACAGCAGTTAAGATATCCCAAATACTGGTTCAGGACCAGTGAATGCAGTCTCAGATGCTACGATGTCTGCCTTTTCATTTCCTACAATGCCCTTGTGTCCCGAGATCCACTTAAGAGTAACTCTATTATGGTTAGCACTAGTTTATAGTTTATAGCATTTTTTATTTTCATCGTGGTACGTAATCTATCAAAATTAACAGTCTTGGAAATTTAAAAAATTTCGTAAATTTGAAAACTACCTTGAGTTATGACCGGTAGTTTTGGTTATCAATTATTATCCACGAAATTCGTATCACCTGCTAAGTCTGTACAAATTTTCAAAAACATATCTTTGTGCAAAGATATTATTTTCCAATTTTTCAAGCCTTTTTATTGAAGCTATATTATATGAAGCACATAAAGCATATGGAAACATACTCACGACTTATGCTGAGAATTTCCACAAAATTTACAGGTTTAACTAGAATCTCAACAGAATTTAGGTACAGTTTAAACTAAAATTTCAACGGAATTCAAAGTTTGGACTAGAATTTCAACATAATTGAAAGTTTGACCTGAAAATTTAACAAAGTTTACAGTTTGAACTGAAAATTGAACGTAATTTGCAGAATAATACTAGAAATTCAACAGAATTGACAGTAAAGTACAAGGGAGAGACAGCGTGAGACATTAACATTTTCATTTATTATCAACGTCCAGTTTAGTCCAAGCCATTAAAAAGAAAGGACTAATCATTTCGAGAATTTGAACGATAATGATTTTCCAGAAAAATTAAGTTTTACAAAAGCAGCAGAATTAATTACAAATCTGAGTAGGAATCAAATATCTTATATCCTAGTTAAAATGTGTAAAGCCTTTACTTTAACTACTTTAAAGGGTTTTTTTATCAAGGCTATAACAGTAGGACGAAAAGTGTTCCCCAAATTAAAATTTTATGCAACAGTTTCTGTATTTAACTTATTAATATTAATTCAAACTACTGGTTCTTTTTTCCACGAAGTTTAACAATTATAGATGAAAATATTTAAGAAGAAAAAACATAAATTACAAATAAAAACCACAAAAAATAGACGGAACTGTACTGTTCTAGCTGGCAAAATTGAATCAAGTACTAAATATTTTCAAGTGGATTGAAAATAACAAAATAAAGAAATACGACTGAGTTTTTTCTACAGGTCCAACGTTGGGCTGCTTATACAATGTGGACAAGCCAAATGGAATAAATTGATTATATCGGATATTCTATATATCTGTATCTGTAGAGTACGGAGGGTGAGTTTAGGCCCACAGCACATGACTGACAGTTTCGTTTTCCTGTTCACATATCCTGCATAGGTGTGTGCATTAGCCCCATTATGTTTCCTTATTTGACTGTGGACAGTCAGAAATCCTACTGTTGAGCGTAGGTTTTTCCTGGTCATCGCCAAGTATTTCTACGACACCAGCTTCCCAGAGTCGCCCAGGCTGATCCTGGCAAAACTGCATCCCTTGATTTCATCCCATCTCTTTAGGGATTGAGCCACTGGCAGATCTGAGGGGGGGGCCATGCCCCCCCCCTTGATATTGGTTCAACAACCAGAGTCTGGATATCCAACTAAACCTTTGATTGGTTTTCAACAAGAATGAAACACACGTTATATGTTTTACAAACCAAAATTATTCGTTGTATTGATTCTCAAACACTCAAACATCCCAAATCCACATGTTTTTAAATTTCATACGAGACGTTCATCATCCAATATAACTATGAAACAAAAAATATCCTTCTATGCCATGCGAATGTGCAAAACACAGGCGGCTAAATCAAAGGGCGGCAAGCAAAACAGATAACGATAGAGGGAAAATAATTATTTTCGGGGACTGTGCTCTTAGTAAAAGGCATCTTAGCGGTAAGCCGTGAACGGTGGCGGTGAGCGGTAAGAATCAAAAACAAAGGAGTAAGTAGAAAATACTTGTTTTTTGTCGGAAACCGCACATAAATGAAAACTGATTATATTCCACTTGTTTTTGAAAGAAGGGGTCATTTCAAATTTGTTGCTCAAACAAGATTAGTAAGAGTAAGGTTCAGTTTATAGATCTTTTCCATTGAAACAGAAATAGTGATAAGTGAAATTGAATTTATCTTAAAAAATGGTAAGTACCTATGCAACACTGACATTATTAACGAGTTTGATTTTTTGCATATTTTCGAAAATTGATAAACAGTGTATAAAATTATTACAGTTGTTTTCAGTATATTTTCAAACAGTGACCAAAGACATATCTTTCTGAACAATAATTTTATCAAGTTTTTGTTCCAGTTGTTTTATTTTGAGAGTTTATTATTTATTAGAATTGTGGAATTTTGTTTTTGCTTGTTTCGCCATATATTGTTCAATCTTCAATCTTATTTATATTATTGTTCACTGGTTTCAGTTGTTTCAAATAAAGAAAATATATATTTATATATAATTCATTTCTATGGATTTTATTACTTTGGTTACAAATTTCCCAAACTCATGGCCCTCCCCTGAAAAACTCCCTAGATCCGCCAGTGGATTGAGCATGGATGTAAAGTTTGGCTAGTTCCGCAATTGTCAGGCCGTAGGTGTCGCTGGGTCCTAAAAGTCTTAGTTCAGCCGCTTCCCTGGCTAAAGATTCGACAATGCAGTTAACTTTACACCTGTCGAGCCTTTTAACCCACCTCAGGATAATATTGTTATCTACCAAGGCGTTAGCTAAATCTTGATGGCACTCTAATACTAGCCCTAATGTAACACCTTGTCTGTAATACTAAAATTAATATATTCATAGAAAATCCCGAAAAACTTCAGATTTGAATTATAACATTATTCATCGTGCAAATGTAATCGTCAGCTAACATACCCACTACGGCTTTGACTGTTTGCCTGTCTTTGCTTATTAGGTCCTCTAATAAACTGTTTCACCAGTCGCCTTTAGCACCACAGATATCTCCCAGAGGCAAATATCCACCTATTTTGATAATTTAGGCTCTAGCTTCGCCTATAACAAAGTTACAGGAAAATGTAATAAATGACTTCGAGAAAAGAATAATACAGAGGTACATTTTTTTAAATCCACTTTGCTGAAGTGTTTTTGCTCGACTTACGTTACTGGTGCCGTATTTTCGAGATCAGTTGAACTTTTTCGATTTATTCGAATGAAATAATCGCACAAGATTCGAAGATCGTATTTTTGAATCATCTTCGAAAATGTATTCGTAAGCGATAAATGTTGGCATTGGCAACACCGCAAATTCGACCATTCCGCTATGATTCCACTTATACCTTACAAAAAAGCAGAGTTCTTCAAGACCATTTTTCGAAAGCGATCACTAACACCTAGCCTAACTTTTATTAAAAAATAGAAGAGCGGTTGGTTTGTACATATGAGGTAAATAGTAATAAAGCAGGCTGTCAATTTGTTATGTAAGGAAATTATGTTATATACTACATAAATGTTTATTTAAACTATATACACAAATAGTTATTTATGCAACCAGTTATGAAATGCATCATATTGTGTAACGAGTGGAATGTTTGCGGGACGAACGAGCGGAGCGAGCGAGTCCCCGCAACATCACAAGCATTTCATAACGTGTTTCATACAAGATTTTATGTAATTTTGACGAAAACACATATTACATCCATTGACAGTTCGTCTGTTCATTTTAATTGTTGCTGCTTTAAGTATTTATACCCAGATATTTTACAAATATATTTTCGTGCAACCGGACGCGAAGTCAGTATTTCGCGTTCTCAACACAGTCCGCGAAATTCAATTTCGCGGCCGTTACCCATAGCAACGGCTGCGAAACCAAACGTCAATTCCAAATTTGAATATCACTTCCAAATTTGACATTTATAAAAAACTACAAAGACAAGGATTATTTTTTATTGAATACCAACAAATACATAAGTACTTATATTATTTAGGATGAATATTAACATTAATTGTACAGTTTGTATTATTACTTTATATATTTACTCCAGAAGATGCAGCAAGAACTGTCAAAATATTTTGTATATATTGAAACATATCATTTACATAGCACACATTGTTAAATAAATTGAACTACTGTTGATTTTAGAACAATGGTATATTTATTTACAATTATCTAGTTTAATAATTTTAATGATTGCACGAAAAATATTGTGTATGCCATGGCCGCGAAACTTTTTAAAGACCTCAAGATTATCTCAGAGGCTTAGAGTTCTCGGCGGCTCAGCCTTTAGGCTTTTTGTGCTCTCGGTAGTGTCGTTTATGTGAAGCGATAACTGTTCTTTCGGTATGTTTAAAAGGTATTTCGCGGCCTAAGCATACAAATAACTAGTAAGTCTACGATAAAAAATGTCCGATTCAGTTAGAGTAACACCATCTATCACTTGAATACTTTGACGGGTCACGTACATTTTTAAATCAAACGTCATATTTTTTTGATATTTCTTGGTTTATTCGATAGGAGAGAAAACAGTTGTGTGTCACACATGCAGAAAACGCCTTAGCATACCCTAACTATCAACTGCCCTCCCAATTAGTTTGAATAGAGTCACCCGGTTTTTAAGGTCTATAATATTCATGACAACCGTATTTTCTGGTGCTCTAAACATAATTTTTCGATAAAAATTTTTCACTTCGATATTTCCATTTAGATAGTCACGTGAATTTTTTTAACACAGCGTTTAAAAAAAAGTTATTCACAAAGATAACTGTTATACAATATGATCAACACTACTTTAATTTTGACAATTTATTACGATTTTTGCGCTATATTGGGTGTTGTTCCTAGTAGTTCTGTAAATACAAAATTCTATTTTCAGTTACCTCTGATAATATTGTTAGTTGGTTCGGGATTTCACGTAGCAGTTTTAAAGTTTAAATACTATAGTGATTTAAGACTTTGTATGTGGTTGATGGACACGGCACTTTTAGAAATCTTTTGTGCAGTGAATATTTATCAATTAATTTATTACACGCATATATGGAGAAGACTTTTTATGTTACTCTTAGATTTAGACAAGACAATTGGAAAAGATCGTGAATCAGAATTGGAAATACTTTTGAGATGTTTGTGTATTGTTGGGCTGATTTTATTAGTGGTCAGCTCCTCCGTTTGTACCATGAGAGCATACAATCTAGACTATTTAGCTACTGCATTTTATGTCATAACTAATACTCAGATGATTACCGTGACAGCTTTAATTTTCGATATTTCTAGGCGTGTAGCAAAAGGACAAGAAGCGTTTCGTGATCAACTGGAGATTTTCTGCAAAACTCAACCTTATCATAGAACTGAACGTAATGATATTTTGAGGAAACTCGAATGTATTCCTAGAAATATTTATTTTATGAATCAATGCATGGACATTGTAGTCGGTAAAGTAATTTTGACGATCCTTCTGGTCACTTGCTATAAAATAGTTGTTCTAGTACAGTTTACTTTGAAAATTGGGTTTTCGCATATGGCTCTAAATATGCAAGTCATTTTTAATTACTTGTATATAATAATTATTTTCGTAAGTATATTATTGTATTGATACATTTATTATTTGTTTAATAACAATCTTAGTGGCCAGACATTTTGTTTAGCCAGGCTAACTTGAATACAATTCGAAATACTCGTAAAGTGTGAAGGTACGGAAAATGCGAAAACCTACTCTAATGGAAGGAGATTCTTGGCGAATTACAGCACTAATTGATTGATGATTGATTGGTTCAGCACCACCAGTCAGAGGCTTAGAGTTCTCGGCAGCTCAGCCTTTAGGCTTTTTGTGCTCTCGGTAGTGTCGTTTATGTGAAGCGACCCTTATCAGGCTCAACAGTCTTTCCACAAGGTCCTTCTTGGAGAAATCCTCCTTTGGATGTTATAGTCCTAGGAGTCTATATCTCCAATGAGATAATGCTTCACAATCGAAGATAATGTGAGAGGCTGTTTCCTCCTCTTCCATGCACAACCGACAGATAGGTTCCTCCCTATATATGCCGATTGTATGTATATGTGCTTCCTCAGGGTACAGTGACTGGTGAGTAAACCCGTAACTATCCTTATCTTGTCCCTGCTAAGGTTTGGTATTTAGTTAGTCAGCGTCTCCGAGGGTTTTTTGATCAGGAGTTTGCTGTGTTCCTGTTTTGGCACGTGTCTCCAGTACAACTGATGTTTAGTTTGAGCCCACCGAGATGTACAATCACGTGCAGCAGTTAAGATATCCCAAATACTGGTTCAGGACCAGTGAATGCAGTCTCAGATCCCAGCTTTGCTACGATGTCTGCCTTTCCATTTCCTACAATGCCCTTGTGCCCCGGGATCTACTTAAGAGTAACTCTATTATGGTTAGCCAGGGAATTACAGCACTAGTTTATAGTTTATAGCACTTTCTATTTTCATCGTGGTACGTAATCTATCAAAATTAACAGTCTTGGAAATCTAAAAAATTTCGTAAATTTGAAAACTACCTTGAATTATGACCGGTAGTTTTGGTTGTCAATTATTATCCACAAAATTCGTATCTCCTGCTAAGACTGTACAAATTTTCAAAAACATATCTTTGTGCAAAGATATTATTTTCCAATTTTTCAAGCTTCTTTATTGAAGCTGTGTTATATGAAGCACATAAAGCATATGGAAACATACTCACGGCTTATGCTGAGAATTTCCACAGAATTTACAGGTTTAACTAGAATCTCAGCAGAATTTAGGTACAGTTTAAACCAGAATTTCAACGGAATTCAAAGTTTGGACTAGAATTTCAACATAATTTAAAGTTTGATCTGAAAATTTAACAAAATTTACAGTTTGAACTGAAAATTGAACGGAATTTGCAGAATATACTAGAAATTCAACAGAATTGACAGTAAAGTACAAGGGAGAGACAGCGTGAGACATTAACATTTTCAATTATTATCAACGTCCAGTTTAGTCCAAGCCATTAAAAAGAAAGGACTAATCATTTCGAGAATTTGAACTATAATGATTTTCCAGAAATATTAAGATTTACAAAAGCAGCAGAATTAATTACAAATCTGATTAGAAATCAAATATCTTATATCCTACTACAGCGCGAGTTAAAATGTGTAAAATGTTATCGTTTGAAGCTATAACAGTAGGACAAAAAGTGTTCCCGAAATTAAGATTTCATGTAACACTTTCTATATTTCTTTTTTACACGGAGTTTAACAATCATAGATGAAAATATTTCAAGAAGAAAAAACAAATTAAAAATAAAAACCATAAAAAATAGACGGAACTGTACTGTTCTAGCTGGAAAGATTGAATCAGGTACAAAATATTTTCAAGTGAATTGAAAATAACAAAATAAAGAAATACTACTGAGTTTTTCCTATACATCATCTGTACAGGTCCAACGTTGAGCTGCTTATACAATTTGGACAAGCCAAATGAAATAAATTGATTATATCGGATATTCTATATATCTGCATCTGTAGAGTACGGAGGGTGAGTTTGGGCCCACAGCTCATGACTGACAGTTTCGTTTTCCTGTTCACATATCCTGTATAGAGGTGAGTCCTCTAGCCCCATTATGTTTCCTTATTTGACTGTGGTCAGTCAGAAATCCTACTGTTGAACGTAGGTTGTTCCTGGTCATCGCCAAGTATTTCTTCGACACCAGCTTCCCAGAGTCGCCCAGGATGATCCTGGCAAAACTGCATCCCTTGATTTCATCCCATCTCTTTAGGGATTGAGCATGGATGTAAAGTTTGGCTAGTTCCGCAATTGTCAGGCCGTAGGTAGTTTAGCCACTTTCCTGGCTAAAGATTCGACAATGCAGTTAACTTTAGCCCTGTCGAGCCCTTTAACCCACCTCAGGATAATATTGTTATCTACCAAAGCGTTATCAAACTCTTGATGAAACTCTAATACTAGCCCTGATGTAACACGTTGTCTGTCCTATGTAATACTCAAAATAATATATTCATAGAAAATCCCGAAAAACTTCAGATTTGAATTATAACATTATTCATCGAGAAAATGTAATCGCTAGCTAACATACCCACTACGGCTTTGACTGTTTGCCTGTCTTTGCTTATTAGGTCCTCTAATCAACTGTTTCACCAGTTGCCTTTAGCACCACAGATATCTCCCAGAGGCAAATTTCCACCTATTTTAATAGTTTAGGCTCTAGCTTTGCCTATAACATACAGAGGTGCATTTTTTTAAATCGACTTCGCGTTGAACTGTTTTTGCTCGACTTACGTTACTAGTGCCGTATTTTCGAGATCTGTTGAACTTTTTAGATTTATTCGAATGAAATAATCGCACACGATTCGAAGATCGTATTTTTGAACCATCTTCGAAAATATATTCGTATGCGATAAATGTTTACATTGGCAACACCGCAAATTCAACCATTTCTCTATGATTCCACTTATCACTTACAAAAAAGCAATCTTCAAGACCATTTTTCGAGAGGGATGACTAACACCTAACCCAACTATTATTAAAAAATAGAAGAGCTGTTTTGTTTGTACATATGAGGTAAATAGTAATAAAGCAGGTTGTCAATTTGTTATGTAAGGAAATTATGTTATATACGATATAGACAAATAGTTATTCATGCAACCAGTTATGAAATGCATCATATTGTTCAAGGAGTAGAATGTTTGCGGGACGAACGAGCGGAGCGAGCGAGTTCCCTCAACATGACAAGCATATCTTAACGTGTTTCATACAAGATTTTATCTAATTCTGACGAAAACACATATATTACATCTAATTTTCTTACAAACGCCAACATGACAGTTTCCATGCCATTCATACTAATTTTATTCATTTGGCATGACATTCCGTCTGTCATTTTAATTGTTGCTGCTTTAAGTATTAATACCCAAATATTTTGCAAAAATATTTAAGTCTACTATACACAATGTCGGATTTAGACTCAGATAGAGAAACAAGCGATATAGAAGTGGCCGCACAAAGTTTAATATAATCTACTGGAATTCCACAAAAATCCCAGGCTATGTACGATTTGGCATATGAAAAATTTGAGAAATGGCTTGAAGAAAATAAAATAAAGCACATTAATGAGAAGGTTTTAGCAGTCTGTTTCGAGGTAAGAAAGACTCAAAAAGATACCACTATAGCATTCCTTTTTCTCACACGGCATATTAAAGTTAAGAAATGAAATGCTATTTGTTCTGACCATTTCTACATAGCATGTCGTGTGCCTTATATAGCACAATAACAATTTTACTTTCATCATCGGCGATCAATAGGAGTATTTATTCGAGTAACCGATGAGGTGTTGAAATTAAGTTGGTTATCAGTCTTCACACACTATACATTTATGTTCACCATCACCTGTTCGTTTCTTAATCAAGGTTTCCTATCAAAACTATGCTATGCTATTTGACTAGTATCATAGTCCTGGACTGAACAATTACGTTACAGTGAGGTTTATTCACTCATCGTTCATTTATAATATTGTCTCTGAAATGAATATTATTGTACGTACCTCATTGTTATTTTTTATTCACGTTATTGTATTACTGTGTATTTGTTTTCCATTGATAATATGTTTAATTTCAGAGCCACTCGATCATAATTCATGATGGTAATATTTTGTTTTCATTTGCCAAATTATAGGTTAATATTCAGAGAGTATACAATTATCAGCTGTTGCAGCGATCACAATACCAATAAGTATTCTAGTTCCTTTTTCGTACTCTACCTATTCGTTCAGTATGACCTCTGGTGTGCTCCAATATTAATTTATTACTTGTTCCGTGCATGTTCTATCCTCTATTGAATGAGAGAGTTCATTTTAATTTTTTGAATATTGGGGATACTGATTGTCAGACGATTTCCGGAGGTGGAGGCACGCAATTGACAGGGGGAACAAAAAATCCACGAGACGTCGAGGACAGCTGCGGTTCCTCACAATATCTGCAAATTTTTGGGATCTGCCCCATTCAGTCATTGGAATTAATTACTTTCAGTTTTTTGTGAACCCTCTGGAGTAAAGAGGTATGTATTTTTTTTAATTCTGGTCCAGTTCTTCCTTCACCATTTTTATTTCACTCCACACGTGTTGGGATAGGTTGTCATTTTACCTATTTCACAGGGTTCAAGGAGAGGCTAACTTTCAGAGAAGAGGTCTACTCTAAAAGCGAGGCCGACTCTCAAACCGAGGCCTATTTCTAACTGGGGCCCACCTTTTTGCGAGGCTCAATCCAACCCTTACTCAGTTCCGTGCTCAACCATACGTTATCATGGTCTACCATCTAGATGTCTAGCTGTCTGGAATCTGAATGTTCATACTAGTAATGTTGCTGTTCACCGTTGGATAGCTACCTGCAAAAATTACCATCATAGAAGAATGATCTGAGGGCAGATTATCTGTGAGACCCTTAGATAATTAGGTACCTATTTTAGTTTATGATTCTATGTGAATATTTTCATGCATAACTGAATATTACTATGTGTCCGACGATAATACCTAGAGGAAATCTTTGATTTTGAATCTGATCAGATTTCATTCATACTTAATTTTGAACACTAACATTTTTTTATCATTATATGTCTGTATATATTTGTACATAGTCATCATTATTGCTCATTTTGAACAATAAAACATCATTGGGGTTTTTGACTATTATTTCATAATACTTTGTCTCAAATAATTCAAAGGTTTCTGGATTCCATGTCAACAAAAATTTAGTGGCGCTCAAGACATTTAATGTAACTATCAAATTTCGTAAGTTTTAATCATTTGAACCACGACCCAGTGCCGCCAGACGAAGAGCTGCCGTTCGCTGTTTGGCAGAGTAAAATTATGGCCATACCACACTATTTATCTTATGATTCTATGAAGAACATTGATATGACTAAATACAGTAGCTTATACGAATTTTTAAAGAGGCAATCAGAGGGCTACTATACAAAAAAGTCAAATATTTTTTTAAAGGAAAATGTAAACCAGTTTATCACAAAAGCTGAAGACAGAATATTTTTAATGGCGTAGGTTGCATTGATCATTGGAATAGCCAGTGCTTGACAAAAGTGTGAGTTAGTTTATACGTGTCGGAAATGTTTCCGATAAAGATTCCCATTTTGTAGTCCAACTCCCCAATACAAAGAGAAAGGTAACGCGTGAGTTTGTAATTATAGAGGGCAACACTGAAGGGCAAAATTTTCTTGATAAAAAGATACATTACTCTGCTCCCACGAAACGTTAAACATGATAGGTTTTTCGTTAAATTCACTAATGGTGATGTACAGCCAATTGGAATTAATACAATTGGTGAGCTACCAAAAGATACTGCCTATCAAACCTGCCTTATATACGTTACACTGCTGCAGATGATCGTCAGCTACCTTGTTGGCATATTCTGGTGCCGATATTTTAAAGCTAAAACAACATGGAGGTTGGAAGTCAAGTTTTGTAAGAATTCCATGGATAATATGACATTTTTGGTGAATCAGGCGCAAGTTCAAGTTCCGTTATGAATCATCAAATCAGATCCACACCATGAATTCTACGTCTTTGGGAATTACCCTAACTAACCGTTCACATTGTGCCATAGGTACATGTTTATAATTCATAAAATAAGAGTAAATATGTTCTATAAGTTTTTAGATGGACCTTATCAGTTCTAGATGTCAACAAGCTTTCGAAATCTGGCATAAAATTTTTTTGAACAAGTATCAATGTCCTTGGGTTACTACTGAAAATGTAACACCTACCCAAAAGTTTAATAATGTTAGTTTAGCGCCTTGAACACTGTATAGTTGAAACATTGAAATAAAACGTGTTTAAGTATGAACTTACCACGAATTTATTGTGTAACGTTTGCCTTAACATGTTTTATCAATAAATACGTTAATACATGACACACTGCGATTTAGTCAGTCACGGAAGTTTTCCAAAATACAACTATTGTAAGGTATAATTATAATTCATAGAATATAAACTAGTGAGAATGATCGATTCCACATTCGTATTGAAGATGTACTACTATGCTTGTGCTACGCTAGGAATGGCCCCTTGTAGTTTTTGGAATTCAAAATTCCATTTTCAGTTTTCCTTGATGATATGTATGGTTGGTTATGGATTTTATATAGCGGTTTCAAAGATCTTAGGCAAGGAAGCATATCTCATAGGACAGTTGATGGACATGGCACTTTTGGAAGCCTTCACTGTAGTACATATTTACGAATTGATTTTTCATACAAAACAATGGGATCAATTCTTTGTATTACTTATGAATTTGGATAAGACAGTTGGGAAGGATATATCAAGAAAAACAATATTTATTAACTGTTTAAGTACTGTTTTGCTAATTCTACTAGGGACTTCTACCACAATTATTATCAATACCCAACTTTCTGTTGCAGTATATCGTATTATAATTGATCTTCAGATCATCGCCATAACCGTTTTTATTTCCCAAATTTCTATATGTATAAGGAAAGGACAAGAAATCATTTCTAAACATCTCAAAATTTCCTGTAGGATGCAACCTTACCAAAGAATCAAACGTAATATCGATTTGAAGAAACTGGAATGTATCTTTAAAGAGATTCATTTGGTGAATACCAACCTAAACACCTTATTTGGTAATTCAATTTCGACAATCCTTTTAATCTGCTGCTCTAAAATGGTTAGGTTCATACAGAATACTCTAGATATTAGTTTGAGAGATGAGCCTGTAGATATAAACCTACTTGTATATTATTTCTATATGGTTTTTTTTTCCGTAAGTATTCATTAATATTAATCTTCCGCATGTGAAGTCTCATATAGGAGTAACAGTGAGCACTTATACATAGAATTTTATTCTACAGTGCCCGTCTAAAGTCACCCCCCCTTATCTATTTCATGAACCATATAACTTAAATCGATAATTGTTTGAGTAACAAACAAAAATAAAATAACACTGAATACTTAAGAAGTCCCCGTTTAAATTAAAAAACACGGTAATACATTTTTACAAAAAAAATCGCAATGGAAATATCCAAGCGACCAATGAACACATTCGTCTTTTCTAAATGAGCAGCTGGGTTGAAATTCATAAAATAGTTTGGTCGTGATGGTGTCGTTGAACAGGAGCTTTCAAATGAGGTGTTACTTGCCATATGATCCCATTTAAAAGTATCTTATAAAATGGCGGCCATCGGAGTACTATCAAAATGTTCCATTTGTACCCTACTTGTGTGTCCTCGTTCTCTCGCCGAGTCCCTAAAAAAGAGAAGAAATATACCGTTGCCGTAATCTTATGTAGGTACACCTATCCAAGTTTTAAGTGACAGATTCCCCTTTTAAAATAACAGTAAGCTTCTATTAGTTCTTCTACAAGCGATAGGTGGACAGCGGTCGTTGCAACCACATGATGTCTTGCGTTAAAAAGGACTATTTTCGCGTATTTAAGGACTTCATAACGCTAGCGAAGCAGCAGGTGAAAGTATAATTATGTCTGTAGATAAAATAGTAACCGAAAATTTTGCCGAACTCAGCCAGTGGTAGGGTTCTTTATCGAGCCCAACGTCCACGGTTTTACGTCTCCTCTGACAGACTGCATATCTGCATTATACTTCGTGCTCTTTGGTATAATGCCAGCGAACTGTGATATGCTACTCCACTGCAGGCTGCACGCGCTATACGACGGCGTTAGCCAGCGGTCACCCATCCAAGAACTAACCGCGCTCGACACTGATTCACGGTAATTATCGCATCAAAGGCATTCTACTACAGTGCTGGGTCGACGCCCAATGAAGCTAGTGAAGTTGCAGTTTTGGGACATGTTCTTCTAGATCCCACGATAAGTACAAGGCAATTAGCACTGTCTCTGGGATCAATCAAACAACCATTCAAACAATTTTGAAGAAAAGAAAATTTCATCCGTAAAAAATACATTCAGTCCAGGAACTGAATGGGGATGCAATTTTGCAAAATAATGAGTAGGCGAGCATCAAACGATTCACAATTCTTTTTAATATCTGTTTGTTCGAGAAATACAGCTTTTTTATGAACGGTACTGTGAATCGTCTACTGGCACACCCAAGAATTTTCCAGGCCACAGCAGCCTGAGCTCGAACAGGATAAAATCTAAGCTGGTGATTAACTGTCTACAATCCCTTGAAATACTAAGCAAGGAGAACAGAGTCATTTTGACCTGGGTGCCTAGGCATCGAGGAGTGGAGGGCAACGGGAAGGCCGACACTCTGGCAAAAAAGGGATCAGAGTCTGTATTCATCGGACCCGAACCATTTTTTGGCACTGCTAGATCAGCCATAGCTACCTGGGCGGAGAGGAAAACCTTCACGTACTGGGCAGACATTCCGGGGCTCTCTCACTCGAAGGCGTTCATATACAACCCTTTGAGTACAAAAAATAAGCAGATCCTGGAATGGAGTATAACAAACCTTCGCATTCTGACGGGACTGCTTACAGGACATTGTCGACTGAATTACCACCTAAAGAAGACGAGTCTGGTTCAGACCTCGGATTGTCGGTTCTGTAATTTGGAGGACGAAGCTGCGGAGCACATATTATGCTCATGCCCAGCTTTGGGCAGGGTAAGATATAACATATTCGGTTCTAGTACCTTAGACCCGAACGACTTCAAAAAAGTATCACCAAGTACAACCATGGACTTCGTTAGAAGCATAGGCTTGTGGGGTGAATTGTAATCCCTAGGGGGGGATTAAATGTATGGGCTCGCAATTTCGATGACCGGCTGGTGGGTCCATCATTTTTACCTGGTAGTTCGACTGGCGAAATGCATTTGCGTTTACTGGATGATGCTATTGACCCTATCTTGGGTCAAGGAGACTCTGCCTGCATCGAAAAAACTTCGTAAAAACCACGTTTCACCAGTACAATTTATTTTAAAATGTTGCTTTCATTTAAAAAAACTTTCCTTTCGGTTATTAGATATGAATGCAATAAGTGAAATCCGTAATTATCTAATGATTCACTTGTTTTAGATATTGGTCGTCATGTTGGTAATAGCTGGAGATAAAATCGAAAACTCTGGAATAAGAACAGTGAAGTTATTTTATATGCTACAAACTCACATGCAAGATCCACTGGTGGAAAATGAAATTAAAGATTTTACTGTTTTATTGGAAAAACTTCGTCCAGTTCTAACAGTAGCAGGATATATTAATCTCAATAGAAGACTGTTTCCGATCTTATTGTCTAACGTTACTACATATGTTATCATTTTAATTCAGTTAAACACTACAGGTTAATAAAAAATATGCATGTATCAAAATGGTTAATTACATGTATAATCTGTTGTATTATCAGCACACTATTTTTTGTTGTTGAATAAACACGAGTGATATAGTTATTTATTCTGTAAGGGATATAATTAACATTTACTAGTCGAGAACGATTTTGCGCCCGAGCGATAGCGAGGCCGGGTAATAAACTTCGAAACTAGTAAATATACTTGCGTCTCGTGAAGTAGGTATATGTCGAGTCACATAGCGGAATCAGTCATTTCGTGAAAATCCGAGGCAGCACATGCAACGTCGACATATCGTGTAAAACTGTACCAATTCACTATCTGCCGCGGCATTTCATGAAACGCCGGGCATGTTGTGTACATAACCTTCAACGTTGGGGGTTCATGAAATGCGTTACAGACACGTCAGATAGTGTAACTAAAGCTTATTGTTGTCCGCTAATTTTTATTGCGGAAGAAAACAGTGAGAAAGTAATATTCGAGCAGCACTACTTCTAGTATTATACAACCAAACCAAATAAAAGGCAGTATACAATAAATGGCATAATTTATGTTTTCGCATTTTTATTTTCTGTTGTTATTTGTTGAGAAATCATTCTATTTTTTTGCTATATTTTTTTGAGTTTCGTTTTGTATTATTCGTTTTTGAATGAAAAACAAACTAAATACCTATAGAGGTTTCCACTTCCACCTAGAGAAAAGGCGGTACACTATCTGACGAGTCTGTAACGCATTTCATGAACCCCAACACGGCAGGTTATGTTTGAAGGAGGTTCGGTACACAACATGCCCGACGTATCATGAAATGCCGCGGCAGATAGTGAATTGGTGCAGTTTTACACGATATACCGACAGTTCATGTGCTGCCTCGGATTTTAACGAAATGACGAATTTCGCAATACGACCACGAAATATATAAGATTTTTTCTCCTTCCCTTCGGATGGAATTGAGAACAGCTTTGATCGGTCATAGGCATTGTTATTTTACCAACAACTTCAAGCAGATAGTTTATTTTCAGAAATTGAGAGAAATTTGAATTATTGATTTGTGTATCAGCCGAATGGATATAGAAGAATCAGCAAATATCGCTTGTCTGTCACCGATGCCAGAAAAATTAATAGAGGTATGAAGCAACGTATCAGTACTTCAAGAAACAGTGCCAAACAAAGACTACTACTGCAGTTTTAGAAACCGTGCTTTTGGTGTACTTTTTAAAAATTTGCTGTATTAAAGTCTCCAGCAAGCGTATGGTGTGAATATTCCATTAGAGTCCACCCATTTCAAAGAGGAAAAGAGCAATCGTTACTTTTTTGATCATAGTTACTTACGTCCTTCAAAACAGTGTCAAAAAGCGTTGTTTACAATATAGGGAGGAGAAAAAAGATTTTTCCATTAACTTTGACATTTGAAAACTCCGTGACGTTATCAAATAGCGTAGTAACGATAAACTACTTGAAGTACCTTTTTATTCCTTATTACATACTTTTCACATAATATGTGCATTGAATTCGATTTACAGGGTATTCCCTAAATCAGTTCCATGAATTACTGGAAAATATTCTGTGATTACTATTATTTTGCTTGTCGGTTGTTATAGAAATAAATTCATTGAAACCCTTTGAAATTATTCACACTGTATTCAGACCTCAAATGCATTTTAAATACTACAAAAAATGCAACAAATTATACGGTGTATTATTATAAATATCTTGTCTTGAACAAAACTGTAAATATCATGCAATTTCAACTTCACTTTCGAGATTCACAGATAACACATAAACAAGTTTAAAATTTGTTGAATACAGTTCGTATATCAACTACAATTATCGTTACTTAGAACCGTCATTTAGTATTCTAGCTCAAAGCAGGGTTGTATTCAGACATAAATTAACCCTCGGGAGGTGTTGTACGGTCTGTGAGACCGATCTCCACGACAAATCTAATTAATTACGCCCACGATAGGCGTCGCTATCAATGCGTCTAATTAGATGTGCTAGATTTACCCACCTATCGTCTTGCTACGTGTCAGTTTGGTTCGTAAAACAAGTTAGTGTCACGGTCTCTCAGATTCTACGTTACTCAAGTCGTAGACGGTACTGTATCAAGAGGAAGTATTAACATTTTTCTAAATTATAATCTATTATGGAGTTTATTTAGGAAAATAAGTTACGACAAGAACAAGCTTGGTTGCAGCAGCTTGTTGATGAACTTGAGTTAGATACAGAAGAAGGAAATAAATTGCAATATGACATCAGTGATAATAACGTCGCCTCAGAATAACAGTAGGACATGTGAAAAAACTTCGTTTTGAGAAAAATGCAAGTAAAGATTCTGCAAAAATTGGGTTTTTCAATAACTTGTCTATTTTTGAATAAATTTTATTAAAATGTTGGTTATTCATATAGCTGCTAAGCTTGATATGATTGCATTGAAAAAAATAATTGTAATAATAAATAATTAGAAAAAAAGTTACTTGTCTTAGTGTTGCATTAAAAGAATTTTAATTTTTCAGATATCTTTGTATCTCTGTTAGATGACCTAGTGTAACACTAAGCACATGTTTAAATTTTGTTCTAATTTTTAACAATGCAAAGATAACAATTATTTTTCTGTTAAGTTTTTATTGAAAAAAAACTACAATATTAACTGAAATAAAAAAAAGTGAGGCAACGAAACTTTTGAGAACTGGAGAAAAAAGTTAAGAAGTTGAGTTTTTATTGAAAAAAAATACAATATTAATGAAATAAAAAAAAGTAAAGCAACGAAACTTTTGAGGAGAGCTTGAGAAAAAAGTTATGAAGAGTTCAGAATCAACGTAAGTGGTACTAGAAGCAGCTGACAATGATCTTAAAAAATGATGATGTTTCTGTGGTATTAAATTATCATTTCACAAACTAATTAGGTCATTTTTTTATCAATTCGCCTTCATTTTCCGTATGTCCAACGATAAGATATTTATGGATGATTTCTTCTATATTATAATTTTCCACAGTGTACAAATACATAGCCATCAAAAATTTGTTTTTATTTTGAGCTGAACAATTATCACTGTAGAATAGAATTTTTTTTCCTATGCCATACTTCTGTAAGAACGGAAATACACAAGTGGCTATTTCATTAGCTCCTCTTTTGGCCTCCCCTTCATGCCACATGTAGCAAAACCCAAATTACTTTTATAGAAAAATGTTGAAACATTACTGTAAATCATAAGAACATAATAATATGATATTATTATTTTCATGCAGTAATGCCAAATTTTTATCTTTCGCTTTTTCCAGACGAGACAGAATCTTTTCCTCATGGTGCTCATCAAAATATTCTTTTTTGGCTTCTTTCTCTTCACCACTTAAATTTTTAAACGTTTCGCAGACAGAGCATAAATCTTTTTTTGGTTCAAAAAAATCCTAAATTAAACTTTGTATTAAAAATATTTGAGTAAATGTGTTGTTTAACGAAAGTTCTACCATTGCTTAAACATTCTTCCTTATACAGACTGATCACAAAATACACACTGGAAACTAGTAACTACCGCAATTTTGTACTAGTTTCTATGAAACAGAAGGACATGACGTGTATTATGACTTGTTGTTTTGTTTTTAATCAAACTGTCAAAAACAAGAAATGCAACGTTAGGATATCTGTGTTGTCTTACTGTTACACTATAAAAATTTAGTAAGTTTATGGAGAAAATATTTTATTTTTAAAATATCTTACTGTTTCACTTGAAAATATGGTTTATTACTGATATCTCAATGCCAATTTTTTTTTGATAACCTACTGTTGCTCTGAACGAAAAGATGAATATTCTGGAAGTGAACAAGAGTTCGCTGATACAAATACAACCTCAGAAATCGAAGAGGAAGTCTCTAAAAGAGAACGTGGGGGGGAGGAAGAAAAATGTAGAGTTTGTGGAATGGGAGGTCCCAGTGAAAGTCAACCCAATATACACACATGCACTTTTTTATTAATTTTAATTTACTGCGCTCTTCAATAATTTTATTTCATAGTGAAATTGTATATAGTAAAACTCACGAATGCTTCTCGTTACGTCATAACTCATAAACATCCGAGTCAAATCAATGACAGTTTTCACCAGCGACGCATTATTGTTAGAGGGTCCGGCATGTATTTCTGGTGATCTAATTATGAGAGGAAATAAATGAAAACCAAATTTAATATATATTATCTGATATGGAAAATAATATCATACATCACATACACCAAACAAGGGTTATTTCAGTATCAAATTTAATAATGAAAACTATTTAAAAGGAAAATTTCTCTTATCAACAAAGAAAATTAAATCAAACTAGAAAAGACAGTTTGAAATTTATAATGTAACTAATACATTTGTAAATTAAAAAATAAACTAAAATTTGAATTAAACATGACCAAATGAAAATAAACAAATCACCTGAAATATATTTAAACTTTAAACAGGAATCTTGATGATTTCTTTCTAATAAATTAAAATCCTTTTCACATAATTTCAGAATCTTCAAAAGCTTTATAAAAGTTTCCTGGCAAACAATTAATCTAAAAAGAAAGAACCTGAAAAATAAAAAATTTATTAGTTAGGTTATAAAATCTGACATTAGTAAAAATAGAAAGAGTACATTTATGAACATAGTTAACTAAGTGAGAACTTAGATTTGTCAACTCGAACGGAAGAAAAGACCTAGCAACAGACATAAAAACAAATGTAAAATAATTTTAAAAAAATTTGTAACTAAATCATAAAAACAACAATAAAGTATTGAAAGGCATTAATAATAAACTTGCATATCAGAAAAAGATCATATAATTAAATATTCAAGTCAAATAATAAAAATTAAAAATTGTCAAATGAATTTGATTGGTCAGCTGATATAGAAAAAACTTTAAACTAAGAGACACATGGTTGTTGATTTTAGAAAAAATTGAAACACGTAGTTATTGATAGAAATTGGGGAAGAAAGCATGACTAAGCTGAAAATGATACAGAATTGATAAGTAAATTCTTTTTATATTGTTAAAATAATTTAAAAATTAAGTCACGATAAAGTAAAAGGTGGAAATATATAGTGAAAAAGTGTTACTAACCTTCATAACAAGTTTATGCTAAAATCCGATGGTAAATATCCATCAAAATTAATGAAATCTTCAAATAAACCATAAGTGGAAATTCTAAGAGGCCATTAATACTGAAAATTCTCAAAAACCGACGACGGAACCAGAACGAAGCAATCCCAACCAAGGAATGCTAGGCCGAGAGCGTGAAACAGAAAATGGAAGTAATTATTCAAGTTTCAAAAATTAGAAGACAAAAGGTATTTAATAAACTATAATGTGAATGATCTACTTACCTGTGTGTAATTGTAACAAACATTTGATATTTATTTCTCCTCATTGTGTTCGTGGAATCGTCCAATTTGATAAAAACAGGTGTTTTTAAACTTGAACCACAGAAAGAATTTGTTTACTATTCTTTTTACATGTATGCAACAAGTGTTGCATAACTTATGTACAAATTAGATGTTAACTTTCATTAGTGTGAATGTTCAGGAGTGAAAGGTCATTTAGATAAGAAATTTCAAATTGTTTTTGTATTTGACTTATCAAATCTGTGTTGAAATACTTTATAAATTCATTAAATTTCACAAATCACAAAACTAAAAAGTTTTTTCATTTAAGTAAGGTTGGCAAAACTTGGTTTACTGCAGATGGTTAAAGTTTTGAAGGGTTTTCAAGACCGGTTTAAAGATTTTAAATAAATAATTAGAGTGATTATAAAATAAATTCAAATAAAGAAAGTATTGAATTCCTGAACCCAACCTGAGATTATAGAGTCTTCATGAAAACGGTAAGTGGTGTATGATACCAAAACTAAAATTAAATTTCATTAAATCATTGGCGCCCAACAAATTAAATATCACTACAGATAAATAGAATGAAAATAAAATTTGATAATAATAATTAAATCATCACACACAAACAAATCCATATCATATCATAGCTAGACTACAATTTGAAATTCTACAAATAAATTGTTTCAAATGGCATTTAACCGCAGAAGTGGTCCGCCATTAGCCAATTCCTTTTGGAAATATTCATGTAATTTTCTAACGTTTACATTCGTCCAAACGTTTACCAGGCATTTTGTCGAAAAATATCACAAGAAATGTAAATGAATTTCACCTGTTTAAAGTAAAGACAATGACGACGAACTTCAATAGTGACAGAATGATTTCCGCATAAAGTGACGTTTCGCTTTTTAAGTAAAATCGTTGTGATAACACAAGACAGAGTGACAAACCGATAAAGACGTAGAGGCGTAGATTAATTCAGGTACAAAAGACATATATTATGTACCTTTCCATTTGTATTAATTGGACATACGCAGTCAGCGATATCCACATACAATTAGAATGTCTTTGATACATTCAGGGAAGTATGACGTAACGAGAAACATTCGTGACTTTTACTGAATTTGGGAAATTCCTAAAGTTACTATACTTTCGACAAAGATGCATGTCACAAAGATATTTCTTACAATTCAGGAGCATGAAACCTGTATTAGGCAAATACTATATTTTTTAATAAATTTTAAATTTTTAAATATTTAATTTTGCCCAGTTCCACACTGCGTTTGATTATCTCTATATAGGTTACAGTACGTAGTTACCTAAGTACATTCAGAAGTAAAACATAAAATATGACTCTGCGGTGTTTATTTCGGTATCAGAGATCTAATTCTACGATTTTAACGATCATCGGAACTTTATTATAAAATGTCATGCTATTGTTTTGCTGCATGTATTCAGATTTTGCTACTTACAGTCGTCATGAGGCTTCAGGACAAAAACGAACATAGAATTCGAGATATAAGTGTTTTAAAATGTTGCTACAAACTATGTGCTTATGCTGGAGTATTGAGGATGAACTATAAGAAAAGCGCCTTATCAATTCAAGTATATATCATGGGAATCGTTAATCTTGGAGTAATAGCATTCACTGTTGTTCAAGTGATGAATATATATTCACAATCTAGTTCAAATTTTTTTCTTTTCTTAGATATCATACAATCCCTAATTTATTTTGCGCTGAGTCTTACATATTTTTATCAATTATTACATGATGGGAAAAAGTGGAAGACTATTTTTCGATCAATTTCATATTTGGACAAAATCGTAGGTAGTTGCAATATTTCGAATGCAACGATAATTACAAAACTTCTCTTTTGGTTAGTAATATTGGCAACTATGTCATACACTTTTATTGCATATTGGACGGAATGGACAATTATGGACGTCTTGTATTTGATATTCTATTTGTTGATAAATATTCAATGTATGTTATTAATTATTTTAATTATTGAAATATCAACGACAGTGGCCAATCGACAGGAGCTGTTTTGTAAAAGATTAGAAGGTTTTTATAAGAATGATTGCATTGGAAATAAAAATGAATTTGTGCAAAGTCTAAGCATGATGAAGAAAACTTCTAAGACAATTTATATTTTGGTAGATGAGCTGAACCAAGTACTTGGCGTTGATATTCTGTTGATAATAGCACTTGTTTTTATAGAAACTATCACTGAAGTGAATCAAAGCTTAAGCGATTCTTCTGACTCAGTGACTAACGTTTTTTGCGATTTAGGCTATCTCATTTTACTATACGTGAGTAAGTTTTTCGTACACAATGTTTTATAAGTAATTTTAGTGAAATGTCGCTAAATCCTTCAATAATTCGGTGTTTGATTTTTGACATAATGAAAAAAAAATAAATGACGTTTGGCGATTTTTCCTTATTATTACTGATGTAATTGATAATTTTTTGAACGTTTATTATTTTTTATTTTGCATATAGAGCTAGAGAAAAACAGTAGACAATTTGTAAACATTATCATTTTTGCAAGGTATTCTCCATCCTTTGGAACTAATTCTGGAAGCAGCTATTCCACTCGCTTGTTGGTACCTATAGTTAAAATAGAGTTTTTGAAGGCGTTGACTGCATCTTCCGGGAACTGCAGCCTTTGACCATACAGTTCATTCTTAATTTTTGGAAAAGTAAAAAACTTGTTACGACGTAGCTCCTAGGCTGTATGGACCTGTATTGTTTTTCGAGCTGTGTGGGAACTTGGATTGTCTTGGTAGTTTCACGAAACTTTTGCCGGCAAAATAATCGATATGTACCTACCAATCAGCAGTAACAGATCTTTGATCTTGCAAAGAAATTGTTGCTACAAGTTTTGGTTCATCTTGGAACACCCTAACAGCCGCCTGACGCGGCTCATAAGGTTATATCCAGGATTCATCACCACCGACAATACTGTATATATTTTTTGAGTTTCGTACAATGAACTTTTTTGACATCATTTTACTTAAATTGCTTTTTTTCAACAATGTTTTACAATTTATTCATCGTGTAAAATTTTTTGAATTGCGAGGTTAAAGGTGACATGTCGATCTTCTTAGATCAGTTTACGTACATCTTCCGACGTTTTCTTAGGTGATTGCCTGCTCTCGGATAGTTTCTATGATTAATCCGTCCACGTACAACTTCTCCATACCAACGAGAAATTGTCGATTGATGTGGCACTTCGTTGGCGAAAAACATAAACCAATTCTGCAAGGCATTTTTCCACTTACCTACTCATATACTTGAAAATTTTAGTTTAGGTACAACTTTAAACGAAGCGATCTAGCTTTGGTGAAAAGTTAACTATACATGACAGTTAACTTATTTTGACATTTGATATTTGTTGACTATGTTGTTATTTGCATCAGCTAAAAGACAACCTTGGAGAGGTTAATTTATGCTTTTTAAATTTTCATTTTGCATCCACTGTTTGATTCAGTTGGGTCACATAATAACCAGCTCAAATAGAAGTAACACCTTTTGACACGACCAAAAGAAATGCATTGTTGCTAGGGTGACTAGGCTAGGGTCACATTAGGCTAGTTGCCAGCTGCAGTAACACCAACAAGCAGCGGCAGTCAATTTGGTCACATTTTTGGCTACTACTTGACTGTTTCTACCAGCAAGCAGCGACCAACCTGGTCGTAATGTGAACAGTTGACCACGTGTTGATTACTCGCCGCTGATGCGCTGTCTGCGTGTCCAAACTGTGCTGCTGGTTGGCGGCAACTGGTACGAGTGAGTCACTAAAACCGCGGCTGGCATCCAAACTTGCGCTTGAACGATTTTAATTTGACGTTGATGACAGTATCAGCACCTATTACTCACTGGAAAAGAATTGTCGAAATAACTTATACTACAAAAAAGAGTGGAGCGATTTAAACAACTGAACTTAGAAATGCTGTGAACAATTCTATTGCAAATAAATGGGAGAGTATTAAATTCCTATTATTTCGATAATTGATTATTAAATTGTGTAAGAAATATTACTTTCTTTGTCTACGACCACCATCCAAAACACTATTTTGTACATTGGTTATACAACGCAAAATTGACAATTTCTCATAGCAGTTGTGAGAAAAGTGGCATAAGGCATAGCTAAAGGGACATTAGGCAAACCCAAAATAAATACCTACAGCAAATTGTCATTCTGCCTATCCGTGGTCTGTGGTATCTAAACAATGAATAAATCGTACTAATTCTCATAGCCATAAGCTATGTCATATTAGGAAAAGTGCTTATATATGAAAGTAACTGTGTAACACGTGCGCAAAAGTGCTTCTCACGAGTTGTTACACAATATACTATTACAGTTTACATTTTGAAATCCAACCTGAGGTACCATTTTTTAATTTTAATCTAAAAAAGTCGAAGAACACGTGTACAAAATTTTGCCTTTGATAACAATGGATATAAAACTATTTAAAAAAGTCATCTAGTGAACGAGAGATAATTGCATTAGTAACCTATTTGTTGATGTTTTTTCGTAGATTTTGCTCATCGGCTTGATCGAATCTGGGGATAGAATTGACCGGACTGGTAAAAAGTTAATACAATTGTTTTACACACTTCAACCGGATGTAGAGTACACAATAACAGTTCAAGAACAGATAATGGACTTTTTAGATTTATTAAAAGTCCTGCAACCAACCTTAACAGTAGCAGAATATGTTGGTTTAAACAGAAAATTGTTACCGGTTTTATTGATTACTGTTAGTACTTATGTGATAATTCTGATCCAGCTTAGAGGTATTACGTAGATTATTAAATGTAATTATTTCCCTCATCTGTCAAAATTTATTCGCTGATAATTCAGCCTCCTTCCTTTGCGAATAAAGTCACATCGTCTTGACTGACAGCACCTAAGCAACTCTTTATTCATATGCATGGCTTACTGACAGTCTTCGAAATAAAAAGTGTACGCAAAATAAATAAAATATCAATAAAAAATTCAATATTATTTGAATATTGACCAAGTACAAGGATCATAGAGCATATCCAAAATTTACCATCGACTTCAACAACTATAACTAAAACAACTACAGAAACAATAATTATAGCAGCAGTAGGAATTTACACGGAAAATAATTTAGTGGGTGAAGTTGGAAAAACACCTATACAGTGCTATTCAAAAGTCCCCTTCCCCCCTCGTATGTTTTGAACGGCTACACTTACATTAATAAAATTTGGAGCGTGAAAATAAAGTGTTGTAAACTTCTCTACGAATGGTAACAGGTGACGTAATAATAATAGATGACGTCACAGTGCCACTCTGGCCAATAATTTTAAATAGGACCAAATGGCAAGTGATATCTCGTTTGAAAGGCATTGACATTGGCTACATAGCCGTATTAATTTTGTTGGGGTTTAAACAAATTTGGCGGATGAATTGAAGAGTATTTAAACCACTGGAAGAGAAGGCAAGAGAACATGGTCTAGTGAAAAAAATCAAAATACATGGTAATGAAGGACAATGCGGAAACCGATATTATTATAAATTGTAATGGAAATAAAAGATACAGAAAATAAAAAGTGGAGCAAATAGAATATTTGGGAGTCACTATCACAAATAAAGGAGACGAAGAAAGGGAAATAGAAAAATGGTTAACAAAAGGAAGTGAAGCAGCAGGAATGGTATCCAAGATGTTAAACTCAGAAAACATATCACGAACAGCAAAAATTAGAATGTACCAAATAGTAATAAGACCATCGGTTACCTACGCTCGTAAAAGCTGGACAATAAACAAAAAAGAGCAGAGTAAACTAGAGATATGGGAACGTTAAATGCTCAGAAAGATTCATGATGGAATTGAAGAAGAGGGAATCTAGAGAAGAAGAACAAACAGCGAAATATCAGAATTGTATGAGCACACAAGTATAACCCATTAACCCATATAATTACAGCACAGAGAGCGAGATAGTTGGGACATATAGGTAGAATGACAGAAGATAGATGGGTGAAACGAATGCTAAAAGGTGGAGAAGGTGGTAAAAAGAGAAGGGGAAGACCAAGGAAAAATTGGTTGGAGAAGGTTAGGGAAGACCTGAGAACAGTGGGAGGAAGGGAGACTTTGGAGGTTATGTTTTTTACTGAAGTAGTAGTTATTTCTAACCAGGTGGAACAGCGATCAGTTTGGTTGGAAAAAAATGGGAACAAACCTTTGGACTTGACAGGACAGTTACGAACAGGACAGTTTCGAATGCGATGGTTTATTCCCGACTACTCTGGAAGCTACACATGCGAAGAGCGTGTTTAAAATTCTAGAACGTTCGAGAATTGAGAAGGGCTATATATACACGAGTTTTTGAGTTAGTCGGACAGCTTTAGTAAGTTTTCAGTGAACAGTGAATCGGTGAACTACAGTGAATCGAATAGTGAACGTAAATAGTGCAATATTTGAATGTTAAGGATAATAATTACACCGAGTGTAGATAAATTAGTAGATATTAAGTAGTGTGTATATAAATTAAGTTTATTATAGTGTTTCTTCAATAAATCAGTAGTAATTAGCCATAGTGTGTGTATAATTTTATCCCACCGTAAAAAACTGTTTAAATAAATAAGAAAAGCATTACAATAACTTCTGATTTTCATTTATAAGGTTCTCACAAAGTTCCGAAAAGCTCTTGCCGCCAACAGTTAATTAAATTGTAATAGAGAGGACTGGAGTCAGCTCAACATAAGTTTTCATGTCTATCATTATAATTCTTCTAAACATCCCTGAGTAAAGAACGAAGAGATCCTGTTTTATTATTTCAGATGTATATACTGCCTGTAACCTCGCTCCAAAGTTGATCTATCTTCCTCTCCACGGTTACTAGAAACTACTAGCTTCCCCTGCTCCCTTCTACTGATTTTCTATGCCTTTCATAGCTTTATTCAGAGATCACCACCGCATGATATATTCATTTGAAGACTCCACTATAGAAACTCGTACTACGATTTTAGGTATATTCAGATTCAGAACTGGTTCAAACTGTGTGTCCTCTAACCCTCTAATTGCAAATACACCAGCGTTTTCATTGCCCTTGATTCCCTAATGTTCTGGTAATACATGTAACTCAAAAAATTAACATAATATTATATATATAGGCTGAATATTAAACCTGTATGCGTCAACAACAAATGAGATTTAATCAGTTAATGGATAAAAAGCATTTTTATGCTCATAGAAATGTTTTATTTAATTTTTATTTAAACAATACATCAATGATTGAAGTAATGCAGCATTTTCTGGCAAAATCTTTAGCTTATAACTATGTGGTTACTAATATTTTCCCCACTCAGTGTTCCTGGAAAGTCTAGCACAAAGGGATTATCTTTGAAACGGATGAAGGGAGAGTTATTGAATTCTAGGACGATAAATGTACATTTTAGAGCAAATGTTAAATGTTTTTGAAAAAAATTATTCAAAACCAAAAGATCTGAGTTCAAAACCAAATACCAAAAATATGTCACTACACTTGTCACTTTCAACAGCATCACAATGCGCATGCTTCTTACTGAAAATTTGGTCCCGGTTAGCGTATTATTCTGATAATTGGCAATTGGTCCAAAACTGCAAATTTCTTTCTTCGATCAAAGTATTTTTAAATCACCAACTGCCAAATTGTTTCTGCAAACGCTTTTTTTAATGCGCATGCATGTGACGGTTTCTGACTGTTCTACGAACAATCCTAATGAAACTGGTGGTGTAAAGGTTATTCCAAGATCTGGTAGAGCGAAAAGTGCAGCAAACGAAGATAAAACCGTACGCTAAGCGATGACGTCAAAAGTATTTGACATTTACTTCAAAATATGCAGAATAACGTTCCATTTATCGTCCTAGAATTTCATAACTGTTCCTATATTCGGGTTTGTTGTCACCTTCATACATCAATAGCCTTGGTTAAGAATAGCATCCAAGACTGGGTTGAAAACAAGACTCCCATACAATTCCGACCACTGCTTTGTGCTTTGGTTTCCTGAAAAGAAATCTATTGGACAACCAAGCGACAAATTGTAGGATAACTCTGAAGTGGATGCCATTGGAAAAAGTGAGAAAGCGGATAGTCTTGTTAGGAAAAAAGCATTAAAATATTTCAATGGAATTACAAAATAGCAGTAATTATACGAAATTAAAGCTATAGTAGTACAACTGGATAAGCATTTTGAGATTAGAATAAGTTTATCTGAATAAGAACTATTGTATAAGTCGCAAGTGCCGACACCAAAACTGGTATTAAATTTCTATTTAAAGGTATAAATTCAGCAATTGTTAATGTCGGTCTTAAATTTTCTAAGAAATGTGCAAAATTTCTTAGCTGCTCCTGAGTATTCGGATCTTCTATAAGGCAATTCTGTTTATCTACGATATAAATTACTTTTACAATCGTCAGACCTTCTTTTTCAATTCGATCACCTGCAATCACCAATATTATCACCAATATCTGTAAAAACGATAAAATGGATATGTAGTTAATTTATGATATAAACATAAATAATATCAAAGGAGTAAAATACAATGTACAAGACAAACCGAGCCATAGCCGGTGGGGTGAAGTCTTGGGCTACATTCGTGATCAATTCGCTGGCCAAGTGGCACTTTGGCACGCTAGCTAAGCAAATCTATTTCAGTGTGATCGTCCACAACGCAATTTGACGTCAGAGTTGAAGTTGAAGTAGTCGAAATTTCTTGCAAGCTGGAAACTTTCACTTCGACTTGCACTTCGTGCCGGCTATGGGACATGCGCATTAATTTTTGTTATTTGTTTTTTTCATATATCTAACATCTGTCTGATATTTTGACATTTTCATCGAATTGGTCATCATTGAATTGATATTCCGCGTTGTCCATCACTACTAAACTCCAGTATATACTGCTATAAAAAATAAATCCAAATTATAACCTCAGACTGAACTAGAATCATGCTTCGACCATATGTTGAAGGAATCCTGACAATTATTTAGGTACGAACGCGCTTGCGTTAAAGTCGGACTTTGAAGTTATTGTGAATGGCAAATTTCGTGCCGACTCGGGTGCCAAAGTGCTACTTGGCCAGCGAATTGATTACGAATGTAGCCTCAGATGCGTCAAGTGACGCCTGCCGGTCAGTGTTAGACAAAGAAAGTATTCGGAAAATAGAAATGCAAAATTTAAACTGGAGCTTCAAGTCGGCACAAATTTCGTGCGCATTTGGTAGGCGATACTTCTCACCGGCCATGGCTCGGTCTGTCCGCTGTACTTGTTTGTAACATTTAAATTCATACAGGAGTCTTGTGTACCTAATTAAATGTACCAAAATTTCATAATAAATAATAATGAAAAGATAAATTTGAAATTGTGAAAAAAAAGAATTTTTGGCTTAACCAAATTATTGTTACATGTCAATGTTCTCCTTCGAATTTACATATTTGAATTACTATTCCTATACACTTTGAAGACACTTTCAAATTGCTCCTCTTGGTCATTATTCTAATGTAGTAAATACAGTTGGTTCGGTGAATCTTTTCCCATATATGAAATTATTCACATACTACTTTTTGTAGTACGTCTCGTTTCTACTCACAGAATCTAAACCCTCGAAATGAAACGGTTTGTTCCATTACAACATAATATAACAAACATAGATAGCCATATGATGAATGTCGGCGATAGGTGTAACCCACACAACAGAAGTTCTGTGGTTTAAACTTCAATTTGTACATTGACAGACGAAAGACTTTGTTTACATTTTCATTCTACATTTTTGTCCATTTTTTTTCCACTTGTATATAAATTTATTTCAAAAACAGTTGTTATAACGACTAACTTATACCTGAGTGTTCGAATTATTGTGGTAAGTAAATATTATTACACCAGCTTCAATACAATAATAACTAACGTTCACCGTCACTTTAGCCACATTCTAATTAAACCATCAATCTACGACCTACGTGCTACTGAATATATTGATGTATTGCGTTTGTATATGAATGATGACGCATGGGAAAAGATCCACCGAACCAACTGTAACTTTTTTGACAGTCTATTTGCACTTCCAATGTGTGTTTTTTTCAGGAAAAAAGAACAAAAACTGATATGTGGTTTGGTGGTCTATTATCTTAGCGCTGAAATGAAACTAGTAGAATATTTATGTATGATGGGGTGATATTCACTGAGACCTAAAAGATTACCTAGTTCCTGAGGAACGTCTTCTTTAGTTTTATTTCCATGAAGAATTTTAGGAAATCTGCAGGTTTCAACTTGGGTAAATGTCCCTCTTCTATCCTCTAGGTGTTGTACCCTAGGATTCTGAATTGATGTGCATTCTTTCCAAGTCTGGTAATGGTATTTGGATCCCATTTCTTCTTGTTGTTTAATTCCGTAACGAATTTCTTTGAAAAAGGTATACCTTTTCCTCATACCATCTTGTGGTATGTCCCAGGTTTTCTGATTTCTAAGAACGGATAATCTTGACTGCGCATAATTTGCCGCCGGTAGATCAAAATTCTTTGATGTAGTTTAGTAAAAGAGTGCTAGATTAATTTAATCCAATTAATCATCCTTTATGATTCATTCACCAGTGATTTAATGTTCTTTGACAGGTAGAAAATATTAGTATTATGCACTGGAGTACAATAAATGAGGCTAATTTGAAAAAAAGAGATTATCTTAAAAATATATGAAGGACAACTTACGAATTTTATAAATAGGGTGACGATATAGTCGATGATCAAGGTAACATCTTCATGGTGTTCACCAAAAACTGATTTTAAATTTAAGTAGATAGAGAAAACGACTTCAATGAACACTATTACGATGAACATTAAAATCGTTTTTCCGAAAATTGTATTCAACAGTTCCGTCGCCAGGAAAATATCTCGATAACTCATTTTCATCAATCGCAAGTCTTTAAAGAATTTAACTTTTCCACAGCTGTTATCTCTATAAAGAAGTTCAATTTTTCCACGGAACATTTTTTGTTTGTTTAGTAAAGTTGTTGCTATTTGTACAATGAAAGTAGTAACTATCCATATATGAGTTATTGCTACAAAGTGATATAGGCCGAACAGAACTTCAGATAAAGAAAATTGGCTGATATCTATAAATGATAGCGACGCGTGGATTGCGTAGACAAAAACGTAGAATAAACATTTTCTGAAAATTATTGCTCGAACAACGTGAATATGTCCCATAGTTTTCTCCAAGCAGTGTAACAATCTAAACAATCGTTGCCATAACTTCTTACAATTCACCAACTGATGGAAATTGGTTATGTGGAAAACGAAGTACGGTATGCGGTAGATTATGCTAAGAGTCTTGGAAACTTCGGTAGTGGAGGTTAATATAAGGTACAAGTCAGTCAATCCATATATAATTAAGCAAATAAAAAAGAATGTTGGAACAAAAATCTCATGACTTTCAATATTCCAAGGAAAAAGTCCTGATGCAGCACCTAATACATAAAAATATTTTAACACAACGGTGTCTTTGAGACAATTTTTTTTTACGCCTTGGACTTTCATAGGAAATGTGTTGTGTTAACTATCGATATATAAATCAGAATATGCTCTAAATATCATGACAAGCACTATTATGGCTTTTAGTAGTTATCGTTATTTTTTATTTAAATATTTACAGAGGCGTTTTAAACTAGGCGAGATTGTAATCTACGAGTATAATAGAAAAAAAACAGAAACTGATCAAATAATTCCCCAGGATTGTGAGTTATGAAAATGCATAAAACAGTGGAGAATTATTTGAAATATGAATTGCAGTATTTGTGATGACAATATATAAACAGACTTTCAATTTAGAGTTATTGGTTCCCTATAATGACATTATTCATTGAAAGTTGTGGACCGGTAACCCATGATACATGGAAAGTTATTACCAAATAAATTATAATTTAAAGAAGCTAAAAACACGCTTTATAGGTAATCGAACTAA